>OX030948.1:174620537-175359686 GCA_943735915.1 Pherbina coryleti
GCGCACCCAGAAAAAAATTTTGGGGGGGATTATATTTTTATTAGACATATTAAAATTTTTTTATTCATTATATAATATTTAGAGTACAAAGTCAATTATTCATTTATTTTTGGCCATTGAATTAAATATGTCCTCAATAAAAAAATTTAAATTAATTAAGGAATTTAATTTTTTTTATAAAATTGTAAGAGATTCAACCAATTTCACATTACTTTCTATGTGGGGTTAACGTAATTTTCATAAGAGATCGTTAATTTGCAACATGATCTTTATATTTTAAATATAAGCTTATAGTACATCGAAATTCTTAACGATGGCCCCAAAATCTATGCTGTAATCGTCATCACATACAGACATATAGACGGACATGGCTAGATGTACTTGAGTAGCGATGCTCATCAAGAACATAGTATGTAAGTGACCGACAGTAAATTAGACCGATATGACTGCGCAGAGCCAAAAAATACCACATAAAGTCGAGAAGATTTCCAAATTGAGCTATTTTATTAGGTTTTCCTATTAATACTCCCAAATGATAAGAATTTTCCAAAGAGAAATCTTTTTAATTTCATAGAGAAAATCTTATTAAAAATTAACAACTACTATCAAAAATTTTTTAATAAGATTTCTTATTGAATAGATGGTAACTTTTGAAATCAATAAGTATATCACATATTTTTGATAAGATTTCCTAATTGTTTTTAAATGTTTTTTCATAAAATATAATCAGATTCTTCTTAAAATTATGTGGATTGCATAACAAAACATTGGATGAAAACCATAGAGAAATTTTATTGATTTTCTTCTTTTTTATTAGGTTGTTTTGGCTCTGTGTGACTACATTTAAATAAAAAAGAAAACTACTTTGGTAGTCCGTGGAGATGTTTGATGGGGACTGGTTAAGAGTAGATTATTTTGTTTTTGTTTCTTACTTAATAACAGAAATTAATAATAATTTTTATTTAATTTTTACTTAATTACTAATAACACTGCATCTTAAATTTTCGTAAAGATTCTTAAGTTTTGTAGAAAACAAAAATTCAATATCGACTTATACCTGGGTACTACTCGGGTATTAGTCGGGTAGCTCGAAATACTCGAAAATACCCGGGTAGTCCGGGTGCTTCAAAAGCTCGAAAATCGAGAGTTCTAGTTTTAACTTCATATCAAATTGAAGCTGCTGCGATAGCGGAACTTGACTTTACAGAGAAAAACTGCGTAGTAGAACATGTATGCGAGTCAGAGCCCTGCATGAATATATTTGATAAACGAATATACACTACTTCACTTTTGTTCACTAAAAAAAATTTTTGAAAATTGACGACAATTGTTATTAATTTCAAGAATTTTGTGTTTAAAAAATAGCTTGCAACAAATTTCGTCAAAGTAAGAGCAAATGTGCTTTAAACTTTTGAAAAATTAGTTAATTTTAATTCGTTCTCTGTTCTCTCACAACACTCTTCTTACACGGATCTGAATTTGTAAGCTGTGTTGTTTTGTTTCTTAATCGAATATTTGATAAAGAATGCTAATATTCAGCAATGCACTATGGTGCACTGAAAAAATGTTAGCGAAATGTGTTTAATTTGTGTTGGTGATTGATGAGTTGATGTTAAAAGCAAAATCATTGCGACTTTAAATTAAATTTCAATAAAAAATATATTTCTAAATCAAGCATAATCATTTTCTGTTTGACCTTTTAATGAATTGTTACTTTAATTTTATTGTTAATAAAATAGTTATTAAATTTTAATTTTAAGTTTTCGAAAATTTTTCACAAAATGCATAACTGCCTACATTATTTAAAACATTGCCAAAACATACATATATATGATGGTATATTGCTTGCATTCCATATTAACCCGAATCTCCCTACGTAAATTTTTTTTCGAATTTCAAAAAGATTTTTTAGGAGCATAATCCTTATCTGTAACATAAAAAATTTGCATCATTGGTTTTTTGATCCTGCACATAGGGTCCTCAGAATGTCCTGTTGCCATATGGCAACGCTGGGCAGGCTAGGGTACTGGTTTACCTATATAAGCAAAATCGTTATTTAACCCCTAAAAAACTTTAGAAATTAATTTTTGTTAATATTTATTCGAAACAAAGAAATATTTTTTACATTTGTGTTGTCAAAATACAAACAACTTCTTTTTTATTCTCTAAAAAAATTAAAATAACTCAAGGTTTTGTATGATAAGGCTTGAAACATGGCAAACAGAGCCCAACATCGCATTTGCCACAAGCTGTTCTTACGGTAGACTTGCATGTATCTCCTCCACAGCGGCGCTTTTTTCAATTGAAGTAACAAGATGATAGGTTCGATTATAGCGAAGAGAATTTTTTATGGAATCCATTCGTTTCTCTAATGGTTTATTAAATACTTTTGGCTCCTTACCGTAGTGCTTGCAATAGTATATTGCAACTTCTCGCTTGAATTCCATGAATGTTTTATTTTGACAAGCACTTCGATAAAGGAGCCACCTATTCTGAATGCTCGTATCGATGAGCCACGTAAAAATGCAATGCCACCATTTTGTGCCTCGAAAAGCTATGCGGCTTCCCGAAACATTTTGACAAAATCGATCAACGCCGGCCATATATTTGTTGCACTCGGCTACAACATTTTAATTTAATTTTAATGGGCAATCGGACAACTTTTAGGAATTCGATTTTCTCGAATTGTTCCAGTAGCGTGGTAGCCTCGGTTTCTCAGATATGCTAACAATGGTATACCAGTGAAGAGATTGTCAAAATAAAATGCAAATAGAAGTTTTTTTACATCTTCGGGAAAATCGTCGATCGTACACAAAAGTGGAGCTGCGCAGGTTCTGAATCGTTCTTCGTATTTAGGATCAGATCTTGGGTTCTTACCTTGGTATATTTAGAAGTTGATTATGTATCCACTAGGTGTGCAATGCATCTAATTTCATTTCATTTATCTAATAAATTTCATCTCAAATTACTCTACGAAACCGGATTTTCGACCAGAACCGGTCCATTTTTGACAATTCTTGGACTTTTAAGAGCTCTAATTACTTCATTTGCAACCATCGTGTTTTTCAGGGGGGGGGGGGGGGGGTGCACGGAGGATCCTAGATACTTAAACAAAATCCATACAAAATGTGACTTGCTCTAGTGTGCATAGAGACTAATATTTATATCCAAAACGAATCGGCTTCCCTTTTATAAACTGCTTGCAACCATGGCGTCCGAAATAAGTAATCATACTCTCATCGTATGAGAGATTTTGCGCTGGGTGAAAATTTCTAACATTTTGGCCTTGATATGATCTGTTAGGGGACGTAGTTTCCATAATTTGTCAGGCCTGTCAGAACTATCTTTCGGCATACATGAAGATGATTCGAAGTGTAGCATGAAATTTATCTCTTCGAAACGATTTTTTCGCATAGCATTGAACACCATTCCATTCCGTAGATCATCTTCGGTTTTCCATATGTTTCTAAAAGACCCTGTTTGATTGTAGCCAGTCAAAATAAATATGAGTTACAAAAGAAAAAAAAACTTGCTGAGTAAGTTAACCTGTTATTTGTAGCGTTTTTGATGATGAGTAGCATATAAATTTGAACATTTGCAAATATGTTCAAGCAAATCATCATTAAAAATTTTTTCGAATAATTCATGTGGTCTCAGTTCACGGCAGTCTTCGTAATTTGTTTCGGGAAAGATTGGAAAAACTGCCCCTGAATTAACTTTGCGCCACGTACATTTGCTGTCTTTGTTAGCTGGTGGGATTGGAACATTAGGTTTCGAAGGATTAACGCGACATATCCTCTTTGATGAACTTGGCAAAGAATCATCAACCGTATCAAAAGAAATAGCCTCATTATCGAATCCAGTATCAGAACTAGATTAGATGCCTTCAAAGCGTTCAATTCGTCATCCGTTTTCCAAAATAATTTTGAAACCTGATTTCCACTGCACTGGGTATACATTGTCGGGTATTCCACCATCATCGTCGTCACCATCATCTTCGCCACTTAAATCCCCCTCAATATGAGGTGGCTCGATATACAGTGCTCGCACATTGGTTGGAGCTTCACTTTCTTCTTGAGCACATATTTCTTCTAAAAAGTCAAATGCTTCTTGCAACGAGAGTGGTCTTTGAAAAATTAAAAACAAAAGGGAAAAACAATAAACCACCAACAGATTTCTAACAAACTCAAAGAAAAACAATCTAAAAAATATATCACCGAAAACCAGTACCCTAGCCTGCCTAGCGTTGCCATATGGACACATGCACAAAAAACTTAAAATAAAGAATACAAAAAACATTTTTTAGAGAAAAACACTTATAAAACATTATATTCTCCATCAAACACTGCAAGAAAAATTACGTTTCATTACGCGATCAGGATAATAAATATATATTTCAGGCTAACTAACTTTTTCATATCAATTTTTTTTGCACTCATAATTTTTTATGCACTTGACGACGCACTAGCTCTTACACTCAAACATTCACTAACATCCAAACGGTTTTAGTTGGAAATACGAACAATTCCGCGTTCAGTAAAAGCTTAAAAGTAACGGTGGCTGCGTTCTACTGAATGTGATGATCATATAAAAATGTATCTATCGTGCGTTGCCATATGGCAACCACAGGGATATTCGGGTTAAAATTCTCGCATAACAAGAGATGTTTGCGCATAAAGAAATATGCACAAAATATTCAGTGTATGAATACAGTATTTGCGTTATTTTTTATTACTTTATCCTCTTCTTATTAGTATAAGTACAGCAGTGTACTCTCTTCGTTTCCTAAAACAAAAATTTAATAACTGGTCATTTCAGCCCTTGAAAGGACTTTGACCTAGCTTCTTATGATCAATTGTGTTGTGCATGTTATTAAGTGTGTACACAATTGACTGAGAACCGGACCTACAGGTTTAACACCGACTCCGACCGGCTATGAACGAAATGTTCTTGTTCTCAAGAAGCTTTACATGTCATTTTGATTACTCTCTGAGGTTTGACATTGTCTGCAGAGAGGTTGCGGCCGTACAGAAAAATCAATTTAATTCAAATAATTTTCTGTCGCTGTTGGGATTCGAACCCGGGTTTCCAGGTTGGTTGATATAGAGGCCATGCACTTTAACCAACTACGCCACGGACGCCACTTTGTTTTCTACTTGCGCATAATACCAAGGTTTTTATTCTACAACATGCGAATATATTCCAGTAGGCGGAAAAGCATACTTATGCAGGGCTCATATGCATATACAGAGCTTTGTTTAATAAAAACAATAAATAACACCATAAAAAATAGCTTAAAACATTACAACTTAGAAAAATAATGCTTTACAATTTATAATTGTTTTACTTTATACATTTAATTTTCTTTTTATTCATTCATTTGGGGGGGGGTTTTAACCCCCAAAACCCCTACCTGTGTTCGCCCCTGCATCTTTTATGTCTAAAGGCCATTTTTATGTACAGACCATTCCTTATTTTCCTTAATTTATTGTACATTGCGCACATTACGAATGAGTTAAAATTTCATGCAACGCCGATGTTTGTTTGTGGCATTTTCGATCTCGAAGCGCCTCTCTCCACATTGTCATGACGTCATAAATGTTTGGCTTTTTTAAGGATGTTTAAAGAAGCAACTTTTCAATGCAATCATTTTTGCAGATACGTTGCTTAAGCTGCTCTCCAATTCGCGTCCCAATGACGTCATATCTGATTTTTTATTTGTCACGGAGACAAAAAAAAAATCGTGAAATGTCATACCATAACTTTTGTATCATCAATATTGCACAAAGTGAATAATTCCATGTCTAGCTGTTGCATTTTGGTAAAAATGGCTTTTCTAACTTCTTTAAGAAGACTTGATGGTATGACAATGATGTCACAACTAAAACATGCATAAACGTTTTCTTATCGCAGTGTGAGAGACAGATAGTATTTATTTAAATGAATAATTGTTAAGATACTTTAGGACATAATTTCAAAAAAATCTCTCAAATGATATATTAAATTGATATTAGTTTTTAGTCCTTGTTCAATCACCAGACATAATCAACTTGGCAGTTCATGTGACTGGCATTTGTCTTGACCTGTGATATGAGATGCAGTACAAGATATATAAAAAATATTACTAAAGTACTGATAAGTGACAGAGTTGAAGAACGATCGGATAGAAAAATACCATAGGAAAAAACGGAAATGCAGCTTATTTTTGATTGTAAAAGGGTCCATTGTACCTAGAGGAGAACAAACTGTATAATACTTCAAATGTATAATTTGTTCTAAATATTTCCACATACCTCTTGTTCTAATACACACATATTGATAGCATCTCGCAGTGATCTTATTTTGTGGACCTGTCTATCCCAGCACATATCAATGTCGAAAAGCTGCGCTTGAAAACGTCGTCTCTCCATATGTAGCATATCAGCCGCATACGGTATGATATAAATTTCTAAGAATCCAGAAAATAAAAAAGGTATTGCAACTACTGCTTGTTCGAGCATACTTGTCGGATCGTAATGTTTGTCGAAAAAGTAACATTTAGTGCCATTGAAAAACTCGAAGAGTATTAAAAATAAACGACTGTAGATGCAGAAAAAAAATGGCGCTGCACAATTGGATACTTTTATGTGCAGGCTTGCAATCCGTCTTTCAATTTTTATAAGTTCAAGTGGAAATTTTGGTAGTTCATCGGCCGCTGCAACAACAAGACTCAAATAATCACTGAGAAAACTATTTAAATCTTTGTAGAAATGCGTCATGGTTATAATGCACAGCAAGTGGGCGTGATAACACAGCTCATAAGAAATAATATAGAAGCCAAGGATTATGAATAGTGGTGGTACGGTTGTAATAGAAATCAGCACTGATGTTGGTGTTGTGAGCGCTTTGAAGAGCCAACGCATTCGTAGTAAACTCATTTGCTTTCCGTCCATGACATTTCTGCGATAACAAACCCGCTCAATTTGTGCACCAATTTTACGACATTCGTTTAAAATGTGCTTAATGTGCTTCTGATTGCACATAAGAGTCTTGGTCATGTTTAAATTGGATAAAAATATAGCCGTAGCGAAAAGAGGAGCGAATATTGTATATTGCACATCAACTGCTGCCAAATCCTCAGTGAAGAGTAACATATAAAAATGTACTGCGATTACTATTCCAATAGCTAGGCATGAGAGCAAATATTGAAATCGTAGTAATATAAATGAAAATATTTTTAGAAAATTTCTGGAATTTTTCGAAGATATCTTCTTTTTGAGCAATGGTGTACATTTAAATTCCAGAATTCCTAGCAGTTGTGCCGAATAGTAAATAATGAACCAAATTAGCACTTTTGTGTAGTGTGCTTTTAGGCGTCTGTTCACAACGGTAAACATACTCTCGAGACAATACTCCTTCCATACTGTGTAATAGAAATTTGGAATGAAAAACTGTAGATAAAAATATTGAATAGTTATATCGAAAAATTCGCTTCCTACTTGAGTTCATTAGAGTTCATTAAAATAATTGAGAGTAATTAAAAAATAATTGTGTCATTATTACATTAATAAAGTGAAGTGCATTGCTTTTCTTTATATGAAGTGTATTGGGTTTCCTTTCAATGACTATTCATACTACTTACTACAAAATTTCCAATACACCAATATATTGAAATACACCAAGCTTTTAAGCAACTTTGGCCTACAATGACCGATAGTTTATTTTTGTTGATAATGCATTTTGTTGGTATTACTCTCAAATTTCCAAATTGTCAATAAAAGCACCGAATGTTAGGTCTACGCATTTTTGTGAGTTTGGGAACTTTTCAAAAAGCCATGACTCTTTCCTCTTTCACTCTTTCCTCTTTCACTAACCTGGAGAATGCTGTGCTAACTTCGCGCGTATTATGGCCAATGATATCGATATCATCAGCATACGCCAGCAGCATAATACTTTTTTAGAATATCGTAACACTACATCTCAAATCAGCAGCTCGGATGATCTTCTCTATCATTAGATAGGGAATCATCTTATCTGAAACCTCGTTTGGTATCGAATGGAGGAGTAAGATCCTTCCCGATTTTAACTGTGCTGCTGGTGTTGCTCAGTGTCATTCTGCAAAGACTGATGAGCTTTGCAGGAATACCAAACTCAGACTCAGATGGTGGAGTAAAGATGATTCCTTATTGAACTGTCGAAGGCGGCTTTGAAATCGACGAAAAGATGGTGTGTGTCAATTTGTTTTTCTAGGGTCTTCTCCAAGATTTGTCGTAGCGTAAATATCTGGTCTATGGTGGATTTACCAGGTCTGAAGCCACACTGATAAGGTCCGATCGGCTGGTTTACGATGGGCTTTAGTATTTCACACAATACGCTTGACAGGAGCTTTTATGCGATACTAAGAAGGATTATCCCACAGTAGTTGGTGCAAATGGTGGGATCGCCTTTCTTGTGGATTGGGCAGAGCACACTGAGGTTCCAATCGTTTGGAATGCATTCTTCCGACAATATTCTGCATAGAAGCTCATGAATGCATTTAAATAGAGCTTCGCCTCCATTCTTGAAGAGCTCAGCAGGTAAGCCGTCAGCTCCTGCGGCTTTGTTGTTTTTAAGCCGAGCTATATCTTTCAAGACTTCACTATGGTCGGACAGCGGAACTTCAACGCTGTTGTCCACAATTGTAGTTTCCGGGATATCATCTCTATTGGCGGGATTGTTGTCGTCGTTGCCATTCAGAAGCCTAAAGATGTGTTCCCTTCACATCATCAGTGTTCTCTGGATATCTGTCATTAGATTCCCCTGTTTTCATCCTTGCAGGAAGAGGCCCCAGTCTTGAAACCATCGACCAGGCATCTTATTTTTTCGCACTCACGCATTTCCGCTTCCCGTTTCTTTCGCCTGAAAATGCGTCTCTCTTCCCTCCTCTTCTCTTTGTATCGCTAATTAGCAGCACGCGTTACAACCGACTGCAGGGTGGCTTTGTAGGCGGCGTCTTTTTCTGCAGTGGCGTCGCGACACTCTTGGGGGTGCCACTGGTTTCGGCGAGGGCGGTGATAGCCAATCACCTCTTCGGCAGCCGTACGCATAGAGTGGGAAATATGATTCCACTGCGTGCATATATCGTCGATCGGAGGAGTGCTTTCTTGAAGCAGGAGTGAGAGTCGAGTAGCGAAGTCTTCGGCTGTTTGCTTTGATTGCAGCTTTTCGACGTCTAGCTTTCTCTGTGCTGGATTGCGTGCATTCTTGGTTGCGCACAGACGTGTTCGGATCTTGGCTGCGACAAGATAATGATCCGAGTCCATATTGGCACCACGGATCGTGCGTACATCTTAAACACTGGAAGAGTACCTTTCGTCAATCAAAACGTGAGCAGTTTGGTTGCGCGTCTTTTGATCGGGAGACAGCCAAGTGGCTTTATGAATATTGAGATGCTTGAATCTAATGCTACTAACGACCATGTACTGTCGTGGAGGCTGAACTTTCCGACTGTTGGACCGAAGATATTTTCTTTTCCCACCTTGGCGTTGAAGTCACCAAACACGCTTTTTATGTCGTGGCGGGGGCTGCGCTCATAAGCCTCTTCAAGGCGCTCATAGAAGCTGTCTTTGGTCTCATCGTCCTTATCTTCTGTCCGAGCATGCGCACAAATCAGGCTTATGTTGAAGAATCTTGCCTTGACACCGATTATGGCAAGTCGTTCGTTCACAGGTTTGAATCGCAGGACATGATGCCGTAGTCTCTTGCCAACCACGAATCCGCATCCAAACTCGTGCTTCTCCGCATGGCTGCTGTAGTAGATATCACAGGATGTTTGCTGTGAGCAATCCTGTCCCTTCCATCGCATGTCTTGGATTGCAGTGATATCAGCCTTGTATCTTTCTAAGGTATCTATCAGTTGAATAGAGGCACCATCCTAATTAAGGCTTCGGACATTCCAAGTGCATATCCGTAAATCATTGTTAGTTTTTCGTTTCGTCATCAGATTTGGGGATCATTCTTATCTTTTTTCTTAATTGTTTCATTGAAATGTGTTTTTACGTGGTGGGCTTCAAACCCGACGCACAACCCTTTAAAGGCAGGGAGCCCGCCGCTCAGATTAGCCGTCAAACTAACGGTTGCCAGTTTGCCGTTTCTAGAGGACACCACGTAGAGGTTTGAGTCGACTTGAGACGAGTTCGACATGAATAATGCTGGCCTCGCCAGGTTAAGGCAGTCAGACACGTTGCCATGTGAAGATCGCCCTCATGACCCTCACGCGTTGCCTTGTGAGGATCGTCCTCCTACATGTATTTATAAATATAAATTTTACATGCATATTAATAACAACTAGTATCGCCTTTGGTCGAAATTCAACCATTTAAAAATTAATTTTTGTTGTTTTTTTATTTTTATTGAAAAAATTTTTTTTCTTTCTTCACTCATGTGCGAATGTAACCGAACTCATACCGCACCATATGCACCTCCAGTAGGAAATCACAAAATAGTGACTCCATTCTGAGTTTCCATGTTCTATGAGTTACTTTCAAAGCAATTCGATATAAAAAATTTGACTTATCCCATCCCAATACCCTACTTTCCATATTCTACTTTCTAGTAGAAATAAATCACCAAGTGGGAACTCCATATTGAGTTTCACTGTTATATGGAATTTACTTCCAAAGCTATTCGATTTAAAAACTTTTAATTATATGAGTGGTGCCACGCCCTCTTGTCTAATGCTCTTTAAATTTTCCCAGTTCCAGTAGAAGAACACAACTAAATAGGAAGTTCCTACCGAGTTTCATTGATTTGTAACCTATAGTTCGAAAGTTATACCGAAAATTTTGGCTGCTAAAAAATGCCACACCCCTCTTTCAATGCCCATAAAATGTGACCAGTGGAATGGTACATGTGATTTGAGGTTGAATTTACGAGGCCATATGACCTATAACTCTAAGTTAATTTGATATTGTAAATTTGGGTTGTATGGGATGTGCAACGCCCATCATAGATATTCGGTGAACTCCTTCTCCCTACTCTTATTGCTCTAAAAAAAATTATCAAAATCGGTTGAGAAACACGGGAGAAAATGGTTCTTAACTGTTCTGCCTACGCCTATTTTATATATATATAGATAACAACACAAGCAACAACAATCGGAGAAATATTCGTATGCGTTCGCATCTTTGGCTCAACAACAACAACAATTACAACCACAACAACATAAGCAGCAACTGATGTATTCATTTTTTCATAAAAAAATTAGAGAATTATCTTTTTTTATCATTTATTTATCGTAAAAATTATATTTTATTAATATATTACTTATATTTTGGCATATAGAGCCAAATCGGGTGAAAACCACGCCTACCTCCCATACAAAGTGACTTTACCAAAAATGTAAAATTTCTTTAAATTTTCCAAAACTTAATATATGGACTGGAACTTTTGTATATGAACTTTGATATATAACCAGTACTCTGTGTACGAAATTCAACCAAATCGAGTGAAAACCACACCCTCCTCCAATACAAAGTGACTTTATCAAAAAACAAAAGAAAATATTTTCTGTTAAAACTATGACGAAAATGTTTTTACAAATAAACATTTTTTTGACTGCTTAAGACTTTGAATATACTTTGTTTCGGACGTAGGGGTATTTTAACTTCGACCCAGTCGAAGATCATTTCTTACTAGTTTTTTTTTTTATTTATACCCCAAAGAGTCAACAAAAAACATACATGCCGTTACTTGCCCGGAAAAAAAAAAAAAAAAAAAAAATCAACCAACTATGGGTCATCATAACAATTACCGTTTAAAGAAGGCAATACAAATTTAAAAAAATAAATTTTTTTATATTTATACCATTTCATTATTTCTCTTTAATGTGTTTTCTCTAATCATAAAATTATTTTTATGTTTTTCATTGAAGATAAAACTAAATACTTTAATTTTAAGATTTCAAATTTTTAAATGGTATTCAATATTCTTTTCGCAGGCGAAGCAGCGGTTAGTTGCTAGTTACATATATTTTTCAATAAAACTTAATAATATTTCCAAATAAAAATAAACTTATTTTCTACAAAAACCACTTTTAATCCAAATAGAATGTATCTATTGGACCAATGGGTAGATAACTACCCCAGCTAATACACGAAAACCTTTAGAGATAGGCAACAAATATTATCTACATTCCAAAGTTCACAAAAAAATTCCAACGGGATCGAGTACCGGGCCAAAATGCATTATTAATGCATTTTCTGTCCTTGATTTAATAATTGTTTTAATAGCTCAGATTCCTGCTAGCTGTATGTGGACTGTATACTTACTTTTAATGTTTCCTTAAATAAATCTAATTTTAAAATTTTTGATGTAGTTTTCTTGAGTAGTTTTTTATTAATGAATAAAAATATTTTCAGTCTGACATTTTTAGTCAATGTGTTTTCTGATTCGAACAAATAATAGAAATTGTAGAAAGTGAAAAACAGTAAAGTATAAATCTAATTATAATTAAATTATGTGTCGGTTTCAACAATAATCGTCATCGTAATAGTAATCAAAGTTACGGTGAAAAGTTTTATTGTAGGCTTCCCAAATAAGGTCAACGTGGCATTCCATCAAAAGTTTACTTTTTTTTAGTTCGGCCACACAATATTGAAGAAAAGGTATTGTAAATATTAACAGAGCATTGAGGAATGTCAGTATCGTTGAGCAGTTGGCAAGTATGGCCCCATAGGCGGAGACGGATATACAATTTATTTTGGAATGTAACGATGTCCATTGTAACTTAGAAAATAAATTGTATTCAAATAAACTACTTTAAAATTACATCTCTTAATAATACATACCTCATGTTCTAGTACAAGCATACGTCGAGCATCTTGAATGCGTCTTCTTTTGTAAGCATGTCTGGCCAAATACAATTCAAAGTCTAGCAGTTGTGCATGAAAACGTTGTCGCTCAATATGAAGCATATCCGCCGCATACGATATGATGAAAATCTCCAAAAATTGAGAGATTACGAATGGTACTGCCATTAGACCACCGTTACGGCGATTATCTGTACTCAGATGTGTAGCGAAGAAATAACATCCCATACCAACGTACAGTTCATAGCAACTAAAATACAAACGACTGTAAATACAGACCAGAAATGGCGCAGCACATTTGGATATTTTAAAATGAAGTTTTTGAGTCAAATGTTCAATTTTTATCAATTTTGGTGGAAATTTTGGTGGCTTTCCAGGAGCTGTTACAAGCAATCTTAAATAATCACTGAGAAAAGTATTCAGAGCTCTATAAAAATGCGTTATGGCAACAATACATAACAAGTGGGCGTGGAAGCAAAGTTCATAGCTTATGAAATAAAACTGTACCGGTATAAACATGTATGAATCACGCATGAAACACATTTTCATCAGAATTGAAGTCATTGCGGCGAAAATAATGAATAGCCAACGCAAGGAGATAAGCCACATTTGTGTCCTATTCAGATGATAACTGCAATAACACAATTGTCTTATATATGCCTCAATGCTGCGGAATTCAATAATGATGATTTGAATGCGTTCTTGATTTTTCCTCAGAGTCTTCACTATAATCACATTTGAGGAAAATATCAAAATTGCAAAAAATTTACTGAGCATAAAATTCTGGGCATAAAAAGAATCAGTTGTTGAAAAGAGAAAGATTTGAATAATGGTAAGAATAAGAACTATAACTAAATACCAAGAGAAATAGTAGATAAGTTTTAGCATTATAAAAGAATATACTTTAAGAAATTTTTCAAATTTTGTACCATTCCTTCTGTTGTTTAGTGATTTCAATCGAAAATTGATACATCCCCGAAATTGTGCTATATAGTAAATTGTATACCATATAACCAATGATGTGTGATGCAATTTTAGATGCTTATTCACTGTAGTAAACATTCTTTCTGTGGAGATTATTATGCTGTTCTGCAAAAATAAATGGAAGAAAAATTCATTAAGTTTGTTTATACTAAAGTAAATGTAGATATTTTTGGAAACGGGCTTACCTTCCAATGTCTTAATAACATTTTCTAACAATCGAGATATGATCGTATAGTATTATTCTTCAAATTTAATGTTTTGAATTCAGTTACAAAAAGTTTATCACAACTAGCACATGAGCAGAGTTTAGCGACAATTATTTTTGAGAATTTTGGTTCTTATAAGAGAACCAGAAGTCCAAAATGTGTAAACAATAAGTGATGTGGCGGGGGAAGGGGTAGCAAAAAATTGCTGCATTACACAAATGAAATGTTGTAGCATTATGTTTATTACCTAAGCAATTAAATAATAATGCAATAGTACTTTCAGTTATCATCCTATAAGTTTAACCCTGCAGAAGACGCGCCTCGCAGAGTTGCATGGAGTGTCAAGTGAGTAAAATACTTGACGAATATAATTTTTAAGTATTTATTTTGAAAATGTTACAAATTTTGTTTTATATGTATTAATATTGACAAATATTTCCCTTTACAAACTTTTATTTATTTAGCAAATTCATGTTAACCCTCTACTGTACGCATTATGATCCAGCTAAGAAAAATATTTTTGTTTGTTGGATTTATATTTTAAATGGAATAATTAGATACGTAAAGAAAATTTTGTTCAAAAAGTAGGTCCATTTTCAAAAAACAAAAAAAAATCAAAATTACCATACATGCAAATGCATTCGTATGCATTCCTAGCTTTTGCAACCTTAAAAATAATTGCCATATATAGTGCTTTTATTAATTTTAAACTTATATTTTATTGTTGATATCACCTCTGGCCGTTCCCAAAAAAGATAAGTTGCCGTCCTTGTACGTACCAAGTTCCGTTTCCTTCCAGCTACAAACTAACAACACCCACTGATATTTTCTTTGCATCTGTGCAAAATAAAGTGACAACAATATTCGCGACATAATCCCAAGTGTCTACTAATGCATTTTAATAACTGTTCTCTTTCGTAACTGCTAATATCCGTTGGGAGTTCGAAATTTACTTCCCGTGCAGTAGAGGGTTAAAGCAATATATTAATTCATTGAACATAAACATAACAAAGTAATTCATATTTATATAACAGTTTCGTAATAAAAAAAGTATTTATATCATATATTAATATAATGCGTGCAGTCATCGATGATATCATTACTGGTGTGTGTTTCGATGCAAGTTGGACACATATACTTTACGTGTACACAGGCCCGTAGCCAGGATTTACCTAAGGGGGGGTTTGGATTAAAAAAAATATCGATAGTTTTTGGTATCGATAAATGAAAAGGATTTTTTATATAATTACCAGAAAGATGGGAAAAATCAGTGGCTAGAAATAGACAATACTTTGAGAAATGAATTTGTAACAAATTTTTCACAATAAAGCGACAAACTTGAAAAAAAACACTTTAAAACTTTTTTGTACACCAAATACATAAAACAAAAATGAATTTTTTATTTTTTGTTTATTTTATATATTTATATTAACAGCCCGATTCTGCGTACTTGATAAATTCACCTTATTGAATATTTATCAAGTATTGACTATTTATCAAGAATTGGTATTCTGTGATAGAAAAAAAGCTCTTTAATTTATAAATTTGTCAATATCTCATTTGCTATTGATAAATTTATCAAGAGAGTTGTGGTTGCTCGTAGCAGGCAATATCAAGGTTAATATTAACATAATAATCTTAACAATAATAATTATTTTCTACAAATTAATACACTTTTGTGGAACATAAGGAAAATGAAAGCAGAAATCTGCTCTCTGTGTTATGCTATTAATGAGAACAATTAGCTGTTAACAGGAATTCACCTACTCTGGTGAATTACGAAAACTTTTTATTTATCAAGGTTGCTGTAGAATACTAAAAAGCTTACGCTTGAAAAAATTCTTTACAAATTTTATTTTTAAATTACTTATCAAGAAAACGCAGAATAGGGCGGTAAGTCTTCTTATTTTTTTTTGTTTTTGTTAATTCTAAGAACACGGCGTCCGCTGTGACACTGCAATCCCTATGTATGCTTAAGGATGCACACCCATTTAACATAAAAAACGTGTGTTCTATAATTTCAAAACTGTCGTTTGTTGAGCTCAATGTGTTTCGGCTATATGTCTTGCTTATCGTTGCACTGTCATTTTGGAATACAGAAAGATGCTAAAAAAAATTAAATTTTCAAAATAAACTTCTAAAGTGACGATAATTAAGCATCTTATATTATTATTTTAATAATTTACTTGCAAACTTATATCGGTTTAAAATTCTATATTAAAATAACCACGATTAGAATAACGACATTTTTTTGTATTTCCTGACTTTTGTAAAGGCCACAATGAAAGGTTAGAAAATTTTATTTAAAAAGTTTTAATTATCATTCGGTAAAATTACCAAGAGGTTGTGAGCCTGCGCCTATAAAATCAGTGTTAAAAAATACGCAAAACTTGCAATAAGCTGCATTTTCCAATTTGGAGTAAACCAACCAATGCCAACGGTTCAACCCAGAATGCTTAACACTTTAACTGCCACCATACAAAAAAAATATCGGGTCCTCCAGGCCATTTTTTCGAACAAATCACAAAAAGTTTTTTTTTTATATTTCGGTGAAATTTTGAAATATTTTATCGAGGCACAACATATGTACCTCACGGCCTGATGTATACGTGTTGTATATTTAGTATGGATGACGGAAAGATGGACATGGCTAAATCGGCTCGGGTGATGATGCTGATCAAGAATATACATATACACTTTTCTATACCTATCACGCTTCCTTGTGGGCGTTATAAACGGAATGACAAAATTAAAGTTTTTAAAATTAAAAACCCAGAAAGGGGTTTTTTTTAATTGTGGGTAAAATTGTGGGTATAAAAATGATGCGCTAAAGATAGTTTTAGGTATGCCAGGCCATGCGGAATTGAACTACGTTTACAGATTTGCATTTCGAGGTACTAATTTTAAACCATGAACTATAATGTGTAATCAAATACTGAGGCACATACGCTGTGCCTCAGAGCCTACATTTTACTGAGGCACACCGTATGTGCCTCATGTCAGTTAACGTGTTAAATCGGAGTTTGCGAGAACCGCTGGCAGGAAAATTAAAATTTGGTGGAGGCACATAAATGCTTTGAAAACTTTCAAGGCGGTTCGAATCGGAAATATTGCTCATCAACTTGAAAAAATCGTTATTTGGACATTGATATACTCTCGAAGTCGAATGCAGTTCCGATGAATCAAATGATATTTCTGGAAAAATTTCTACAATCATACACACAAACTTAGAGTTATAAGCATTAAAAGTAAAATATTAATACCGCAACTTGTACTTGCACTTGTACTTGTACCGTTTTCCACATAGCTGTCAACATTTAAGCTTTCTACAACTGCAGGTTACAAAGGAAGTTCTGAAGACTTTTCAGATTCCAAAGTTTCTTGAATGTTTTCTATCGGGTTTTCCAATAAGAGTTGTTATTTTGGTATTCAAAGAAAAATGCCATTTTTTGAGATAAATGATCGGATGTTTATTTCATAATAAAGAGGAAGGTATGCCGTTAATAATGAAAAGCAACATCAGCCAAATAGCCACCACGACCACGCTTACAGCACAATATCCTTTTCATGAAATTTTCCATAACCAACTTGCAAAGTGGCTGCCCTATGTCCTCATTTTCGAAAAAGTAAGGTTCAATGACCCCGCCGGACTATAAACCACACCAAACAGCCACACGTTGAGGATGAAGAGGCTTTTCAACAATAACTCTTGGATTTTCCGAGCCCCAGATGCGACAATTTTGCTTGTTGACGTAGTCACCGAGGTGGAAATGAGCCTCATCAGTCAAGATGATTTTTCGATGGAATTCCGGATCATTTTCATGCATTTCAAGGACCCAATCAGCAAAGACACGACGTTGTTGTATCGTTCCATTTTTAGTAATGGCATAGTTTCTACTTGTCAAATGTCAAAAAATAAAAGCTTTAAAAGTGAGCGCTTCACAATAGCGGGTTATTCACAATAACACCTCTTATTGGCAAACCCTGTACAATACAGAAGAAATATAATATTATTCGGATTTTGTCGGTTCCGCATCAAGCAAAAAGTTAATCCATTAATATTCAATCAATGCACACACGCTAAAAAAAAAAAAAAAAAAAAACACAGCTTTCAAACATTCAGAAATATTCGGCAACTTTTTAACACATTTACGCATTGATAAAGGAAAAAAAATCATTTGAATCAAGCACTTACTTTCCACCGTTCTAGCCTTTTTTTACTTCTGGTTTCTGCAGTCAATTAAGTAGACTCATTTTTGTAGTTTTACCACAGTAAAATTAACAATAGAAACTCTTAAACTTATCTAACGAAACGCAATCAAAATTGCACCACTTTCACGTTACACCTGTTAACGCAATAAATTCTTAAATTGCTGGTCGTAGACAAAGTTCAATTGAATGTATCGAACTTTTTTCGATACTTAAGCTTATTGATGTTTTCGCTGTATTTCGCTATATTATTTTTTTATACTTTTTGGACCATAAGGGGGGGGTTTAACCCTAAAAACTCCCCCCTTGTCTACGGGCCTGGCGTACACCTATAGCAATAAAGCAATAATTCCATACAACTGTTTTGCATTTTTTATTGCATCTTCCGTGACCTGTTACGTAAAAAATTTCTTTTTGTCTAAAGGCCATTTTTATGTACAGACCATTCCTTATTTTCCTTAAATTATTGTAATGCACATTGTGAATGACTTAAAACTTCATGCAACGCCGTTGTTTGTTTGTGGCATTTTCGTTCTCGAAGCGCCTCTCTCCACATTGTCATGACGTCATAAATGTTTGGTTTTTTATGGATGTTTAAAGAAGCAACTTTTCAATGCAATCATTTTTCAGATTCGTTGCTTAAGCTGCTCTCCAATTCGCGTCCCAATGACGTCATATCACGGAGACAAAAAAAATCGTGAAATGTCATACCATAACTTTTGTATCATCAATATTGCACAAAGTGAATAATTCCATGTCTAGCTGTTGCATTTTGGTAAAAATGGCTTTTCTAACTTCTTTAAGAAGACTTGATGGTATGACAATGATGTCACACCTAAAACATGCGTAAACGTTTACTTATCGCAGTGTGAGAGACAGATAGTATTTATTTAAATGAATAATTTTTAAGATACTTTTGGACACAATTTAAAAAAATTTCTCAGATGATATATTAAATTTATATTTTTTTTTAGTCCTTGTTCAATCACCAGACATAATCAACTTGGCAGTTCATGTGACTGGCATTTTTCTTGACCTGTGATATGAGATGCAGTACAAGATATATAAAAAATATTACTAAAGTACTGATAAGTGACAAAGTTGATGAACGATCGGATAGAAAAAAACCATAGGAAAAAACGGAAATGCAGCTTATTTTTGATTGTAAAAGGGTCCATTGTACCTAGAGGAGAACAAGCTGAATAATACTTCAATGTATAATTTGTTCTAAATATTTCCACATACCTCTTGTTCTAATACACACATATTGATAGCATCTCGCAGTGATCTTATTTTGTGGACCTGTCTATCCCAGCACATATCAATGTCGAAAAGCTGCGCTTGAAAACGTCGTCTCTCCATATGAAGCATATCAGCCGCATACGGTATGATATAAATTTCTAAGAATCCAGAAAATAAAAAAGGTATTGCAACTACTGCTTGTTCGAGCATACTTGTCGGATCGTAATGTTTGTCGAAAAAGTAACATTTAGTGCCATCGAAAAACTCGAAGAGTATTAAAAATAAACGACTGTAGATGCAGAAAAAAAATGGCGCTGCACAATTGGATACTTTTATGTGCAGGCTTTCAATCCGTCTTTCAATTTTTATAAGTTCAAGTGGAAATTTTGGTAGTTCATCGGCCGCTGCAACAACAAGACTCAAATAATCACTGAGAAAACTATTTAAATCTTTGTAGAAATGCGTCATGGTTATAATGCACAGCAAGTGGGCGTGATAACACAGCTCATAAGAAATAATATAGAAGCCAAGGATTATGAATAGTGCCGGTACGGTTGTAATAGAAATCAGCACTGATGTTGGTGTTGTGAGCGCTTTGAAGAGCCAACGCATTCGTAGTAAACTCATTTGCTTTCCGTCCATGACATTTCTGCGATAACAAACCCGCTCAATTTGTGCACCAATTTTACGACATTCGTTTAAAATGTGCTTAATGTGCTTCTGATTGCACATAAGAGTCTTGGTCATGTTTAAATTGGATAAAAATATAGCCGTAGCGAAAAGAGGAGCGAATATTGTATATTGCACATCAACTGCTGCCAAATTCTCAGTGAAGAGTAACATATAAAAATGTACTGCGATTACTATTCCAATAGCTAGGCATGAGAGCAAATATTGAAATCGTAGTAATATGAATGAAAATATTTTTAGAAAATTTCTGGAATTTTTCGAAGATATCTTGTTGTTGAGCAATGGTGTCCATTTAAATTCTAGAATTCCTAGCAGTTGTGCCGAATAGTAAATAATGAACCAAATTAGCACTTTTGTGTAGTGTGCTTTTAAGCGTCTGTTCACAACGGTAAACATACTCTCGAGACAATACTCCTTCCATACTGTGTAATAGAAATTTGGAATGAAAAACTGTAGATAAAAATATTGAATAGTTATATCGAAAAATTCGCTTCCTACTTGAGTTCATTAGAGTTCATTAAAATAATTGAGAGTAATTAAAAAATAATTGTGTCATTATTACATTAATAAAGTGAAGTGCATTGCTTTTCTTTGTATGAAGTGTATTGGTTTTCCTTTCAATGACTATTCATACTACTTGCTACTAAATTTCCAATACACCAATATATTGAAATACACCAAGGTTTTAAGCAACTTTGGCCTACAATGACCGATAATTTATTTTTGTTGATAGTGCATTTTGTTGGTATTACTTTCAAATTTCCAAATTGTCAATAAAAGCACCGAATGTTAGGTCTACCCATTTTTGTGAGGGTTTGGGAACTCTTCAAAAAGCTATGACTTTCGTTTGGTAATGACATAAATATATAACTGAAGTACCAGTAAGAGGAATATGGTTGCAAAGGTGTATCATTTAACAGCTGGTACTTTGGCAGTTGTCAAATATTAACATTTGTTATTTAAGAATGCAATAAATTTACAATTACCTGCTACACAGTGAAATAATGAATTCTGAGTTCATTGAGCTCTTTGCGAATATTTGTGATCAATCGCAGTTACGATGCGTTAAATTCGACAAAATTTTTCTGAGTCGTGTGCGAGCAACATATCCAAAAAATTCCAAAAGACTGGCTCATTGTAAGATGTGTAGACACCGAAACAGCTTCTGCCCGAACGTTCAACTGAAAATATCGAATCAGTGAAGAAATGTATTGAAAACGATCCAAGCGCCTCAATTCGTCAACATGCTCAAGAACTTGAAATCTCCACGTCCACTTACTTACTTACTTATCTGGCGCTTACAACCGTAGATCGGTTTTGGCCTCGTATAAGAAATTGCGCCAGCCATTTCTGATTTGCGCTTGCTGGCGCCAGTTGGAAATACCAAGCGTGGTCAGCTTATCCAACACTTTATCCTTCAAATGAAGATGTGGGCGTCCTCTTCTGCGTTGACCACCACCACCAGGCACCGGGCAACAAATCAAATATTTTTTCGCTGGAGCGTCGTTTTCCATTTGCTTAACATGACCTAACCAGAGGAGGTTCGGTTTCTCTCGAAGGCTCCCACAGTCTTTTTATCAGAACTGCCCAACGTTGAGTTTTGTGCTGCATATGTATAAGAGGATGGGTATGATTAGTAACTTATAAAACGTGAGTTTTGTTCGTCGAGAGAGGGCTCTGCTTCTCAATTGCCTACTCAGTCCAAAGTAACACCTGTTGGCAAGAGTTGTTCTTCGTTTTATCACATTACTGACATCGTTAAAAAAATTTATCCTGGATCCCAGGTAGACGAAGTCCTTAAAAACCCCTCTAGGAGTCAACCTCCTCTAAGCAGTCGTTGTCAACAGTGACGTGGTTTCCAAGACGCTGGGACTGTTTATTTGTTGACTCTAGGTATTTCGTCTTATCTGCGTTCACTGCAAGACCCATTCGACTCGACTCTTTGGCTAATCTGGAGAATGCTGCACTGACTTCGCGCGTATTATGCCCAATGATGTCGATATCATCAGCATATGCCAGCAGCATAATACTTTTGTAGAATATAGTGCCACTGCGTCTCAAACCAGCAGCTCTGATGATCTTCTCCATCATTAGGTTGAAAAAGTCGCACGATAAAGAATCACCTTGTCTGAAACCTCGTTTGGTATCGAATGGAGGAGTAAGATCCTTAACGATCTTAACTGTGCTGCTGGTGTTGCTCAGTGGCATTCTGCAAAGACGGATGAGCTTTGCAGGAATACCAAACTCAGACATGGTGGAGTACAGATGATTCCTTATTGGACTGTCGAAGGCGGCTTTGCAATCGACAAAAGGATGGTGTGTGTCGATTTATTTTTCAGGGTCTTCTCCAAGATTTGTCGTTGTGTAAATATCTGGTCTATGGTGGATTTGCGAGGTCTGAAGCCACACTGATATGGTCCCATCTACTAGTTTACGATGGGCTTCAGTCTTTCACATAATACGCTTGACAGGACCTTATATGCGATATTAAGAAGGCTTATCCCACGGTAGTTGGCGCAAATTGTGGGATCGCCTTTCTTGTGGATTGGGCAGAGCACACTGAGGTTCCAATCTTTTGGAATGCATTCTTCCGACCATATTCTGCATAGGAGCTCATGAATGCATCTAAATAGAGCTTCGCCTCCATTCTTGAAGAGCTCAGCAGGTAAGCCATCGGCTCCTGCGGCTTTGTTGTTTTTAAGCCGAGCTATAGCTGTCAAGACCTCACTATGGTCGGGCAGCGGAACTTCAACGCTGTCGTCCAAAACTGGGGATTCCGGGATATCATCTCTATTGGCGGGATTGTTGTCGTCGTCGCCATTCAGAAGCCTAGAGAAGTGTTCCCTCCACATCATCAGTGCACTCTGGATATCTGTCACTAGATTCCCATTTTCATCCTTGCAGGAATTTTTCGAAAAATTTTCGGACCTCATTCCTGTCACCATGCATCTCAATTTTCTCGCACTCACGCATTTCCGCTTCTCTTTTCTTTCGCCTGAAAAAGCGTCTTTCTTCCCTTCTCTTCTCTTTGTATCACTCCTTAGCAGCGCGCGTTGCAACCGACTACAGGGTGGCTTTGTAAGCGGCATATTTTTCTGCAGTCGCGTCGCGACACTCTGGGTCGTGCTACTGGTTTCGGCGAGAGTGGTGATAGCCAATCACCTCTTCGGCAGCAGCACGCATAGTGTGGGAAATGTGATTGTACTGCGCGGATATCTCGTCGATCGGAGGAGTGCTTTCTTGAAGCAGGAGTGAGATACGAGTAACGAAGTCTTCGGCTATTTGTTCTGATTGCAACTTTTCGACGTCTAGCTTTCTCTGTGCTGAATTGCGCGCATTCTTGGTTGCGTACAGACGTGTTCGGATCTTGGCTGCGACAAAATAATGATCCTTGGATTGTAGTGATATCAGCATTGTATCTTTCTAAGATATCTATCAGTTGGATAGAGGCACGATCCCAATTAAGGCTTCGGACATTTCAAGTGCATATCTGTAAATCATTGTCAGTTTTTCGTTTGCGGCAGTCGTCATCAGATTTGGGAATCATTCTTATTTTTTTTCTTAATTGTTTCATTGAAATGTGTTTTTACGTGGTGGGCTTCATACCCGACGCACAACCCTTTAAAGGCACGTAGCCCGCCGCTCAGCTTAGCCGTCAAACTAACGGTTGCCAGTTTGCCGTTTCTAGAGGACACCACGTAGAGGTCTGAGTCGACTTGAGGCAATTTCGAAATGGATAATGCTGGCCTCGCCAGGTTAAGGCAGTCAGACACGTTGCCATGTGAAGATCGCCCCCATGACCCTCACGCGTTGCCTTGTGAGGATCATCCTCCTGCATGTATTTATTAATATAAATTTTACATGCATATTAATAACAACTAGTATCGCCTTTGGTCCATTTAAAAATTGATTTTTGTTTTTTTTTTATTTTTATTGAAAACATTTTTTTTCTTTTTTCACTCATGTGCGAATGTAACCGAACTCATACCGCACCATAAGCATCCAACAGTAGTCCGCTAACATACTGACATCCCATCTTCCTTGGTAACGTCTCTCGATATCACGTATATCCCGGTGAAATCTTTCACCTTGTTCTTCACTGTAGGCACCCAAGTTTTCAGGAAGATATTCAATATGGGAGTGTAAGAAGTGAACTTTTAAGCTCATCTTGCACCCTTGAGTTCTATATGCTGTCAGTATGCGCTGTACAATAGTTTTATATTCGGGATCCTTAGTATTGCCCAAAAACTTCTGCACTAAATTTTTGAAAGAATCCCATGCTTCTTTTTCGATTTCTCCCATTGATGCAGGAAATAGGGGATCAGGCAAAAGCTTTTTTATGTCGGGGACAGTGAAAACTCCTTCTTTTAACTTTGCTTCAGACAATTTCGGGAATTTTGAATACATATACCTAAAACAATCCCCATATTTTTGTAATGATTTTACAAACTGCTTAATTAGCCCCAATTTAATATGAAGAGGTGGCAGTAAAACCTTTTCTGGCGGAACCACAGTGGTATTGATAACGTTTTTCTCGCCAGGAGTTAAACCGTGTCGTGGTGGCCAGTCAGTTGTTGTCCAGAGTAGCTCTCTGGCTCTACTATCCCACAAACATAGAAAACAAGGGAATTTCGTATAACCTGACTGTTGACCCAACAACATTGTTAGTATTTTAAAATCTCCACAAATCATCCATTGATGTTCTGGATATTTGATTTCCTCAAGAATCGTCGCTAAGTTATAGTAGTTTTCTTCCATATGAACTGAGTGTCCCATTGGAAGTGATGCAAATACATTTCCATTATGCAGCAAGATTGATTTGAGGCTAGTTTTGGATGAATCAATAAATAAGCGCCATTCTGATGAATAATATTATATTTCAAAGCATTTCATGAGCCCACGAACATCATTACAATAAACCAGACTTCCCTCTTTAGTGAAATACTGAGTAAATTCTCTCTCTCGATGTCTGTACCAGGAAAATGAGGTACCAGATGATAAAAGGTTTCTAGTTTTTAGCCTTGAACCTAGCAATTCGGCTGCATCTTTTGCATAAATCTTTTGCGTCTAATGCATAAAAATGAGATGTTTCTCAGAGATCATTCGTGTGAGATCAATCTCAAGAAGTGAGTCTGTGAGAAAGTTCTTATTCTCAGTCTCATTCTCAAAATTGTATGCATAAAAAGGAGATCAAGCTCATGACAAAAAACTCAAAATAAGTGAGATCGATCTTAAAGCTTCAGTTGAGCTTTAGTTTATTTAAAGCAAGCTAAAGCAATTAATCGTTAAGATTGCTTCTTAAAATTTCAAAAAAATGTCCGAAAGCTAATCTGGAAGTGAACAAAACTGTAGTTTATCAAATAATAAAAATAATAAGCTGGCAATTTCTAATGCTGGCAAAATAAAAAAATAGCAATTTCTAATTGATGACTTAAAAGAAACTCAAATTTTACTACAGAAATCTAATCTGCCGGTGCACAAATTAAAAAAAGAAGCACTTGAAAGGTTTCGAATTGTCCTAGAGACTGATGAATTTCTATGTCCTCACCAATTCCATTTTGAAATCCAGGATCAGCCAAAAATCTTAAATATACTCTCATTTTTTCAGAATTAGTAAGAGCTCCACCAAGCGATTCCAATGTTGGCCCTAGGAAATGCTCTGCTAACCAATCGATGTTTTCTTTATTAAAACGAAATATAAATTTACTGCTAGATTCTTCAAGATGTCTACGCAGCTTATAAATTTTTTTAGAACTATAAACGCGAAAGTATTCTGCCATTTCAGTTGCTTGAAATAAACTGTGAGATCACTTGATAGGAAATCCATCTCAATGAGCGAGATCTTTCTAACGAGTCAATAACTTTTTATGTTTACGACAACGAGTACATTCTCAAAATATCGAGTAAAAAGGAATTTCTCACTTTTATGCATGAGACCCATTGAGCTCAATCTAAGAAAAAAGTTGAGGTCCCTCGTCAACTGAAAAATTTGAGATCGATTCATTCTGGGGAGCAAACGTTTCGGAGTCCTCTGCATCACTCAAGATGTCATCTAAATTAGGAGGTGGATGCGGAACTAGAATTTCAGAGCTATGGGACACCGGACGAATAGTTGAATCAAGGTTAGGGTAAGATATTTCTTCTAATTTTTCGTGTTAAATTTTTTCACGTCTACCGAACAGAAATAGCAGTTAGTTATGTGATTTTCCTGTTTACGCCATGTCATAGAAATGCCAAAACGAAATGCAGTTTTCTTACCCTTAAATCACAAGCGCAGATCTTCCTCACATCTTCTGCACACCTTATGAGGTGCCGATGCTTTGTCTTGATCACCAAGTATTAATATGAAATAAGCAAAATAAACCTTCTTCACAAAATCACTTATATTTCTTTGTTGACTTTTCACTATATATTCACCACAAATATAACAGAAGCTGTCCGGAGAAATTACACAACCTCTATGAGCCAGAACACATATATAAAAACAAGAGCACAGTAGCGTTTGAATCCTGGATGTCAACTAGGTGTGGCAAGAGAGGTTCAGCTAGATAATGAACTTAGCCTGTTTGAACATGATTAATCCAACTGCAATACGCTGAAACATGTTCAATCGTACTGTTCCATCGTACTGTTCAATCTAACTTAACCTGTTTAGACACGATAATAATGATAATCCAGAAATTCTTATCCACCCATTTCACTAAATTATTTATAAAATAAAAATTATTTACGTCCATTATTTTTTTTTCTTTATTCCCAGATAAATATATTAATAAAATTATGGTAAGAAATTTTAATTTTAATTAAATTTGAAGCTTAAAATGGAATTTTTTAAATATTTTTTTCGGTTTTAGGACATCAAAATCTATAAAGAACTGTATAAAAAACCTATGCCGTTTTTTACTCACAGACCTGTGTTATTTCTCTTTAATGTGTTCTTTCAAATCATAAAATTATTTTTATGTTTTGCATTGAAGATAAAACTAAATACTATAATTTAAAGATTTCAAATTTTTAAATGGTATTCAATATTCTTATCCAAGGCGAAGCAGCGGTTAGTTGCCAGTTACATATATTTTTCAATAAAACTTAATAATATTTCCAAATAAACTTATTTTCTACAAAAACCACTTTTAGTCCAAATAGAATGTATCTATTGGCCCAATGGGTAGATAACTACCCCAGCTGTTACACGAAAACCTTTAGAGATAAGCAACAAATATTAACTACATTCCAAAGATCACAAAAAAATTCCAACGGGATCGAGTACCGGGCCAAAATGTATCATTAATGCATTTTCTGTCTTTGATTTAATAATCGTCATCGTAATAGTAATCAAAGTTATTGGGAAAAGTTGTATTGTAGGCTTCCCAAATAAGGTCAACGTGGCATTCCATAAAAAGTTTCCTTTTTTTCAGTTCGGCTGCCAAATATTGAAGAAAAGGTATTGTAAATATTAACATAGCATTGAGGAAGGTCAGTATCGTTGAGCGGTTGGCAAGTATGGCCCCATAGGCGGAGACGGAAATACAACTCATTTTGGAATGTAACGATGTCCATTGTAGCTTAGAAAATAAATTGTATTCAAATAAACTACTTGAAAATTACATCTCTTAATAATACATACCTCATGTTCTAGTACAAGCATGCGTCGAGCATCTTGAATGCGTCTTCTTTTGTAAGCATATCTGGCCAAATGCAATTCAAAGTCCAGCTGTTGTGCTTCAAAGCGTTGTCGCTCCATATGAAGCATATCCGCCGCATACGATATGATGCAAATCTCCAAAAATTGAGAGATTACGAATGGTACTGCCATTAGACCACCTTTAAGGCGATTTTCTGTACTCAGATGTGTTGCGAAGAAATAACATCCCATACCAAAGTACAGTTCATAGCAACTCAAAAACAAACGACTGTAAATACAGACCAAAACTGGCGCAGCACATTCGGATATTTTAAAATGAAGGTTTTGAATCAGGCGTTCAATTTTTATCAATTTGAGTGGAAATTTTGGTGGCTTACCACGTGCTCTTACAAGCAATTTTAAATAATCACAGAGAAAAGTGTTCAGAGCTCTATAAAAATGCGTTATGGCAACAATACATAACAAGTGGGCGTGAAAGCAAAGTTCATAGCTTATGACATAAAAATGCATCAGTATGCATAGTTCAGGAGAGAAACACATTTTTATCAGAATTGAAGTCATTGCGGCGAAAATAATGAATAGCCAACGCAAGGAGATAAGCCACATTTGTGTCCTATTAAGATAATAACTGCAATAACAAAATTGTCTAATATATGCCTCAATCCTGCGGAATTCAATAATGATGATTTTAATGCGTTCTTGCTTTTTCCTCAGAGTCTTCACTATAATCACATTTGAGGAAATTATCAAAACAGTATAAAGTTGACCGAGCATTTGATTCTAGGCAAAATAAGAATGAGTTCTTCTATAGAACAAGTCTTGAGCAATGGCAATAATAAAAAGCATAATGATTAACCAAGAGTAATAGTAGATCAATTTTAGCATTATAAAAGAATATACTTTAAGAAATTTTTCAAATTTTGTACCATTCCTTCTGTTGTTTAGTGATTTCAATCGAAAATTGATACATCCCCGAAATTGTGCTATATAGTAAATTGTATACCATATAACCAATGATGTGTGATGCAATTTTAGATGCTTATTCACTGTAGTAAACATTCTGTCTGTAGAGATTATTATGCTGTTCTGCAAAAATAAATGGAAGAAAAATTCATTAAGTTTAGAAGTTAAGAAGGATATTTTTGGAAACGGGCTTACCTTCCAATGTCTTAATTACAATGTTTTACAATCGAGATATGATCGTATAGTATTATTCTTCAAATTTAATGTTTTGAATTCAGTTACAAAAAGTTTATCACAACTAGCACATGAGCAGAGTTTAGCGACAATTATTTTTGAGAATTTTGGTTCTTATAAGAGAACCAGAAGTCCAAAATGTGTAAACAATAAGTGAAGTGGCGGGGGAAAGGGTAGCAAAAAATTGCTGCATTACACAAATGAAATGTTGTAGCATTATGTTTATTACCTAAGCAATTAAATTTCAGTTATCATGCTATACGTTTAACCCTGGAGAAGACGCGCCTCGCAGAGTTGCGTGGAGTGTCAAGTGAGTAAAATACTTGGCAAATATAATTTTTAAGTATTTGTATTGAAATTGTTACAAATTTTGTTTTTAATATATTAATATTGACAAATATTTCGCTTTACAAACTTTTATTTATTTAGCAAATTCATGTTAACCCTCTACTATACGCGTTATGATCCAGCTAAGAAAAATATTTTTGTTTGTTGGATTTATATTTTAAATGGAATAATTAGATACGTAAAGAAAATTTTGTTCAAAAAGTAGGTCCATTTTCAAAAAAAAAAAAAAAATCAAAATTACCATACATGCAAATGCATTCGTATGCATTCCTAGCTTTTGCAACCTTAAAAATAATTGCCATGTATGGTGCTTTTATTAATTTTAAACTTATATTTTATTGTTGATATCACCTCTGGCCGTTCCCAAAAAAGAGAAGTTGCCGTCCTTGTACGCACCAAGTTCGGTTTCCTTCCATCTACAAACTAACAACACGCACTGATATTTTCTTTGCAGCTGTGCAAAATAAAGTGACAGCAATATTCGCGACATAATCACAAGTGTATACTATTGCATTTTAATAACTGTGCTCTTTCGTAACTGCTAATATCCGTTGGAAATTCGAAATTTACTTCCCGTGCAGTAGAGGGTTAAAGCAATATATTAACATATATTGCACATTCATATTACAGTTTAGTAACAAAAATAGTATTTATATCATAAATTAATATAATGCGTGCAATTAGTCATCGATGATATCATTACTGGTGTGTGTTTCGATGCAAGTTGGACACATATAATTTACGTGTACATTTCAGAGTAATTTGTCACATAAAGTACTATACAATACTTTTTAGAGTGCCTGTTGGGACTTCTGGTGCACAATCCACAAAAACCATTATTTTCAGGCTGGTGAGGTAGATCAATATATGGTGCAATACTCTGCATAGTTTTTTTTAATGCATGCGGTAAGGTTCTTATGACTTGCAGATTTAAATTATGTGGATTTATTAGCTCAAGGGCAACTTCTTTAAGAACTAGCAAGAAATGATCTTCGACTGGGCCGAAGTTAACATACCCCACGGTCGAACCAAAGTATATTCAAAGTCTTAAGCAAGCAATAAAATGTTTATCTGTAAAAGCATTTTTGTCATAGTTTTAACAGAAATGATATTCGCTTTTTTTTTGTTTTTGATAAAGTCACTTTGTATGGGAGGTAGGCGTTGTTTTTATTCGATTTGGCTCATTTTCGAACTTGATCTTTATTCTTTAGATACAAGCTTAAATATAGAATTTCGTGATGATAGCTTGAAAATTACGGCTGCAATCGTGATCAGAGACGGACATACAGACGGACATGCCTAAATCGACTCGGGTAATTATGCTGATCAAGCATATATATACTTTTCTATGCCTACTACGACTATAATCAACCTTAAAGGTAATATTTTCATAGTATACACAGATCATAAACCACTAACAAATGCCCTCAATTCTAAAAAAGAGAGAATCCTAAGACAAACACGACACCTAGAATACATAGCACAATTCACTAACACGATAGTACACGCCAAAGGTACAGACAACTCAGTAGCAGATGCATTATCAAGATGCGAGGTAGAGGAACTCAAAACACCCGATCTTGATCTCAAACTATTACATTGCGAACAAAACACAGTTACAGAACTCAAAGGCATAATAGATCAAACATTATACAAATTTGTACAAATCAAAATTTCATTCATGAACATTGAAATTTTGTGCGAGCACTCCACAGATAACATACGCCCATATATTCCACAATCTTTACGTAAGAAAATTTTTGACCAAATACACAATAATTCACATCCCGGGACAAGAGGTACCCGACGACTTATAACAGAACGGTATTTTTGGCCAAACATGAATTTACAAATTAATAAATGGACTCAAGAATGTTTTAGTTGTCAGAAAGCTAAAGTACACCGGCATATAAAGACATTACCACACAAGATACACATTCCACATGGCCGTTTCGAACACATTCACGTTGACATGGTTGGTCCCTTACCAATATCGAACGGATATAAATATCTTCTAACCGCGATTGACCAAACTACACGTTGGCCTGAAGCCTACCCACTCAAGAACATAGAGACCACAACAATAATCGATTTGGAGTACCAATATAAATCATTTCTGACCGAGGACCACAGTTCACGACAATTAAACAATTTGTTAAAGACATTGATTCTCACCACATTTTTACTTCGTCGTACCATCCACAATCAAACGGAATGGTTGAAAGATTTCACAGACAATTAAAAGCGTCAATAATGGCTAGTAATAACCAAACTAATTGGTACACAGATAATTGTATTCAAACTGTTACCTTGTCTAAAATAAACAAAATTTAAATAAAATATAATTTAAATAAAAAATTAAATAATTTTTTTGTGCACCACCACAACTGGCTGTATTAATTATTGTGTACACCACAACTGAACAACTGATGTATAACAATCATCAATAGCATAGCATTATCCTGGAATATTAGAGTCACTACAGGATTTATTAAAGTCATCAAAGACTTCTCGGAAAGCTCCAAAGTTATCAACTTCGCTCCTAAGTAAACGAAAATTCATGTCATCAAATCGAAAAACCCGAAGTAAAATTAAAAATTGTTTCATAGACATTAAAAGTTTAAAACTAATTGATGAGTTTAAGCTCACGTATGTTATGAAGAAAACAACTAACAACAACAACGGCTCTATAAAGAGAAAATCATACAGTAGACTGACAGACTGTTTCGTTGGCCGCTACCTCAATTCATCAGAAGTCCTGCATGACTTTCACTGTGATCCACTTAGCTACTAAGGTCTTACTTAACCACCAATTTTGCAGACAAAGTTATCCGGAATTTTTTGGCAGAGAGGACAAAGCTTTCCATTAGTATCTAGAGTTCTTATCTACTTTTGATGCACCCTGTCAAGGTCAACCTTGATCGTGTCATACTTTTAAGCATAGCCGTAACTTATGCACATCTTTCGAAGGTCGATGACAACATTTTACTGCTATCTGGCTTGTAGTTGTGTTCTTTGTTGTTATTCTTCTTTTTAAACAGTTCCATTTAGGGTTCAGCTTGCTGGGCTAATATACACCCAAGTAGTGTGGAGAACTAAGTGTCATGGAAATACCTTAGCAAAAGCATGCTAAAAGACGTTGAAACATTAGAATATACAAGGGCGAAGAAAACACATGATTTTTGCCAGAATAATTGTTTATTCTTCCACATACGCAAACATACACTAGATACACTTATTTCAACGATTTTCTAACATTGCGAGGCCTTTTGAATGCCATTAGATTCATCAAGATCTCAGAAATACGCTTCAGTTTCCAATTCGACCTGTCCATTCGACGCAAATCTCCTTACCTGGAGCCACCTTTTAAGGTTTGGATAATAAACGCTGGACTATCAAGAGTTCGAGGCGTAACTCGTTCAATTTGGCCATTGTCTCGATCAATCCATCCAATAATTTACAGTTATAGTCGCTGTTGATTTTTTTTCTCCTTTTCTCAAATAGTCGATGAACAAAATCCCACTTGAATCCCAAAAAAAAACAGACGCCCACACCTTTCCGGCTGTTTGTTGAGTATTCACTCGATTTGGCGTACTTCCACTAGGATCTACCCCGTCATGTTAAGGTTGAAACCCGTCAAAAATGTCATGCATTTGAAAAGTGCCGTCACTGGGAGACGGGCAGCATCTTGAACGCCCCAGTATAAGATAAAAAATGTTAGTCTTAAATGTCTTAAGAGAAAGACGGGCCAGAACAGTTGTATGGGCTGTAATTGTTTAGATGGTTAGAAAATGTTCGAATTTAGGTAAAATTTGTAAGGAATTATCTTCGGTTTGGTCGTATTTAAAATACCCCCACAGCCATTTTTAGATATATACGAAGTTATGAAGGTTTTATTTTTTCGATGATGTCAGTTTATTCGGGGGATAGGCGTGGTTTTCAAAGTATTGTTTTAAATTTCAAACTCTTTGTACGTTATATATAAAGCTTAATCTAAAATATCCAGGCAATAAATACTTTTTTGTGGAACCTATGAAATGTTCGAATTAAGGTAAAACTTGTAAGCAATTATCTTCGGTTTGGCCGAACTTAAAATACCCCCACAGCCATTTTTAGTTAGATATACGAAGTTTTGAAGGTTTTATTCTTTTGATGAAGTCAGTTTATTTGGGGGATAGGCGTGGTTTTCAAACTATTGTTTTAAATTTCAAACTCTTTGTACGTTATATATAAAGCAAATTCTAAAATATCCAGGCAATAAATACTTTTTTGTGGAACCTATGAAAATTTTTCTATTTGGTTGACGTCACTTTGTAAGGGAAGTAGGCAGAGTTCTCAAATCATTTTGACAAATTTCAAACTCGTTTTTCCCATCAAAGCTTATATGCAAAGTCTCTAGACATTTAATAAATTTTTTGTGGAATTTAAAGAGATTCACCACTAAGATGTGAATGTTAATTTGTTTCGGTGGTGGGCGTGGTTTTCATCTCATGTGGCCCAATTTTAAACTCGGAGTGCGTATCAAAGATTAAAGTTTATGTACAAAACCTCAAGGTCTTACATTAGTTTTTGTGGCATTTAAGAAGGTTTTGCTATTTTTATGAAGTCTGGGAAGTAGGCGGAGTTTTAATTCGATTTTGCCAAATTTTAAATTTTGGAGTGCATAACAGTGTGATCGGCCATCACCTCTCAGCATATCTAGAGCAAACCCTAGAGAGAAAATAAACGCCATAGAAAGCCTATTGAGGACATAAACCTTAGTTTTTTGAAGTCGATATAAAAGTAAGTAGATCCAGTTGTTGATAATTTGCGTAAGATACATCTTCGTTAATACATGCCGCAGAAACCCAATAAATGGGGTTTGAAATAAATTCTGCTTTGCGACAGTTTTGGATTTTCATATTTATAAGTTTGAAATTCATTGTGGTGCCGGTGATCATGTTGTTCTTCCAGGTACACCAAACCTGGGATCATTGGCCAACGTTGTAGTGCGATTATCCCAAATTTTCAGCACTATATATTATATTTTGATAATTTATACACGTTCTTACTACTGCTAGTTTATCTACGTGCTCGTGGTATCTATTCACTGGGAACTATTCTGCATAACATAATTCCAACCAAACATAAAACTACCATCAGAAAAAGATTAAGAATTTCAAAAAAGGAGAGAGGAACTATGATGGAGATACTGGATATGGTGTTGATATTTCCACAATTTTGTGGAAAGATACATATATAATAAAGATAATCCAGCTACTCTATGATCGAAAGAGGCACGGTATAATAGAAAAATCAAACATTATTTTCCTAGTGGACTGCCCACACAAATTTCGTGAATACAATACGCACATGGGTAGAATAGATTTGTTAGATGGTTTGATTAGCCGCTATCATATTCGATTGAGGACGCAAAATGTAATGACTCGTTTATTTTATCACCTAATTGATATGGCTGTGGTTAATGCGCACATTTTGTATAAACGAGCTAACGTACTATAACAAAAGGACAGTGAACTGTCTCATAAAAAATTTCTTACTTTGCCTGAATTTCGTGAAGAAATGCTACTTCTCTTTGTAGCATCAAAGCAAAACGACCAGTTGGAAGACCTGCTGTAAATGCTGAACCTACCAATTCTGCTGTTGGAAAGAAAACCAAATATCCAGTGGATGATGTCTGATTCGACAAATGCGATCATTTTCCTTTATGGATAACAGACAAGAGGAAACAAACTTTAAAAACCAGAACAAAATGTAAATGTTCCATGATAAGAAATGGATAAGTTTTTATGAGTATCATAATAAAAAATAATTTAGTTTATTAAAAATACGACTATGTAACTATATTATTGTTTTGTATCTTCTCGAAGCTTACTTTTATTTTTCTTTTTTATATAGTACTAGCATACCCGTTCCCAACGTTGCTTGGGAGTATAAATATGATATGAAAACATATTTTAAATAAAGACTCAAGAATCAAATATGTTTAATTAATTTTATTTATTTATGTAAGAATATTTCTTATTGACATATAAAGAGTGGCTTCTTATTGAAATGAAAAGAGTTTCATTTAAGTAAAATCAAAATAAATACGATTTATTGAACCTATGGCAACACTGCAGCAGAAATTAACTGAGTGCAACTCCACTTAAGATGACAGCGCGCTGAGTTGTAGACTTTCACCTCTCTCTTTCTCTCTCAACAAAGAGCAAACAATAGCTTGCTGTTATTTTGTGCTGCTTATACAATGGCAGCATGGATTGCAATTTAAATCATTAAATAAAAAGTTTTACCAAAAACGTAGTACCCAGTAGCAGGGTGGCTTATTATAGCAATTGAATAGTGAAAGAATTATTAAAATCTCGGTATTAAAATTCCGAGAGAACCCTTTTATATAATAGTATAGATAAAATACCTTATGAATGAACAAAAACCAACTTTATTTTATACAAAAAAAAACCAACTACTCTTTATTTCTTCTCGGTAATCCGGTAAGTCGGTTTTGATGTCTTTTTTAAATTGCACCTGGCGACCAGAATTAACTACACTCAAAAAAAATGTACTCTAGTAAAAGAAAAATTAGTTAAACTAAGTAAAAAACGGGAATAAATATGCACTTAAGACATGAGTTCTTTAAAACAAACGATGCATTTTACTTAAAATAAGTAAAACAATTTTCCTCAAAACAAGTAAAAAAAAACTTATTTTAAAGACATGTTACTAGAATTATTTTCCTCAGTTTAAAGAAGTTTGTCTTTTAAATAAAAGTAAATTATATTTAATTTCAATTCGCCTTTAAGTATACGGCGATATATAATATAAAAATATTTTCCTATATTTAAAAACCTTTCTTTCTTTAAAATTAAGGACTTTTGGTTTTATTATAAAAACACTTTTCTTTGATTTTAAAATCCTTTTACTTAATTTAAGTAAAAATTTTCTTCAATTAAAAATTGTACAAAATATTAAAATATGATATTTTTAATTTTTTATTTAATAAAAGTTCATTAAGCAATATTAATACAAAGTTAACTTATACATTAGTACTATATATATTAGGGTGATTCATATAAAACAAAAAAAAAAAATGTTTTTTTCTTTTTTCAACGTCTAAAACTAATCTATTCCACAAAAAAACAGACCAGGATTTTTTTTTTATATTTTTAAACTGAAATTTAGAGGTCGCTACCGAACTTTTGAAATTTGCAAAACAAAAAAACAACAATTCATTTTAAAATAAGAGTTTTTAAAATAAGAAAAAAATTTTATGCATAGATTTTATGGATAACAATAATATTTCATTACATTTATAAAACTTATTTAATTTTTTTGTAGAAAAAAAGATATTATATTAAATTTGACTTGTTGAAATTTGGGTTTTTCTGTCTATAGTTCTTAATTAACAACATTAAGTACTGCTTCTGCTCTTCATCGTTAGTTTGTAATTTATCGTACTCTTCCATTAGAGCAACACGTCTTTAAGCTATATCGTTAACAACTCTTATGTGTTGAACAATTTCTTTAGCCATCTTGTAGCTTTCTTCCTTTTCCCATAGCTCGGGATCTTTATGAATGAACTCGCATGGAATACCAGTAATGTCGAAAAATTTCATTGTACTTGTTAATACAAAATCTTCGATATTTTTCTTAACGATTGCTTCATATTCCAAGGATACTCTTTAAGGATTGTTTTTGGTTCCTTCCTTTTTTTGTGCTACTATCATTGTACGTTTGTTTCCATAGAAACTTGTTCGTCGAAAAGCCATCAGCTCTTCAGAAAGATACCAAAGGTGACCCCAAATTTTTTTTACGGCGACTTTGGCTAAAAATTTGTTATATTTTTCGAACTCAATCAAGTCTTTTAAAATCTGTAGGTCATTTACAGGGGCCATATAAGCCATTGGTGCTAAAAACCAATGTTTTGCGTAAACAAGCACAACAAATATGCAAATATTTGTAACGGCATTCGTTTGATTAATTGTGATCTTGAACTGAAGATAATCATAAACATTTTCAATGCGTAGATAGCTTTCGCCATCCATCGAGCACGGTGCCATCCATCAGGAGCTTTAAATGAGATACCGCTTTTTGGAAATCCTCCGAAAAAGATAGTAATCAAAAGAAGGAGCTCCTTGTTATCGTCACGAAATCGCTGAAATTGTTGCAGTTGGTTTTGAGCAAAAGTAATGATGTCTGTCGCGACAATTCGAATGCACTTCCAAGTGGACGGTTCGGAAATTGCTGTCTTGGAGTCGTGTTGATTTTTTTTTGTCCAATTGCTTTTAAATCTTTTTAAAATCAAAATTTCAGGACCACTGGAGGGTCTTATAGCTCACACTAAGACAGCTTCCAGTACGATTTGTAGGATGTGATGCCGACAAGCAAGATAAATAAATTCCTTTTGCATTTTCTGTTCTAAAAGAATACAAGCTCCACTAATTCGACCTGTATTTGATGCTGTCGTATTAAAACAAATATATTTTATTTTATCATATAATCCCCACGATAAAATGTTCTCAACAAAAGCAGAAGCAATGGTTTCCCCTTTGCCATCTGGAAGCTTAGGAAAAGCCAAGAGCTGGTCGATTCCTTTTCATGATACTAAGATTGGTAAATGATCTACTATTTCATGTCCGGTTATGTCCTGAAGCATCTTTCCGTCCCAGTGCACAGTAAGTGTAGTTTGTAGTTGAAAGTCAGCTTTGATAGACTCAGCAAGCTGCTTTTTAATGCCCATCCTTTGGCAACGTATAGAAGAATAGCTAACGTTATATTGTGACACGTTACAACCCAGAGTTTTAAGTGCAGAGGCCAAAACAAAAGTTGCTTTTCGGTCGCTTAACTTAGCAACATCAAGACTAGTAGCTAAATTAACATCTAAAATTGTCTTTCGGCCTCGATTGCTTGAAAAGGGTTCTGGATGAGAAGAAACAGGAGGACTTTGACTTACGCCACTTTCATTTAAATTCTCTGTGGAAGAAGTAACTGAAGATGATGATAACTCTCATTTCTCAGTCAGTCTTTTTCCTTTTCTTTAATTTTTTTCTAACTTAGCTTCTTTTTCTAACTTCTTAATAAGTTTTTTCGCATGTCGCCTATCGATGTTACCAATACGTCCTGGAAAGGCTTATTTCCCTTTGTTTTAAAAGAAATTGCTTATCTTTTTCAATAGTCATCATATTTAGAGCATTTGAGTTAGCAATATCAAACAGAACATTTAAATTCGATTGCCATTTATTTTCTTTTGCTTTGATTGCTTCGGAGCGTTTCGCTTTATTTTCCTTCATTTTTATTTTAAAATTCTGCCATTCATTAAAATGTTTGAATATTTTAGTGATAACATGTAGCTTTTCCTTGGTGAGAATACTTGCTTTTTCCCAAAGTGCCATCACATCACTAGCAGTTAATGACGCCGATTCTCTATTTACTTTGCTCAATATGTCTTATGTAAAAACAAACTCATCACTTCTTTAACTGATGGTAATTTTGTTTTCACTAATTCTGAGCAAGTATGTCCAATTAACCAAATTTCAGTTCTTTTTCGCGTTTTTTTATATTCAAAGTCGTTTTAGAAAAATATATATAACAACAAAGGAAATTAATCAAATAATTCACACTCACACGCGGCCAATCAGCGCAACTGAATAAGTGCAAGAATGATAGAAAATTGGTTATGCATCGCGTAGGTCCGTTACTTTCCATCAGCGATCAGCTGTTTTGATTTACGTCAGTTATTTTCAAAAATATATGGTTACCATGTCGTTAACAATTACTAAAAAAAAAAACAGTTCAACATAATAAAGCGCGCTGTGTGGAACTGTACCAATGAAAGGAAGAATAAAAACGAAAGTTGCTTCTTCTACATTTTTGTCGGCAAGACATAAATGTAATGCTGGGTCATAAAGGGTGTACTAGGAAGATTTCAGTCTGGATCATTTGAAAGGATAGTTGCGACTTAAAATGGTAAAGTAATCACTGTCTTCAATTCAAATTGTAAAATATTGCAGTAAGTGCTGTTTTGGAGATAATTTAAAAAATTTGAAAGTCGGTAGCGACCCCTAAATATTAGTTTAAAATTCCGAAATTAAAAACAAATAAATATTTTGGTAGATGATATTATAAGTTGAGAGATAAAAAAATAAATACTTGAATTTTATGAATCACCCTAATATACATGGAATATAAAATTAAATTAAAAGACTTTAGGTCTTAAAAAGTTTGATAATTGAATTTATAGAAATGTGTTGGTGAATATCAAAACATATAATACCCATTTTGTAGCATTCAAACAGAAAAGAAAAATAATTTAATTATGTGGCAGTAAGTTCACAAAGTTTATAAAAATCAAAAGTATTATAAAAACTATATATGTATGTTTTAAATAAAATAACGTGTTATTGAATTTTTATGTGATTTATGAGAGCAAGCATGGAACTATTTTTTTCACCGGTTTCCGGAGTTATGTCAAAAAAGTAATGTTGAATTAATGTCCATACTAGTTTACAATTTTTTGGAAATTCTAGATCTAATACATAAAAGATTTTAAAGGATATATCAATGCTTTTTACAGTATTTATGAACTTGTATAAGTGTGCAAATCTACGAAAAAATACTTATTTCATAAAAAGGGTGAGTTCCTAAATGCATTTCTACAAAGCATCAGTGTGTTTTTCCTTGAACCGCTGCTTACCAGATTCACCAAAACTGCGCAACCAAAGCGTGCTTAAAAATAACAATGTAGTTGCGCTGTTATGGTGAATCTTTATGCGTTTCTACCGACCAGCGTTTCTGTTGGTCGTCTTCAAATAGAATGTTCTTTTGAAGATAAATATTTAAGAAATGTTTCATAAACTTACGTCTTCATAGGTATTTTCTATGGTTCTAAGAAAACTGTAACAAACAGACTGCGTTGACCCTGAAGGTGATGAAATATTGCAGCAACTATCTCTCTTTAAGGAAGAAAAATATTAACAATTTACAATTTTACAGCCCTATTCTGGCAGCTTAACTAAGCTCACCACATTAACAAAATAGTTAATATTAACAAATTGTTAAGGTTTCGTATTCTGATTATAATTTGAAAGCTCCTTTCTTTACTATTTTGTTAATGACAGAAAACAACTTAACAACGAAAGATAGTTCAGTATTAAGCCAAACAAATGCTGTGTAAATAAAATAACATAAAAAAAAAATGGATGAATTCTTACTTTTTACTTCTTTTTAGCATTGATACTGAAGAAGATCAAAGAAAAAATAAATTTTAAAGACTGCAAAACACTCGAAAATTGCTTGGCTATTAAAAAAATTAATTTTGTAACTTAAAACAATTGAAAACAATTAGTAAATTATTTATTTCTTAACATTTTCCATCTTACTTGTAGAAAAACAAACATAAGCAATCAAGATAAGCAAGGAAAGAGCAATATAAAAACAGCTGACGCTTTATATCTAAGGCATTTACATTTTCACCATGCGTGGTGAACTTTAATAGCTTTTGAGAGCTTTCAAATTGTAAATGATTTGACAGAATACGAACATTTACATTACATAACAAGAACATTAACAAGAGCTCCTTAACAATTCCTTGTTAAGTTAACAAGCAGAATAGGGCTGTTAGTTTATATGCATGAAACCATTTTTAACTTTTTTTGCTTCCACTCAGCTAAATTATGTTCAAAGATTACGTGTTGTCCGAATAGTTGTTTTGGTAATAATTGATCCAAATGCTTTGCAGTGACGTATTTGAGACTTGTTTTGGAAAAACCGTGCTGTGTAAAATACGAATTTTTTTATTCTTGTAAAATTAGTTTTTTTATATATGTATACCTTTAAATATTTCATAAAAAGATTTGTCCTTTCAGGATCTCAAAAATTCTTAACAGCTCATCGTCTTCCTGTTATTCTTCTGGCAATGCAAATATTTCTTCGTCACTGCTCATTTTTAATGTTTAAATGAAGCTTGTTAATGACCGACTGCGCAAATAATTGCAACGACGCTGACAACTGAAAAATAACTGTTTCCCAATCACTACAGCAAAAGCAAAGCAACACTTTAACTGAAGATAAAACTTTACACAAACAATTTGTTCGATTCTTTCTTTTCTTTGCCTTTACCAAAGAACAAAGCAACAACACTCATATGCTTTGTTGGTACACAGTGGCGACAGTGATTTTGAACGTAGATTTTGTTGTTGTCTACCGTAAGATGTCGTTTAAAAAAGTTTGCAGCTGTGTATTGAGAAGCACTAAGAAGAATATGTGTTTGTGTGTGCTTTTTTTGCGCACAGTGTAACATTTCACAAATTTGGTTGATGCGTTACAAATTAGGTTGAATTTTGTTATTTCTCAGATTTCCAAGCGAGGTGTAAAAAAAAGCCCGCTTATTATATGAATACAATTATTGTGTATTTTTTCTATGAAGACGGTAACTCTGACGAATTGTCTGTTAATACATCATAGTGTAATAATAATAAGGTGTTATTATTTATATTGATATTTATTATATACTAGAGGACCCGGCAAACTTCGTCACGCTCTAAATATATTTTTGTATTGAAATAATTTCGAGCAATCAAGATTCCAGCCGAAATTAGTTTTTTATCGAACATTCGCGATCGATAACAAATGGTACCAATCGAATTTCAATTATTGATTGAATGATATTGATTTGCAATATTCTTGAGTTGCTTCACCAATTTTGTTCACTTGCACAATTTCGGTTGATTGAGGCTCCGAATCATGATAACATATCCAACCTTCAGTGGTAAATTATGTGGGGGTAATCCTTACCCTGTGGGGCAAATTTCAATTCGTAGACCTATGTCAGGCTCGTCCTCTCCTTGGAGTTGTAATGAACACTGTACCAATTCCAAAAGTCTTTTTTAATAATTACCAATTTCAATTCTTTCCATTTTTTTCGCTTTGGGTTCTTCCTTATTTTCTTTTTTCCTACACCACATCAGTATTGAGGCGAACAAATGACAGCTTTTATTTATTGAAATGACAGCTTTTGTGTCCTTTTTGGAGTAAAAAGTGAATATGTTGAAGCTTTCTTCAAATAGGGTTTATTAAGTTTAAGTTTATTAAGGCTTCAAGTAATGTGTGTGTCGAATGTGAGTTAAATCCGTCCACCCGTTAAGTTTTGTTGGCTATTTAAAGTAGTCTGATGTGGAAATTCCCATACAAAATTACCAATTTCGGTTTTTTCAATTTTTCCGCTGTTCCTTCGATTTTTTTGTAATTTTCTTTTTTTCTAAACCACATCTGTATTAAGGAAAACAATAAAAAAAAAAAGAATTATTAAAATCAGTAGAGCCGTTTCTGAGCCTTAGCAAGACTAACGCACACGCATTTGATTTTTATATATATAGATTATAATATAAAATATTATTATAAATATTATTTATATTTTATTTATAAGTAAAATGACTTTGAAGTGAATTTGTTATATTTTTCTATATTTACGCTACACAGGTTGTCACTTATGGAAAAGTGGAACAACTTAAAACAAACAACATGCACAACTCATTACCTTGTATTTTATTATTTTTGTACTTATGTTATGGATGCGTAATTATAAGGCCGCATATGAGTGCTTTTGCCCACCGTGTTATATTGATGAATACAAATACATACACGCGTTACTTTGTTTTTGTTTTATGTGAAGCAGGAAAGCACAAAATAGTAACTTCATTCTGAATTTCCATGTTCTATGACTTACTTTCAAATGGATTCGATATCAAAAATATGGCTTATATATTCGGAGCTACACCCCTTTGTCCAATGCCCGCACAAGTGCTCTACTTCCCATATCCATCTATTGTAGCAGATTATCACCAAGTGGGAACTCAATACTGAGTTTCATTGTTACACGGCATTTACTTTAAAAGCTATTCAGTTATTGTTGTTGTCGGCCTTTTTGAGTGATTTTGTAAATTTAATATTGTAGGCTTTGGCCGTATAAAAATTAAAAAACGAAGTTTTTAGTTTTTTGTTTATTTTAATTTTTCCAATATTTCGGTTAAAAATGTTAACCATCTTCAGGGAACTATACAAAAATATAAAAACATTTATCACAAATCAGGAAACACTTATAATGACAAATGAATAAATAAAACTACAATCACAATGAAATAATTAATTACCCCTAAAAAACTAGCACAAAGAATTACTTTGTGTGGCTCGATAAAAAAACTTTGGATTGTATGGGTGGTGCCACGCCCCCCTATCTAATGCTCGTTAAATTTTACCAGTCGAAGAACACGACTAAATAGGAAGTACCTACCGAGTTTCATTGATTTGTGACCTAAAGTTCAAAAGTTATACCGAAAAATTGTACTGCTGAAAAGTACCACGCCCCTCTTTCAACGCCCATAGAATTTAACCAGTGAAATGGTACATGTGATTTGAGGTCGAATACCGATTTCCAAAACTGTGTGATCTATAACTCTAAGGCTGTTCGATATCGCGAATTTGGGTTGTATGGAGTGTGCCACGCCCACCGTAGATGTTCGGTGCACTCCGTCTCCTTACTCTTATTGATTTGAAACAAAAATTTTCAAAATTGGTTGGGAAATACGAAGAAAATGTTTCTTGACTGTTTTTCCTACGCCTACTTATATATAGATGATTGAAATTCGCCCCAAAACTGGTTCAAAACTGTTTAAAATTAAATGTCAGTGCCATATTAACGCACCGATATATTCGGTCCACTCCCACTATAGCTTTTCCTTTCTTATTTTCTTATCTCTTCTTAAGAAATAAGAAGTTTCCTAAATTTCAAGTCAAAATGTTTTTAGCTTAAATGTTTTTATTTAATTTTTTATTACAATTATTCTTTTCTTTATGTGATTTTGTTTTTTGTACACGTTGCACAGTGTGAGATTTTGTCAATCTGGAGGGACTTTATTCAATTGCAGCCGTAGTTGGAAAGATATCGACTTGAAATTTGGTATGTAAGCTTTTATTGTTCATGTTAAAATTAAGTCCAAAGATCAGCTAAATCAGATCCCATCAAATCAATCAAACCTCCCATACAAATCCCTATGATTTTGTTCGAAAAAAATTCTAATATTACTTGTAGTGGAGGACACCAACTTGAAAATTCGTATTTACTGTACGAGTACTTAGAGAGCTATTGCCAATAAGAATAAAAAATCAAAAACAATCATTGTGCATTTAAACAAAGGGGTTATTTGTTTAATATTTCACTTTTTTGTTTATTTTGTATAGATTATTTATTTGTCAAAGAAATCCATAAAATGGTAAAAAGATGTTGTAAATTTAGTCTGAATGAGAACATTCTTCGAAAATTTGATGATCTGATAATAATGCAACTACTTCGGTGGATAGAGCTCCGCGTTTGCTTTATGGAGTTGTACGTATACTGCATATGAATGGGTCGGATGAAATAAGCAGCCAGTACATTAAATCTGTATTCGTGTTAACTCGTGATGTTTTCCTCGTAAACAATTCTCGGTAATTTCGTACATCTTTATTTCTGGACTCCAGGGCTTCTTCGGAAAAATTGCCAATAGGTAGAATGCAGGAAGATATTATGTCTTTTCCATGGTATAAAATTGTATGCACAGTTACTGGCATGTTAAACCACGAATATTCGGACAGATAAATTTGTGTGGTTTCTTTAGTGTAGCATTGAAAAGCGTTTACATTAATGGAGTATCCACTTCCTATACACGTAAGTATTGTGCGAAACCTTTTGATAAGATGAATATTTATACCAGTTATCTCCGATGTTTTTTCTGCATTTTTAAAAAATCTTCTGGCAGTGTTGCCGTCATTTCTATTGCCGGTTTTTGTTTTGGCATATCCACTTAAAGGCCCATTTCATTTTTAAATTTGTTTTGAATTGCCTTCTTCCTATCAGCTACTTAAACTTTATGTTCCTCACTTTTCACATACCATTTTTTTATTTCAATTCTGTACGAGATGTGCAGCAAGCATTCCATAAAACGAATCCACGCATGAAGAGGTGAAAGGCCAAAAGCAAGCATATTTGTATCAATTTCGCGTTCTGATAAGGCACTTAGATCGTTCATCGTTTTTGGTGTAGCACCGCACAAGTAACATGTCTGTGATGACGTGTATGTTGATAGAGCATTACACACTTTACCGTCAATCATACATAAAATAAGAGCAGCTTTAACTTTTAAATGAAAATATTCTGTTTCAATAACCGTTGGTGACAATTCTGAAATTTGATCCTGGATGTATTTCACTTCTTTTATTATGACATCACGCGTTTCCTTTGTAAAAGCAAACTTGATGGGTCGACAATATCTGGTCGAAGATGGAGCAGGGTTTTGCCAATAAATTTTTTTTCCCTCTGTAAGCGTTGAGCATAGTTGAAGAGGTACCATTGATATAGAAAAAATACTTTCGTCTGACGAATTTCTCTCAGTAAAATTTTGTTTTTACCGATTCTGTTCAGCACCATCGCAACCCCATTTTATTATTATGCTTAATTCATCTTCGACATCCGCTAAAGATTTAAGAACCTCTTCCTGCGCGGTTATCAATCTTTTTACATTGTGATCTATTAGCGATTGCAAATTTATATCAGCATATGTTTCAGTCACAGCTATATTTTTCGGATAACACATAATTTTTGACTGCTTTACAAGATCATAACACGGATATAATTTAGGACAGAAGTTCTTCGTGTGCTGCCGCAGAGCGAGGTATTGGTGCGTGGATAAATTTGCGTCTATCATCAGGGCAAGTGCTTGATCTGGCAAAAGGCGCTTTATTTCCATATCACATAATCTGGCCTTCTTCATGGATGTACCTCTTGATGGGGATGCATTTGCTAATTCCTTGACAATATCTGCTGAATCCCTTTTTCGGCAAGATCGGATTTTCATCTCAACTGCCATAATCAAATGATCGCCGGAAATATTTGTCATAAGTTCTTTAGACTTTCGTTGTTTTGTTTTCGAACAACATTCTGAAAATATTTTTTCTTGCATTCCACAGTCGGATATTTTTTTTGAAGTACATGGTGTAACATCAAGAATGAACTCTGCAATATTAATCTTTTCTTTCAGCCATATAGAATGATTATACATAAATCGAAGTTTGCTTCGTCCAGATTTATTCCACTTTGATTGAAAATCGAAGCATAACTTTCTTAAACGTGTTTTAAGTTTTTCTATAGCCAAATCTTGCCCAGAAGTTGCTAAAACGCAATTTAAAACCGATTTAAGTCTTACAGACTTCATGTTCCTTAATCAAACATCAAAAAAAGCTCAAGCCTGTGTTAGATAACACGGGCGCATAGGTCAGACGTAGAATACGTTAGTCATTAACAGCCTTATTCAATAGATTTCCTTAAACAACCTTTAAACGCTTGTTTAGTTACGCACTGTTTAAGGCTTTACGCAGCTTCTATGCAACCTTGCTAACATTGTTAAGCCCAGTATGCTGTAGAAGCGGAAAGAAACTTTCCATAAGGAATGCATTAAGTTTTTGACAGCGAAAAGGCAGCGAAATTTTTTTTTCGCTACTTAGTACGCTGTAGAGGTGAAAAATTTGTTCAATGCTAGCAAGTACAACTACCATATGGAGAGTTGAAATGTCAAAATTTCGCTGTCGATTATATGTCCGGGCATTTAATTGGCACCAGAATTTTGACATTTCAATAAGACGACAGTACGACCTCGCTTTACGCAACACTCGATTATCGCAATACTCAAAAATTTATATTGTTGACTCAATAAACGCAACTTAAAAAAAAAATGCACAACTATCGCAACTTCCATTTGCGTATACTTCCATAAACTTTTATATTATTTACTTTTAGTTCTTCTTTTCTTGTAAAATACATTTATGATGTACGAAAAATCTCTTAAAACAATATATAAGGAAACAAAGTGCATATCTTAATACATAAACCACAATATCTAGGATTCAGAGCCATAAAGCTTTATGTTTAGAAGTTTAATTGCGTTTCTTCAACATTAACTACGTCAACTGGCCGAATTTCTATTAGTTGCATTGAGCTAGGTCGTACTGTAGTTGCTTTTTTCTCCACACAAACATTTTTGACTCTACACTAATATTTCGGGTGTAGAATTATATGCCAAGAAATTTTCGTTTCTACAGCATACTAGGCTTTATGATTGTAAGGTTTGTGTCTGAACTATAGAAAATCTCTACAAAAATTAAGAATTCCTATGGATTTACAATGGCCGCCGCATAAAAAAATGCTGCAAAGGGCGCATATGGAGCATGTCTTTGATATTAAAAGAAAAGACAAACAAAAATCACGGTTGTATTTACGTACACATCGTTCGCTACTTGGTCATTATACTTCTTCTCTTTCTCACACTGGTTCTGTGATGAACACACAGAGAATCGTACTGCTCTTACACATGATGTTATAATACATAAAATACAAAGCATATGAAAATTAATACAAAATTTGAAGGGGTTAAATTTTGATTTACTTATAGAATCAAAAAAATTATATGTAGCAATATGATTATTTAAATACAAATCAAAAGAAGGCATATTAAATATGTTACGACCATACTTGAATTTTCTTCAATGCATGCATAAAGTATTAAAAACTTATAATGAAAGTGACAAACATTTTCTCAAAATTTTGTGCTCCAGATTAACACCCCCGTATAACGTATTCTACGTTAAAAGTGTCTCCCGCGATATTTCACTCATGGTTAAAAATTGGACCCTTGTGCAAAATTGTTGCAATTTTTTTTTTTGTCAGATCAGTTCTGGGACTTCACTCGCTTATCACCTATATTGTAAGAACGCGGAACACAGTAGAATATAAAAGTTGCACTATATAAAACATACACAATTTGTAAAATTTTTCTTACTTATTACCTGATTATACAGTAAATGAAATAAAATACTCCTACGCAAATATTAAACAACTTTATTGAAAAACTTATGCTCAAACTATTAATAACACGGTGTAACAGTGAAAATAAACTCGGCTCGAGACATAGTAGAGGTTGTAGGTCTAGTTGAACATTAGATAACTGCATACTTAGTTTTGTGAATATACCCTCAAAATCGGGATTTGTGGTCAAAAAACCGATTTTAGGTAGGTGCATGTATAGTTTGTTATGTAACTCCGTTACATCTAGCTCAATTTTAAAAATTTAAACATTGATAAAAAGAAGAAAAATATACCCTTAATATAATATACAGACCGTTTTTTTACAAAAAGAATTGACAAAGTTACAGGCAAAATCATTTGAAAATTTCTCATTTCTTTTTAATTTTTTCAACTTTAACAACGTTTTGTTAACAAATTTTGTTTTTTGGCACTATTAGTTTTAGTAAGATTCTGAAAGCCTGTTAAATTTTGCGTTCAATAAGCTATCATTTACTTCAATTGGCTGAAATACAAATTCACTATCGAATTTTTAGTATTCGTAAAAAAATACAAAAAAATTAATTTCTTTTTTTTTTTTTCTAAAAATGTTTATTTGACCTTTTTCGTTTATATATATTATAATCGATTTCACGTTTTAGGGATCAGCAGTAGTCTGCCAGCATGTTTATGGAATTTTTTCCCTAAAAGCCGGTTTCTATAGCTTCCATCTCCTGGTGGAACCTTTCTCCTTGTTCATCACTAAACTGCCCAAGGCTATTCGGGAAAAAGTTTATATGGGAGTGCAAAAAATGTATTTTGATTGACATATTGCAGCCCATTTCTTCGTAGGCACTAAAAAATTCATTTTCAACATCTAAGTAATTTCGACTGTTCTTGTTGCCGAGGAAATAAATGCATAACGAAATTAAATTATTCCAAGCTCTTTTTTCAACTGGATTTAATTTAGAAACGAAATCAGTGTCCAAGAAAATTTTCTGAATTTGTGGGCCCACAAATAAACCTTAGAATAACCGAAATGAATAAAAAACTTTTATAAAAGATTTGAACGTGCAGGATACTTTCCTTGATTTTGGCCTCACTTAACCTAGGAAACGCTGCAATCAGATTTTTTTTTTTTTTAGCTTTGAACCAAGGATTTCAGGTGGAATACCTATTCAGTCAAGTCTGCCTTGTTTCGAGGTGGAATACCTGTTCAGTCAAGTCAAGCCTTGGTTCGAAAATTAGATGATAGATTAGTGGGAAGAAAAGGGCAATCAAGTGAAATACGTGTAGGATGTTCTAAGCATGGTGGAACATCCTTATATTAATTAGTCGCACGACTATCCCATTCGCAAATAATGCAAGGATACTTGGTATATCCACCTTGCATTCCAAACAGTATTGTTAGAGCCTTTAAGTCGGCGACATACACATATCAGAATTTAACATATCAAGAATCACACAAAAAGTTTTTAAATAAATCATACTCTTGCAAGATCCCTCAATAAACAAACGCCATTCATTCGGAGCGTGTTTGTGGTTGAAAACTGCAAACAGTTCCGTCACATCCGGGCAATACACCAGCTATATGATAATATATTTAAACGAAAAAGGTCAAAAAAACATTTTTAGAAAAAAAAAAAAAATTTTTTTTTGTATTTTATTACGAAAACTAAAAATTCGATAGTGCTTTTGTATTTCAGCCAATTGAAGTAAATGATAGCTTGTTGAACGCAAAATTTAACAGGCTTTCAGAATCCTGCTAAAACTAATAGTGCCACAAAACAAAATTTGTTAACAAAACGTTGTTGAAGTTGAAAAAATTAAAAAAAAATGAGAAATTTTCAAATGATTTTGCCTGTAACTTTGTCAATGCTTTTTGTAAAAAAACGGTCTATATATTATATTAAGGGTATATTTTTCTTCTTTTTATCAATGTTTAAATTTTTAAAATTGAGCTAGATATAACGGAGTTACATAACAAACTATACATGCACCTACCTAAAATCGGTTTTTTGACCACAAATCCCGATTTTGAGGGTATATTCAAAAAACTAAGTATGCAGTTATCTTATGTTCAACCAGGCCTACTACCTCTTCTATGTCTTGAGGCAAGTTTTTTGATTTGTTTTCATTTTGTAACACCGTGTAATTTAAGAAAAAAAACACTTTTTTAAAAGCAATTTTAAAAACGCACGACTCAAACTTGCGAATTTATTAAGCAGTCAAACTTGTTTTTACTCGCTTTTCAATAGCACGTGTTTGATTACTGTTATCTCGATGATGTTTTCATTTTCATTCTGTTTTGTGTTGATATTCGTAACAAAGGGACAGTTTTCTAACATTTACCCAAAAATCATTAAATTTGAAGCATATTTTTTTTTTGCATTAAGTCCCTCCAGATTGGCAAAATCTCACACTTGGCTTGTCGGTTGTCGGAATAAGAGAGAGAAGTTGGCCGCTATTGTTTTCTAAGCAGCTCTGTTCCATGATACAATTATAATAGGTTTGTTCACGTACTTTACTTGTAAAAACTTGCAGGGAGAGAGTAAAAGAAGAATTGAGATAAAAATATTTACAAAGAGAAAAATAGCAGAAAAAGTACGTGAACAGAAAACTAGTAGAAACTTGCAAGTTAACAGCTGATCAAACGAATTGACATCATATGCTTTTTTTTCTGCTATAATAAATGGTTATAAATTATTGAAATCATTCCTTGGGTCTCACCAACATTAACATTATACTTAAATTTTCCTCAGCATCACAAATGTTTCTTTTTCCATCCATTTTAATACAAAATCAACAAGAAATAACTTTTGACAGCTTGTTTTTTTTTTTTACAAACAGTTTTTTTCGGTAGTTGACTGTTCTTGCAAGTAGAAATTTTGCTAGCAGAAACTTGTAGCTACTTTTTTCTCTCTCACTATTTTACGCTCTCGTTGTCCTCTCTCGTTGCAAGTTTTTCGAGTACGTGAACGCTTTACTGGTAAAAACTTGTAACAATTTGTACAAATTTTTTGTTAGTGAACAAACCTAATGCATGATACAATTATACAAGGTAGGAGTGACAGTTCTTTCGTCTTGCGCTAACTGTCAAAAGTAGTATAAATTAGAGAACGAAAAAAGAAGAAAAAAAAATAGAAAACAAAATATGCAGGCAAGTGACAATCGGTGCAAGGTACTGGTGAGAAAAAAGTAAGTTGTCACTCCTACCTTGTATAATTGTATCATGACCTAATGTATCATGCTCTGTTCGATGGTCAAGTGCTGCCAATAAGTAGTGCCAAAACCTTACATGCGGTTTACATGAGCTTAAAGGGTTTCACACTATGCCATAAATACGTAACTAGGTTTACAATGTTTTTGAAAAATAAACTTTTCAAACACTTCTTAACTTTTAATATTTTGTACTAAAATTAAGTAATAATTTGCTAAAAACAAATAACTTTTCTTTAAATTATATTAAAAATTATTTAAAATTTAAGCTAAAATTATTCTTAATTTTAATAAATTTAACTAAAATTAAGTAAAATTTACTAAAAAAATTTTAGTAAGAAAAAATATCTTTCAACTTAAGAAACTCGCTTTGCAATTAAAAAAATATGCACTTAAATACGAAATTTTCTTGAAATCAAAGTCCTATATTTTAAAAGAAAGTAAATAATTATTCAAATCTAGTAAAATTTATGATGTTTAAAACAAAGAAAAATTAGTATTTATTTTAAAAATGACATAGCTTCAGATATAGTAAATTGTCATTAATTTAAGGACAAATTCTTTAAATTAAAGACAAAAACGTGTCCCCAATTCAAAGAAAAAATTTACATGATTTAAAAAGGGTTTTTTTTTTAGTGTCAAAACACAAATTTCTGAGTCACTTAACTTCTTTAATTATTTGTTTGTAGACAGTTTGGGTGTAATGTTCAATTAAAGATTTCCCAAATCCAGCCAACGCGGCATTCCAACAAAAGACCATCTTTTTTAATTTGATCCACCAAATATGGCACAAGAGGTAATGTAAATGTTAATATAATATTGAGGAAGGTCAGTATCGTTGAGCGGTTGCCAAGTAAGGCCCCATAGGTGGAGACGGAAATACAATTTATTTTGGAATGTAACGATGTCCATTGTATCTAAAAAAATAAATTTTATTCAAATAAATTACTTGAAAAGCACATCTCTTAACAATACATACCTCATATTCTAATACAAGCATATGTCGAGTATCTTGAATGCGTCTTCTTTTGTAAGCATGTTTGGCCAAATGCAATTCAAAGTCCAGCAGTTGTGCTTGAAAACGTTGTTGCTCCATATGAAGCATATCCGCCGCGTACGATATGATGCAAATCTCCAAAAACTCTGAGATTATGAATGGTACTGCCAATAGACCACTTTTACGACGATTTTCTGTACTCAGATGTGTTGCGAAAATATAACATCCCATACCTTCGTATAGTTCATAGCAACTCAAAAACAAACGACTGTAAATACAAATAAAAAATGGCGCAGCACATTCGGATATTTTAAAGTGAAGCTTTTGAATGAGTCGTTCAATTTTTATCAATTTGAGGGAAAATTTTGGTGGCTTTCCAGGTGCTGGTCTCAAATAATCAAATAGAAAAATATTCAAAACTTTATAAAATTGCGTTATGGCAATAATACATAACAAGTGGGCGTGGTAGCAAAGTTCATAGCTAATGATATAAAAAGACATCAGTATAAATGTTTCCGGTAGGAACGAGAGTTTCATCAGAATTGAAGTCATTGAGGTGAGAATAATGAAAAGCCAACGCAAGCAGATAATGCTAATTTGCGTTCTATCCAGAAAACAACTGCAATAACACAATTGTCTAATATATGCCTCAATCCTGCGGAATTCAATAATGATGATTTTAATGCGTTCTTGATTTTTCCTCAGAGTCTTCACTATAATCAAATTTGAGAACATTGCCACAATAAGATAAAGTTTAGCGAGCTTTAGTTCATGGACAAGAAAGTATTTCTTGCTTATATATAACCATTTTTCAGCATCAAATTTAAAATAAAAAAGAATAAGACACCCAGAGAAAAAGAAGATAAATTGTAGCATTATAAAAGAATATACTTTAAGAAATTTTTCAATTATTGACCCATTCCTTCTGTTGTTTAGTGATTTCAATCGAAAAGTGATACATCCTCGAAATTGTGCTATGTAGTAAATTGTATACCATATAAACAATGATGTGCGATGCAATTTTAGATGCTTATTCACTGTAGTAAACATTATTTATATAGGGAACTATTACGGGGCAATTCTGCAAAACAAAATAGAAGAAAAATTCATTATTTTTGTTCACACTTAAAAATAAAATACAGGTATTTAGGGAAACAATTTACCTTTCAATGTCTAAATTATACTTACTTGCTATCGGGATATGATATATTGTATGTAATTGGTATTGTTCTTCAAATTAAATATATAATGTTCAGCAAAAAACAGTCAATCGTGCCCAACACTTGGTCAGAGTTTAGCGACAAAATTATTTTTGAGAAATTTATATCTGATATTTGAAGCCAAATGCATGTGAGGAAAAGTGTAATGAGGGAAATTAACCAAATCGTTGCATTACAAAAACCAATTTTTATAGCATACTCTATAGTTATAATGCTTATTTTTATAGTCATAATGATTATTACCTAAGCAATTAAGTCATAATGCGACATTTTTATTTTAGCTCTACGTTTAGTTTTCAGACGTAATACCTATTCAGTCAGGTCTGCCTTGGTTCGATCATGTGACCAGAAACCTCACTATAATTGTTAAGTAACCGAAGTGCGAATATTCGCAGCGTTATAATTCCATGCAACGTTTTTTGATTGTTGTTACTGAATTAAACGGTTGTCCCGCGGTGTTACTACTAGAAAGTTTAGTTTTTTTCATTTTCGTTGTAATGTAAATAACAATTTTTTTTTGTTGTTAGCATAAAATAAAATCTAACGTTGCACTTATACCCAGCGTGTAATAATTCCATGCAACAATATTGCATTTTTGTTGCATAAGCTGCTACATATGAAACCTGGCGACGTAATAATTTATTTTTACATTTTTGTCGTAAAGGTAACTATTAAATTTCATTTCTGTTTCTCAACATTAACCGTGCTGCTTTTACTCATCAAGAAATAATTCCTTGCCACGCCGTTGCACGATTGTTACATTTTAGATCATTCTCTCTGTGGAGTCCTGACGTCGTAAATTTGTTGTCTATTATTGTCATAAGGGCTAAGAACCAGGTCTTAATTGCGTCTATTTTTTTTTTACCGTAGCACCTGTACATAGCGCGTTATAATTCCATGTAACAAATCTTACGTTTTGTTGCTTAGCTCGTAAGCTTAGCTCCCTATAATCCGATAATGTTTTGATTTTTTTTCTTATACGACTATGTAACTATTTTATTTTTTTGCACCTTCTCTAAGCTTACTCTTATTTCTCTTTTTTATATATAAAATACGTTATGAATGAATAGAAATAAACTCTATTTTATGCTTAAAAAAAAAACCAACTACTCTTTACTTCTTCTCGGGAATCCGGTAAGTCGGCTTTGATGCCATCTTTTTTTAAATTGCACCTGGCGACTTTCGTATGTGAAATATTGCCATAAAATCATTAAATTCGTGTTTCTCGAAACAAAATTAACTAAAATCACAAATTTCTGAGTCACTAACTTCTTTATTTCTGATTTGGCGGATTGAGTGTTCATTATTTGTTTGTAGACAGTTATGGTTTAAAGTTCAATTAAAGATTTCCCAAACATAGTTTACGCGGCATTGCATCAAATGTCCATTTTTTTTAAATTCCGCCACATAATATTGTACAAGAGGTATTGTAACTGTTAACGCAGCATTGAGAAAGGTCAGTGCTGTCGAGCGGTTAACAAATAAGACACCATAGGCTGAGATGGAAATACAATTTATTTTGGAACGTAAAGATGTCCATTGTAGCTTAGAAAATAAGTTTTATTCAAATAAACTACTTGAAAAGCATATCTCTTAACAATACATACCTCTTGTTCTAATACAAGCATATATCGAGTATCTTGAATGCGTCTCCTTTTGTAAGCATGTTTGGCAAAATGCAATTCAAAGTCCAGCAGTTGTGCTTGAAAACGTTGTTGCTCCATATGAAGCATATCCGCCGCATACGATATGATGCAAATCTCCAAAAACTGTAAGATTATGAATGGTATTGCCATTAGACCACTTTTACGGCGATTTGCTGTACTCAGATGTGTTGCAAAGAAATAACATTTCATACCATCGTATAGTTCACCGCTACTCAAAAACAAACGACTGTAAATACAGACCAAAACTGGCGCAGCACATTCGGATATTTTAAAATGAAGTTTTTGAATCAGGTGCTCAATTTCTATCAATTTGAGTGGAAATTTTAGTGGCTGTCCAGGTGCTCTTACAAGCAATCTTAAATAATCGCAGAGAGAAGTATTCAGAGCTCTATAAAAATTCGTTATGACAACAATACATAACAAGTGGGCGTGGTAGCAAAGTTCATAGCTAATGATATAAAAATTATACAGTATAAATGTGTCAGGTCGTAAAGACAATCTTATCAGAAGTGAAGTCATTGATGTGAGAATAATGAATAGCCAACGCAAGGTGATAAGGCACATTTGTGTTCTATCCAGAGAAAACCTACAATAACACAATTGTCTTATATATGACTCAATCCTGTGGAATTCAATAATGATGATTTCAATGCGTTCTTGATTTTTCCTCAGAGTCTTCACTATAATCATAATTGAGGAAAATATCACAGTAATATAAAATATATCGAACAATCGTTCCTGGGCCATAAAAGTCTTCGTGTTTTTAGAGAACAATTTTGCAGCATAACTTCTAATAAAAAGAATTAGATATAACCAAGAGTAATAGTAGGTAAATTTTAGCATTATAAAAGAGTATGCTTTAAGAAATTTTTGAAATTTTGTCCTATTCCTTCTGTTGTTTCGTGATTTCAATCGAAAATTGATACACCCTCGAAATTGTGCTATATAGTAAATAGTATAACATATAAACAATGATGTGTGACGCAATTTTAGATGCTTGTTCACTGTAGTAAACATTATTTCTATCGGAAATATTACGGGGCGATTCTGCAAAGCAAAATAGATGAAAAATTCATTATTGCTGTTCACACTTAAAAATGAAATACAGGTATTTAAGGAAACGATTTACCTTTCAATTTCTAAATTATATTTTCTTGCAATCGGGATATGATCTATTGTATGTAATTGGTATTGTTCTTTAAATTAAATATATAATGTTCAGCTACAAACCGTCATTCGCGCCCAACACTTGGGTAGAGTTGGTTTTTGAGAAATTTATATCTGATAGTTGTAGCCAAATGAATGTGAGGAAAAGTGTTATGAGGAAAATTAACTAAATCGTTGCATTACAAAAATCAATTTTTATAGCATACTCTATAGTTATAATGCTTATTTTTATAGTCATAATGATTATTACCTAAGCAATTAAGTCATAATGCGACATTTTTATTTTAGCTTTAAACCAATGTTTTCAGACGTAATACCTATTCAGTCAGGTCTGCCTTGATTCGAACATGGGATGATAGATTAGTGGGAAGGAAGGGGCAATTAAGTGCAACATGTGTAGGATGTTCTAAGAGTGATTGACCCAAGAAAATTTAAAATTAAACCTCAAATCAAGCATAAAAAATGAAATTACAAAAAAATAAATTATAAACTGCATTTAATTTATTTCTAACTTACAAGAATAAAATAATCGATCTTAGAGACTACAAAATTAATTTAAAATTGCTTGATTCAAGCATGTAAGACTGAACACGAACTTTCAATCTTAAATAATTCAACCTGTGGCCTTAAAAAGAAAAATTACTTTCCCATTTTTCATCTTAAGATATATATTTTACTATCTAATTATATTTAGTTTATCACATTCATATATATTTTTCATTATCTAATTATATTTAGTTTATCACAATTAATTAATTTTTTTAATTTATCAGAAGATATCAGAAAATATTTTAACCCTTTGACGACCAATGGGACATCGGTGCCCATTTTACTTTCGTATTTTTCCTGGAAAAACTATACTATAATCGATTTTTTTTTTGCAAGGTATCATTCAAAAGGGAATGAATGTGGCTTTCAGAAAGTACTTCATTCTAAAGAGTAGATTCATTCTTTTGCCTACCAGACCACCCTAAAGCCGAAAAATCTTTACTTTTTATAGCCCTTCTTCTTGTTGCAATATTTTGGGGGTGGGAGAAGCTACAAGTACAGCATTTTTGGAGAAGTTGCGGGTAACCATCCACCTTCTAACAAAAAATATCAAAGAAATATAGTCCATTTCGTCTATCCATTCGATCACCAAATGTGACGGGACCTCTATGTCCCAGTGGTTATCAGCATTAAAAATCTAAGATATATTTAATTTTGTTGAAGATTTGATTTATTTGAAATACAAAAAATGTGCTTGCATTTTCGATCAATACATTAAAGTTTAATATTTTGATAAAATATTTCGAAGTAATTTCGATCATAGGCGAAGAAAATGGGTTTTTGCAAAAGGCACAAATAGCAATAGTTCGATGGTATTTGTGTTGTTTGCAACGTCCTGTTTCACTTTTGCAGAGATAATGATCGGACAGAGTAGTGACCACCGCAAGTTTGAATAGCTTAGGTCCCTGAATTACAATTTCGCGAGGTCTCTTGCGGTTGGTGAACAAATCGATCATTTGAGTAGCCAGGTGCGCGAGTTACATTTCCACCAACGACGATAGTAACATTGCCAACCCCTAAACCATTGAGACAAGAACAGCAACAGCAACAACAACAACAACAACAACAACAACAACAACAACAACAACAACAACAACAACAACAACAACAACTACAACAACAACAACAACAACAACAACAACAACAACAACAACAACAACAACAACAACAACAACAACAACAACAACAACAACAACAACAACAGCAGTATTAACTAGTACTAGCGACCACTGGTGCGCGTTGCTGCACCCATCAACTATAAAAATAATAATAATTGGTGCTGACGCCGTTCATTGTGTTCAGCGTATATTCTAAGAGTTTTGTCGTTGTTTGTAAGCGCTCTATCAAGAAGAGACAGAATTAAGTGAAATATAAGCGAAAAATTACAATAAAAACTAGTAAGAAATGATCTTCGACTGGGCCGAAGTTAAAATACCCCCACGTCCGAACTGAAGTATATTCAAAGTCTTAAGCCGTCAATAAAATGTTTATTTGTAAAAACATTTTCGTTATACATTGTCTTAACAGAAAATATTCGCTTTCATTTTTTATAAAATCACTTTGTATGGGAGGTGGGTGTGGTTTTCACTCGATTTGGTTGAATTTTATACACAATGTTATATATCAAAGTTAATATGCGAAATTTCAAGTCCATATATTATTTTTTGTGGAATTTAAAGAGATTTTACCTTTTTCATAAAGTCACTTTGTATGGGAGGTAGGCGTGGTTTTCATCTGATTTGGTTGAATTTCATACTTCGAGTGCACTTTAAATATCGGAGCTCATATGCAAAATTTCAAGCCCATATATTAATTTTTGTGGAATTAAAAGAGATTTTACCGTTTTGATAAAGGCACTTTGTATGGGAGGTAGGCGTAGTTTTTATCCGATTTGGCTCATTTTCGAAATTGATCTTTATTTTTTAGATAAAAGCTTAAATATTGAATTTCGTGATGATAGCTTGAAAATTACGGCTGTAATCGTGACGACAGACGGACAGACAGACGGACATGGCTAAATTAACTCGGGTGGTAATGCTGATCAATAATATATACACTTTTCTATACCTACCACGCCTCCTTATGGGCGTTACAAACGGAGTGACAAAATTAACCCTGTAACTGTATCGTGGGGTGAAAAAGCACCCCATACTGGCTTAAATCTCGCGCCAGACACAAACGTCTTTCGTTTACGGCCCGGGACCGTAACCATAATTCTGTTTCAACGTCTGAGAGTAGAGGGAGCATGCTCGCGGCATCCGTACCACGTGCTTGCTCAAGCAGTGAACATAAGAAGTGCGTCTGGGGTGCTTTTTCACCCCACGATACAGTTTGTTTATATTTTTCGTCATCTTAAAGTTTTTTTATTTTCGTATTGTTTAAACTTTTTGGACAAGTAATGAGTGTGTAGTGGCCCCACTTCACATATATTTACATATATACGCTCCCTTCAACTTGATTAGTCGCACTCATTGAGTGTACTTACCAACAACAACCAAAAATGTGCACTCTCTTTAAAAAAACCGGTACCTGCTAACAAGTATTTAAACAGATATAAAAAAATATTACAATTCTTACTCGTTCATTAGATTAGACGCAGTACGAAATAAAAGTTTTCAGTGCTACAAGTTAACTTTGAATGAGGGAAGATGTGTTCATTGTCCCCGAATCATCGACAGAAAATATGGAGCCAAATGCTCCAAGTGTCAGGCCTTCGTGTGTCCAGATCATAGAGCTATTATCGGTCAGGAGTGTGGTGAGCAAGAATGAGAGATAAACAAATTTAATATTCTTCTCAATAATTCTGCTTTTTAATTTCAAATAAAGATGTTTTTTCCAACTTGAAAGAAATTCTTATTCATTGTAACGGTCTGTGCGGCAAAAGTTTTTTCAATTTCTTGCAATTTGCGCACTTTGATTTCTCAAAATTAATAGCATTTTTGAAACATTGGCCAAAACTACTATAATATCCCTTAAACATAGTATCTCCCCTTTAGAACCCCGTTGGAATTACTAGATTTAGTCAAAAACTCACTGAGATATCGTAATTTTAACGAAAAATAAAATTTTTCCTAGTTTTTCACGTTTTTTGCCCTTCTTGGTCAATATTCCCGGACCCTCCAAACTTTTGGCCAAACAATTTAGTTCACGTGATTCTAGGTCAAAAGATGAAAAAAATGAGCCCTGTAAAGATGAAAAAAAATTTGCATGTATTGGTCAGGGATCGGATTTGAAAATTAGTAAATCGCAGTAAATTAAAGAAAACAACGCAGTAAAAGGAATTTTTTCGCTTTAATTTTGCCTCAAAGCGCAGTAGATCTACTGCAATTGCAGTAGAGTCCGAAGACTGATCTTGGTTGCGAGCGTTCAGCGCGAGCGGTTTGCGAAAGCTTTACATTTTTCTAACTTTAATTTTGTTGTTAACAGACGCTCTATTAAGAAGAGACAGAAGAAAGCGAAATGTGAGCAGCGAATAGTTTTGCTCTGAGTAACGTTGTTCTCATGCTCTGTTATGAAAAGAAAAAGCAACACAACAACAATTATATGCAACTAGCCTTTTCCCGGCGCGCGTTGCTGCACCCTGCAACTATATGGAAACATAATAGGTGTATACAAAACTTTTCTTAGACTCATAGTTTGACACCACTGTCGTTTTCCACTGCCCGTTACAGTTTCCCAGTAGCAGGAGATCACCAAATAGTAACTCCATTTTGAGTTTGTATGTAAGTACTGCTACTTTTACTTTCATAGCTATTCGATAATACAAATTTTAATTGTATGGGCGGAGCCACACCCACTTATATCCCAGTTTTCTAGTAGATGGACATTACCCAGTTTTAGTACAGTTGCCGGCAGTGAGCATACAAACTAAATTATCAAAATGTAACCAAATCGACGAAAACCCTAGGAAATATAGCATTTTTATTGATATGTGGGCGGTAAAAGGGGGTGTGACAGAAATTTAAACCATCTCGTACTTGAAAAAAATGTGCTGCCAAAATTTCAGCTCTATCGGCTCAGTAATTTTGAAGTTTCCAGCCATCACACAGACAGCGTTTTGGTTTTTGTAAATATATACATATATTTTGGATAAAGGTTATTGGCTATAACTTTTGATTGATAAGAGATACTAAGATATTTTTTTCTAATAAATTAATTTTTTAGCTTGTTTATTTTTGCAAAAATATAAAAACACAATATTGGAAAAAAAATTTTGTTCGAAAAAATCAAGGGTTAGGCTTTGCTTTTTTAATCACATAAATGGTTTTTAATTTTTGCGTAAAATTGAAATAACTTTTACCTACACTAAGGGAAAAAAATATTAAATTTATCCAAAAACTTTTTTAATTTATCCAAAAAGCGAGTCATTTTTGCACCAATAACGCATTTGAATAAATCGACTACGTAAATATTTAAAATTTATTTGAATACTTTTTTAATTAAATTAAATATTTAAATATTTAAACAGAATTAATAAAAAATATATTAAAATTATGCACGAATTTTTTTAAAATATCTTTCAAATATTTACTATTTGAAAATAAACTATCGCATTTAAAGAAAATTTGAATAAAAATATTGAAATTAAAAAAAAACATTTAAATTGAATATGTTATTAATGGTTTTATGGTATTATTTTCTTCATATTGCGTTCATCAAATGCCATTGCCTGTATAATTTATTATCGCTTCACTTTTTTCGTTCTCTAATTTATACTATTTTTGACAGTTGGTGCACTAATATTGCACCAAGTGTCAAACATAGTATAAATTACAGAACAAAAAAGTAATGTACAAAATTGTTTAGGCAGAAGCAAATTATGCAGGTAAATGACAATCGGTCCAAGATATTCCTGAAAATACCGAGTTGTCACTCCACCCTACATAATTTAATTTCTTTGCCAAACATGCATAATATATTACTCCTGAAATAATAACTAAATGAGAACTATGAGAACTATAAGAACTGCAAATGCAAAAAATAAACTGCAGAAACAGAGTGCGATGCTGTTGCTGCTTGTCGGAGTATGTGTGTAAGTGTGCGATGCTGTTGCTGCTTGCTTGTATGGAATATGTGTGTACGTTTGTGGTATAAATAAAATTCAAATACGGGAAAAAAACGAGTTGTAGGGAAAATATTTGATTTATCCACGTAAATATTTAAATAAAATTGATACTCAGGCGTGGATAATGTTAATATGCATTATTTCCCTTAGTGTATTATTGTTATAGCTTTTAAATAGGGTTGAAAATTTGTGAATTTGAATTTAAATTACTTTTACAATAAAAATAAATTTTTAGCCTTTTTTTGAGGAAAACTCCAAAATTTCAGACCTTTTTTGAAAAAAATATTTAAAATATATATACTCAACTAACGGTATTTTTGCAATAAGGTTTTATAGTACTTTGATGAAGCTTTAAGACAAAAAAAAAATTTTACAAAGTATATAAAAAAGCAAAATTAAATTTCTGACTGTGTTTTTCTCATTTTTGAGCACGATGTTGCATTAAATATATCGTTGTAATACAATTTTTCATAGTTTTCAAGATATGTTCATGTTTTTGATGTCAAAATAACGGAAATTTTTCAATTTTACTAAATTTAAGAAATATTTTATATTTTATAAATATTTGCATATGTAACAACTAAAAATAAGCGATTTTGTAAAAAATTTGTACTACAGCACCATCTGGTGTCCAAGATGGTTCAAAGAAGATACTGTCGAAAAATTTATCGTACCCGAGAACTACTATATACCAATTTTTATTCTAATCGCATGAGCGGTTTGGGAGTTTTAGGTGGTTTTGCAAAAAATTTGTACTACAGCGCCCTCTGGTGTTCAAGGTGGATAAAAATTGATAGCCCACAAACACGCACCGTACCAAAAAACTTCTATGCACAAATTTTTATGCTAATCGGATGAGTGGTTTAGGAGTCTATTGCATAGTTACATACGACATTTAGTTCCAAAGCAATTCGATATCATAAATTTGGCCTGTGTGGCCTAATGTTCGCTCAAATATATAATAACTACCTCTTGGCCCCATAACGTCTACATATCAAGTTCCACTATCAAAACATGTACAACTCAGGAATAATAATGATTTCTAAAAAGTGGGCGTATATATAGTTAGACCACGCCCAGTTTCGTATAGTTGCCGACAGTAACCATACGAGCTTATTTACCAAATTTAAGTCTAATACGACCAAAAAAGTCTTAAATATAGCATTTTTATTGATTTGTAGGCGGTAAAAGGGGGTATGGAAAAAAAGGGGTATGGAAAATTTTTACTATGCCTATATTTTTCGCTCAAATGCAAACTAAAGTGAGAGTTGCTAAGTAATTCCAATATTCCATTTATTTCCAATTACCCTTGCAACTATTTCCCTTGGAAATTTATGCACAAACTAATAAACAAATTTCTAGAACATATAAACTTCCTGGGAATTATTCTTAACACCGTTTTTTAATTTCATATGTAATGTTGAAGTAAACAAAAAACAAATGAAATTAAAAAATGGTGTTAAGAATAATCCCCAGGAAGTTTATATATTCTAGAAATTTGTTTATTGAGATCTTAGGTACATTTTTGTAGTTGATTGTTTCCTTGAATTTTGAACGGTTTGCTACCTATGGACCTGAACACGGGAAAAAAGATAAAAAAAAAATCGAATTTTTTTAAGTTTTTTGCGATTTTGATCTGGAAGGTGAAGTTTTTTTGATTTTATATGTTGGCAATTTTTGTTCTTTATGACAAGAGCTACAACTTTGCCTCAGAGAGTAAATCGAAATTCTGAACGGTTTGCAAGATATGAGCCCGAGAAAATGATCACTTTTTTGCGAAAATGATACCGAGGCCCCAAATCTTTGGCGGCCCATAAACAAAAAAGTGCATGACTTTGGGAAAAATTGGGTGTCCATATATAGTTATTTTTTTTTGTGTTGCACTGTGTATTTGATCAATATATGTTTGAAATACAGCGTCTATCACTGTTTTTGATCTTGTAGTCGGTTCAGTGCGACTGCTGCACATTTTTAAATTTGATTTTTATAATCAATAAACCCTATAATTATCTCACTCTTAATACAGCGTTCGTATTATTCTCTCACAGTTTAGTTTTCTGAAGGTTAACAGCCACACACATATGTTTTTTTGTTTCAATTATTCTTTCGCATAGTGATGTAGAATTCTATTCTCTTTCGACCGAAATCAATCACGGTTGGATATCTTCGATTTGATTTTTCTAATTAATCACACAAATTGGAATGAAATACTTCAATGTGCGACAGTTTGCCTAAATGTTCGACGTTGAGATTTTGTTGTAACCAATGTACGCATTTTGCACACTCAAATCAAAGTGATCGCAGAAAAGACGCAAGCAGAATTTGGTCTTTGATTTGTGATCGTGCTCTTAGTATCACTGAAATAAAATAACAAAATCAAAAACAGTTTAATTTTCTTTCCAATGGTGGTACTTTGACCTCTCTATGACTATTGGTTGAGAAGATATTTCCAAAATAGGTTTAAATTTCGTCGTTGTGAATATCTTGATAAATTTTGGATAAAGACAAGTTTGGGAATAAAGAAAAGGATAGGAATAAGATTAAGAACAAAGATAAAACGATGATGTCACGTCAAATCCTACGGGTTTGTCAACGATATAGCCAATTACAATGCATTAAAACATTTGCTGTCTTTAACTTCGGATAAGCCCGAATTTTTTTTTGTAAAAGTTTTAAGTTTTTTTCTTACAAGACCTGTTTATATAGTAAAAATAACCCAACAGAGTAATTTTTTCAAATGCCACACCCACATATTTTTCACAACGCCCAATCCTTCTGGAAGGACGTTGGGCACATTCCACTACATTTTGATGCTTGACAAAATTAAACCACATCCAAAAGTATACGACTTGTTTAATTAAAAAAAAATTTCAATTCAAAAGCATATTTTTCGTATTATTCAACTTAAAATATATAAGTATTCCTGGTGTAAAAGTTTATGAAGCAATCGATGTGCAAAGTAACATTACATTTGATACATGTGGTTGTCGATTTTTTGGAGCAAATGCGAAATTTTAATTGCTGCTTATGTCCTGATGTTAATTCTGGTAGGCTATAAATAAAATGGTCTATACCATCATAGCGACTGTCCATCAAAGCGTTACTTGGTCATCCTCTTATTAGACTCCAAAATGCTGCAGACTAATCTTCTTCTAAAAGATATATGATCTAACTTCTCCTCGTTTCTGCAATAAATCTGCCATGAATTTTGCTCACAGACGTCAATAAGATGTTTAATAAGAGGAAAATGCTATTTTCCCCCCTTATTCCACATATGTAAAGCCCAATATTTTGATATGCTCTGTCGATTCCACACATAAATTGGTTATAATTATGCAAAACTTTGGCTGCGGAATAAAAATAGTCTTCTTTTTCTCTCGAGAAAATCGTTCCACATATTTCAATGGCGTCACTGAATCGAAGTTTGTCGCGATGGTCACAACGCTGTTATCATTCCATCTGGTCAAATTTATCATAGTATTCGATTCAGTGACGTAATCGTATACTCCTCTCTCTTTCTTTTTCATTTTGTCTATGTTGAGTAGAGTGCAGCTCTTGTCTATACAATTTGCTCGTATTGTTCCTGTTGCTTCGATACCTCTCTCTTTCAGATCATTCAGTAAATCAATACTTGTAAATAAATTGTCGAAAAATATTCGAAATAGTAACTTCGTAGAAAGTTGATCGGCGCATGTCACACCTTTCATTTACCATATCTAGCAATGGGCGGATTTTTGCGAATCGGTCAGTTTTATCAAGTATGTCATAGTCACATACGTACACTGAAAAAAAAATGTTTTAAAATTGACGACAATTGTTATTAATTTGACGAATTTTGTGTTTAAAAAATAGCTTGCAACAAATTTCGTCAAAGTAAGAGCAAATGTGTTTAAAACTTTTGAAAAACATATGAAAAAAAAGCATATTGCGAACACATTTTTTGAACACATTGTGTTTAATTTTAAGCTAACATTTTTTTTTTCTGTGTACAAGTTAGACATTATATGTTGAAAGCGATTTCGAGACATTGCATCTGAGACTAACGAATTGTGGCTTTCAGAGTTTGACTCCCAATACATTCGCTTGCTTAGAACTTTTATGTAGCCACTTAGCAGCAAAATTTCAATAAAGACAAATATTTCATTTTCTGTGCAATTACCGGATTCGTTACGTTTTGTCGCATATAAATTAGTGTACAAGTGTTGGAAATAATCTAAAGATGTTTTTCCTTTTTTTGGGGCGCATGTCATTACTGTAGGCCACATTTTCGAACTAGAATCCTCTAACTCAAATTTCCGCCAATTATAAACACGTACCTCTTTCTTTCGTTTGGGTTCATGAAGCTATGGTGGTGGTGGCGGTGTCCTTTTACGGATTTTGGCAAATTTACTACGGATCCAAATGATGTTGGTTTCAGTTCCTCAGTCAAAAAGTCATCGTTTTGTTCTGTGACAATCTCAGCAAGAGAACACAGTTGAGATCCTTTCAAATTGTTTATGGAAGGGTTGTCTTCATCACCAGAGTCCTCATCAGTAACATTTCTATTACTATGATTTGGTGGAAGAACTGCTATCATCATCGTCAGTGGATTCAATAATTTCTAAAAGCTCATTGAGTGTGATTTTTCGCCTAAAACAAAAAGATGACGTTTAAGACCAAAGTTCTTCTGGAAGGTTCGCAAAATTTGCAGCTCTACTGATAGCAAGCAAACATATTTTAGTAGTCAACTCCGATGTAAACACGTTTCACAATAATATCTTTATACTATTTTAATAGTTAAGGTTGTTCTTTCTTTTTTTTTTTAATAAATTAAACCCACCTGTTTACGGTAATATCCACAAATTCAGCCATCGAAAATAAATCTCAGTTTTCACTGTCCAAAACACAACTAACCAAGTGAAAACAAAAACAACTCATGAAGCCAAATTAAATTTATGTTCATACGGTACCTAAAAACAATCGTTTGCCTACTGTGTTCTATTTGGATAATTTTTAAAAATTAAAATCTGACAGTGATGCTTGAAAACCTTCTGGAAGGACGTTGGGTCTATCTGAGTTAACTTTAGTTATTTTTTTCAAGACATTTATCGTAATAAGTACAATTAAAAGTTTCCCAAATATATTCAACGCGGCATTGCATCAAATGTCCACTATTTTTTAGTTCGGCAACCAAATATTGTAGAAAAGGTATTGTAAATGTTAACGTAGCATTGAGAAAGGTCAGTGTCGTTGAGCGATCGGCAAGTAAGAAACCATAGGCGGAGACGGAAATACAACTTATTTTGGAGTGTAACGATGTCCATTGTAGCTTAGAAAATAAATTTTATTCAAATAAACTACTTGAAAAGCACATCTCTTAATAATACATACCTCATGTTCTAGTACAAGCATGCGTCGAGCATCTTGAATACGTCTTCTTTTGTAAGCATGTTTGGCCAACTGCAGTTCAATGTCCAGCAGTAGTGCTTGAAAACGTTGTCGCGCCATATGAAGCATATCCGCCGCATGCGATATGATGCAAATCTCCAAAAACTCTGAGATTATGAAAGGTACTGCCAATAGAGCACTTTCACGGCGATTTGCAGTACTGAGATGTGTTGCGAAGAAATAACATTTCATACCATCGTATAGTTCATTGCAACTCAAAAACAAACGATTGTAAATACAGACCAAAAATGGCGCAGCACATTCGGATATTTTAAAGTGAAGCTTTTGAATGAGTCGTTCAATTTTTATCAATTTGAGTGGAAATTTTGGTGGCTTTTCAGTTGCTCTCACAAACAAAATTAAATAATCATATAAAAAAATATTGATAGCTTTATAAAATTGCGTTATGGCAACAATACATAAGAAGTGGGCGTGGTAGCAAAGTTCATAGCTTATGATATAAAAATTCAGCAGTATGCTTGTTTTAGGTATGAAACACATTTTTGTAAGGATTGAAGTCATTGAGGTGAGAATAATGAATATCCAACGCAAGCAAATAAAGGTAATTTGTGTTCTATCCAGAGAAAACCTACGATAACACAATTGTCTTATATATGCCTCAATCCTGCGGAATTCAATAATGATGATTTTAATGCGTTCCTGATTTTTTCTCAGAGTCTTCACTATAATCACATTTGAGAAAAAGACCACAACAGTATAAAGTTCACTGAGCAGTAGTTCCTGGGCACGAAAGGATTTCATGCTTTTAGAGAACACTGTTTCAGCGTCACTTATAATAACAATAATAATAACGAACCAAGAGTAATAGTATGTAAATTGTAGCATAATAAAAGAATATGCTTTAAGAAATTTTTCAAATTTTGTCCCATTCCTTTTGTTTTTTAGTGATTTCAATCGAAAATTGATACATCCCCGAAATTGTGCTATATAGTAAATTGTATACAATATAACCAATGATGTGTGATGTAATTTTAGATGCTTATTCACTGTAGTAAGCATTATTTCTATCGGAAATATTATGGGGCAATTCTGCAAAACAAAATAGAAGAAAAATGCATTTATTTTGTTTACACTAAAGGAAATAAAGATATGTTTTGAAACGAACTTACCAATAGCTTACAATATCTTAAATATACTTTCTTAAAATTGTTATATGATAGTTATTGTATTGTTATTCAAGTTTGATATTTAAAATTCAGACACAGTAGGTTAGTTATAAGCAGCACATGGCAGCGTACAGCGACAATTATTTTTGAGAATTCTGGTTCTAATGCCGCTGGTCGTAAATATGTTAACAAAAAGTGAAATGGTTGGGGCGGAGAAGCAAAAATTGTTGCATTACGTAGGTACACTCATCAAGTTTATTATCTAAGCATAATTGCTTAATCAAACGAGTAAAGTAACAGTATTACAAGTTATTATGATATGAGTTTAACCTTTATGTTACCCACAGGTACCCCGAGTGCCTTTTTCATTTTTAAATGCAACTAACTTATTTTCTTGTCTTGTGGTCTTGTGGAGTTAAAATTTTTAGTATTCTCTTAAAAACGAGTTTGAGTGGTTTGATGTCCAGAAAGTAACGAACAAATATCTGGAAGAATTTTGGAATATACATCTCTAGCAGAGCTATAAAAGGTATCAACCAGATTGCAATCGTATGCTTCTATTGAGTTAATTAATAACAGACGCACAATTCATCATTCTTTAAAGATAAAAGAATGCACACTCAATGCTCTGCAAGGAATTAGACTTATGGAAATATCAATCCCATTCTAGTTGGCTTAAAAAATATGATGAATACATTCAGTATTGTCATTCTTTTCAACTCTGAAATACTTGAAATTGTATTTACTTTCATGAAATACTACTAAATATAAAGCAGCATTTTGCATTTATGTTGTCATTTGTTTTCGACGGCCGATCTTAATGACATGCTTTTGTCTTTCCTTTGACATTTTCTGGAATAATAAAGTGCTTATTAACAATAAATATTATTAAAAAAATGTATAAAAATGAACTTCTACAATTTATTTTTTATAATAGTTTTTTTATCGTGGCGTCCGTGGCGTAGTTGGTTAAAATGCGTGGCCGCTATGTCAAAGAACCTTGGAGACCCAGGTTCGAACCCCAGCCAGCGACAGAAAATTATTTGAATTAAAATAATTTTTCTGTACGGCCGCCACCTCTCTGCAGACAATGGCAAACCTTAAACAAACTTAATAACACGCACAAAACAATTGATCATAAGAAGCTAGGTCAAAGTCCTTTCAAGGGCTGAAATGGCCAGTTATTTATTTATTTTAATAGTTTTTTTATACATGGTATAAGCCAATGACAATCCATCAGAGTCAGGCCCAACAGTCACACACACACACATACATACACACAAAACAACTTCAGACGCAACAACAAATCTTTGAAGCTGAAGCCATCGCCGGTTGTATTCACTAAAATTTCAATTCGGCTTCAGCCACGATGGCTGCACTCATTAAAATTTCAAATCAGTGTGAATTCTTTACGTTTTGCAATTCATGTCTTGAAAACAATTTGAATCAGCCTAAGGACTTAAAGCCTAAAGAGTTCACATTCTAGATTCACATTCACAATACTACAAAAAAGGATTTCAGCTTTTGAACATTTATAAAGGAGAATGAAAAGTGAAAATTAAATCACACTCTTCTCTCTAGTTATTGACAGAGTACCCGGGTACCCAGATAAAAATCAATGTACAAGATCGACGAAATATTTATACCCCAACGATTTAAAAACGTAAAAGCGGTTTATTCATTTTGTCACTCCGTTTTAAACGCCCATAAGGAGGCGTGGTATGTATAGAAAAGTATATATATTCTTGATCAGCATCACCACCGGAGTCGATTTAGCCGAGTCGACAGCCGTAATTTTCAAGTTAGCATCACGAAATTCGATATTTAAGCTTGTATCTAAATCAATTTCGAAAGTCAGCCAAATCGGATGAAAACTACGCCTACCTCCCATACGAAGTTACTTTATCAAAATGGCAAAATCTCTTAGAATTACACAAAAAAGAATATATGGACTTGAAATTTTGAATATGAACTTTGATATATAACATGCACCATGTGTATCAAATTTAACGAAATCGAGTGAAAACCGCACCGACTTTATCAAAACGGCAAAATCTCTTAGTATTGAACCACAAAATTTATTCATATTGACTTGAAATTTTACATATGAACTTTGATATATAACATGTACTCTGTACAAGAAATCCACGCCTACCTCCCATACAAAGTGCCTTTATGAAAAAACAAAAGTGAATATTATTTCTGTTAAAACCATGACGAAAATGTTTTTACAGATAAACATTTTATTGATTGCTTAAGACTTTGTTGAATATACTTTGGTTCGGCCGTTGGGGTATTTTAACTTCGGCCCAATCCAAGATCATTTCTTAATAGTTTTAATTAATTGTGTTACTTTTAAAAAATAAAAATGATTATAGACATTTATAAATAAAATTTCTTCTTTAACAAATCTTGTGGATGGAAAAGATCGTTGAATCGTTTTACGTTTTTGTATGGGAGCACCAGGAGTTTTCGGAGGGGATAGGTTCTTAAGGGAAAAATGTTGCTTTTGTAAGAATAATGGAAGTCGATCATACCCTCTCAGGCCCTCCCTTAAAACTTTTCAGTAGGCCAGCTGCTCTGAAGTTGCAAGCCACACATTCAACAATTTTGAGGCAACATTGTTGCTTAGAACGCAGAGCAACATATTTTATAAGCAAGAAAACTTACTTGACTTACGAGTTGCTTATTTTTAAGCATTTACGACCTAAGGTAGTAAGTAAAAGCAACATTTTTTTTTGCTACTCTTGTTTGGATAGCCAATTTTTTTTTTTGCTACTCTTAGTGGTTATGTGTATTGGCTAATAGTAACTGTAGGATATGAAGGATTATAGCAAATACACAATCATGTAGACTATTGTGCTCTACTGCAACATAGCTTTACAGACCTATTCTGGCGAGTTGACAAAGTTCAACATATTAACAATAGTAAATATATTGACAACTGTAAATATATCCTATTCTCGTTCAATTCTAAAAGCTCTTTTCTTGACACTGTTGTCAATAGGAAAAGAGGTGCTGACAGTGCATTTTTAACCGACTTCAAAAAGGAGGAGGTTCTCAAGTTCGTTGGTTTGTCCGCTTTTTTTTTTTTTTTTTTTTTTTAAATGTATGTACATCGATAACTCCTACAGCTGTTGCCCGATTTCCGTAATTTTTTGTCATTAGATAGATACCATGAACGCGGAGGTCCTTTTTTAAAAAAGTGGGCGATATTCGACAAAGGGGCGTGTCAATATAAGAAAAACACTGTATTTCAGTTAATATTGACACCAGGGTACTGAAATTTACAGTAAAAATACTGGCACAATTATTACAAATTACGGTCAATAAAGTGGGCGTTATTAGGCAAAGGGGTGTGGTCATATTAAAAAAACACTGTATCTCAAATAGTATTGACACTAAGGTGCTGAAATTTAGTACAGCAGTAGACACAATTTTTAAAAATTACTGTAAATAAAGTGGGCGTTATTCGACAAAGGGGTGTGGCAATATTATAAACACACTATATATCGAATAATATTGACACTGGGGTGCTGAAATTTAGTGCATGGGTAGGCATAATTATTACAAATTACAGTCAATAAAGTGGGCGTTATTTGACAAAGGGGTGTGGCAATATTGAAAAAACACTGTATCTCGAACAGTATTGACACTAGGGTACTGAAATTTAGTACAGGGGTAGACATAATTTTTAAAAATTACTGTAAAAAAAGTAAGCGTTATTCGACAAATGGGTGTGGCAATATTAGAAACATACCATACATCGAATAATATTGACACTAGGGTGCTGAAATTTAGTACATGGGTAGGTACAGTTACTACAAATTACGGTCAAAAAACTGGGCGTTATTCAACAAAGGGGCGTGTCAAAATTATAAAAATACTATATCTTAGTTAATATTGACACTACCGTACTAATATTTGGTATGCAGGTAGGTGGGTAGGTAGAATCATTAAAAAAGTGAGCGGTATTGTACACGGGGTGGGCACTTTAAGGAAAGTATAGTAATATATATGCGTTTAGACCGCCTGAACGAACGAAAGAATCCTCGTTTGTTCGCGCGGTATAAACACTTAGCCCGAACGAACAGCGTTCGCTATAAATTTATCGCGAACGCTGTTCACACGGTGTAAACAGTAAATTAGCGCGTACGAACGAAGATTCTTTCGTTCGGACTGATCGGCCTTCCCTCGATCTTTTTGGGCGAATCCAGTGTTGCGCTGTTTTTAAAAACAGAAAAGTAACAAAAAGGAGTAGCTTAAAAGAAGAAATCACGGAAAGTATATTTATTCATAAAAATATATACTATCGGCTGTATTCATAAAAAATTTTGAACCTCTTATAAGGCCTTCATAAGGAAAAAAGTCGAAAAAAAACATTATTCATAAACGTTCAATAGCGTTAAAAGTCTCTTTTAAATGCTTTATAAATGAGAGAATTTTAAAAATGGATGAAACCTTCAATAAACCCTCGATAAAGCATTTTTAAATATTATTTTGTTTTCATCCGAGCACAAATTATGTCAAAAATATATCAAATTGTTTCAAAATATATCAAAAACAAAGAAAATGTCAAAAAAATTATTGAAAATGTTTGTTTATAAATGAGAGGATTTTTAAAAATGGCTGAACGTTCAATGAACCCCTCATAAATCATTTTTAAAATTATTTGCTCTCATTTGAGCACAAATTTTGTCAAAAATAATTAAAAATATTTCAAAAATTTGGAAAATATGTCACAAAAATTCAAAACAAAAAGAAAATAAAAACAATAAAATTTGTCAAAACATTTCAAAATATTTACAAAATAAGATAATAAAATTACAATTTTTTCAGTGCAGAGGGTTTTTCATCCTTTTTCATCAAAATGTTGACGAAATTGTGACAAATAAATGAAAAGTCATTGAATTTATCAAATACACACACCATTATTGACACTCTTCCCACTTCAAATCGAAAGTGTTCCTATTTTAACTACAAAGCAGCTACAACATTTTTATGAATAACAAAATTTTAAAAGACTTTTAAACATTAAAAAGCTTTTTAACTATTGAACGTTTTAAAGCTATTTTAAGATATTTTTATGAATACGGCTGTATAAATATAAAAATAAAGAGATATCAACCCTACATTTATTAATGTTGGGCCGAATGCACAATTTCCTGTTTAGACCGGCTGAACATACAAGATGGCGGATGTTCGTTCGCTATCGATGTTCGTGCGGTGTAAACAGTACACCGAACGACGTTTTTATCGCAATAAATTACTTGCGATGAATTTTTCGTTCGTTCAGGTGGTCTAAACGCACAGTTACGGTTAATATTGATACTTGGAAACTGAAATTTGGCACAGTGCTAGGTAGAATCATTATAAGGTACGGTTAATACAGTGGGTGGGTTTAGATAAAGGGCACTAAACATTTCAAAGAAGCAGAAATGAAAAATACCCAACAAACTTTCAGGCATTAACAAAACAAATTTTTTAAGAACAAAGTTTCATGTTTGAAATTTTCCCCAAGAATAACTATTACATAAAATATTTCATATTCTCTAAAAAGGAAGAAATAAAAACTTTTTAACAAAAAAAAAAAAACCCGACTTCAAAATCACTACAATGTAAAAAATAATTTTAAACAACTTTTCCCACTCATTTCTTGGTCATATTTTAAAAGCTATTTATACGTGTTATAATATTGGAAATCTTATCATTTTCATTTTTTCTATTTTGTTTTATTATCATCAATATATTAATTGTTTTATGAACATAAAAGCTTTGAAGTCGGCGCTCATCTTTGACACACAATCATGATCTTTTACCATCCGTGCACTATTTGGTCCCTTGGTCACACTGTAGTAATTTTAAAAGCTTTGTACACATTAAATTTCTCATTAAACTGGCTTTACAAGCTCATATTAAATGTGACATAGTGTGTAACAGCTGCACAAATAATGCATGGAACACATTGGCTACATTCAGCGTACTCAAAAAATGTCAACTGAAAGAAAAAAATCGCTAAGAAGCTTTTATATTCATAAAGTTAATAATATTTTTATGATAAAACAAATAAGAAAAAATTAAAATAAAATGATTTCGACATAGTAAGGTAAGCGCCGACTTTAAAGCTTTTATGTACATAAAGCAATTATTTATTTATTTATTTATTAAAAATTAGAATAATAATTAAAATTAATATCTAATTATAAAAAAGGAAGAAAACAGCAATAGCAACTTTGGCCTTCAGCTGCTTAAAGGTGAATTATGAATGGTTATTTATTTTCATTTGTATTTTGATTTAAATTAAATTGTATATACTGCAGTTTTTTAAAAACTGTATTATTTTGCTGATATTACTGTGAGAAGGGTTGGAGAGGAGTGTTAACGGGCTAGAATTCAGGAATAAAGCGTTTCTATGCCTTGAAAATGTGGGGCATTCGGAGAGATAGTGTGATAGAATGTAGCTGGGGGATTGAATGTTGCAATTGCAGATGGGATCGACGTTTAAACCCATAAGGTGACCGTGGGAGAGTTTAGAATGACCTAGACGTAGGCGTAGAATTTTTATTATGTCAAGTCTGTTTATTGATTCTTGTTGTTGGTTCAGGTAATTTTGGATACAGAATTTATCTGGGTTGTACTCTCTGTACCAGTTAGAGGTATAGTTCCATATTAATTTGTTTTTTGTCAAGTAGTGGTTTTTTAGAAAGTGTTTCATATCATTAAAGTTGAAGTTAGGTGTTGTTGTTAGTGGAGCTGAAAGGGCGCATTTAGCGGCGTAGTCGGCGAATTCGTTGCCTTCAATATTTACATGACCTGGGATCCAGATGAGAGTAATTTGGGGATACTTATCGATCAAAATACATCTTATTAAGTTGGGATAGTAATCGTTGTTATGGATGTTAGTTATAGCGCTTAGAGATGCGAGACAGTCTGTACATATGGCAAAATTACCGTGTTTGTCTTTAATGTGGTTTAATGCCTCATAAATAGCAATAATTTCTGCCGAAAATACACTGCTAAATTGCGGGAGTAAAGATTTTTTAATAATGTTGTTGCACGACGTTACGCTGTAGCTGGTATTGCTGCTCGATTTGGAGCCATCAGTGTAGATAAAAGTGTGGTTATTGAAATGTTCTTTAATTTCTAGAAATAGTGCTCGAAAGTGTTGAGGATTAGTATGGATTTGATTTGGTCATGAATCGATGTATTGATTGCTGATGATGGAAGAAGCCAAGAGGGCGGGCTTATATTATTTATTGCATCTATTGGTACATGCGGGATATCGATGTCACAACAGCTACGAATTATTCTCCTAATTGCAGGGAATACTTTCGATTCTTGATTATAATTAGGGTTGGTTTTAATCGCCTTATAAAGAGGTGTTTTATGGCAGAAAAGTATAGATTTTATCTGTTTGGTTAAAAGTAGGTCCCTTTGATTTTCTAAAGTTAGAATATTTGCTTCGAAGAGCATGTTGTTAATTGGGGTTGACCTGAAAGCTCCGAGGGCAGTTCTTATGGTGGAATTGAGGGTAGTTCTAATTTTTTTAAGTACAGAGTTGGGTGCAAAACCATATATGATTAAGCCATAGTTGATTTTAGACAGAACTAGAGATTTGGCTACATGTATCAATGAGATAGTGCTGGAATTAAATTTGGGGCTGGAAAGGCATTTGATAACATTAAGTTGTTTACATAAAGATGAATTCAAGTATTCGATATGACTGTCCCATTTGTATTTTTTGGTGATTAATATCCCAAGAATTTTTAGGCAGTCGCATTCTGTGAGCTGGAAATTGTTAACAATTATAGTGCATGAACAGTTGTGTTTGCGACAGATATGTATAATCTTACAATTTGTTGGAGAAAGTTTTGCTCCAGAGTAGTTGCACCAGTTCATTAAATCTTCAAACAGGGAATTGAGGTCGATTCTAGGGTTTTTGTTTTTATTTGATTTTATAATCAAATTGAAATCGTCTGCATATGCACAGAAATCGATTTCTTTATGTAGTGAGATAATGCTGCTAAGTTTATTATAAGCGATTAGGAATATTATTACTGAGCGTGGAGACCCTTGTGGGATGCCGTTATGTATTGGTTGAGAATCGGATGTAAAATTGCCTGTTCGAACGATTATTTTCCTATTAGACATAAAATTCTTTACATAATTTATTATCTTAGGACCAACTTTCCAAGCTGCTAGTTGATCTATTAATGTGTGTATACCTATTTTATCAAAAGCTTTTTCAAAATCCAATGAGACTATTGATAGATGTTTTTTCTGCGATAGACAATCTGCGATCAGGTAGTCTATATATAGTAGAGTATCCGTTGGAGATTTGTCTTTTCGAAATCCCATTTGGTGGCTATCGATTAGTTTATTGGTAGTTGTAAACCACCATAGCCGATTAGCAATTATTTTATCCAAAACTTTTGACATACATGGGTTGAGCGATATGGGTCTGTAGGATTTTACGAAGGTTTTATCGCTTTTTGGTTTTAAAATTGGTATAACAAGACTTAATTTATATTGTTGTGGGATATTATTGCATAAAATATTGTTGTAAAATTTTATAATTCTGTGTTTGAGAACAACAGAAGCTTTACGAATCATGGAGTAATTGTTTCGGTCTATTCCAGGGGTATTACCTCTTAGTTTTGATAGGGCTGAGTGAAATTCGAGAATATTAATATCTTTTTCTATAACTATTGCTGCAGTACAAGGTTAGGTGGAGACAGAAGGGGCTAGAGTGGTGTTCTTACTTGTTTGAAACAACTGGGGAAATTGATCGTTCGCAGAATCGTAAGACCATTTCTTACTAAAGATGTTGGAGATGTCTTTTTTGTTAGTTGTAAGTTGTGATGTAGAAGAAGAAGAGAAGGGGTCAGAGATGCAGTGAATGTTATGGGAAAACTTATAGCCGCAAAAGCGTCTTATGGTAGCCCAAACTTTTCCAATGTTAGTGGATGGATTAATTCTAGCTGTGAAATCTTTCATTGAGTCTGTTTTGGCTTTCTTAATTTCGAGTTTGAAAAGAGCTCTGGCTTTTTTATAGTTCAGCATATTAACAAGGGTCATATCACGTTTAAAAATTATCCATAATTTTATCTTTTTTTAATTGACTAAGTTTTGTGTTCCACCATGGAATATTGTGGATGTGACGTTTTGGTGAAGATTGTGGTATGGATTCGTTAGCAGATTGGAGAATAATTTTGTTAAGATTTGATGCTTCTTTGTTAATATTTAGACTGATTACTCGCATAGCATTATATTTATAACAGCTTTCAAAAAAGGAAAGCTTCTTTTACACTCATTAAGTAAAATGAGAGGATAATGTGTTTTTGATAAATAGATGATCCACGAAGTGCAAACGCAAACTGATTCTCTGCTAGCGTTGCAGAAGTTCGGTACCTTCGCACACACGACTTGTATGGGAAAGCCGAGTGGCTCCGTAAGCATCTCGTGTGCATCACTGGTGTAGCTTCCACTTACGTTGGAGTAAAACTATTCTTAACAGATAATCCAGCTTCTGAACCATCCAGAGCTGCCAGGTGGCGGGATTTTTCCCCTTTTTCGGGATTTTTCGTACAAAACGGGGAGGCGGGGAAAACATTGATAAAAACGGAGAAAATTAAAAATAAAATAGCGAGTGAAAAAATATATCGGTTATTAGAAAAACCAACTACAATTTTTTATTTTAATTACATAAATTTTTTGTTTGCCATTTTTTACCAATCTGAATGTGTCATATATGGAAAAATAGAACTAACTTTGAAGACTTGTTGATTGTTTCATGCGAAAGGAATACATTAATAGTCATAATATTATTTTTGATGTAGACTTAAACGATTTCGATATTTTTTTAAGGTGCTATATAAAGGGCCATTCATAGATAGTAAAAATGAAAAATAAAACTTTAAGAATATAGATCGTTGAGAAATATAAATTTTTCAAATATATCATCAGCAATTATCCAGGAATTGTGGAAAGAAGTTATATTTTTCATTGATTCAGATAATATTTTAAAAAAAAAATAGTGTCGTTTATTTTCTGCTTTCCCTATAGCGGGGCAAGTGCTGAAAATGCTATTAATTTAAATAAAACAAAAATAAGAAACTTTCTTGACGATACCGCTCAATGTGGAATTCTCCGCAGTAAATCCTTTATGAAATATACAAATTGCTTTGCAATTGAAATAAATTCAGAACTTTTGACTTTTTATAATAGAAATAATACACATACTCTTGTTTACTTGGTTTGATAATATATACATATAACAATATGTATATTTCAAATAATTTCTTACAATTTTTTATAATCTCAAAAACGTGACGTTCGAGTCAAAATACAATATCGCTTAAAATTTTCATTTTTATTTTTATTTTTCTTGTAGATACGTACGTTTTTCCTGTTTGTATTTATTTTTGTTATAGTAAAGTGATGCAATAAACTTGTTATTTCTTTAAATTTTTATTTATTAAACAATTTAAAAACCGGGGAAAAAACGGGGAAACTCGAAGTTAAAAACGGGGAAAAGTATTCATTTGTATGCAAAAATTGGGATTTTTTTTCGCTGAAACCTGGCAGCACTGGAACCATCGAAAGTAGCACGGTTGATAGAAAAAACAAGTATTATTTCAAAGTGTATTACCCACACATAATTTGAGAATACAATACGTACATGGGTGGAGTAGATTTGTTAGATGGTTTGATTGGTCGCTATCATATTCGGGTTATGGGCATCACTACATTTAAAGCTTCTGTGTTGTTTCTGTATTTGTCTTTTGTATTTGATTTGTTCTTGCATTTTGTGTTGCTACATAAGCCTTTGCTCTCAATTCTTGCTCTCAACGGTCCCAGAGCGCTCTTTGCCCATAGCTGATCATATTCGATTGAGGACGCAAAATGTAATGACTCGTTTTTTTTATCACATTATTGATATGGCTGTGGTTAATGCGCACATTTTGTATAAACGAGCTAATTTCGAACTACAACAAAAGGACAATGAACTATCTCATAAAAAATTGCTAACTTTGCCTGAATTTTGTGAAGAAATAGCTACTTCTCCTTGCATCATCAAAGAAAAATTACCAGTTGGAAGTCCTGCTGTAAATGCTGAACCTACCAATTCTGTGGTTGGAAAGAAAAGTCCGATTCGATAAATACGATCAGTTTCCTTAATGCATAACAGAAAAGAAACAAACTTACAAATATTGTGCAAAGATTGCTTTAAAAACCGAAACAAAATGTAAACGCACAAAATGCGACATAAATTTATGACGCTCTACGATAAGAAAATTTTTTTAAGGGTATCATAATAAAAAAAATTTAGTTTGTTAAAAATACGACTATGTAACTTTTGTATTTTTTTGTACCTTCTCTAAGCTTACTTTTATTTTTCTTTTTTATATATAAAAGACCGTATGAATGAATAAAAAACAACTTAATTTTATATTAAAAAGCCAGCTTTGATGCCGTCTTTTATAAATTTCATCTGGCGACTTTCGTATGTGAAATGTTGCAATAAAAGCATCAAATTCATGATTCTCGCACCAAAATTAACTAAAAACACAAATTTCTGAGTCACTAACTTCTGTATTTCTGTTTTGGAGGATTGAGGGTTAATTATATGTTTGTAGACAGTTAGGGTAAAAAGTTCAATTTAAGATTTCCCAAGTATAGTCAACGCGGCATTGCAGCAAATCTCCATTTCTTTCGGCCACAACATATTGTATAAGAGGTAATGTTAAGATTAACGTAGCACTGAGGAAGGTCAGTGCTGTCGAGCGGCTGGCAAGTAAAACCCCATAGGCGGAGACGGAAATACAACTTATTTTGGAGTGTAACGATGTCCATTGTAGCTTAGAAAATAAATTTTATTCAAATAAACTACTTGAAAATCACATCACCTAATAATACATACCTCATGTTCTAATAGAAGCATGCGTCGAGCATCTTGAATACACCTTATTTTGTAAGCATGCCTGGCCAAATAGAGTTCAATGTCCACCAGTTGTGCTTGAAAACGTTGTCGCTCCATATGAAGCATATCCGCCGCATACGATATGATGTAAATCTCCAAAAGCTCTAGGATTATGAATGGTACTGCCATTAGACCAATTTTACGGCGAATTTCTGCACTCAGATGTTTTGCGGAGATATAACATCCCATACCATCGTTTAGTTCACAGCAACTCAAAAACAAACGACTGTAAATACAGACCCAAAACAGGCGCAGCACATTCGGATATTTTAAAGTGAAGGTTTTGAATGCGGCGTTCTATTTTTATCAATTTAAGTGGAAATTTTTATGGCTTTCCAGGTGCTCTTACAAGCAATCTTAAATAATCACACAGGAAAGTGTTCAGAGCTCTATAAAAATTCGTTATGGCAACAATACATAACAAGTGGGCGTGAAAGCAAAGTTCATAGCTTATGATATAAAAATTCAACAGTATAAATGTTTTAGGTCGTAAAGAAAATTTCATCAGATGTGAAGTCATTGAGGTGAAAATAATGAATAGACAACGGAAGGAGATAAGGCTTATTTGTGTCCTATTTAAATAAGAACTGCAAATATACGATTGTCTTATATATGCCTCAATCCTGCGGAATTCAATAATGATGATTTTAAAGCGTTATTGATTTTTCCTCAGAGTCTTCACTATAATCACATTTGAGGATAATACCACAACAGCATACAGATCACTGATTGTTATTTCCTGGGCAAAAAAAGATTTAGTGCTCTTAGAGAACTCTATTAGAGCACCCAGAATAATAACAAATATAATTGCAAGCCAAGAGTAATAGTAGGTAAATTGTAGCATTATAAAAGAATATACTTTAAGAAATTTATCAAATTTTGTCCCATTCTTTCTTTTGTTTAATGATTTCAATCGAAAATTAACACATCCCCGAAATTGTGCTATATAATAAATTGTATACCATATAAACAATGATGTGTGTTGCAATTTTAGATGTTTATTCACTGTAGCAAACATTCTTTCTGTGGGGAGTATTATACTTTTCTGCAAAAATGAATTGAAGAAAAATTTATTAAGTTTGTTTACACTAAAGTAAATCTACGTATTTTTGGAAACGGGCTTACCTTACAATCTGTTAATTACACTTTCTTACAATCGAGATGTGACCGTATCGTATTATTCTTCAAATTTAATGTTTTGAATTCAGTAACAAAAAGTTCATCACAACCAGCACGTGACCAGAGTTCAGCGACAATTATTTTTGAGAATTTTGGTTCTTATTTCAGAAGTCGAAAATGTGTAAACAATAAGTGGAGTGGCGGGGGAAGGGGTAGCAAAAAATTGCTGCATTACAGAAATGAAATGTTGTAGCATTATGTTTGTAAAAAAAAAAAATAAATAACTGGCCATTTCAGCCCTTGAAAGGACTTTGACCTAGCTTCTTATGATCAATTGTGTTGTGCGTGTTATTAAGTTTGTACACAATTGACCGAGAACCGGACCTACATGCTTAACGCCGACTCCGAACGGCGATGAACGGAAAGTTCTCGTTCTCAAGAAGCTTTACATGGCATTTTGATTACTCTCTGAGGTTTGCCATTGTCTGCAGAGAGTTGGCGGCCGTACAGAAAAATTATTTTAATTCAAATAATTTTCTGTCGCTGCTGGGGTTCGAACCTGGGTTTCCAAAGTTCTTTGACATAGCGGCCACGCACTTTAACCAACTACGCCACGGACGCCACCATGTTTATAACCTAAGCAATTAAATTATAATGCAATAGTACTTTTAGTTTTCATGCTATAAGTTTAACCCTGGAGTTGTGTAAATTGTCAAGTGAGTAAAATACTGGATAAATTAGCGTAATTTTTAAGTCCATTGAAAATAGTACAAATTTTGTTTTTAACGTAATAATATTGACAAATATTTCGCGTTACAAACGTTTATTTATTTAGCGAATTCATGTAAACTCTACTGATTCAGCGCATTATGATCCAGCTAAAAAAAATATGTTTTTTTGTTGGATTTTTATTTTAAATGGAATAATTAGATACTTAAAGAAACTTTTTTTCAGAAAAGTAGGTCCATTTTCAAAAAAAAAAAAAAACAAATTTGCCATACATACAAATGCATTCGTATGCATTCCTAGTTATTTCAACTTTAAAAATAATTGCCATATATAGTGCTTTTATTAATTTTAAACTTATATTTTACTGTTGTGTAACGAAGCTTCCGGTCTTCCGGCTCTATAGCTGAGGTATGCTCAATCGCTGTCCAGGACTCGTCACAAAATTTATATTTTTGGGATTTCTTTTTTAAAAAAGTATAGTTTTATTCAGAAAATGATAAGTTTTATATTGCTTACAAAATCACTTTAATCATTGGTGTGGCGAGCGATGTCGTGTTGGTATGGCGAGAGATATGTCGTTGGTTGGAATCGGCTGTGCCTTTTGACAACAGGAGTTATCGCTTTGGCTGATGTCTGTTGTGTTAGGCTGCGAACATAGTAGACGCGAGTTGCTGATCCGAGCCGATTGAAACTCAAAAACGCATTCGGGTAAAAGAGATGCATGACTTGCGTACTGTATTGCTCTAATATGTTTTTCGGCTCGGCTCAGCAACTCGCGTTCACTATGTTCGCAGCCTTAGTCAGGCTGCTATTCTTTTTTCCTAACTACCCACTAACGCCCTGACAGTCAAATACTAGTCTTGTTTGGTGGCGATCTGACGATGCGCCTGCTAGGTGTCTTTTCCCTCTCGTGCGACCTGACGGTGCACTTAATATAAACCTTTCAAAGTCACGTCCACAATCAAGCGACCTGACGGTGCGCTTCCTAACCTATACTTGACCACCCGTGCGACCTGAGGGTGCACCTAAGTATATACTCTACTCTCTTTAGCTTAAACACTGCGACCTGACCGTGCGCTTCCTGACCTATACTTGACCACCCGTGTGACCTGACGGTGCACTTCTGAACTTATACTTGACCACCCGTGCGACTTGACGGTGCTCCTAAGTATATACGCTACGACTCTTCCCACAACAAAATAAAATACCTTGTATTTTGTCCGACAGAAAATTATTTGAATTAAAATGAATTTTCTGTACGGCCGCCATCTCTCTGCAGACAATGGCAAACCTCAGAGAGTAATCAAAATGTCATGTAAAGCTTCTTGAGAATAAGAACATTCCGTTCATCGCCGTTCGGTCCGTTTCTCGGTCAATTGTGTACAAACTTAATAACACGCACAACAAAATTGATCATAAGAAGCTAAGTCAAGTAGATCAAGAAGACTTAGATAAGATCAAGAAGCTAAGTTCTTTCAAGGGCTGAAATGGCCAGTTATTTATTTATTTATTTTTTTTGTTTTTTTTTCATCCTCAGCCTTCACCTGATACCCTTGTCAAATTTGTTCTATTGTTCTATCTTGTCCTATTTTATCTTCTTTGTATTTTCCTTGGTTAGCCAGCTTTCTTCCGTTGGTGGTCCGTCAGCTACTCCTCGATCAACCTTATTCTTTCGATGGTCCCTCAGCAACTGGTTTTTCAATCAACTCACTGCTTCAATCGTGCCTCTTGTTAGACTATGCTTGCTTGCATGGTATAATAATACAAGGTAGCATTCATGGTACAATAATACAAGGTAGCATTGACAACTGCTTATATTCTCTTCTACAAGAAAACATCTCTTGTCAAAAACTGCTGATTGTGGAAATGCATCTGCAGCTGCTAAGGTTGTTGTTTTTTTTCACTTCAACGTTTTCAACATTGTTTGTGTTTTCAATGGCGGATTGTGAGCGCTCTTTTTTGAGTATATTTTTTGACAGAAGATGTTTTCCCAAGCAACTGTCAATGCTACCTTGTATTATTATACCATGTCTTCCAGCTACAAATTAACAACACTCACTGATAAACTAAACTGACATTTTCTTTGCAACTGTGCAAAATAAAGTGACAACAATATTCACCACATAATCAAAATGGTCTAATAATGCATTTTAATAACTGTTCTTTTTAGTAACTGCTAATATCCGTTCGAAATTTAAAATGAAAAGCCATACATGGCTTCCTGTGCAGTAGAGGGTTAAAGCAATATGTTAATTCATTGAACATAAACATAACAAAGTAATTCATATTCATATTACAGTTTAGTAACAAAAATAGTATTTATGTCATACATTAATATGATGCGTGAAATTATTAATCGATAATATCATTACTAGTGTGCGTTTCGATGCAAGTCACTTACATTACACTTACATTACGTGTTCATTACAAGTAATTTGTCACATAAAATACTATACAACACTTTTTGGAGCGCCTGTTGTGTTTTCTGGTGCGCAATCCACAAAAACCATTATTTTTAGGGTGGTGAGGTAGATCAATATATGGTGCAGTACGCTGCATAGTTTTCTTTAACCTTAGGCCCGTTTACATGTTTTACAACTTAATCCCGTGAATCTGGGTCGTATTGACCCGTGGAGTATTTTGTATGGAAAATTTCCTATTTTCAATGAGTTAAAATTAAAAAGTGATGTTATTTCATGAAAAATTAATTTTACTAGTTGTTTTTTTTTAATATATATTTCCACAAAACATTTGCAATTTTTATATGAATGTTGAGAAAAACAAATCAAAATTAAAAAAAAAAAAATTTGTGTGTGGCTGCCATCGATATATATTAGGCCGGGTCGATTTGTGGGGAGGCAAAAAAATCGCCCATTGCTCTGTGAAAATCTTATTCTAGGGATCAAAATAAGAAACTTTGCCGAAGAAACCATACATCTAAAACGAATTCTGATGTCCCCCAATTTGGGTCGAACTTTTGGGTAGGGGCAAATTTTGAAAAATCCCACTTTGACCTATTTAGAGTGATCCAATCGAGTCCAAATGTGTGACCGAACCCCACTAACTTTGGAGGCCCGAACCACCCATGCCAGTGGCACACCCCCTGGAACCCCCCTGTGGGGTCCCCATACAAACATTTCAAAAAATCGCCAGTTTTGCCACTTTACATGAAAAAATCAGCGAAATGCCTATGTTTTTTTCTTTTTGGAGTTTTTTTCTCTTTAGAAATTTATTCTACCCTTTTAAGAAATTAAGGTATCACTGTGACACAATTGCAAATCGGAAAATTGCTAGTGTGCGTTTTTTAAGGCACCACAAGTCACAGCTGCATGTCGTAAACTTACTTGTGTAGTTTTTTTATAGCAACTACTTAAGAAATGAAGGTTGTTTTTACAACCCTTTTATGTGGGTATTTTATGGCACCTTCTTAAGAAATGCGCGTTTAATGCAACCATTTTAACAATTAAGGTATCAGTGGAATGCACCGCAACCCTTTTAAAAAATTAAGGTATCACTGTGACACAATTACAGATCCTAAAATTGCTTGTGTGCGTTTTTAAGCTACCACAAGACACAGCAGGTAGAATTGAAATGACCATTTCATTCTTATTACCTCGTCTCGTAGACCATATATAACGCAACAGTTTTTGTGAATGCATTAAGTCGTTGTGAAGAACTCAAAGTGTGAAGTGCTAATTTCAGATAAAAAAATATTTAAAAAAAGTGAAAAGTGAAGTTGACCATTCCAAATCAAAAAGTTTACAATGAATCCACCATCCTCTACACCGCAAGATGAAGCAACAACAACATCAACAACTATCGAAAACCCAATGAGTCATATACCCAAGCACGATGTTACTGTTTTTGGTGTGTCTACTGATTTGACTGATCTTAATTTACCAACCCATCTGGATATCTTGAGATATTATTTTTACTTAAGCGAACGTGCTAAAACAGAACAAAAAAAGTTTTCCCATAAATCATTCACTATTCAAGTACAAGATAAGTTGAATGGAATTTGGGAAAAAATTGGTATGGAAATAATGCTGAAAAAAGTGTATTTAATAAATTGAATAAATTGCTTGACAAGTATCAAGAGCAAATCAAGAGAAGAAACAAAACCCAACAATTTACAGAGTATGTAAAATCTCTGGAAACAATTTTTTACATTGGAACATGTAAATGCGATTTGAAGGCAGCTCTATGTGCATGCGGCTGGGTTCCCGAACGCCTCAAAGAGTTCATGCACGATCAACATAATCAGAGAAGACTATTAATGGATGCAGTTGTGATGGAAGCTGAAGAGCAAGGAGCAACGTCTACGTCATCAATGCCAACATACCCAGATCCCGATGATTCAACATACGCACCGCCACCGGTTCAAGAAAATATGAATAGAAGCACAAGTTCACAATACGCAGAGAGATACGATTGTTTTAACTTTGCCTTGGTATGTGACAGATTTGGTGTGCCTGATAGAGTAGCATCGGCATTGGGAACCGCTCTTTTCCAAGAGTTTAAAATGAAAGATAAGCATGGCAAACCTCTCATCATGGATAAATCGAAAGTTCGCAGAGAAAAAGAGAAATGCAGACAAGAAGTGGTTCGCAAACGGTTAGATCATTCCAATTTGTTAGCGTTTTCATTCGATGGCAGAAAAGATGATACTTTAACGATAGCTAAAGTTGATGAGAAGTATCATACTAGGATGGTAAAAGAACCTCATCTTGTTATTTTGAGAGAGCCCAATTCTGAATTGATTGGTTACGTAAGACTGGAACATGAAACCGCTGAATACAAAACAACCAAATTAAATGATTTTTTCAACGATAAGAATATATCACTGGATGCATTAATTGGAATATGCACTGACGGTGAGCCAACAAACACTAGCCCACACGGTGGAATTATACAACGATTCGAATTGCTGGTAAAAAGACCATTGCATTGGTTCGTTTGCCTTCTACACTTCAACGAACTTCCGTTTCGGCATTTGTTTGAAGCTTTGGATAAATCAACCAGCACTGGACCAAGATCGGCAACCGGAAAACTGAGCCGTCAAATCGAAACTTGTGAAACTCTTCCGGTAAGTTATTGCTATCACTCATTTATTATAATTGTAATTTTTAATTATTTTATTATTACATATTTTCAGGTGGTGGACGGCTTCCAGAAAATTGAGTTGCAAAATATGCCCCCGCTCCAGAAAAAAATTGAATTTTCCACCGATTCGAAGTACTTATACGACATGGCCCATGCAATTTCTAGCGGCGTGATTTCGGTGGATCTAGCTAACATCAAACCAGGGAAAATTGTTCATTCTCGGTGGCTCACCAAGGCCGCTAGATTATTACGATTATAAGTGACAACGGAAAATCCAGATGCAAATTTAAGAATTCTGGTTGAATTTATAATTAAATGTTATGTACCAATGAACTTCAATATCAAGTATTACAGCTCTGTCGTGTACGGCAGTGCATTATTTTTCAACTTCATTAGTTGGTCACGATTTCTAGAACCTCGTTTACGCAAAACTGTCAATCAAGTAATTACAGATAATTCATATTATGCGCATTCGGAAAATATCATGTTATCAATGTTGTTTGATGATAGCAAAGAAAAGCGCGACTGTGCTATCAACATAATTCTACGCTATCGAACAGATGTTGACGACCCAACGCAACTTAGAGCTTATAAAAAACCAGATATAAAGTTTAATTGCACAAGTTACACGGAAATGATCAATATGAATGACATAAATAACGTATTTGAACCACCATTCACGCGAAGCATTCCGTACGATACATTGAAAGAATATTTAAATCAAGATGATCCACCGTTTAATGATGACGACATGTTCAATTGCTAGCTAGCGTTTCCAAACGGGTTATACCGGAAAATGTAGAGGATGTTATCGCGACGACATTAGAGAGCCGTGCGAAATTGTCCAGACTTGAAAGTAAAAAAGACTTCAAACAATAATTTTTTTAGTTTCTTTTCTATGACTAATTTAAATTAATTTTTTCATTTACATATGCTCTGACTAAATAAATTTCAAAAGAGAAAAAATTGATATTATTATAAATTAATAATAAATATTATTATAAATTAATAATAAATATTATTATAAATAAATAAATAAAAATAAAGAAAAAACATAGCCATTTCGCTGATATTTTCATGTAAAGGCCAAAAATGGTGATTTTTGAAATATTTGTATGGGGAACCCCACAGGGGGGTTCCAGGGGGTGTGCCACTGGCATGGGTGGGTCGGGCCTCCAAAGTTAGTGGGGGTCGGTCATACATTTGGACTCGATTGGAGCACTCTAAATGGGTCAAAGTGGGATTTTTCAAAATTTGCCCCTACTCAAAAGTTCTACCCAAATTGGGGGACATCAGAATTCGTTTTAGAGGTATGGTTCCTTCGGCAAAGTTTCTTATTTTGATCCCTAGAATACGATTTTCACAGAGCATTGAGCGATTTTTAAATCGACCCGCCCTATTCTTCAGTGATCACTTTCTCATTTCTTATTTGTTTTTTTCTTTTTGTTTTTACCTATAAACAGAGTTAAAAGAACGGGGACAAAAAAAGAGCATTTTGTATGCAATTGACCCATATACGAAGCTATGAAGGTTTTATTATTTTTATGAAGTCAGTTTATTCGAAGGATAGGAACTTATGAAAATTTTTCTATTTGGTTGACGTCACTTTCTATGAGAAGAAGGCAGAATTATCAAATCATTTTGACAAATTTCAAACTCGTTTTTCCCATCAAATACTTTGCATATAGTCTCAAGGCATTTAAATTACTTTTTGTGGAATTTGAAGAGATTCACCACTAAGATCTGAATGTTAATTTGTTTTGGTGGTGGACGTGGTTTTCATCTCATGTTGCCCAATTTCAAACTTGGTATGCGTATTGAAGATTAAAGTTTTATTGCAAAACCTCAAGCCCTTACATTCGTTTTTATGGAATTTAAGGAGGTTTTGCTAATTTTATGAAGCCAATTCGTCTGGGAAGTAGGCGGCGTTTTAATTGGATTTCGCCAAATTTTAAATTTTGGATTGCATTGAAGTGTGATCGGCCATCACCTCTCAGCATATATTGGCAACCCAATTGGCAGTATTGAGAACATGAACATTAGTCGTTTGAAGTCGATATAAAAGTTAGTAGATCCAGTAGTCGATAATTTGCATAAAACATTTAAATACTAACACTCACAACAAAATAGATCATTATAAGAACCTGACAGCGTTCCTTATAACCTTAGTTTCTTATAACCTTATAACCTTGATGGTAAAAATAGATCAACATTTTTTGTTTAATTGTTTGGATATATTTTTGCATGGTGAGTTGTGACATCTTGTGTTGTCCTCGAGCCCAACCAATGTTTTGGTGGGTGTATTTTTGTCATATTACCTTATTTTTAGCCTCTAGTGACAATATCGTTGAAAATTTCAAGTATTTTTGGGTTACGGCTTGAAGTGCATTAGTGCTGAGAATGGGTGAGAAAGCTACAGTAGTCCAAACTCTTTTCTCATTGCATGTTTATTTATTTTTTCTTATGTTCGTGATTTATTAATCTTATTTTTATTATATTTTTACGTTAAACTTCTTAGGCGGCGCTTCAAAATTTGAACGAGAATTGAGGGAGTGAAATTTCAAGGTCAGTAGAGTTACCTCATTTACGCTATCTATCGAACTAAACTCTTCATATAGAAAAATGCTCTACATACCAATTAATCAAACTACTTTTGCTGTTTCAATTTACCCAGCGGGTAGCAATAGCGCTGAAACACTAATGATGATGCGCTGTTTTTGAAGCAAGTAGCGCATCTGTTTTGATGAAACTTCATTTCCTTTTTTGCTCTACGTGTCCGCAAAAGCATGTGCATTTTTACTGCATCTTTGGGAAGCTTTAAGGATGCAGTAAACTTCGTAAACGAAAAATGAAGATGCAAAAAAATTTACCTTTTTGTCACATGCAGGGATTGAACTCGGACTGTTGGCGTTACAATCAAATGTCTTAACGCTCTTCTATTTCCTAGCTTAATTATTTGAGAAAAAAAATATAGATAAAAATATGAGCTGCACAACTCTGAACTCTGAAGAATGTATCCTGAAAGCATACCAAAACTGCGTAGAAAATGCGGTGTTTCTAGGAGCGCTTTTTATTTTCCCGCTGAGTAACGACAAGAAAATTGCACACACACGCACATGCCATTGTTTTGCTCGCTACGTATTCTGCTGTGACCAGCTAGCCTACTGATTTCCAATAAGCACATTTGCCATTGACTACTTCTTTTACACGTATATTTCTCAACTGGTTTATTAAAATCTTTATGTAAACATGACGCAAATTGCTTCTTGGCCTTATGGCAAAGGTAACAAGATGGGAAACTTAAAAAACATAACCTCAAAAAAAGTTTGCATGTATTAGTGCGATGAAAAATCAACCCTGAATTTTACTCTTGTTCTTCATCGGCCGCAAACACTCGAAGAAGTCACTTTGCAACCCCTAAAAATAATGCATATTATCTATTTATTATGATATAAATATTTAAGTTTAGTTGCAATAAAATGTTTGCAACCAAAACTGATTACTAAGTCCCTTTATTTTAGTTCATACATGCGTTTAAAGTTTGCCAATTTCTTCAGTTGTTGTATTTGTCAACATTTTTGAAAAATTTTAATTTTACACAAACCCCCGCTATTCTACACAAACCCCCGCTATTCGAGGTGAAATTTAAAAAAGGAACGCTCTTGTTCTTCTTCTGCATTTTTCTGCTGAAACTTCGTTTACAAACAAGAAAAATAATGTATGGATTGAGTGTTTGAATATTTAAATCTTTAAGTTATGTTACAGGAATCTGTTTAACACTCAAAGAATTACATGCATTTTCTTATTTTAATCTTAATCGCCTAACAAAGTTTGCAAATTTTGCCACTTGTTGTATTTGTTTTTATTTGCTTTTTATTTTCACCACGACCGTTTTGTAAAAGTTCTGTTATTTTTCATCCCATCAGAGCTGTCAACTATCATTGTTTTCTTTGAAAATTTGCTTGGTTGGAATAAATATTGCTTTGGTACGAACTAGCATTTGTTTTATCTATAAAATTTGTAAAACTGCTTTGATTATGGAATTGCGTAATATATTAAGTTTAAAGTAATTTTACATATTATTCCATTATTTGCAATAAAAATTATTTTTCCATTTATATTCCTACGGCTCAGTCTTCAAACTAATAACTCCAATTTATATCATTACTTATCCTTTCTGAATTTTAAGGGAATGTAACAGATCATTTATGGAAATATTCCGGACACTTAATTTTGACTTATATAATAATAAGAAATGATGAGCAATAATAAATGTATCTTTGGGCAAATAATAAGAAAATATTTAATTACACATGCTTTTATTATTTCAACCATGTTATTTCTTAAAATTCAGACTATGAATCAATTAAGTTTACCAGCTTATATATTTTGACTTCCGTGGACCCAATTAATTTCCTATGATCATCATTGCAGATTTATAAGAGAAATTAAGGCGTAGCTTTCCTAACAACGAAATAAAAATTAAAAACCTAATAAAAGGAAAAATTAAAAGCTATCCTAAAGAAGATAAATTGTCAACACTACTTCTAACAGTTGAATGGAAAAAAAACATTTCATTCATAAATTCACCCAGCTGATATTATTAACCTTTACGTTACATGCACAAATTTTTTGCTTTTCTTAAGGAAATAATGTGGTTTTTTATGTAAAACATCTTATTGAACATGAAGCTAAAGCACAAAAATAAATATTTTTAACATATATAAGAATATTTAGAGAACTTTAGATATTTTTGTTTTCGTTATAAAGCCAGTCAATAACAAACGTGTTGGAAGGGTTAAGGAACATAACCCGAAACTGACATATTCACCTCACTATTTGTGGTGAAATGGTTTCTCTCGTATGTGTGTTTACTTTTTGCAATTTTTAGATTCCCCATAGAAGTTTCCCATCTTGTTATTTTTGCCTTATGGGTAGGTAGCAAGATTGATAGATCAGAAAGATCTTCTATCTTCTCTTTTTGATACTGGTAAAAAATGTTGGCATGTGATGGAGTGTGGAGCTTGCTTCACCTCTGTTACGGGTTGGCCCGGCATTTCAATATCGCCGTTATCTATTGATTTATAGTCGTACAGGTGCTGATGATCTTGGTAGAAGCGTAGATGAAATCCCTATGATTCGCATGAGAGAGTAACGTAAAGTTTGCAACAAAAATGAATCAGCAACAAAATCTGGAACTACAATAGATGCAGTTATTCACGGTATCTCGAATATATCGCATCATAGACATACATCTCATATTTCAGTTATCACAAACCAATAATATCAGTATTACCAGTTGAAGCACTAACCAATGACAGTATGAATAATAAATAAACAGAATATTTTTTATGAAAACTTTATATTGTATTTATTTTGTTTGAAATGTTTCTCTTTGTCTCTTAAGGCTCGATTATGCAATCGTAAAGCAATGCAACGTAAGAGCCCGAACAGAACCAAAGCGGCTGTCGGTTGGCGGACCTCTCTCGGAGAAATCCGCTCAGAACACGTCCAGAATAGGAGCGGTTGTCGATTGTGGGACCAGCGTTGCTTTTCGTTGTGTAAATGGTACAAACTCAACACACACACACACAAAACGAAATGCCAGCTCATAGAATGCAACACACACACACACAAAACAAAACGTCAGCTCATGGTAAAAGCTAAGAAAATAGCACTCAACACAGCCAATCCATAGCTAAAATATGGCAACCCTTACGCCACTCAAAGAGAGATCCGCCAGCCGTCGGAGAAAAATTAGAATTGATTCTATTCTGGCGTTTTTCCGTCGCGGATTTCTACGGCCATTTAAATTTTGGCGGCTGGATATATTTTCATGTATTTTGTTGCACAGCGCATCCGACAACCGACAGCCGCTTTGGTTCTGTTCGGGCTCTAACGTTGCGTACACTAAGGGAAATAACGCATATTAGCATTATCCACGCCTCAGTATAAATTTTATTTAAATACTAGAGGACCCGGCAAACTTCGTCCCGCCCTGAATTAATTTTTTTATTGAAATAATTCCGAGCAATCACGATCCCACCCGAAATTAATTTTTTATCGAACATTCACGATCGATAACAAATAGTGCCAATCGAATTTCAATTATTGATTGAATGAAACACTCTAATATCCCTTATTTACACGGAATGTAGGGAGGTTGAGGGAAGCACATGTCGGATCAATTCAATGCTTTTTGATAGACAACATTAGCAAAAGTTAACAAAGATGAAGGCTTTCCAACACGCGAACATGTCATATATTGTAAGCCACGCAAGAAGCTTAGGAATTCAAGATAAATATTTATAGACATATAGTTATACATACACATTTTTACAAATAATTTAAGACATACATTATTTTGCACTAACATTTATTTGCGCAATATTTATATTATTTCCATATAATTTTGATAGCGGAACTTCCGTCCGCATATATATATCTAAAAAACTGAATGCACCTCCATGCTACAGGTGTAAAATAAGCTGCATTTGCATATTCTACTTGCTCTCTCTCTTTATATGATCGTACTGCTTTGCGCTCCAATATCTTTATATACATTATTATTACTCGTATGTTCTTTTTATTCTTAAGGTATAAAATAAGTTTATATTTGATTTAATCCAGCACACAGTGACATAATTAATTCAAAAGATTGGCGTTGTGATTCATTGATTGAATTCTTGGAATGTGCACTTCCTCGCCCTTGAATTGGCCTACTCAAATGCCTTCATCTTTGCATGAAAAACATTATTCTTGAGTTGCTTCACGACCGATTTTTTACCCTTGCAGAATTTGGATTAATTCAGGCTCCGAAGCATGATAATAACAGATCCAACCTTCAGTGGTACATTATGTGGTGGTAATCCTTGCAAACCAATGAATTCAGCAACACTATTCGATAATTGGTTGCTTCGTCTGGACACAAACAACTGATTTGAACGAATGTAATTGTGCAGAAATTGCATTTTGAATTATGAAATTAAAATCGAGTTTTTTTTTATTTTTCCATACAAAATGTATGGAACATCGATTTTTCCGAGAAAATTCCAATTTTTTGCTATTAAAAGCTACCTTGTGCGGACACGAAAAAAAAAAAAAAAAAAAAAGAGTTGTTATGTATGCCACTCTGTTTTTTTTATATATGACACTTATTCGGACATGACAATCTAATTGTTTTCATTATCCGTCACTCGCTACTATGTGGCTTAAACGTGTATAAGCTCGCCGAGCATTTGACTGATTTCGTAGACCTATGTCAGGCTCCTCCCCTCCTTGGAGTTGTAATGAACACTGTACGACACGAAAAATTACCAATTTCAATTCTTTCGATTATTTTCCTTCCTTCCTTATTTTCTTTTTGCCTACACCACATCAGTATTGTGGCGAACAAATACAAAATAATTATTAAAATCGGCCGAGCCATTTCCGAGGTTTAGCAAGATCAACGCACGGCAATTGATAATTAAATATTCAGAGAATAGAAGATAAAAACACGATTGGTTTTTGTCTTAGAAAAATATAATAGGCTGCTATAATTCGATTTCAGAAGATTGTGCTGTCGTATCATTTTATTACAAATTCTATTAGGAAATTTTTGTAGTACATTTCAATTTGAATAAAAAAAGTCAGCTCAACCGTCAGTTTTGGTTTAAGGCTCGATCCTCACAATGGGCAAACAAATAATATTTTTTTTTTTAATTTTTTTTATTTCTTGAAATGACAGCTTTTGTGTCCTTTTTGGTGTAAAAAGTGAATATGTTGGAGCTTTCTTCAAATAGGGGTTTATTAAGTGCTTAAATTAAATTTTTTAACGAAAAAAAAATTGAATGAAATATATTCAAAAACAACGGAGTTATTTTCATCGAAAGTAGGAAATACGAATTTCTGATAGTTTTTTGTTATTCTTAGGAAACGATGTTATTAGAAAAAGACGCTGTACTAAAATATTGTGCAATTTTGAAGATATGTGAATGCTTTTGGTGTTAAAATAAGAGAATTTTCTTTTGATTATTTAGACGAACAGTTTCGCTAATAAAAGTACGCTAGTAGGATAATTTGCGATTCTTGTAAAGGGGCGGAAGAAGGGGCGTGGTTAAAACTAAGTATGCTGTAACCTTATCTAGGATTCAAGTAATGTGTGTGCAAAATTTGAGTGAAATCCTTTCAGCCGTTAAGATTTGTTGGCTATTTAAAGTAGTCTGATGTGGCAATTCCCATACAAAATTACCAATTTCGATTTTTCCGCTGTTCCTTCGAGTTTTTTGTAATTTTCTTTTTTTCTAAACCACATCTGTATTAAGGCAAACAATACAAAAAAAGAATTATTAAAATCGGCCAAGCCGTTTCTGAGCCTTAGCAAGACTAACGCACACGTATTTCAGTTTTATACATAAGATTACGTGGTTAAATCAAATGTTTTCCTTACAACTCGTTTTTTTCTCGTATTTGAATTCTATTTATACCACACACGTACACACATATTCCATACAAGCAAGCAGCAACAGCATCGCACACGTACACATATATTCCGACAAGCAGCAACAGCATCGCACTCTATTCCTGCAGTATATTTCTTGCAGTTGCAGGTTTCTTATAGTTCGCATTTAGTTAATGTTGCAAGGGTAATATAGCCTGGATTTTTGGCAAATATGATTTGTGAGTGCGATGGTGATTGCAATGCATAATGAAATTATGTAGGGTGGAGTGACTAATCGGTATTTTCTCAAGAACATCTTGAACCGGTTGTTATGTACCTGCATAATTTCCTTCTTATTGTATCTTACTTTTTCTTTTTATAGTGTAAACTATTTTTGACATTTGATGGCATAATAATGCACCAACTGTCAAAAATAGCATAAATTAGAGAACGAAAAAAGTAAAAAATAAAATAACATATACCACCAAATGGCATTTGATGGACGCAGCTGGTGGGAAATATTCAAATAAATTGGTTTTCAATTTCAATATTTTTATATAAATTTTCGTTAAATACGATAGTTTTATTTTCAAATAGTTAATATTTGAAAGTTATTTAAATATATTCGTGCATAATTTTAATATATTTTTTCTTAACTTTACTTCAAATATTTTAATATTTTATTTAACTAAAAAAGTATTTAAATAAATTTTAAATATTTACGTAGTCGATTTAAGTAAATGCGTTATTGGTGCAAAAATGACTCGCTTTTTTGATAAATTAATAAAAGTTTTTGCATACATTTAATATTTTTTTCTCTTAGTGTAGAATTCTATCTTTTGAGCAATACGAGTTGTTAATGAAATCGTAACTTAACGTAGCGCAGCGTTGGGTTCTATTCAAGGTAGAACTCTATTTCACGTTACTTTATGTAGCTTTACTATTGCATTTACACTAAAACTGTTCTTATTCTAGAAGAGAAAGAATGTTTACAGAGAAGAAGTTTCACTTCTTTACTATATACACGCTATACTGTATATTTTTTTTTTTTTGTTATTTTTTTTTTTTGATGCAAGAAAATGTAGGTTTTTTAGAAAAGGGTGGTAGCATCAAAATATTTAAAAGTTTTTAAGTCATCATATTAAACATTTTTGTCTCAGACAAAACATTGCACACCACCAATGGTTTCCATGCTGCTTGCAGCAATACTTTGGGGAAAGTTTTGACCTTTATTCTTTCTTTTTTCAAAATCCTTAGATGATGGAGAAGATTGGGTGGCACATTTGTGATTAAGAGTCGTGAATAAATTAAAAACAGTTGCCAGTTTCTTAATCATACTTTGGCTGCTGCACTGTGTACTTAATATAACTTGATATCTGCAATTCTTGGGTTAAAAAAAGCAAGAACATTAGAAAATCGATTTATATGTTAAAAGTTCGCAACAATTTTGAATATGAATTAGTGCTTAAAAACCTAAAAACAAAAGCTGGCAATCAATAAACAAACCACTTGAAAACATGTTGTTATTTGCGGTTTAATTTTTTTTTTTCAGTTAATACAAAGCAATTAAGTTCGAGCCTAAAATGTTGAGAGCATACAATGAAAATATCAATAAAAACTTTTGCCAAAACAAATATTTATGTAGCGGCAAAAGAAAGCAAAAAAACTGGTTATGAAAATTCAAAATGGTATTTCTGGATTTCTCTTACCTCCCCCCTCCGCACACACACACACACATTCCCGTTTTTCCATTTTCAATAATTTGTAAACATTGTTTTTTGTGGTATTTTAGTACACATTCACACACATATTTTTGGTCACAAAACATTCTTGTTTAGAATAGAGACAACATACATTTTTTTGTTTTGTATTTTTTAAGAAAAATATTTATTGACACAAAAAAATTTAATTTAGAAAAGATGACCTCTTCGGTTAGTAGAGTCAGTCAAAATCAAAATTTTGTAGAAAGAGTTGATAAATAGAATTTTTTAGTGTCTGTCGAAATATTCGTATATTTACACAAACTCCAATCCATTGCCTGATATCATCGAAAGGCAAATTAACAAGATTATTCTTAAAGTAGCAAAACAAAAAAAAAAAAAAATAATGCAAAGCATTTTTAAGTGTCTATCATAAAAATTAGTTTATCCTTCGAAATGAACATCATACAATTTATACTGCTTTTAACTTCCTCAACTAACTCTATAAATTTGCTTTAAGTGCGTCGTTATGCTCTTCACAGCTATGCTGCGAATTATTTTTTAATGGACTGCGTATGAAGATGAAGAGCGTTTTGAAGTTCACTAAAGTTTTAAAATTAAAACAATTTTAATATTAAAACAATAAATTTTAACGGAATTCGAAGTTGTTAAAATAGTTGAATGTCTGTAAATAACAAAAAAAAACCATTCGCTGAAACTTTAAGCGAGAAGAGGGTCTTATTATAAATCTTTACAATATGCACTTATCTTTCAACGATAATTTGTTTTCTAAAATAACAAGTAAATATGCACCGGATCTTATGCTATGTTATCAGAGTTCAACAATTTGAACAGATAGAATATGTATGCAGTTATTTCTTATAAAGGGTGGTTAAATTTTAAGGGCCGATGTTGAATGTGCACCACACCTAAACGTCAAGTTTTTTTCTGCATATCATTTGACATTTCTCAATTTCAGACTAATTCAAGTTGAACCATGGAAAGATGCACAATCGAGCAACGCGTTAAAGTTATTCAGGCTTATTATGAAAATGGGCTTTCAAATCGAAGAAAATCATCTTCAGTGATGAGGCACATTTTCACCTCAGTGGATTCGTCAATAAGCAGAATTGCCGCATTTTGGTGAATGATAATCCAAGAGTGATTGTCGAAAAACCAATGCATCCACAAAGAGTGACTGTTTGGTGCGGTTTATGGGCTGGCGGCATCATCGGGCCGTATTTTTTTCCAAAATGAGGCCGGTCAGGCAGTTTCGTGAATGGTGTCCGCTATCGTGAGATGATAACGAACTTTTTATGGCTCGAATTGGAAGATATAGATAGGGACGATATGTGGTTTTAACAGGACGGTGCCACTTGCCACACAGCTAACGAAACAATGGCTCTTTTGCGCGACAAATTCAATGGCGTGTTATCTCACGTGGTGGCGATGTTAATTGGCCGCCAAGATCATTTAATTTGACACCGTTGGACTTCTTTCTTTGGGGTTATTTGAAAGAAAAGGCGTACGTTGATAAGCCAGCAACAATTCAAGAGCTAAAGGATGAGAATATCCTGGGACCATAGGATAGAGTTGTTCCGCCGAGGTCGCGGCGACCATTGGGCCGATATTTTGTTCCATACATAATGGAACCATACAAATATTATCATAATAAAAAGAAATGAAAAATAATTTCCTAAAAAATTTGTTTTATTCAATCAATCAAATCAACATCGGCCCTTAAAATTTAACCACCCTTTACGTAGGTTACTACATATTTTTCGGGAATAAATGTTAAGATCGAATTTTTTTTTATTGCTATTCGAAATATTCTTCTATATGATTAATACGGTTTTGCATGCGTTCAAACCATTTGCCATAACATTTATCCCGTTTCGCTTGAGAAATCTCCGTTCAAAAACTATGTGAACGGAACAATGGCTCTTCCTGGCTTTGAAAATCGTTGTCCACGTAGTTTGTCATTGGGTGCTAAATCAGGACTGTACGGCGGATGACCCATTAACTCGATGTTTTTAGTGCTCAAAACGGCTCAAGCTCGCATTGTCATGAAGAAGGCTAGGAATCGCTGTAATGCAGCTTTAGAACACGAAAAGTTTCTTCACGAAACTCGCACTAGAGAACAGGTTTTTCTCTGCTCCAAAGGGACCAAAAACTTTTGGTCATTCGTTAAAAGAGTTAAAAATCAGACGTCCTCGTCGATTCCTGCTCTTTTAAAGGGTGACCAAATCTTCACTGACTCGGCTGATAAAGCGAACCTGTTGGCTGGAATGTTTGCACAAAATTTAAAAATTCCGCATAGCAATCAGCCACCGCCTAGAGAATAGATCGTCTTCGATGCAGGAGATATATTTTTGAACGAGAGCGGTCAAAAGAGTTCTTGCAAACCTCAACATAAACATATCTTCTAGCACCGATGGTATACGACCAATTGTGCTTAAAATGTGTGCATCTACACTGGCCCGACCGTTGCGTAACCTTTTCAACATCTCATACAGGACAGAAGTGTTTCCATCTTGTTGGAAGGTTGCGAATGTTCAGCCTAAGGGCGATGCCACGAACCTTGAAAACTACCGACCCATAGCGATATGCTCTACGCTCTCCAAAGTCATGGAGAGTGTAATAAACTTCCACCTTATGAACTATCTGGAGTGCAACGAATTGCTCAGTGACCGTCACTATGGCTTCCGAAGGGCTCACTCTACTAGAGACCTAATGGCATTCCTCACGGAGAAATGGAACCAATGTGTTCACTTCTTTGGTGAAAGAAGGGTTGTTGCTCTGGATATTTCTAAGGCGTTTGACCGAGTGTAGCATAAACCACTCGTGTCAAAACTAATTGCATATGGTGTTAGCGGTAATTTTGCTCGATGGATCACATGTTTTCTTAAGGACAGGTCGATTCGTGTCGTGGTTGACGGCATTTCGTCCAGTGAACATGCCATTGTTGCTGGAGTGCCGCAGGGTTCAGTCCTATCGCAAACTTTGTTTCTGGTTTTTATCAACGACCTTCTGTCGTTGACTCATAACCTAATTCACTCGTTTGCGGCGGATGACAGCAGCATTTGTCATTCATATTCTTTGAAAAAACGCCCCAGCTCTTTGGTGATTGAGAGAAAGAGGCAACATATGAATGACACTCTGCTTAATGACTTGGAAAAAATCTCCGAGTGGGGGCTTGCTAATAGAGTTGAGTTGAATGCTAGCAAGACCCAGTGCTGTCTGTTAACTCACAAACAAGTGAATTGCCCCCTAGCACCCCTCGATATGAACGGTATAGATCTCGGATAGAGCTCAATCAGATGCTCTTGACATTCTGGGCATGTCAATCAGATCTGATCTTCACTGGAACAATCACATTTTTGATGTGTCGAAAGAAGCGGCCAAGTGCCTTGGTTTTTTAAAACGGTGTAAAAAACAATCACTCCAACTGACCTACGCGTGATCTGTACCTCATATACTAGGCCGAAAATGGAGTACAATTCGCACATTTGGACAGGAGCTTCAATATCTTATTTGAAGCTTCTGGACCGAATTCAACGACGTACGATATATCTGATAAGGGATGAAAACATTTCATCTTCTCTCAACTCTCTTGGGCATCGACGTAATGTTGGTTGCTTAAGCCTTTTGTACAGGTACTACCATTGGAAGTGTTCAAGGGAGATACATGACCTGACGCCATCAGTTCGTGTGTTTTCCAGGTCCACTCAGGCAGCGCACCAAACCCATCCCTATACCATTGCATTGATGCCCAATAGAACCTCGCATTACGGAAATAATTCGTTCTTCGGTCGTACAATAAAATTGTGGAACAATCTCCCTGCGAGCGTGTTCAACGGCAATTTTGAGCTATGTAAATTTAAAACTAATCTTCACCGATACTACTCCATCTTTCCACTCTCCAACTAACTATCACCCTTCTTCCGAATCAACACAATGCTTTCGCATTTATATGAGGCATCCCCTAAGCGTTGGTTTAGTTTAAAAAAAAAAAGAAGAAAATGAAATGTTAAAAACGTGGTTGCAAATTTGTCAACAAGACAAAAAGTTTAATACAGGAACATGAGGGGTTTACATGTGTTTAACGTAGACACTTGGCTTGACGGTTTAATTCTACGGTGCTCCAATCAAGGAACCAAAATATTGCGTCGGACTACGCCCCTTTGAGTATACAAAGGTATCAAATTAGCTCCATGTTGTGATGACATGTCGCAGCCCTGGGTTTGGGCGGAGGCCTATCTAACATCTCTTCCGTACTAAGGGGTACAGCATCTGAGTTGAGTATGCAACTCCACACCGAGCATGATAGATCTACCTGCGATATGGGTAGTAAACCCATTCCAGTCGGTGTGACCTAAGTCGGGGGCCGTTGACTGCCCGTGGTACCAGTTTTTAAATCTTTAGCCGGACTTTATAGCAAGCTACTGCCAGTTGAGCTCATCATCGCCCAAGAACTCTTCAATAAACCGAAAAAGTGTTTTTTTCCAGATGAAGCAGTTTCCAGATATCTCCAGATTATAAATAAATAAATAAACTGGCCATTTAAAACCTTGAAAGGGCTTTGACCAAACTGCTTATGATCAAATTATGTTGTGCGTGTTGTTAAATGTTTGTACACAATTGATCGAGAACTGCACCTACTAGTTTTATGCCGACTCCGAACGGCTAATGTGCATGTTCTCAAGAAGCTTTACATGACATTCTTTTCTCTCCGAGGTTTGCCATTGTCTGCAGAGAGGTGACGGCCGAATAGAAAAATTAATTCAATTGAAAAAACTTTCCGTGTCAGATGAAATTGAACCAGGTTTCTCTGGCGTATGGGCCACTCACTCTACCCACTGCGCCACGGCCGCCACTGATATCTTGCTCACCGCAAATTTAAGGTCTTTCGTGGCATTGCAGTTTTCTAACTTATCGACGAATATTTTTTGACCAAAATCGCAGGGATTAATCTTGAATAGTTATTATCTTTATATATATAATTTATGACAATTTCCTTCATCCAGATTTCAAATTGATGACATTTTTGACTTGAAATGCTTATTTCCTTTTTTTATTGTATATGTTCAGTTAAAATGCAAAAACAAAAGAATTTTAAAATCGTAAAAAATGAATTCAATTAAAACACAAAAAATATTTGTTACTGTTTTATTTTAGTCTAGTCTAGTATAGTCTAGACTATATAGTCTAGTATAGTCTATATATATAAAAATAAGTTGCATTGTGTATGAAATTGATCTTCTCTATAATGCGTGCACCGATTTTGTTCCCATGAAAGGTGACGTCAATACGAAGGTTTTTTTGTATAAATGGTCTTAGTATGTGTATTGGTTCATGCATTATAGACATTTTAGTGAACTTATCAACAATACAGGTGTGAAAAAATACAGGTGAGCACATATGATGTATATGTGGAAATATTTGCAAGGGTAATTGGAAATAAATGGAATATTGGAATAATTTGCCAAGTCTCACTTTAGTTTGCATTTGCACGAAAAATATAGGCATAGTAAAAAATTTCCATACCCCTTTTTTTCCATACCCTCTTTAGCGCCTACAAATCAATAAAAATGCTATATTTAAGACTTTTTTGGTCGTATTGGACTAAAATTTGGTAAATAAGTTCGTATGGTAACTGTGGGCTATGCTAAAACTGGGCGTGGTCTAACTATATATATACGCCCACTTATTAGAAATCATTATTATTTCTGAGTTGTTCATGTTTTGATAATGAAACTTGATATGTAGATGCTATGGGCCCAAGAGGCAGTTACTATATATTTGAGCGATCATTAGAAAAGGGGGAATTTGGCCACACAGGCCAAATTTACGATACAGAATAGCTATAAAGGTAAAAGTCACAGAACATTGAAACTCAGAATATAGATACCATTGGTGATGACCTTCTACTAGAAAAGGTGACATGCATTGGACAAGGGGGTGTGTCTCAACCCATACAAGCCAAATTTATGACACAGAAAAGCTATGGAAGTAAAAGACAAAGAACATAGAAGTAAGAATGAAGTTACTACGTGGTAATATCCTGCCACTGGGAAATAAAAAATGCAAAAAAAATACAATAGAGAACGCTGCTATAGACTCCAAAACTACTGAGCCGATTGAGCTCAAATTTGCGCAGTAACTATGGGGTCATTCATTAATTACGTTACCAATTTAGTAGAGAGAGAGGTTTTAAAATGTACTACGATAAGTAACGAAGGGGGGCAGGGGGTCTCAGATATTGTAATGTGACCTAAAATAAAAAAAACTCGAAAAAATTGAAATTAATACAACTCAACATTTCAAACCATTTTCATCTTTACATTTTCATGTTTGACCGTCTAAATTGACTGTTAACTATTGGCAAGTGTAGTAAGGGCATAATTTTTCTGTTCTTGCTTTTCGACAGTTATTTTTTCTATTTTCAAATATTTTTTAATCACTTAATTTTTAATTTCATATACTACGTTACTTTATGCGGGTGGAGGGTGTTTTTGAAATGCACTACGAAGAGTACTGGAGGGGGGTAAAAAAAAAGATTTAAAACCGGTCACGTACTTTATGAACGACCCCTATGTTTCAAATACGAGATGGTTTAGAAATAATAACGCTGAAGGCATTGCAACATTTTCCGGTACTTATCTAAATAAGGTGCAGCAAAGCGCACCGGTAAAAAGCTAGTATTCTATAAATAATTTTTATGGCCATCGCTGCCGTAGAACAAAAATTTTGAGCAAGTCTGTTCGACTTACTAAGGTACAAAAGTTTTCGGGCAATTCGGCCATGCTTACGACTATTCTTTTGATGTTATCGACTACGTACTGCAAAACAGAAGATGCCTATTTGCCCTCATTTACGAGTTATATCGATTTGAAGGTACGGATATGAAAGGATATGCTTTAGAAATTGCCAAAATGCGGCTATTTTGCTCTTCTGTTGTTGTTTTGGGATGAACAGGACGTAATTTTCTGCAAACTCGGTGTTCGTTTTTGTATTTTGAAATGACTTTCCAAATTGCGACTTGATTTTTACTAAATATTTCTACGATATGTGTCTGTGTATGGCCGTCTTTATTAAATATTTATTACGGCATAAAGCTCTTCAACTTTCAATTGGTCTAATTTATGCATTTTTACGTGGATTTTTATGAATCTTTTAAGGAAATTAGGAAAATTTATTTATAAAACAAAAAACAAAAGTGATATTTTTTATGACTTTAACTCACCAATTAAATGGAATAGTAAATGATTAAATTTACTCTAACTTTTTCGTATAAAAAACGAACCGGCCAGGTTATGGTCCTACATTATTATCTTCCTGCATTTCTTTACTCATTGCTAATCAACTAAAAATAAGCATTCATTAATATTTACGAACTTAAAGTTGTATTTGGTGGTAAAGCAGTTTTTGGCTAGGATTTCCTTACTAGAATTGACCTAGGTAAGCCCTTAAATCTTGCCTCAGATTCTAATTCACATGCTACCACGGCTTTCCGTCACGCTACGAACAACCTACATATTTTGTACATATTTAGTTTTACTGGATTGCCTCTTCGATCCCAATAATCTATCACCACATTTCAAACCAAGGAAATCCTGAAAAAAATTGGCGTGCTCTTTCAAAATTATGAAAACACAAAGCAAAAACAATTTATTTTTTCCTTCCACGGTACATATTAAATTTGTCACCCGGAAAACGAGCAGAAATTTTTCTGAAAGAAACGTATCACGCTCACATTTATTCTCTAAAACTTACCACTTAGGCGCGAATTACAAAAAAAAAAAAAAAATTAATAAAAAAAAACAACCAGTAAAACAAGAAAAGAAGCCAAAAATAATGCCTTTCTTTAGCTTTCAAATGAATATAAATGCTTTTACTTTCGATGACAGAACTTAACAGTCCATTTCCCGTGAGAAGTATTAATGTTGTGTATGTTAAAATAATTTATAACCCTCGAACAGGCAAATTTAAGTGCGTGTGTCAATATGTGTTTGCATTTTGCCAAAACATTCCACATCGCTGCTGAGAACGCGAACTGTGCGTTGCGTTGTTCGGTATTTAAAATGCCTCCTGGGTGTGGTTAAGTATTTGGAAGTATTTTTGATTGAAATTTACTTAACTTGTGTGTATTTTTTACTAGCTTTACTTGAAGATGTTATCTTCATTAACACAGTGCTACATGAAAGTTTTCAAAGCTAAAATTGTATCAAAAAGTCACATTATGAAAAGTTAAAGTTGAACATAACCTATTTAGTCAAATCAGCCTTAATTCGAAATGGGTTGATAGATTACTACACTAAGGGAAAAAAATATTAAATTTATCCAAAAACTTTTTTAACTTATCCAAAAAGCGAGTCATTTTTGCACCAATAACGCATTTGAATAAATCGACTACGTAAATATTTAAAATTTATTTGAATACTTTTTTAATTAAATTAAATATTTAAATATTTAAACAGAATTAATAAAAAATATATTAAAACTATGCACGAATTTTTTAAAGTATCTTTCAAATATTTACTATTTGAAAATAAACTATCGCATTTAAAGAACATTTAAATAAAAATATTGAATTTAAAAAAAACATATTTAAATTGAATATGTTATTAATGGTTTTATAGCAGTATTTTCTTCATATTGCGTCCATCAAATGTCATTTGCCTGTATTATTTATTCTGTTTCACAATTCTATATTTCACTGTTATACTGTTTTTGACAGTTGGTAAAATATTAGGGCACCAAAAGTCAAAAATAGCATAAACTAGAGGAAGAAAAAGTGACAGAAAATTATAAGCAAGATATGTAGGTAAATGACAACCGCTACAAGATATTTGTGAGTTAATATCAAGTTGTCACTCCACCCTACATCATTTAATTTCATTGCCAAACATGCATACTATATTACTCTGGCAACAATAACTAAATGAGAACTATAAGAACTGCAAATGCAAGAAATAAACTGCAAATGCAAGAAATAAACTGCAGGAACAGAGTGCGATGCTGTTGCTGCTGGTCGGAGTATGTGTGTACGTGTGCGATGCTGTTGCTGCTTGCTTGTATGGAATATGTCTGTACGTGTGTGATATAAATAAAATTCAAATACGGGAAAAAAACGAGTTGTAAGGAAAATATTTGATTTATCCACGTAAATATTTAAATAAAATTGATACTCAGGCGTGGATAATGTTAATATGCATTATTTCCCTTAGTGTAGGAACGAAGAGGCAAGCCACACAACGCACCTATAAGGACTTTGTTGCAACAGAAATTTCCAGAACGACTCTTGGTAGGTTTTTTCCTCGTGAAAAGATAAAATCAAAATCAAAATCAAAATTAAAATCAAAATCAAAATCAAAGTCAAAGTCAAAATCAAAATCAAAATCAAAATCAAAATCAAAATCAAAATCAAAATCAAAATCAAAATCAAAATCAAAATCAAAATCAAAATCAAAATCAAAATCAAAATCAAAATCAAAATCAAAATCAAAATCAAAATCAAAATCAAAATCCAAATCAAAATCAAAATCAAAATCAAATTCAAAATCAAAATCAAAATCAAAATCAAAATCAAAATCAAAATCAAAATCAAAATCAAAATCAAAATCAAAATCAAAATCAAAATCAAAATCAAAATCAAAATCAAAATCAAAATCAAAATCAAAATCAAAATCAAGATCAAAATCAAAGTCAAAATCAAAATCATAATCAAAATCAAAATCAAAATCAAAATCAAAATCAAAATCAAAATCAAAATCAAAATCAAAATCAAAATCAAAATCAAAATCAAAATCGAAATTGATTTAATTTTAATTTGAACCCTAAATTTGGGTTTTGAACCCAAAAATGCGTTCGCCCAAACGCGTTCGCCTAACAGCCAGATTGTATCGTAAGTGGGCTAGGGTAGTTCACAAACGAACTAGTTCAATTGAACGATTCCCATTCATAAACTATGTGAACTAGTTCAGTGTTTCTTGTTCTTTTAGCCCTTTTTTTTTAGTTCAAGTGATTCTGCAGCGACTAGTAACAAAACGAGCGAGAGCAAAAATAAATTTAGTTCTTAGTTCGCAACCAAGTTATGGTTTGTGTCCTTGGTTTGAGATACTTTTTGTGTCTGCACTGTCTGCACTCCACCAATGATGGAAATGGTGGAGTTCTTGGCTGTCACATTGGCAGATTTCTATCTTTGAGTTAGACGTGTGAGGGATTGTTCATTTTTTTATTAGATACTGTAAAAATAACTTAAACTGAATTTAAAATATAAATTAAATTTTAATTTGATTACAACCAAATTTGTTTCATTTTACATACCTGGACATGAACGAGTAAACGAAACGAACTAAAAGACCTAAAGCTGGAAATTTATTCGATGCAGTTGCGTTTTTCATCCGTTCACTCGCTGGCGTTATAAAATAGAAGTATGTGAAAGCTTATGGGAGCGAGTGCAATGGTTGTGAACGTTACGTTGGCAAAATGCTAGTTACAGAAGAAAGTTGAAAATATTTCAACTTTTCTTGCATAACTAGCGTTTTTTGACAGCTAGTTATTTATAACGAACATTGAGAAGAAATAAAAGAAACGAGTCAGAAGCTCATTACTTTTAGGGATGGCTCTTGTATATCAATCTTAAAAATTAAAAATGTCTATAATTTTTTTCATTATCAATTTCTCAAAAGAACTTTTTTATACTCAAGTTTTAAGATTTTTTCCTTATAAATGAAGACAATTTAAGTATTTTTGTGTAAATACAATAAAAACTCAACATTTAGAACATACCAAATGTTTTATAATTTTGTAGCCCTGCTTAATCTGAACGTAAAACGCAATCATTAAACTCTACCATAATTTTCTTGCATAAATTGCTCTAGCGAGTAAACGGACGAAAAACGCAACTGTATCAAATGAACTTCCAGCTTAACGAACTAAAAGACCTAACGAACTAAAAGAGCTCACGAAATAAAAGAACGAACGAAGTAAAACAAGCAACGAATAAAAAAAACGAACGAACTAAAAGAACTAAATGAACGAACTAGCTCATTACATACGATTGGACTAAAAAAAGAGCGGTCTTTGTGGTGAACTAAAATGCCCAAGCCTAATAGTAAGGCACCACAGGGAAACGAATGTACATATTTGTTATTCATTTACAAAACCTTTCAGCAATAAAAATATGATTTCAGCAGTTATAGATTTTATTAAAACTTTCTGATGATTACATAAATAAAAACATTATTATTTAATTAAATATCTTTAAGAAATAGAAACAGATTAATACATATGCTAAGTATCATATTTAATATCAATTTAACTCTGTCAATTGTTGAAATTTATAAGAGAAACTCACTTAAGGGAGTCCCAGAAGTTCTCAACCAAACAAAAAAAAAAAACAAAAAAAAAATATCTATTGGTAATCGACTGAAAGTCTTCAAACTTCAAAGTAAACCTTTATAAAGTATAGTTGCTTTCTACCATAGTCATTCTTTTCAATTAACCACAGCCATCTATACGTTAGGTCGGGTACATCTGGGAACTTTTAAGGTCTGATGCGTTTATGATAAATGAAATAAGTATTTTGATTAGAATATGAATCGTTCAACGTGTACAACTCTGAACTCTTGAAGTTCAGAAACAATATTTTACGTAATTAACAGGAAAAAAATACAAACGTTCGCAAAGCTATCACTTTCCACTATTTGGGTAGATATGTGATTTTGAATAAATTTAAAAAATGCTTTTAGTTTTCTAACGGCACAATAAACTAAGAATTCTTAAAAACCGAATAAGAAGCAAATAAATTTGGACCACGTTACATTAGTACATATACAGAGTACAGCAATAGCCGATAGCCTTTTGTCATCAATCAATCATTCAATCAATCATTTGGTTTTTTCATCAATACGTCAAACACAAATTTAAGCTCTCCACAAATCTTTTAAGCAAACATTATGATTTGCCATAAAAATTTTCCAATTGCAAATAAATACGATTGGATTATAATTTAACGTTCCTACTGGGACACATAACATATCTACGCTACCAGCACACATTCATCAATAGCTTTCCAAGAAAATATTGTCTGCATAAATTTACAGTTCAATAAATTTGGATACAAAAGAGATTCATTCATAAAAATTCAATACATTGAAGTCGAAGTTTGCAATAAAAAAGGGAAATATTTTTCCATTTTAGTCCATCACAATAAAACATAACTTTTACTTATATACATGCGCATGAATTGTTTTGCATACTTGTTGGCGAAATTTTTGATTTTGCATACTTTTGGGCTTAATCAAATGTATTGTAGAGTGGAATACAATATAAAATATTTTATTTATTGAGCTCACTATATATTTGTTTATTTGAATTGAATGGATCGCTCAATTACTCATGCTCTCTTGTTTTCCTCTTTTTTTTTTTCTTTTTCAGACTGCGCCTATGCGTTACGCGATGTACACGTTCAGGTTCCGCATGCGGTGCGTCGCGGTGAACGTGCTTTACTGCAGTGCTTCTATGACATCGAAGATGATAGCCTGTATTCGGTTAAGTGGTACAGAGGAGTTCAGGAATTCTATCGATACATGCCAAAGGAAAGTCCGGCTATGAAAATTTTTCAATTTTCCAGCCTTAAAGTTGACGTAAGTGTATGAGCGAAATTGTATAAGTTTATATAGCATACCAGAGTTATTTCTGTTTGTGTAGGGAGATTTAATTTTTAATTATGGTAAAAATCGTATAGTCGCAACGCTAATGTCAAACTGACGTTTTCATGGGAAATTTTGACATTTCTTAGCTTATGCGTGGTCACAACCTTGTGGTGTACGTGTTATTGTGTTGTTTTTTTTTTTTTTATTAAATATTAGCTTAAAATTAAAATTTTAAGTTAATGCTTTTGTATACAGCTTTGGCTGCGTAGGCCTTAAGCTTAACTTAAGTCTAAATAGAAACAAATATATATATTAACTTACATTTATATAGTAACAAAGATATACTGTATTTATATGTACAGGAAAATAAAACTTAACGGAAGTATATTTACAAAATTAATGAAGTAACGTAAGAGTATTTAATTAATATTTGATTGTTTTGCTGTTAAAATAAGTTCGGTAGTAATGATAATAAAGTGGCTGTTGTGTACCATAAGTTTACAATATTGTAGTTGTTCATATATGTTTATATAGGTTAGTGATTTTAAGAAATTTTATTACTTTTAATATGTTGTCAATTTTAGGTGTGGATATAAATGTTAAAGGGTCAGTCAGTGTTCTGAAAAATGAGTGTTTTTATGCTTCGGAATTTGGGGCAGTTTGAAAGAAGATGGGAAAGTGTTATTGGGTTTGAAATGTTGCAAAAAGGACAGGAGATAGAGGTACTATTGTTCATTAAGTGTTGATGTGCAATTGTAGTATGTCCGAGTCGTAAGCGTTCGAATTTAATTACATCGAGTCTAGATAGGTTTTTGTTGTTTATGTAGTGTATATCTTTCCCTGTTATCTTATTTGGATTCGTAAGTTTGTACCAGTCCGAGGTTGAGTGCCATATTTGTGTATGTTTGTTTTTAAATTCATTTTTTAAGTAGTGTGTAATATCATTTGCGTTGTAATTGTTTGTTATTATGAGTGGGGCTACATTAGCGTCCTTGGCTGACTGATCGGCAAACTCGTTGCCTACTATTGAAATATGACCTGGAATCCATATAAGTTTAATTTTAGGGAAGTTGTTAGAAAGTGTGTTTCTGATGAGGAGAGGGTAGTATTCGTGGTTGTTTTTATTCGCAATAGTGTCTATAGATGAAAGCGAGTCGGTGCATATAGCAACATTTCGATTTTCTTTTAAGGGGTATTGTATAGCTTCATGGATAGCAATAATTTCCGCACTAAATATTGAACTGTATGATGGTAAATTACACATTTTAACGATTTCGTAGTGGAAGTTACACTGAAACTGAGTTTTGTGTTTATCTTAGAGGCATCGGTATAAATGAAAGAGTAATTAAATAAGTTTTCTTTGATTTCATGAAATGAGGATCGGAATGTTGCTAGATTGGTGTGAGATTTTGTGTACATTCTTAGGGAATCGTTAATTGTTGATGGGTTGAAAGTCCAGGGTGTGTTAGTATTATCAATAGGATAGTGAGGGGATGTTGGTATGCCGAGCTCTTTGGAGTTTTTTATTAATCTGTTGATTGCTGCTGTGGCTTTAAGTGAGGTGTTTATAGATAAGTTTTTGGTAACTATATCATAAAGTGGGCTATTATTGCATCTTAATAGTGTTTTGAAGAGTTTTATTGAAGTGAAATCTCTTTGATCTTCGATAGTTAAAAAGTTAGTTTCAAATAAAAGGTTTTGAATAGGTGTTGTTCTATAAGCTCCTAATGCTATTCTGATTGATGCATTTAAGTCTTGAGTCTTGATTTTGTTTAGTGCTGTTTTTGGCGAATATCCGTAGAGATAAATCCCATAATTAATTTTTGAGATTATGAGGGCTTTTATTGCATTAAGTATGCATTGTTTGTTGCAGTTCAATTTGCTATTGGATATTCATTTGATAACATTAAGTTTTTTTGTAAGAGCTAAACATAAGTTTTCAATATGGGTGTTCCATCTGTAAGGTTTGTTAAAGGTGACCCCTAGGATCCGTAGGTTGTCCACCTCATTAAACCGCAGGTTGTTGGTATGTATTGCGCTGGAGCAGTTATGTTTACGGCAGATATGTAATTGATTGCACTTTGTAGTCGAGAGAATTGCTCCTGAGTAATCGCATCAGGTGGCAATGTCTTGAAAAATGTTGTTTAAATTAATTATTGGGTTTTTCTTTCTGTTATGTTCTATGAATAAATGAAAATCGTTCGCGAATGCACAAAAGTTTACTTCTGTGTGTATTGAGATGGTTTTGAAGAGTTTGTTGTAGGCTATGAGGAACAAAATTACTGAGATTGGAGATCCTTGTGGGATTCCATTGTCTAAAGGTCTGATGTTTGAGACATTCTTTCCCACTCTAACAACAAGTTTTCTTTTTGTCATAAAATTTAGAACGTAGTTAATTATATTTGGTCCTAACTTCCATTCGTGGAGTTGGTCTATAACGGTGTGGAGTCCAATCTTCTCGAATGCTTTTTCAAAGTCAAGTGAAATTATCGTAATGTGCTTTTTCGTTGATAATCATTTAGTAGTCTAATAGTCTACAAAAAGTAGGGTGTCAGATACAGCTTTGCCTCTTTTAAATCCCATTTGATGGCTATCGAGTAGTTTGTCAGAAACAAACCTCCATAGTCTCTTTGCTATTATTTTATCTAACAGCTTGGATAAGCAGGGGTTAAGAGAAATAGGTCTGTACGATTTTATTGTTGTTTTATTGTCGTTAGGTTTCAAAATAGGAACGATTAGACTAGTTTTGTATGACTGTGGGATGTGGGTTTTGAAGATGTTGTTGTAATTATTTAGCAGTCGATGTTTAGTTTCATTAGAAAGATTTTTTATCATTGGATATGAAATTGTATCTAGTCCGGGTATTTGGCCTTTTAGATTGGCAAGCGCTGAGGTTAATTCGATAAATGTAATATGTGTTTCAATTTTGAGAGCTCTTGGTGATGGGGTTATTTTGCGTGTTGTAGTTAATATTGCAGTTTTGCAGGTTTGGAAGTACATGGGAAAATTGCTGTTTGATGAGTTATTGGACCAAAAGTTGCAGAATTCTGTTGCCATGAAATGCTGATAAATTATTGGTGAGTATGGGGGGTTAATTGAATTAATGGTATGAATACCATGCGTAGATTTATATCCGCTAAATCTTCTGATGTTATTCCAGATCTTATTTACTGGAGTGGATGGGTTTATTTTAGACGTGAAGTCGTTGATTGATGCTGTTTTAGCTATTTTGATTTCGCGTTTGAGAATAGCATTCGCTTTCTTGAATTTTATTAGATTTTCTTGGGTAGCGTTTCTGTTGAAAGCATTCCAATGTTTGTTTTTTTCTTTTTTCAGCTTTTCTAAATTGTTATTCCACCAAGGGACAGTGCGTTTGGTGTAATATGGTACACAGAAAAAAAAGAGTAGAACTTTTACCTAAAAATGTAGTGAATTCAGCTAAAGTAATCCGGTGATTTTCAGTCAACGAATTTGATTAGGTGCGCTACCAATTTCTAAATGTTAATTATATGCAATTATATTGGGTAGTTTAACTGCGAGAGTAGCTAAAAAAACCTAAATATTTAGGTGTACCTTCAACCATAAAATAGATAAGACACATAATTTATTAGAAGAATTAGCTAATTTTTTTTAAACTATGACCACTTCAGATTAGGCAAGCCACCTACTAAGTGTAGAAAAATCATCTAATTATTTAGATAGCATTCCCACTTAAGAGTGGGAATGCCGTGCAAAAAATATGCAAAAAATTTGTTTTTTGTTTTGCAATTTCTATTTTGAAGTGAAACTTTCCTTATGTGACTTTACTTCATTTCGTCACATGATAGAGAAGAAAGATTTGTTTTATAGTAGATAGAATGAGAGAGATATATACATTGTATAAATGACTGAAAAATTTCTTTGCCACCGCTGAGATTCGAACCTGTGATCTCAAGATTTCAACAACCAACGCCTTATCTATTGAGCTAAATTTGCAATCCAGAAATTTACTCTACATACCAATTAATCAAATTGCTGTAGATGGCCAGTGGAAACATAATTTCAGAGTTGTGGACCTCATATTTTTATATACATTTTGTTCACAAGTTATCAAACGGCGTAACAGCACAGCGGTAAAGCGTTTGACTTGAACGCAAGCGGCCCGAGTTCAATTCTCGCAATGAGGCTTTACTTTTTGTAAAATTTTCTCACTTTGTTTTTATTTATGTTTTTTATAGGAGAGCGCTGTGCTCTTTACTTTTGCGTTTTGCAAAATTTTAGTTGAATTAACTAATTTGAATTAGGTGAATTACCTAATGCATGATTGTTAAATTAACTGTGTAAGTAGAAAAGTTGTTGAAAAGATTAGGTGAAATAGAAACTTTCACATTAGCTAAACTAGTTTAGGTAATAAATCAATTCTTTTATTTTCTGTGTAGTGTTTGTGGGATTGATGCGTGCGCGGATTGAAGAATGATTTTTTTTAAATTGGCTGTTTCTTTGTTGATGTTAGTGCTTGGGTGGTATAGAGGTTTGATGTTGTTAGAAATCGTGACCAGTCAGCTTGTTTAATTATGAATTTAGGTCTTGTGATTTTCTTGTTGTGTTTGTTTGGTGGGAATAGGGATATAATAATTAGGAAGTGGTCGCTTAATGAGAGGTCGTTGTCGATTTTCCATTTGAAATGGATCGCTAAGCACGGAGAGCAAAAGGTAAGGTCATACTTCGTCCCCCCCCCTCCCCCTCACCATACTATCTTAAAGTAAACAGCAGTCAACTGTTTGGGTCTTTCGAGATTCACCAAATCCAACAAAAGTTGTTCAAACTCGAAGCACTGCGAAGTAAATGGTCGCGTGTTTCCTTAAAAAGCTGACAATTTGGCCACTGTTCCACTTGAGACACGTAGAACGGTCAATTCGGAATAGTACATAATGTGTTTCGTCAAATAAGGAAAACAAAATAGCATCGAAGAACTATTCTCCATTACGACAATGCGCGTTCTCACATATTTGCTCAAACAAAACAGATTTTGAACACTCAAAACGTAATGTTGTTGGGTCATCCACTTGGCACCCAATGACTTCTTCTTATTCCTTACATTTAGAAAAAAAATTTGTGGCGAGTGTTTTTCCACGTCCGAACAAGTAGTTGAGGCCTTCATAAACATAGTTTAGGAGGTACCAACTGCAGAGTGGCAAAACTGTTTCGAAAATTGGTTTAAACGTCCTCGTATAGCACCTACACTATGCTGTTAAAAGTAGAGGTCGTTTGTCTTTCTACACTTCATCTCTAACCGAAAATGATTTATAATGTCTCTTTAGCGCACTACATTGGCCTGTCGCCTATCATGGTCATCTCCTAAATCTCTAGCGTGTTTTCGGATATCTAAATGTGTTACTTTTGCTTATTAACGTAGCCGACAAGATGTGAATGAGCTTCGCCAGAAAACGCAATTTTTTGCTTTTTGTTTTTTGCAAAAATCACTATTCATGTTTTCCTAGACCAAATCAAGGAGCTGCTAGTGGTTCGCCAACACCTCTTAAGTCAATTGGAACTTGTACGCATGCAGAGCCACATCTTTCATCAATATTCGGTGCAGTGTGGATGCGGGGAGGTCAAGTTCTTTAGAACGGTGACGAACTGAGATGCTTGTGGGTCGTTTTCAACACTTTGGTTTCGTTTTCTTTGACTGCGTCGATCTATTCAATCGAACGTAGTTCGCCGGGGAGAAATTTCTTCGAATTTAACTATTTTAGTTGTCATAATAATAGTTCAGTTGCGAGAAACGCGTCATTTAGTTGCAGGTATTTAATTTCGTTTGGCATATACGAATGATTTTTAAATTGTAGCAATTGAAAAATTGTTTTTCCCAACTGAAAACTTCCTTTGTTTTTCCCTTCATTGTATACACACAAAGCTTATAATTCAGAGTTACTTTATGGACAAACTGTTCTATAAAAGCAAATTGGTAATTTGCTTCCCATTGGGCGTCGATGCCCAAGAGAGTTGAAAGAAGATTAAATGTTTTCATCCCCTATCAGATATATCGCACGTCGTTGAATTCGGTCCAGAAGCTCCAAATAAGATATTGAAGCTCCTGCCCAAATGTGCAAATTGTACTCCATATTCGGCCTAATATATGAGGTATAGATCACGCGTAGGTCAGTTTGAGTGAAATATTTCTTACACCGTTTTAAAAAACCTAGGCACTTGGCCGCTTCTTTCGACACATCGAAAATGTGATCGTTCCAGCGAAGGTCAGATCTAATTGATATGCCCAGAACGTCAAGAGTATCTGACTCCGCGAGATCCATACCGTTCATATTAAGGGGTGCTAAGGGGCAATTAACTCGTTTGTGGGTTAACAGACAGCACTGAGTCTTGCTACCATTAAACTCGACTCTATTAGCAAGCCTCCACTCGGAGATTTTTCTAAGTCATTAAGCAGTGTGTCATTCATATGTTGCCTCTTTCTCTCAATCTCCAAATAGCTCGGGCGTTTTTTGAAAGAATATGAATGACAAATGCTGCTGTCATCCGCAAACGAATGAATTGGGTTATGAGTCAACGACAGAAGGTCGTTGATAAAAACCAGAAACAAAGTTGGCAATAGGACTGAACCTAGCGGCACTTCAGCTACGATGGCATGTTCACTGGACGAAATACCGTCGACCACGACACGAATCGACCTGTCCTTAAGAAAACATGTGATCCATCGAGCAAAATTGCCACCAACACCATATGCAATTAGTTTTGACACGAGCGCTTTATGCCACACTCGGTCAAACGCCTTAGAAATATCCAAAGCAACAACCCTTCTTTCACCAAAGAAGTGACCACATTGTTTCCATTTCTCCGTGAGGAACGCCATTAGGTCACCAGTAGAGCGAGCCCTTCGGAAGCCATATTGACGGCCACTCAGCAATTCGTTGCGCTCCAGATAGTTCATAAGGTGGAAATTTATTACACTCTCCCTAACTTTGGAGAGCGTAGAGCATATCGCTATGGGTCGTATGGGTCGGTAGTTTTCAGGGTTCGTGGCATCGCCCTTCTTAGGTATCGGCTGAACATTCGCAACCTTCCAACAAGATGGAAATACTCCTGTCCTGTATGAGATGTTTAAAAGGTTACACAAAGGTCGAGCCAGTGTAGAAGCATACATTTTAAGCACAATTGGTCGTATACCATCGGTGCCAGAAGATTTGTTTATGTTGAGGTTTGCAAGAACTCTTTTAACTGCTTCGGTTCGAAAATATATCTCCTCCATCGAAGACGATCTATTCTCTATAGAAAGCGGTGGCTGATTGCTAGCCGGAATTGTTGAATTTTGTCAAACATTCCAACCAATAGGTTCGCTTTATCAGCCGAGTCAGTGAAGATTTGGTCACCCTTTAAAAGAGCAGGAATCGACAAGGACGTCTGATTTTTAACTCTTTTAATGAATGACCAAAAGTTTTTGCTCCCTTTGGGGCAGAGAAGAACCTGTTCTCTGATGCGAGTTTCGTGAAGACAATTTTCGCGTTTTAAAGCTGCATTGCAGCGATTCCTAGCCTGAATGCGAAGTCTTCTAGTATCAGCATTCTTGCTGGAACGCCAGTTCTGAAAGGCTTCCTTTTGGACCTGACTGCAGTTCTGCAAGTCTCATTAAACCAGGAGTGGTCTTTTGGTTTAATACTTCTCATTTTATTGGGGATGAAAGACCTCATGCCCAATCAATTTATTTATTGTACCATTAGAGCCGCGGCATTTACATTTCTATCAGCGAAACATAATTTCCAATTGAAATTACGGTAAAAATTATTTAACGCAGTCCAATTTGCTTTTCCATAAAACCAAGCGATCATCTTCGGGGCTTTAGGCGTAGAAGTGCATAGGCTAGAATACGGAAAAGCAGCGGATATGGTAGAGTGGTCCGAATTACCAAGAGGTGCATGGACACTCATATCATATTTTTCATGATGCGAAGTCAGAAAAAGGTCTAGGACTTTGTGGCTTTGCAAACCAACTCTAGGGATGAAAGTTCGTTCCTTCACAAGTTGAATCAGTTGGTACGATTCGAGAGCTCAACATATTGTCCCTCAGGTGTTGTTGCCTCCGAATGGCATAACCAAGCCGGGGTGTGGACATGGAAATTGCCGGTAACAACGATCTCGCTGTCAGGGAACAACCCCAAAATGTGCGTTATTGAATCAGAATCAAATTCAACCAATTTGTTAAAAGTGGACTCCCTCCCTAAATTCCGACTTCTATACACGTAGCAAGAAGCAAAAGTGCATAAAGTGCGGGCGAACCCTGAACTTCACCCACATGGAACAAAACTCCGGATCGGTAACGCTCAGACTCCGCTCGCACTGATATGCTACATCTGTTCTTATAAAAAGGGCGATCCCCCTATGCAAAAAAAAAAACAATGTCAGTAGGTGATACCCAGGTATATGAAAATCCAGTGGTTCTGCATCCTCGCTCACCTGGGTCTTACTCAGTGCCATTATTTGAGGCCTATCAAGAGTAAAATATGTACAGGGTTGCCCATATTCGACGGACCCATCTGGCAACGCCATAACTTTTGACAGAGATGTCAGATCGCTTAATGACATACCGCGTTTGAAGTGTCAGTCCAAGCAGATTTTTACCATGGAACAATACACGCCACGCGAGCGCTCTGAAATAGTTGAAATTTACATTCAACAGAAGAAGTCAATTGTGAAAACTCAACGTGCTTTTAAAAACTTAAAAAATGTGAGAAGTGCGCCTTCTAAGAACACCATTAAGCGTTTATACGAAAAATTTTCGACTGGTGAGGCTCTTTCTAATCCGAAGAGGCCAAATAAAAGTCGACCAAGGCGATCGGCCGAGAATATCACTGCCGTACGAGCCAGTGTGGAGAGGTCCCCAAGAACATCCCAAAAACGCCGTTCTCAGCAGTTGGGCATGGCTCGGTCCACTTTACAACGGATTATTCGCGTTGATTTGCATTTGTTCCCGTACAAAATTCAATTGACGCAAAGATTGTTGCCTGCGGACAAGCCTCGTCGATTGGAATGGGTCCAAAGAGTCATCGAAATGGCCGAAGATGACGAGCAATTTTGGAACAAAATTATCATGTCCGATGAAGCCCATTTCACATTGAATGGGACCGTAAATAAGCAAAATTGCCGTATTTACGCCACTGAAAATCCTCAGGAGATTCAAGAAGTGCCTCTTCATGACGAAAAAGTCACAGTTTGGTGCGGCGTTAGTGCGAAAACGGTCATTGGGCCGTTTTTCTTCCAAAATGAAAATGGCCATGCTGTTACCATCAACCAGGAGCGTTATCGCGACATGATGACCAATTTTGTGATGCCAATTATTCGTCGAAAGCGTATGAGGCAGTTCTGGTTTCAACAAGACGGCGCTTCACCGCACACAAGTCGCATAACAATCGATTTTCTGAAGAATTTGTTTCCGGGCCGTTTGATGTCGAAAAGTGGTGATTTGGACTGGCCACTGCGTTCGCCCGATTTGACGCCGCCTGACTTCTTCTTGTGGGGATATTTGAAGTCAAAGGTTTACGTTAACAAGCCAAGGACCGTAGAAGAGCTCAAGGATAACATTCGTGAAGAAATAGCCGCTATTCCGGGCGAAATGTTGGCGAAAACGATGGAAAATGCTGCAAAAAGGGCACAATACGCCATCAACGCCAGAGGCGGCCATTTGAGAGATATCATATTCAAAAATTGATGTAAACAAATCTACTTGGAACAAATTAAATGATTAAGATTGCCAACCGCCAAATTTTTATTTTTTTCTTTGATTTTTTTAACAAAAACATGGGTCCGTCGAATATGGGCAACCCTGTATAAAAAAATAAAATAAAAAAAAAAAATAACTGGCCATTTCAGCCCTTGAAAGGACTTTGACCTAGCTTTTTATGATCAATTGTGTTGTGCGTGTTATTAAGTTTATACACAATTGACCGAGAAACCGGACCTACATGCTTAACGCCGACTCCGAACGGCGATGAACGGAATGCTCTCGTTCTCAAGAAGCTTTACATGGCATTTTGATTACTCTCTGAGGTTTGCCATTGTCTGCAGAGAGGTGGCGGCCGTACAGAAAAATTATTTTAATCAAATAATTTTCTGTCGCTGCTGGGGTTCGAACCTGGGTCTCCAGGTTCTTTGACATAGCGGCCACGCACTTTAACCAACTACGCCACGGACGGTAAAATATGTATAAACCGAGAAAAAATTCGTCCTCAATCCACGCACATTGCAAAAATCTATACGAAAATGACCTGACATGTTCTTACAGTGTAAATTTCAAACTAAATCGTATACACTCACACACATACTCTTACGCACACTCTAGCGCGACATGGTGACATTTGACAACTATGTTAACAATTATTTCTATGATTTGTGTGGCTTTTTTTTAAATGTTCTTGTTTATGTATTTGTTATTCTATGTGTGCATGTTTTCTCTTGTGCATTTGATTTTTCTTTTTTTTTTTTTTTGTCTGTATGTGTGCTGCAATTTGTCACGATTGTTTTTAGCACTTATTTATTTGAGTTTTGAATTGCAAATTGTTGACAAAAATTTGTGATCTTTTTTTTTTATGTTTCTAAATGCCACAAACTGAGCATTGAGCAATGGTCAGGTCAACAACGCAAGTCGCCCCCTTTAAGGGGGCGTAACTGCAAGCTTGATATTTTCTAATATTTTTTCTCTTTTGTTTTTATATTGGTGCACACGTATGGCTTTAACACACCAGCATGTGTGCTAATATTGAAATTTTTAACATGTACATAGCTCTGTGGGCTGGCATGCTCCTTTGTGTATGCTTTAATTTTTATTGTTTGGTTTTAACTTCGATTTTTTTTCTCAGTTTTTTTCTCAGTTTCTTAGTTTGCTTTGTAGCTAGAATATTTTTATAAAAATTTTTAAATCAACCACTTTTTCCCACTCATATTTGCATTAAAAAAAAACAACTATAGTTTAAACATTTTTATATATTCGAAATTAGATATTTTTACTAAAAACCATAAAAAAAATGTTCTCCCTTCAAGCAAAAATCGTTGAAATATTCAGCCAGGGACGGCAAAAAAAAGAAAAAATATTCTTACCTCCACGATTTATTTATCTCCTGTATCGACCACGTCTTGATATCACTTTAAACCCACTCCCCCACAACGACCACCATTAATTGTCTAATTATCCTTACGATCATGCTGCACAAAAGTTTTCTTATCATCAACTCTGACTGTTGGGTATTTTGAACTTTGTGCCTGAAACTAATTTGGCAACAACGCAGACATCAATAAAATAAATAGCCACACATTAAGGTGTCCTTAGGATTCCTTAGTGATACTACTACATTGAAGAACTAAACACTAAGAATCCTGCGCTACAACTCAAGTACTTTATACACAGGATACAGCAGCAAACAATAAACGTAATTTGCAGCAATTAAGCACTAAATGAGTGCAGGAAACGGAAGTATGAGCAAGACTAGTCAGCTAGCTCAACGTGGATAGTAGATTAGATTAACAAGCCTTTAGAAAAACAGGGCAGGGCGAACGAACTAATTTTCACAGCGATGATTAGTTTGCAACTTTATTTCTTCACTATATAAGTTAATTTTTAGTTTTCGCAATTTATTTATATTGACTGCAGTGGTTTAGTTATTTGTTATTTATTTTTATATTTGTGTTCATTTTCAGCGCTATGCCTCAAATGAGAGTCAAATTGTACTCGAAGCCGTCACAATGTTTGTATCGGGCAAGTACAGCTGTGAAGTTTCTGCGGATGCTCCTTCATTTCACACGCTAATAGCTACGGCGGAACTGGAAGTTGTTGGTGAGTATAAGTTGAAAAATCTCCTCATAATATTCCAAATATCTACAAGGACATAACAAATTTAGGGGTAACGAAATAGCAGATCCCTTTTCGGAAAAAAGGGCCTCTAGACCTTTTGTTGTCACCGACCCATTTTGTAGTCTGTCGAAAGGGCGACACGGTTATTTGTAAGGTAGTTTTTATCGCTAACTTGCCAACTGGTCAGTTAAGAACCTTAAACCTATTAGTTTATAATCCATCCGGCTGACAACTCTGAAAGGAATGCAAGGCAAACATGCTGGGTGGGCCATCTTGTGGTTTCTTTTTAAATCCTAGATAATTTTGACACTGACAGCTGTTTCCTGCCCAAAATCTTGACATAAAGTCAGTATCATACATCCGCGGAAAGAAATAAGTCCCATTGCGATTGAACAAAGATGGGAAATATTTGAAACTTATTTCCAAAGTGAGTGCTGTGTATCCCAAATGAATTTGGGCGAAAAATCATCTTTTCTGATGAGGCGCATTTTCATCTCGGTGGCTACGTTCAAAAACAAAATTGTCGCGTTTGGGGCTCGGAAACCCGCACGTTATTGTCGAGAAGTAGATGCCTCCAAAAAGAATGACAATTTGGTGTGGATTGTGGAGTGGTGGTATAATTGGACCATTTTTCTTCAAAAATTAGGCTGGCAACAATGTTTAGGTCAACGGAGGACGTTACAGAGCCATGTTATCTGACTTTTTTTTACTGAAATTGGAGATGTTAATTTGAACGACCTCATCCTGTTCATGCAGGATGGCGTGCCATACCACACAGCCCATGTCACAATCGATCTTTTGCGCACCAATTTCCCAAATCGTGTTATCAGCCGTCTTTGAACTTTTTTTTTTTGTGGGGAGCCGTGAAGGATGGATGTTATGCCAACAATCCGGAAACGATTCAAGAAGTACTTAAGGCCAATATCATCCAAGCATTCCGTGAGCTACAGCCCGAAACTATCAACAAGGTCTGGAAAAATTGCAGTGACAGAATGCGCTACTGCGAAGCCAGCCAAGGCAGCCACTTGAACGACATTGTATTCCATAATTAATGGGAATATTTGCTCTCACTTATAAGGTCATAATGCATGGAAAAAATTTAATTTTATTCATTTTATAGCATTCTTGCACCTTGAAGTGAACGAACTACAAAGGATTGTAAAGGGTTTTCCATTAAGGACTTGACAACTTTTTTTTTAAATAAAACGCAAACCATTTGAGATACTTCAAAAACTTTACTATCGGCCTGAAGTACAATCAAAACATTTATGAATGGAACTCGTCTTCGTTCTTATGACTACCGCGGGCACGTTTCGTTGGACCCAATTTTCGATGACTCGGCCACACATTTCGGCCGAAACGACCGCTATTTCGCGTTCAGTTTTGGCTCTTAGCTCTTCCAACGTCGTCGGATTGTTGGCATAGACCAATGACATAGTCTCAAAGAAAATAGTCTAGAGGCATTAAATCGTACGAATGAGGCGGCCAATCGGCTGGCCCATTTCTTGAGATAACATGCTCATCAAACTAACTCTTCAATAAATCGATTGTAACGTGTGCTGTGTGGCTTGTGGCACCGTCCTGTTGGAACCACATGTCGTCCAAGTCCATATCTTTCACTTTGGGCCAAAATTAATCGGTAATCATGGCGCGATAACGATGGCCATTCGCAGTAACATAACGACGGTTATCGTCGACGAAAAAATATGGTCCAATGACACCGCCGGCATGCAAACCGCACCAAACAGTTATTTTTTGTGGATAAAGTGGTGATTCATGAAGCACATGTGGAATTTCAATCGACCAATAACGCATATTTTGCTTATTAACAAACCCTTTAAGTAAAAAATGAGCTTTGTCACTGAAGATGATTTTGCGATGAACTTCATCATCTTGGCGCATCTTTTCCAGAGCCCAATCAGAGAACGTACGTCGCTTCAAATGGTCCATCGGCTTCAAGTCTTCAGTCAGCTTGATCTTGTATGGGTGTAAACTAAGATCCTTACGCAAAATTCGTCATAAAGTTGCCTGGGCGATGCCCAAGTCTTGAGAACGCCGTGGAATTGACTGTTTTGTATCGTTTGCTACGGACGCCAGAACGGCAGCGATATTATCGACACTTCGACCAACCCGTTGCCTCACTGGCACGGCAACATCACACAACGAATGTGAAGACTCAAATTTTTGCACTAAACTTGTTATAGTCTGTCTACTAGGACAAGAATTACGGCCGAAAATTGCAGTTAACGCTTTTTAAGTTGCGATCACCGACTCCGAATTTCGGTAGTAAATTTTTATAATTTGCAGACGTTGTTCGTTCGTGTACTTCACCATGATAAAAATGTTGAGTTTATGGAATAAATTGAAAGTGACAGTTCGATAATTAATGAAAGGGTGCGTTCAGAAATTTAATTCAAAGTTCTCAAGTCCCTATTGGGAAAACCCTATAGAAACCGTGGGATCCAAGGGATTACCTATGCCCATTTTAGATTTCTTGAAAAATCATCAGTTAGGCGTCTTCTTGGGTCTATATACAGCACTGGCTGATTTCACAGTAATATAGGGTGAATCAAAAGTCACAACTGCGTGTAACATTTTAATATTTTTATTGGTTAGTAATTTATATTATTTATTTTTTGTTTAAAAGGCGAGGGCAATTTGAGAAGTCAGTGATTTTTTTTTAATTTCCCACGTAGTTAGTTTAAATACAACAGTGGTCCTGTCAAATTTTGACCAAGCTACGTCATTTTGTTTGTGTGTGACAGCCTTTGAAAGCAGACAACCTCGTGAATTTCAACGAAAATTAAAAAAAAGTGGATTTCGGGTGCTCATCATCAAGCATTATATTTGAAGTAAAAGAAACCATCACCTAAACCAAGGAAAGCCCACTTTGCACCATCAATTTCAATGGTTAAGAAGTTTACTGAATTCAGTTGTGGACCAGCCCAAGAGACACTGGCCGTTCAAGTCGCCAAAAAAAAACATAGTCAAGCCAGAAATCGTAGATAAAATGCAAGGCCGCAGCAAAGTGAAAAACTTCAGAGGACTGTTTGGCGATTTAACTCCAGTACGAAGGATGTTTGTCCATTCTTGTAACCGTAGATCACAACACACCCGAGACTAAGGAACACTCAAAGCACTGGACTTCTCCGAATGAACGTGCACCAAAAAAGGTCAAGGTGGGTCTGTTAGCCGACAAGGTCTTGGCGACAGTTTTTCGAAATGCATGTGGAGTCAATCACATCTATTATCTTGAAAAGAGTAAAACGATCATCGGCGAACATTATTTACAGCTATTGGATAGATTTGTCATTGATTTGAAGAAAACACGAGCGCAGTTGGCGAAGAAAAAAATTGCTATTCCGCCATGACAAGGCACCGGCGTACACGTCAGTAGTTGCCAAAGAATAATACATAAATTGTGCTGCGAACGAGAAGCAGTTCCATCCACCGTATTCTCCAGATTAAGACCCCTGTGACACACACCACCTTTTTGTCGATTACAAAGCCGCCTTCGACAGTCCAATCATCTATATTCCACCATGTCTGAATTTGGTATTCCTACAAAGCTCATTCGTCTTTGCAGAAAGACACTGAGCATAACAACCAGCACAGTTGAAATCGGGAAGGATCTTACTCCTCCAATCGATACCAAACGAGGTTTCAGACAAGGTGATTCCTCATCGTGCGACTTTTTCAACCTTATGATGGAGAAGATCATCCGAGCTGCTGATTTGAGACGCAGTGGCACGATATTCTACAAAAGTATTATGCTGCTGGCGTATGCTGGTGATATCGATATAATTGGCCATAATACGCTCGAAGTCAGTGCAGCATTCTCTAGATTAACAAAATAGTCGAGTCGAATGGGTCTTGCAGTGAACGCAAATAAAACAAAATACCTAGTGTCAACAAATAAACAGTCCCAGCGTATTGAAAACCACGCCATTGTTGACAACATCTCCTTCGAGGTTGTTGAGGACTTCGTCTACCTGGTATTCAGCATAAACTCTTTTAAAGATGTCAGTATTGAGATAAAACGAAGGAAAACTCTTCCCAACAGGTATTAATTTGGGCAATTGAGTAGGCAATTGAGTAGCAGAGCCCTCTCTCGACGAACAAAACTTACGTTCTATAAGTCACTTATCATGGCCATCCTATTATATGCAGCACAAACCTGGACGTTGAGCGGTTATGATGAAAAGACTTTGGGAGCCTTCAGGAGAAAGATCCTTCGTAAAATCTTCGGTCCAATCTGCGTCAATGGCGAGTACCGATTTCGATGTAACCACGAGCTGTATGTGCTGTACGCTGACATCGACATAGTTAAGCGCATTAAAATCGAGCGGCTTCGCTGGCTAGGTCATGTTGAGCGAATGGAAAACAACGCTCCAGCGAAAAAAATATTCGATTCAGTGCCCGGTGGTGGTCAACGCAGAAGAGGACGCCCACATCTTCGTTGAAAGGATCAGCTGTTGGATCACCTGACCACGCTTGGTGTTTCCAACTGGCGCCAGCAAGCGCAAAACAGAAAAGGCTGGCGCAATTTCTTATACGAGGCCAAAACCGACCTACGGTTGTAAGCGCCAGATAAGTAAGTAAGTAAGAGATTATTCGTTCTTTAAAAATTTCTCTTTGTCGAGGGAGATTGTGGCTCGGGTCATATGTGGGGCCTAATTAGACCAATTTTTTAGTTTAAGTGGGTCGGCCTGGCGTTTGATATTCTCCAAAGGATGTAGAATAACATATTTGAAAAGAAGTTTTAAAATTTTTTATATTAAATTTGAATATAACCTTTCATTATTTATATTGAAAACAAATTTGCGCTTCAGGCCAAGTATGTTGACAACAAGACAACATGAACACAATGAAGGCAACAACCAAAAACAACAAGAAGAGCTCTATATAGAGCAAATCATACAGCAGACTAGACAAACTGTTTCGTTGGCCGCTACACCAACTCATCAGGAGTCTTGCATGACTTTTCCCTGTGATCCACTCAAGCTACTTAGGTCCTACTTGCACTGCAAATATGCCGAGAAAGTTACCCGGAAGTTTATTTTTGACAGAGGGAACGCTTTTACATTAGTAACTTAGTTCTTATCTACTTTGATGTAGCCTGTGTCAAGGTTAACCTTGATCGTGTCATACTTGTCATGCAAGACTACTGATTAGTTGGTGTAGCGGCAAACGAAACAGTCTGTCTAGTCTGCTGTGTGATTTGCTCTATATAGAGCCGTTGTTGTTGTTGTTGTTGGTTGTTGCCTTCATTGTCTTCATGTTGTCTTGTTGTCAACATACTTGGCTTGTTGTTAACATACTTGCCCTAAAGCTCAAATTTGTTTTCAATAAAGATTATTTTATATAATATTGCTTTTATATAATATTGGTCTCCAAGTGACGGCACCACCACTCTTCAAATACATAACATTGTGGCGGGTCGCAACCTTTACATGCGCAACACACCATAAATGTCAGATAGATGTGTCAATGAATAGTGACGTTATAGTGATTTAAATTAAACAACTTTTGGTAGATATTGTTACGAAAATGGATAACGTAGAATTTCGTTCCTTGATTAAACATTACTTTTTGTGTAATAAAAGTGCAAAAGAAATAAAAGAAAATCTCGATATGGTGAATATTAAAGTGAATCTCCTCCTTCGTATTTTACCGTAAAATAATGGATTGCAGAGTTCAAAAGAGGTTGAACAGTGACCACTTCAAAATATATTGGAAAAATCCAAGTTTTCATATTTAACAATCCGAAAGTAAAACAAGTTCTTGAGATAGCTACAGCCGTAGATATATCAAGTTAGTCGGTAGTTTCAATTTTACACGAACATTCGGCGGACTGCAAGATGGGTGCCTCATTCGTTAACAATCCATCAAAAACATAATCGTGTTCGCACTTCCCAACAATGTTGGGACATATTGAAGCAAAATCTGACTGATTGGATGAATGAAATATGGATCCACCACTACACACCAGAATCGAAGGAATCAGTAAAAGAGTGGGTAGGTCCTAGTGGAAGTGCACTAAAGCCGAGCGAAGACTCAACAAACGCCCGGAAAGGTATTGACGCCTATTTTTTTAGGATTCAAGCGGCATTTTGTTCATCGACTATTTGAGAAAAGGAAGAACAGTTAACAGCGGCTATTACTGTAAATTATTGGACCGATTGAAGAACCATTTATCGAAAAAACAAAATCAACTTTTTGCAAGGCAATGCTCCAGCTCACAAATCGATCGAAACCATGGCCAAATTGCACAAGTTACGCTTCGAACAGCTTCTTCATCTCCCTATAACTATGATCTGTTCCCAAGCTTAAAAAGGTGGCTCCTGGGAAGGAGATTTGCGAAGAATGAACAGGTCGTATTCGAAACTGAAGCTTATTTCGGAAATTTTGAGAAATCTTACTAATAAAAGGACATCGCAATGTTCGAAAAGGTTCGGAATGTTAAAATAAGTGTATAGAGCTGAAAGGGAACTATGTGGAAGAATAAATAATAATTTTGGCAACAATCGTGTGTTTTCTTTGTTAGGCATTCAGTATCTTGAACTTGTCTTAATATGGTCTTAATTGTCTTAATATATAAAAATTAATCGTAGTTTGTTCGGATGCTTAAATCTTGAAAACAACTGGACCAAATTGGATACTTCCTTCTGTGAGTTTGTTCGTAATTGTTACGTGAAGGTTTTGGAAACAATTCATGGAGCGTTCGACAAGGGGGCGTGGTACCTCCCATGCAACCCAAATCTACGATAGCGAATAGCTTTGAAATTATAGGTCGCATAGCATCGGAATTCGGTGTTCTACCTCAATTTACAAGTGCCGTTCCACTGGTAAAATTTTATGGGCGTTGGACGTGGGGCGTGGCACTTTTTCAGCAGACCAAATTTTCGGTATAACTTTCAAGCTATAAGTCACACATCAATGAAACTTGGTAAGAGCGTACTATTTAGTCGCGTCCTTCGACTAGCAATATTGAACAAGCATTGGACAAGAAGGTGTAGCACCGCCCATATAATTCAAAAATATGATATCGAATAGCTTTGGAAATAAATGTCGCATAACAATAAAACTCAAAATGGAATTACTATTGGGTGATGTCCTTCTATGTACTAGAAAACTGAAACGGAATTTGGAAAAGAGGGTTGGGTTCCGCCCATATAAGCTAAATTTTTGATATAGAATATCTTTGGATCTAAATGTTGCACAACAATGTTACTCATTATGGAGTTGCAACCTGGTCATATCCTTCTACTGGAAAACTGGGACAGGCTTTGGAAAAGGGGGTGTGGCTCCGCCCATACAAGCCAAATTTTGGATATCGAATATATTTGGATTAAAATTAAGCATAACATAATGCAATTTAGTATGGAGTTGTCACTTGATGATATTCTTCTTCTGGAAAACTGGGACAGGCTTTGGAAAAGGGGGTATGGCTCCGTCCATTCAATTTAAATTTTTGATATCTAATAGCCTTGGAAGTATGGAGTTACTTATTGGTTAGGTATTTCTACTGGAAAACTGGCACCGGCATTGAAAACGTGGCATGGCTTCGCCCATACAAACAAAATTTTCGACAGAATACTGTCGACTACTGAGCCGATAGAGCTGAAATTTTGGCAGTACATTTTTTTCAAGTACGAGATGGTTTAAATTTCTGTCACACCCCATTTTACCGCCCACATATCAATAATAATGCTATATTTCCGACGGTTTTGCCCGTATTAGGCTACAATTTGGTAATTTATTTTATAAGCTCACTGTCGGCAACTGTACTAAAACTGGGTAATGTCCATTTAATAGAAAACTGGGATGGGCATTATAAAGGGTGATTTTTTTGAGGTTATGATTTTCATGCATTAGTATTTGACAGATCACGTGGGATTTCAGACATGGTGTCAAAGAGAAAGATGCTCAGTATGCTTTGACATTTCATCATGAATAGACTTACTAACGAGCAACGCTTGCAAATCATTGAATTTTATTACCAAAATCAGTGTTCGGTTCGAAATGTGTTTTATCGACAAATTTTGTTCAGCGATGAGGCTCATTTCTGGTTGAATGGCTACGTAAATAAGCAAAATTGCCGCATTTGGAGTGAAGAGCAACCAGAAGCCGTTCAAGAACTGGCCATGCATCCCGAAAAATGCACTGTTTGGTGTGGTTTGTACGCTGGTGGAATCATTGGACCGTATTTTTTCAAAGATGCTGTTGGACGCAACGTTACGGTGAATGGTGATCGCTATCGTTCGATGCTAACAAACTTTTTGTTGCCAAAAATGGAAGAACTGAACTTGGTTGACATGTGGTTTCAACAAGATGGCGCTACATGCCACACATCTCGCGATTCTATGGCCATTTTGAGGGAAAACTTCGGAGAACAATTAATCTCAAGAAATGGACCGGTAAGTTGGCCACCAAGATCATGCGATTTGACGCCTTTAGACTATTTTTTGTGGGGCTACGTCAAGTCTAAAGTCTACAGAAATAAGCCAGCAACTATTCCAGCTTTGGAAGACAACATTTCCGAAGAAATTCGGGCTATTCCGGCCGAAATGCTCGAAAAAGTTGCCCAAAATTGGACTTTCCGAATGGACCACCTAAGACGCAGCCGCGGTCAATATTTAAATGAAATTATCTTCAAAAAGTAAATGTCATGGACCAATCTAACGTTTCAAATAAAGAACCGATGAGATTTTGCAAATTTTATGCGTTTTTTTTAAAAAAAAAGTTATCAGGCACTTAAAAAATCACTCTTTATAAGAGGGTGTGGCTTCGCCCATACAATTAAAATTTGTAATATCGAATAGGTTTCGGAAGTAAAAGTAACAGTACTTACATACAAAATCAAAATGGAGTTACTATTTGGTGATGTCCTGCTACTGGGAAACTAACGGGCAGTGAAAAATGACAGTGGTGTTAAATTATGGGTCTAAGAAAAGTTTTGAATATAATTATTATGTTCCGATATAGTTGCGGGGTGCAGCAACGCGCACCGGGTAAAAGCTAGTATACTTGAGCCCATAATTTTGAAAGTGTTATAAATCAAAAATTTTAAAAATCGGGTTTATCAGCCATTTCATAGCAAATCCTAATAAAATAACATAATCTGAAGAGATTCGCAGTATGCCATGAAAACTAACTCGATAATATGGGTTTTTTTTTTTTGACAAACAAAATACAGTTACTGTTTTTTTTATAGTGGTATAAGTCAGTCTGTTCACAATGTTTGGAAAAAATAAGGAGTAATTTTGTCATGTCCTCAGATAGCGGATCAGGTATGAAAGCAAGTAATCCTTTAAATAAAAAAACGCACTACCTATACTTAATTGTAGACATTATACGGCGAAGAAATATAAGTAATGCTCCCAAGAAATGGAAACGAATAAGACTAATATCGTCTTCCGGTGAATCAGTTCATACTTTAAAAGTGAATTCGGAACCCTTACAAATGGAAGAAAGCAACATGAAATCAAGAAAGAGGACACGAAATCCACGTAATTATGCACAAAATATAAGAAAAATTAAGAGAAATAGTGGAGAGGAATATGAAACAAAAGGTTCGAAGCATGTGAGCAGTAAACTTTTCGAAAATAAAGATTGCCTTTGTTCCAAAAAATGTATAAATGTAATCGGATATGAAGATAGGAAAGCTAATTTTGATTCTTTTTGGAAATTAGCAAATTTCGAATAACAGAATTTGTTTCTGTATGGTTTGGTTCGAAAATAATCAATAAAACAAAGAAGACCCAGAAATTAGGAAGGATATATGAGAAAATATAGTTTTAAGTTTCATCTTAATGTACTAAATTCAGAAGTTTCTGTTTGCAAAACTTTTTTTTTGGATACTTTCAACATATCTAACGGAAGATTAAGTCGTCCCTTAAATGCTAAAACACCTGGAAGGGATGGTCGTGGCAAAATGGCTGGTTCATCTAGAAAAATAGATGAAGCAAATATTAAAGTGTTACGACTTCAGGTCGAAAGTATTTAAGTGCTGACTTAGATGTTCGAAAAATGTATGAGCTGTATGTGGAAAAATGTGATGAAAATAATACATCACGTGTGAAAGAGTGGACTTTACAGGAAAATATTCAATACGGAGTTCAACTTAAATTTTCATACTTCTCGTAAAGACTAAAAAAAAGTGTGATTCGCTAAAACTAAAAATTGAAGCATCCAGCAATGAAGACGAGAAGTTGCATCTTATGGAAATTCATGATTCACATCTTAACAGTGCCGAACAGGCTAGAAAAAGTTAAAAAGATTCCATACAAAAAGCAAAAGATAACCCGAGTGAATATTAAGGATTCACATTTGATCTACAGAAACAGAGAACGCAAATAAACAAAAACGAATCGTTCTATTTTGATACGTTCGGATCTTTCAAGCGAACGAACCAAAAATGATTCAAACAACAAAAGAACGATTGGGGGTCTGTTTTGTTTTTCGGTTTCTATCACTAGCGAAACCATTAACAAAACAAAACGATTGAGCGACGAAGAGACACAAACGAAACCAAAACAACGATTCGTTAAACAATCGTCGGATAACAACAAAAAAAATTCTCTACTTCGCAATATTTTGCGCAGTTAGCATTTTTTCCGCAGTTTGCATTTTTTGCAGGGTTCGTATCAACAATGTTGCCTCAAACTTGATGAATGTTTGGCTTAGAATATCAGAGTAAAACAGAAAACAAAGCAAACAAAAATAAATAGGACAAAAGTATAGTAGCGATCTTCATTGATAGATTCTTCAAATAATTTTTTTTTCTACGTTCACAAATATCAACCACTGAATGATGACAAAGCTATTTACAAACAGGTCAAAAGCAAAATTCAAAATCAACTTGATATAAGAGGCAAGGATCATTCGCATGCTGACTCTTTCCACGGAGTTTGAGTTCAATGTCTTTTGCATATCAATGATCATTAATGAAACGCTTGATTTGGTTTCGTTTTCCATACTGACATGTTAGCGAAAATTATAAAAATTACGTTAGTTCTCTCTTCCACTGAAAAGTTCAAAAGTAGCCCTCACGAACGAAACGAATGAAAAGTAAAGGTTTTCTATCACCCTCTGAGCGATCGGTTCGGATATCGTTTAGTTTATTTGCGTTCTCTGTACAGAAAGCACTTTCTTATCCAAAACTTTCTGTTTCGGTAGCTTATTATAAGCAAAACATTTATGTATACAATTTAGGGTTTCATAATTTCCACAATGAAAATGCTAAAATGTAAATATGCATGGGATGAAACAATCGCCTCAAGAGGATCACAGAAAGTTGCGTCCTGCATCTTAAAGCACATTCAGGACATTACCACTTAAAAGCATGTCATAGCTTACAGTGGTGCCTGCCAAGGACAAAATCGTAACATTAACATATGTAGCTTTAATATGGTTAAAAATTGTTCAGTCATCTGATAATGTTGAAACAGTTGATCATAAATTTATGGTATCCGGCCATTCTTTTTTGCCAAATGATCTCGATTTTGCTTTGACAGAAACTAAAATTAAAAAATCGAATTAATTATACATCTCTGAGCATTATCATAATTTAATAGAATTATGTAAAAAGAGAAACCCATTTTTGGTAGTACAAATAGCTCAGAATGATTTCATTTCGACAAAAAGAATCAACGATTAATAGAAAGAAAAACACCAATGGAGAAGCTGTGTCTTGGCTAAAAATGCAATGGATGAGATTTCTAAAAAATGCTCCATATAAGATGTTTTATAAAACTTCCTTGGATGACAATTCCGAAATCAAAGTATTAGACCTCTCACCTAAAAGAAGAATACGAAAATATTTACGAAATACGAAAATATTTATTTGCTTCCATTATACACAACCATTAGACCAATAAAAGAAGAAAAACGTAAAGATATGATGGATTTACTACGCTATATCCCACCAATTTTTCACAAACACTTTATTTCCCTAAATACTAATAAATAATTTACTTAGTTAAAATGAAATGAGTTGGAATAAAATCTTAATTTCTAATAAAAATGTTTCCTTAATGGTGTAAGTCATTTATAAAGTCATGCAGTTAATTTTTAAAGTGTTATAAGTCATTTTAACCTTTCAAAACCCCATTTCCTTTTAAAAATGGTTATAAATTTCACAATCATAATAATACTTATTTGTTGGCACTACTTTACTGTCGAAAAATCATATTCCATAATACAAAAATATTTTTTCAGCCTTTAAAATGCAAAACTCTAAATATCTCGAAACAAGAAAAATATGAAAATATATTTATAAAGCAAATAAAAAAATATGACACTTATAAAAACAACTTTCACAAATGAAAAAAAAATTCAAAATAACATTTTTTTTTTTTGTTAGTAGCTACTTTTGCTTTTCGAAGTTTTTCTGAATTTAAGATTAATTTTCCTATCATGATTTTAGTGTTCTAAGTAGACATTTCAACGTTATTATGTTATTATTTTTCGGTTAAAACTTTATTTTAGAGATTCTTCTAGATGGATTTTTTTGTATTAAATCCTTAACATAGTTGACTTCTTTTTAAACGAACAATTTTGATTATGGTACTTATTTAAAGTTGAGTCAAATTTTGTTATGCTACAAATTAATACACACACACACACACACAAATATTTACATAATTTTACTCACATAGTACTTACATCCAGGGAAAAACACATTCCGTCACAACTCAGTGACATGTTGGCGCCACAAAAAGTTCCACCACTGTTTACCAAAATAAAACTAACTTCACAGCTTCATTCATCCGCATCCTCAGTCTGTTTGGCCTGTCATTTCGTCTGCCATCATGTCTGCCTGCCGTCAGAAAAAGTTTCGTCGTCTCGTTGGCCAGACTGTATTAAAGTTGCTTTATACCTTAGTAAATATCTTTAAAGTGTATTTTTGTTTTTTGTTTTCTCAAGCAGAGATTTTTGTTGGCAATGGAAAAACTTAAAAATCACATAAAAATGGTCGAAAACTAACAACCTAGTAGTAGTAATCCAACTGGTCAATAACTTTTTATGTGCTTACCAGATGGAGTAGAAAAGAAATGAAGTATGGATAAAATAACACATGATGCACAAGAGTAAAAAAAAATTTCTTTGGAAAATCATAGAATTTTTAGTTTGGAAGCAATTCGCAATAAGATGGGAAATTTTTGTTTTTTTTTTTGTTTTTATTGCTTAAAGCATGTAAGTGAAAGAGTCTGAAACATGACAGCTTTGTAGGATGTGTCAAGAAATGCTGTCTCAAGGCAAACTAAATATAGCTACCTGCATAAAATATTGAGCAAATATTGTTTTAGAAAGTTCCACGAAAATCATTTTAAAACATTTCCTCAAATCACTCAGATTTGGCTCAGATGGCCTGAATGACACAGCCGACATAAAGACAAGAACGAGCTGTCTTGAGATAAACAGACTAATAGATATCAAGATGACAGTTACACAAACTAAAAAACAGTCAATGTATTTAAAATCTGCCAATATCACTATCATTGCGGGTAAGACAATGACTGAGTCATTCTGTGCATGACTTTGAAGATGACACATACGAGTAGATCCCACTTTGCTGAGTATTAAACACATTTGTGGGTAGAAAACGAAAAAAACAGAAGAAAACTTTTCAAATTTAGCTCGAATTGCACAGAGGAAGTTCAACGATTTTAGTTCAACTACTTGAAAATTTGACTATTTTGAGGTTCAATGTTTTCGGAGAAAGCAATTCATGTCACTTTTTAATTATTTTTTAGATGATTTAACATTTTCTATTCTTTTTTCTTCTTTACAGAAACTCCTCACAATAGCCCAGTTATATCGGGTATTCGTTCTCGTTACAATATCGGTGATTCACTGCGTGGTAACTGCACATCACGGCATTCCAGACCAGCTGCGAATCTAACATGGACAGTAAATAATAGAGAGGTAAGCTTTGCTGTATGGTTCTAAAACAGAGATGGGCACACCACACACCGACATTATGTCAATGTATATGTGTCGCACTCAGCTTGCTACACTGAAAGCTGCGGTTGTGCAGAAAAGGCAAAAAATAAATAAAACTAAAATTTACATTAGTCATGCAAACTTTACACATTGTTGTGTTTATGATCCCATATGATCAGCTCGTCTAAATTTAATTCTACTTCGCAGCATTTGATTAACATCAAGTTTGAGAGATGTTCGTCTGATAATTTGTTACGAATCTTGCTCTTGATAATTTTTAAATAAGAAAACGAACTTTCACAAATGTACGTACTTCCAAACATTGAGCAAAGCTTGTATATACTTTCCATAACATTCGGATAAATCGACTCATCAATATGTCTCCAAAAGTCAATGCCAGACACAGTTGGTAAAAAAATATTATTTCGCAAACCCATTAACTCCGCTTGTATATCCTTTCAAAAAGTGTTCAATAGTGCAAGTTAAGGGACTTTCAAATAATTTAATTTAATGAAGTACAGACTTCATAACTCTTTTTATATATAGCCCATCATCAAGGGGTTTGCATTGTGTTGCTAAAGCTGAAGCCATAACATATGACGCTTTAAGTTTATAAGTTTCAAAATTTATGAAATTTATCAAAGGTCAGGTTGTACATTATTATCAACCACAGAATCAGCGAAACTTTGCTTCAATATGATAAATAACTGCCTGCGATCATCATGGCTAATTTTTCCAAATTTTGAATGAAATGTTTTATAATGCCTTCTTGCATTGTCTATTCGATTACCAGCAGTTATTTTGTCACACAGCAAGCATTCCAACTCATTTTTAGCATTTAACGAAAAAAAGCATTCCATTTCAAATTCCATGTCGATTGTTTTACAGTGTACCTAAAGCAGAGAAGAGCATAAAAAATCATAAAAAAAGCGAAACAGACGAACGCGAACTTGCCTGCTTGAAGTTTCGTAGCATACTGAGCTCTGCTGATCAACGCTGACTGCTATATGTGTATACAGAAATGTGACGTCATTCCTCAAATTTGAGGTTCGTGCCCTTCTCTGTTCTAAAATGTCAATGCAAGTCATCGTCCAACCAATTACAAATCGTGTTAGGTGCAAAATGAATGTAGTTTAAAAAAAATATGAGAAGTGTTTAAAAAGTAACGGGAATTTTTGAATTTCGCGGGCTGTGTTGGTGCGATTGGCCCGATTTTCTTTTGTTGCCAAGCATGTCTCGGAAGTATCTACGAGAGCTGCCTTTTAAGTCTTGTGCCTCAGCAACACTAAGCATTGCCAGATGATTTGATATTTTTTTAGCATAAACGTACGCACAACGTTTTGGTGTATGTACGCTTATCGGTTTTGTTTACATTGGTTTGAAATTGTATTTCAGCAAAAAAAACTGAAATTAACGCGTGAACATTTTTGGGTGCTTGGGAGTTTTTACGATTTTTTACATACATTTACAAGAAAAGAATAAAAAAAAAGAATTTCAGCAAAAAACATGGCATTAACACGTGAACATTTTTGGGTGTTTGGGATTTTTTACAATTTCTAACATGTATTGACAAGAAAAGAATGCATCGATCAACTTTGTTAGATTTTTGGTGATGTAGCACCACACCCAAAGACTGCAAAACGCTGCACATTGTTTCCAACCATGAAAAAGACCGCCAAAAAGCAATTTTTAAAGATTTTCGAAAAATATTATTTATTTCAAATACGTGCTAAATATAAATAAAGCCGAAAATCTTCACTGTCAACTTTTTTATTGATTTTTAAGGCTTTTTTTTTTTTGAAAGTTTGACAAAAATGTATCAAAAAGTAGAGTCAAATTTTGAGCCAAATTCAAATATTTGTTGTATTATATATAAACTTTAAGATGTTTTCTTTTAAGATAAAATTTATAGTATATAAAAAATATGTTTTATATTTTCATGTATTGTACCAAAGTTTATTAATAAAAAAAAAAAAGGAAATAGATTCATGCCTAATATTTTAGAAAAATCATTGAAAATGTAAATTTTTTACTTTTGCTGAGTGAAAATGGCAAAAAACCAAAGTGTTATCCCTGTTCATCCCCTTCAGAAAAATAATGGTAATGCCTTTGTGGCATATCTTATTATACTAACAAAAAAAAATGTTTGGCCCCAATGTGCCCCAATAGAAAAATTTTAATAAAAACTGAAATGGTTACGGAAGCAACAAACAATTTTTTTGACGTAACGAAGTTACGTTTTACCGTGCAGGTTTCCAAAAAAGTTGAAAAATGTATTTTTTTCAAAATTCATCAGCGTTGCATTGAATTGTTACTCGCTGAGTGTAAGAGCTATGTATGACTAAAAAGATGGTACGACCATAAAGGTTAATTCTTTGACTTCATTATACAAATATAACAACAATTGTAGCAACTAAATTTTTATTAGTATAAAATTTAGTTATACACCCTGTATTTTTATAAGTACGATACATGCAACATAGTAATAACAGTGATAGAGAGCGAGAAACGAGAAACAACAATTTGCGAGAGATAACTTTAATACACACACGCATACACAACATGCTCCATATCATAAATTAAGAAGGAGAGAGAGAGATTAAGAGAAAGCATACCAAGCAACATAAAGAAGTCAGCTTATAAAACCGGTTTGAACATCAAAGTACAGCATGCAGCTACAAGCGAAGGCACAAAAGGCCAGTCACAGCATTGAAGCGGTCTCTTGTTCATAGTACAGTCAAAGTGATCGGACGTTCGGAAGCGCAAAAGTGGTGAGTGTAACCTTGTGGAGTCAGAGTTCTTTTCGATTATTTATGTAGACATATTTCCGGTGGTTAAGTTTCCTTCCCCGGTTATATTTAGTTTCCACTCACAGGGTCGCGATTACGTATTGGTGGTTAAGTTTCCTTCCCCAATATCGTAATCAAACTTCTTTGGCAGGATTTAGAAAAGTTTTCCTCGATTTATGTAGACATATTTCCGGTGGTTAAATTTCCTTCCCCGGTAATATTTAGTTTCCACTTACAGGGTGCCGCGATTAGGTATTGGTGGTTAAGTTTCCTTCCCCAATATCGTAATCAAACTTCTTCTGCCGCAGTGATAGTCATTTAGTCACACTTCTTAGGTCGCAGGAATAGCTAATTGTTTCAAACAAGGTCACACAAAACCCAGAAAAGCACTCCCGACAAGCAGACTCCAATACATCACCTACTACCGTACGTCAAGGTCATCGTGCATTAACCTTAAAAGCGGCCGTAATCTACACTTCAACTTCGCCACAGAGACTCCAAGACATCACCTATTGCCACACGTCAAGGTCATCGTGTGTATACGCTTCAACTTTGCGACAGAGATTCCAAGACACCACCTGCTGCCGCACGTCAAGGTCATCGTGCGTATGCGCTTCAACTTCGCCACAGAGACTCCAAGACATCACCTACTGCCACACGTCAAGGTCATCGTGCGTATGCGCTTCAACTTCGCCACAGAGACTCCAAGACATCACCTACAGCCACACGTCAAGGTCATCGTGTGTATACGCTTCAACTTCGCCACAGAGACTCCAAGACATCACCTACTACCACACGTCAAGGTCATCGTGTGTACACGCATTAACCTCGAAATCGGCCTTAATCTACGCTTCAACTACGCCACAGAGACTCCCAGACATCACCTATTACCGCCAGTCAAGGTCATCGTGTGTATACGCATTAACCTCAAAATCGATCGTAATCTACGTTTCAACTTCGCCACAGAGACTCCAAGACATCATCTACTGCCGCACGTCAAGGTCATCGTGCGTATACGCATTAACCTCAAAATCGACCGTAATCTACGTTTCAACTTCGCTACAGAGACTCCAAGACATCATCTACTGCCGCACGTCAAGGTCATCGTGCGTATACGCTTCAACTTCGCCACAGAGACTCCAAGACATCACCTACTACCGCACGTCAAGGTCATCGTGCGTATACGCATTAACCTCAAACGCGACCGTAATCTACGCTTCAACCTCGCCAAAGTGCCTCCAAGACATCTCTTATTACCATCAGTCAAGGCCATCGTACGTATACCCATAGGAATGTATATAAGACACTAGGATTAAGCCGTATCTTGAATTGTCAATAAATAATTATCATCTTACAAGCGAAAGGGTTTCTTTATCATATAAATTTTCTGCAACGAACGCTGGACACCGGCGAGTATATCCCAGCTCTAAATCCGGAGAACGGAACTTCGTAACACAATTCAAAACATCATCGGGACGCGGTGGGAACTACTTAAGCAACGCAACTGAAAATTTGTTACATGGAACTATTACTCGCTGAGTATTAGTGCTTGGACTAAAATTATGATACACCAATAAAGGCCTGCTTTTTGCCCTCACAAAAAAATTTGACAAAAATTTCTGTTGTCAGGGGAACACAGAGAGAGCCGCTCAAAGATCGACAATGCAACTTTCATTTAGCGGCGTTGCATTGACTTTTGCTCGGTGAGTTTATAAGCTACAGTAAATATTTAAAAAGGAAAATGAAGGATTTATACTTGGCCTTACGATAAAAATACACAAAAATAAAATTCTGACGTCAGCAGGTCGTGAATATGGCAGCATATCGACTCATAACCGCCAAAATATCTTAAGCGACATAATATCCGATTTATGTTTTTGATGAAAATCGATAATTTGCGATGGTTTACATCGTCTGTCAAAATTTCATAGGTGTACGAAATTAGATTATGAATTTAAACCAAAAGCAAAAAATTAAAAAAGCACTAAGCACTAAGCAAAGATAATTACAAAAAACCTTCTCCTGTAAAATTTTCTTTTTGGCGCTTAAGATATTTTGGCGGTTATGAGTCGATATGTAACAGAAATGTAATATCGATGCATGCAATTATTACTCACTGAGAAGACGAGCTGCGGTAAATTTTGTTTTACGACAGCATATATGTGTTATTACGCTTCACAACTAAAATACAAAAAAATTCTTATCGTCATGATTTCAGGTTGGCAACCACACAATGCACTAAAAATGCTACAACCATGAAAAAACGTTGCATGGAATTTTTACTATGTGACTACTGGCGTTACGGTAAATTTTAAGGAACGAAATTTAAGGTGAGGACTTCGGACACATGATAAAAATAACAAAAAAAAAAAATTTATCGCATCATTATCACCCTCAGGTAACCGCCTAATATGACGCATATGCATCACTTTTGCTGGATTTATTGCATGCAGCTACGGCAAAGATAACGCACCAAGGAAAAACACAACCAATGGAGAAGCAACTAACAAAACACACGCAAAACAAGCACACACCAACACCAACACCAACACCAAGACCAACACCAACACCAACACCAACACCAACACCAACACCAACACCAACACCAACACCAACACCAACACCAACACTTACACCAACACCAACACCAACACCAACACCAACACCAACACCAACACCAACACGAACATCAACACCAACACCAACACCAACAATAACACTAACACCAACACCAACACAAACACCAACACCAACACCAACACCAACACCAACACCAACACCAACACCAACACCAATACCAACACCAACACCAACACCAACACCAACACCAACACCAACACCAATACCAACACCAACACCAACACCAACACCAACACCAACACCAACACCAACACCAACATCAACACCAACACCAACACCAACACCAACATCAACACCAACACCAACACCAACACCAACACCAACACCAACACCAACACCAACACCAACACTTACACCAACACTTACACCAACACCAACACCAACACCAGCACCAACACCAACACCAACACCAACACCAACACCAACACCAACACCAACACCAACACCACCACCAACACCAACACTTACACCAACACCAACACCAACACCAACACCAACACCAACACCAACACCAACATCAACACCAACACCAACACCAACACCAACACCAACATCAACATCAACATCAACACCAACATCAACATCAACATCAACATCGACATCAACATCAACATCAACATCAACATCAACATCAACATCAACATCAACATCAACATTAACATAAACATCAACATCAACATCAACATCAACATCAACATCAACATCAACATCAACATCAACATCAACATCGACATCAACATCAATATCCACATCCACATCAACATCAACATCAACAACAATAACAACAACAACAACAACAACAACAAGAAACACCGTCTCGTCAAAACCTACGGATGTTTCCACGACACAGCCAACTCTTTTTTGTGTGGGTTTCAAACGCGACTCACAACCGTTTAGAGCCGTCGCACACTAGAGACTTTTAGTCGGCCGATGGTTTGATTTGTTTTCATGTGGGCATAGTGTCTTATGAAAGTGCGCACACCTAACGATTGAATCAAACCCAACTAAAAAATCAAATGTGAGGTCAGATTTCCACTTGATTTTAAAGTCTGCCAACTATCTGCAAAGTGGGTATGGCGTGCTATGGAAATCCACACACTAGCCGATCAAATAGTTTGCCAACTGGTGGACATGTTTTTTGTTTCTGTTTTAATTTTATTTTTCGTTGAAAAGTGTTGCTTTTTGCAGTATGAATGGGGATAAGTGTTGCCTTTTGCAGATTACAAAAAGGAATAAACAAGTTTTAATTATTGTTATAAGAGATAGCGTAAGTGCCAGCAAAATGTTGAATGCGGCTCATTACATAATAATTTATAAAAAAAAAAGTTTAGTATTCATAGCCGCACCAAAATCAACAAAAAATATGTCAGTAACGAAAAATTTTATAAAACTCAAAACAGCCAAATAATTTTAAAACACCCCCTGAGAATGTTTCTCAAATGCAACCCCGCAATTGGCAAACTATCCGGGCACAGTGTGCGCACCTACAACCAACTAAATAGTTGGCTTATCAGCCAATCAAGCATCAAACTATCGGCCGACTAAAAGTCTGTAATGTGCGGCGGCTCTTAAAGTTATCGTTGCTCGGGTAAGCATAGAAGCAAACGGTTGTCAGCTTACACCGAGAAAAAAGCAATAGTAAAATCATCAAAGCCGGCTTGGGTAAAGAAAATTGTATGGAAATTAGAAACTTATGGTTATTCACCAAAGTAATATATTGTTTAATACAATGCTTGGAGAGCACATACTTCGATACCCTGCCAATAACAAAATGTTTCATTCACCCATGCCAAGTATATAATATTTTAACCAATAGTTAAGCCACTGAAAACTTTGACACTGAAAATTTTATCAAAATGGTTTGAGCAAAATTTGTCGCTGAATACTCCCTTTTGTTATAGTTCTCGATTAGTTTTTGAAATGAAAATGATATAGCCTAGATGTTTAGACAAGGTACAATGCTTCACCTTTTTATAAGCGATCTAAATGCATAATTTTATTTACTTTGCAAATCTATGTTGTAAACTTTGTAAGTATGTCTATTTACATTATATAGAACAATTTTATATTCCTTAATAAAAATGAAAACTTTTGGTTCATTTTGCTTAGAAGTTTCACCTAAGTGCTTGGGTAATTTTCCACAACAGCAATGTACAAAATTTTACCTAAGTATATTAAAAGTACATTTCACACTTGTCTTTGAAAATTTTTTACAAAAACAATTATACAGTAATTTACCTAAGTAGTTGCATATTTTATACTTCTCCCTGTATATTTATTTATCTATTTAACTTTGATAGTTCAATAAAGTTTTTTGTTGAACATTTGAACACTATGTTCGGTAGAATAAGCAAGCACGCTTCATATAAATTGTCGAAGCTAATGTGTAAATTACAAAATACTTCGCTTATTTATCATTCAAATCAATATCGGTAAGTTAACATGTAAAACTTAGATGTTATGATTAAAAACTTAGGAGGGTGAAAACTGCCTAAGCCATCGTATAAATTATACTGGGTTTTTTATTAATTTTGCATAAGTTTTTTTCCCGGTATAGTCAGACGGGCTCGACATGGCTAATGCTGGCCTTAAAGTTCTATTCGTCTTTAAATCGCTTTCCAGTGAGATATTGTATTGCTTTTACTCCTTACAATTATCAAATCATCCTCTTTACAGCAAAATTTAAAAAATTTGCAAAGCACAAAAAACAGCCTGTATATAATCGCCTGTGCGACTTAAAACCATACAAGGCAGTGTCTTGGCATCATCATAAAATAGTGCGTGTGGAGGAGATGCATCAACACCATGTGCTGCATTTGCTGCCAAGATTTAAACGCATCTATCGAAATCGCTCTAATTTAAGCACTTTCAGGCACGCTGATTATTGTTGATTTGGTAGAACGTACGATAATTAAGGTCTTTGTAAACTCCAACAAGTTCCATGTTGTCGTAGGTAGGTATGTTTTCTCCTTTTTTTCTGCTATTCATAGCTTCGATAACAGATCGAAAACCATGCTGAGTAAACCATAAGCAGTCAACTTGGTTTCGACCATAAAACCATGATATTGGTAAATCCACATTTGGTGGATTTTTGCCGTCACAGCTATTTATATGAGCATGCAATACACATACAAACGAAAACTTCTACACACATTTCGTTTCTGTAGTTTGACTCTCAATCATGCATTTACTTTTTTACATACGCATAAAAACACATATACATACATGCCCTACACAAGCAGACTGTAATAGCGGCAGTTCGTTCATATCCTTAGTCCTTGGCTGCAGTTATTGGTTTCATTTCATGTACGTTTTATGGAAACAAAGCGATTGTTTAGGTTGGCCAATTTATGCTCTTTGTTCGAAAAACATTTTCATCTCTCCGATGCTCTCAAACGCTTGGTTTCAATTTTATTTACTGGCATAAAAAGCTTTATCAAGTTCCTGTGGCAATGCTTTCAAAGTCATGGAAATGTGGTTTTTTTATGATGATGATGATGTGTTGAGGGTTAAGTAATTTGAAGCAGCTGGCATTTTTTAAAGTGGTTTCGTTAGATTGAACTTTTTATAAAAATTACTTAACTAGCCAAATGTCTTAATTTCTTATAAATTAATAAGGAGTCCATTGATATTTTTATTTGCAACATTTTTATGAATTTCCAGATATTGTTCCAGTTTGAAAAATCCTGGAAAAAGTAATCGCCAAAGCATAATGGAATATAACGGAATTGTGCATTATTTAATAGCGATATAAGCAGAAATTTTCGAATTGAATAACCGAGATTGCTTTGAAAATGATTCCTTTTTTTTTAAATATTTTTATAATTATATTTTAAAATTCAGTTTTTTACTTAGAGAAATAGAAAAAACGCTAAAATATTCGGAGAAACTTTTGTCTCAATCATTGCATCTTGTAAATTAAGTCACTTTGAACAAAATTTTTTATTTCACATTTTCATCAATGGAACGATAACGCGAGTACAGGAAATCACTAGAACAATTTATTTCGTTGAGCTTCTCGACGAAGCCCACGCTAGAAATGAGATTCGATTTTTTTAAACTTTTAGGGAAGAGCTTCTAAAGCAACAACAACCTGATGCTAACCAATAAATAAATAGATTGACAGCAAAATAAATACCAAAAATATTTGAAATAAACACGAGAGCTCACAAGCATACACACACACATGTATATAACTAAAAAAACATTAACTCAATACAAACGCAATTAAAATGAATGAAAGGATTTCTACCTTTTAACCTTGAGTGATTGAAATGAAAGGGATTGAAAGAAGGATTGAATTAAAATCGATGAATGTTGAAAATTCCGAATAATTAATGAGATCAAAACCACAGAAAAAAAAGGATTCGTAATAAAAAATAAAAAATTAGGAAATAGAATTATAAGAACAACACGGCAAGTATTGTAAGAAAGCTCAGTTAAGCAAATACATTTTAGATCAAACAAAACAGGGAGAATGCAAAGAAAACGTTTTTCACTACAATTTCTGTGCTTTTTTTTTTATTTGTTTATTCTTTTAATTTTCTTTTTTTTTATTTTTTTTTTTTTAATAAAAGCTCAGCCTCTAAAATAGGTCAATAGGAGCGAAGCATATAAACAAAACAATAACAAAAACAAGAACAACATCAACATCAACATCAACTTGTTTATAAAGAGAAATTCGTACAATAGAATTGTTTTAAGTTGATTTCTCAAACTCAAGAAATTTTTATGCCACGCCAAAAAAAAAAAAAAAAAATAAAAAAAACTAGGGTAGATAGAGGGAAGAAAAAGAAGCCTTAACCTGCGGCAACACCGACAGCCTTAAAAGCTTGGCGCCCTTAAAACATGCATGCTATGCCTTGCGAAACTGAGCTGCTGTCTTGCGTTTATTTTGTCAGCGTCACTCATAGCATACATTTAGGCTCAGAGCTTTATTGTCATCGTTAAGCACAAAAGACGCATTCAATTTTTTTTTCTCTTACCTGAGTTAAAGTAAAAAATATTCTGCTAACAAAACAATTTTTTCTTTTCTTAATTAATCCTTAGGTAAATCCTTCACATGTGCGTCATTATAGGTTACTGCGTGATGGACGCAACGGCTTGGAAACATCTATTATTGGCATACATTTTGTCATCACAGCGAAACATCTGGAGAGTGGAAAACTTAAGGTGAGTTGTAGAAAGTTTGCTTTGGCTAAGTTTACTGAAGAATATACCCTCGAACTCACAAATCAAAATCAAAATCAAAATCTAAATCAAAATCAAAATCAAAATCAAAATCAAAATCAAAATCAAAATCAAAATCAAAATCAAAATCAAAATCAAAATCAAAATCAAAATCAAAATCAAAATCAAAATCAAAATCAAAATCAAAATCAAAATCAAAATCAAAATCAAAATCAAAATCAAAATCAAAATCAAAATCAAAATCAAAATCAAAATCAAAATCAAAATCAAAATCAAAATCAAAATCAAAATCAAAATCAAAATCAAAATCAAAATCAAAATCAAAATCAAAATCAAAATCAAACTCAAAATCAAAATCAAAATCAAAATCAAAATCAAAATCAAAATCAAAATCAAAATCAAAATCAAAATCAAAATCAAAATCAAAATCAAAATCAAAATCAAAATCAAAATCAAAGTAGAATCAAAATCAAAATCAAAATCAAAATCAAAATCAAAATCAAACTCAAATTCAAAATCGAAATCAAAATCAAAATCAAAATCAAAATCAAAATCAAAATCAAAATCAAAATCAAAATCAAAATCAAAATCAAAATCAAAATTTTAGAAGCTGAGAAAAAGTCTCCCTTAAAATGTCTTTCTTAAGACATAATGAGGCTGTAGAGGTTTCAATTGTTTTACGACATTTCCAAAATTTTAATTTTCGATCGAGAAAGATGCGTTTGACATGGCAACGTCACATTTTACTGCACACTCATCGAAATTGTTAGTCGATGAGTGTTAGTGCTTTGACAAAAATAATAGTAAGATAGTAAAGGTTAATTCTTTGACTATATTAAAAAAAACGAAAAAACAAAATTAAAGACGTTTTCGGTCCGCGATGGGAGCTGCTTAAGCAACGCATTTGAAAATTTGTTACATGAAATTATAACACGTTGTAAATTATATAATTGCTACGGAAAAAATTATTATTCGCCAGCAAGGGCTGGTCCTTAGCCCATAAGATAAAAATAGACAAAACAATTAATGACATCATGAGGCCGCGGAGAGAGACGCTCCAAGATTGAATATGCAGATATCATGCAACGGCTTTGCATTGAATTATAACTCGATGAGTTTATGCACTACGGTTAATGTTATAAAACAAAACTGAAGGATTTGTAGTGGACCTTACCACAAAAGTAAAAAAAAAAAGAAATTATAATGCTGTCAGGTCGCGAATGTAGCAGTTGATGCAACAAAAATGCAATATTGTTGCGTGGAATTATTACTCGCGTATAAGAGGTGCTACGTTAGATTTTATTTTACGACAACAAAGATTGGGTCCTTGACTTTATAACAAAAATGAAAATTAAATTCTTTTCAAAATTCAATTCTTGTGCCATGACAATATGGAGGTAACCTAATAATGCAGTAAAAATGCAACAATAATAAAATAACGCTACATGAAGTTATAACTTCGTGACCATTGGTGCTACGTTCAATTTTATCGAAAGATAATAAAGGTGAGGTTCTCGATTACGTGATAGAAATAGAATATAAAAAAACATCGATAACGTTATGAGGCTCCGTAGGGAACCGCTCGATATAACGTAAATGCTCAATTGAGAGTATTGCATGGCACTAGGGTAAATGTAGATGCTCCATTGAGAGTATTGCATGGCACTAAGGTAAATGTTAATGTAAATGTATCACTTAAAAGAAAAGCAAAATAAAAATCTAAATTAGAACATGACATATGTTAGAACAAGGATCCAAATCCAAACAAGGATTAGAAAAAGGAAGAGGAGAAGGATTTGTACAACAATTAAGACCAGGAAAACGAAAAAAAATTAAGACAAGGTTTTGAACAAGGATTATGACAAAAATTAGATAAAGACCAAGAACAAGGATATGGTCAAGGATTAGGAAAAGGATTCAGGCAGGGATTCAGACAATGATTTAGACAAGGCTTGGGAAAAGAATTTAGACAACACTAGTTTTTCCCGGCGCGCGTTGCTGCACCCAGCAGTAGGGGAAGATAATAGGTATATTCAAAACTTTTCTTAGACCCATAGTTTGACACCACTGTCGTTTTCCACTGCTCGTTACAGTTTCCCAGTAGCAGGAGATAACCAAATAGTAACTCCATTTTGAGTTTGTATGTAACTACTGTTATTTTTATTTACAAAGCTATTCGATATTGCAAATTTTAATAGTATCCCAGTTTTCTAGTAGTAACTTAATACCAAATTATAGCTTAATATGGCCAAAACCATCAAAAATATAGCAATTTTATTGATTTGTGGGCGGTAAAAGGTGATGTGGCAGCCCATTTTTAGAAGAGATCTAGACAGTGAGCATACGAATTAAATGATCAAATTTTAGTCTAATAAAACCAAAATCTTCCGATATATAGAATTTTTATTAATTTGTGGGCGGTAAGGGGGGGTGTGGCAACTGTTTTTAGTATAGTTTCCGACAGCAATCAAACATAATTAATTACCAAATTTTAGTATAATATCACCAAAATCTTCTGATGTATAAAATTTTTATTGATTTTTGGGCGGTAAAAGGTGTGACAACCCAGTTTTCGTACTGTTGCCGACATTGAGCATACAAACTAAATTACCAAATTGTAGCCTAAAACGGCCAAACCCATCGGATATATAGCGTTTTCATTGATTTGTGGGCGGTAAAAGGGGGTGTGGCAACCCATTTTTAGAACAGTTGCCGACAGTGAGCATACAAATAAAATTACTAAATTTAAGTCTAATACCACCAAAATCTTCCGATATATAGAATTTTTATTCATTTGAGGGCTGGAAAAGGGGGTGTGGCAACATTTTTTTCTACATAGTGTTCTTTCTTGGGCCAATACGAATCCATCAAGTCTGAGTTTTATTGTTAAACGACATTTATTTCCAAAGCTATTCGATATCATATATTTTAATAATATGGGCGGTGCCACACCCCCTTGTCCAATGCTTGCTAAATTTTGCTAGTCGAAGGAAGCGACTAAATAGTACGCTCTTACCAAATTTCATTTATATGTGACTTATAAAGTTTGAAATTTATACCGAAAATTTGGTCTGCTGGAAAAGTGCCACGCCCCACGTCAAACGCCCGTAAAATTTTACCTGTGGAACCTTGTAAATTGAGGTAGAACATCGAATTCCAATGCTATGTGACCTATAATTTCAAAGCTATTCGCTATCGTAGATTTGGGTTGTATGTGAGGTGCCACGCCCCCTTGTCCAATGTTCAGTGAATTTTTAACCGACTTCAAAAAGGAGAAGGTTCTCAAGCTCGTTGGTTTGTCCGCTTTTTTTTTTTTTAATGTATGTACATCGATAACTCCTAAAGCACTTGCCCGATTTCCGTAATTTTTTGTCAACAGATAGATATCATGAACGCGGAGGTCCTTTTTTTTAAAAGTGGGCGATATTCGACAAAGGGGCTTGTCAATATTATAAAAACACTGTATTTCAGTTAATATTGACACTAGGGTACTGAAATTTACTGTAAAAATACTAGGGTAGGCAGCATTATTACAAATTACGGTCAATAAAGTGGGCGGTTTTTGACAAAGGGATGTGGTCATCTTAGAAAAACACTGTATCTCGAATATATTTACACTAAGGCACTAAAATTTAGTACAGGGGTAGACACAATTTTTAAAAATGACTGTAAATAAAGTGGGCGTTATTCGACAAAGGGGTGTGGCAATATTTTAAATACACTATATGTCGAATATTATTGACACTAGGGTGCTGAAATTTAGTTCATGGGTAGGCATAGTTATTACAAATTACAGTCAATAAAGTGGGTGTTATTTAACAAAGGGGTGTGGCAAAATACTATATCTCAGTTAACATTGACACTAGGGTTCTAATATTTGGTATGCAGGTAGGTGGGAAGGTAGAATCATTACAAAAGTGGGCGGGATTGTACATAGGGTGTGGCACTTTAAGGAAATTATTATATATCGGTTAATATTGATACTTGGGAACTTAAATTTGGCACAGGGCTAGGTAGAATCATTATAAAGTACGGTAAATAAAGTGGGCGGGATTATAGAAAGGGCGTGGCACTTTAATAAAACTTGTAAAGAGACAGAAATGAAAGTACCCAACAAACTTTCAGGAATTTATAAATCAAATTTTTTAAGAACAAAGTGTCATGTTTGAAATTTTACTCAAGAATACTATTTCATAAAATTTTTCATATTCTCTCTCTAAAACCTTTTTTTTTTTTGTTAAAGAGTTTTTATTTCTTCCTTTTTCCAAAACCTTCGCGTAACAATTACGAACAAACTCACAGAAGGAGTATTCAATTTGGTCCAGTCGTTTTCAAATTTTAAGCATCCGAACAAACCAAGATTCATTTTTATATATTAAGATTAAAAAAAAGACTTAGGAAAAAGACTGGAACAAGGCTTGTGACAAGAAGTAGGAGAAGGACTATGAAATAGATTTGGACAAGAACTAGGAGAAGTATTTGGACATTCATTAAAATAAGAATTTTGACAAAAATTAGGATAAGGAGTTACACAAGTATTAGGTGAAACATACAAGTAAAGATAAGGAAGGTGACAAGTTTAAGGACAAGGGAGGGAATACGGATAAGAATAAATACGAGGATAAAAATACGTTTAAGCCCGTCAAAACCGACGGGTGTGTCCATCACACACCCAACGGCATCCTTTTTTTAACTTATACGAGCTCATAAAGCTAATTATAAATGATTTTTTTTGTTTTAAACTTTTTTATTGGAAAAATATGTCGGCCCGCTACACAGTGCATTGAATCCATACAAAATTGGAACATAAATAGAAGGAGTGCTCCTATGGTAATGAAATTTTGTGTGCTGGATTTATTTAAGCTAATTAAAAAAAATTGCAAAAATGGTTGGAATTGGTCAGTTCCTAGGGGTACTTCCCTTGGATCTATATTGATTTTTTACATTATTTTGTATGGGAGGTATATACAAAAATTGGTCGATCCATACAAAACTCGGTGAAATGGTTAGTAAAATAAAGCAGTACATGTGTTCTAGAAAAAGTTGAAATCGGTCGGTTCCTAGGGGTACCTCCCTTGGACCTATATTAATTTTTTACATGACTATGTATGGGCGGTACATCTGTTACTCATAAATATTCCCATTTGTATTAATAAAAAAAAAATCAGTTACTTAGGCCATTTCATTTTATTTACAATAGAAAAATAAAATTGGTAACATATTTTTATTAACAAAATGTGAAATAAAAAAGTAAAAAAAGTAATGTGTGCATACACATGTACAAACAACCAAGAACTTATCTCGCTATTGACTTTCATCGCTATTGACTTCTTCGTTAAAATCACTACAAACAATATAAGGGTCATCAACTAATTGAATAAACTTCTCAACTTCTTCATAAATAATTATATTTGATTTTGATTTAATAGTTCTTTTGGATGCTAAGAGAGGCTCAGATGTCAGCAATAATATTTTCATTAAATCTGTATTAGACTTAATCCTTGAGCATTTACGGGTATGGCTAGGTCGATTTTTTCTAAATTCTTTGTGCCTTGCTTTCAATGCCTCTTCAGACAATGTTCCGATTGGTAAGGAAAATGCTGAAATGACTTCACATCCATGTATGAGAACGTTATGAACACTGCTCGGCATATAATACCAGCCATATAAATTTATATACAACTGCCTAGTTTCTTCTAATAACAATCTGAAGTTATTCAGATATATGGGGTAGCCACATGTCAGAACTCTCAATCTATATAAATATATAAAAAAGGAACTTATGTTTGTAAGGCCGCAATAGACTCCTAAACTACTTATCCGATTAGCATGAAAATTTGTATATAGAAGTTTATTGGTACGATGCGTGTTTGTGGGCTATCAATTTTGATCCACCTTGAACACCAGAGGGCGCTGTAGTACAAATTTTTTACAAAACTGCCTAAAACTCATAAACTGCTAATGCGATTAGAATGAAAAGTGGTATACAGTGGGTTTCATATACGTTGAGTGTTCTGCTGCTATCGTTTTTGACCTATCTTGAACACCAGAGGGCGCAATAGTACAAATTTTTTACAAAACTACCTAAAACTCCCAAACCGCTCATGCGATTAGAATAAAAATTGGTACATAGTAGTTTTAAGGTACGATGAGTTTTTTAACACTATCTTCTTTGACCCACCTTGGACACCAGATGGTGCTGTAGTACAAATTTTTTACAAAATCGCATATTTTTAGTTGTTTCCTTAGGTAACATGTGCAAATATTTACAAAATATAAAATATTTCTTAAATTTAGTAAAATTAAAAAATTTCCGTTATTTTGATATCAAAAACATGAACATATCTTGAAAACTATGAAAAATTTTACTACAACGATATATTTAATGCAACATCCTTGCTCAAAAATGAGAAAAAAACAATCAGAAATTTAATTTTGCGACTTTCAAGTCAAATATCTCTGCTGATTTTGAATACATTTTGTTAAATTTTTTTTTGTCTTGAAGCTTCATTAAAGTACTATGAAAACCTTATTTTAAAAATACCGTTAGTTGAGTATATATATTTTAAATATTTTTTTCAAAAAAGGTCTGAAATTTTGGAGTTTTCCTCACAAAAAGGCTCAAAATTTGTTTTTGTTGTAAAAATAATTTAAATTCAAACTCGCAAATTTATCTATTTAAATCAACTCTATTTAAAAATTATAACATTTATAATCAAAAGTTATTTTAATTTTACGCAAAAATTAAAAACCCATTTTTGTGATTCAAAAAGCAAGGCCTACCCTAGATTTTTTCGAACAAAATTTTTTTTTTCAATATTGTGTTTTTATAATTTTGAAAAAATATACAAGCTAAAAAAATTAATTTATTAGAAAAAATTATCTAAGTATCTCTTGCCAATCAAAAGTTATAGCCAATAATGTTTATCCAAAATATATATACAAAAAGCAAAACGCTGTCTGTGTTATGGCTGGAAACTTCAAAATTACTCAGCCGATAGAGCTGAAATTTAGGCAGTACATTTTTTTCAGGTACGAGATGGCTTAAATTTCTGTCACACCCCCTTTTACCGTCCACAAATCAATAAAAATGCTATATTTCCTACGGTTTTCGTCGATTGGGCTACATTTTGGTAATTTAGTCTGTATGCTTACTGTCGCAACTGTACTAAAACAGGGTAATGTCCATCTACTAGAAAACTGGAACGAGCATTATATAAGAGGGTGTGGCTCCGCCCATACAATTAAAATTTGTATTATCGAATAGCTTTGAAAGTAAAAGTAGCAATACTTACATACAAACTCAAAATGGAGTTACTATTTGGTGATCTCCTGCTACTGGGAAACTGTAACGGGCAGTGGAAAATAACAGTGGTGTCAAACTATGAGTCTAAGAAAAGTTTTGAATACACCTATTATGTTCCCATATAGTTGCAGGGTGCAGCAACGCGCGCCGGGAAAAAGCTAGTATAGTTATAAAAAAAAATTGTTCTATCAAACTTTTGTTTATGCCAGTTATCTGCGAGCTTAGTTCAACGTTATAGAAAAGGCCCCTAGCTGTCTTTCCATCGTTAGTAGACCCATATCCTGGCTTTGGTTTGTCGACCAAGAGACCCATTTTGCTCTTAAACTCAGCTTGAATTCTTTTTTTGTTTTGGCAACCAATAATCCACTTTTAATTGCACTTTTATATATAAACTAGCTGAATTACCCTGTGTTACTAAAATTATTTTGTTATCTAATATAACTTTCTTTTTATAAGGTGTAGATAAAATTTTGGAAATTAAAAGTTAATACTTCAAATAAAATTACAGAAAAGTTTCGTCAAAACCAAAAAATTCTTATTTGTAATTCCCTTTTGAATTTTGCTAAATTTTGAATATTTTTCCATATAAAATTGAGCATTTTTCGCAAAAAGTCTTTTTTTGAAATCTGCATAACTTCCTTGTTTATGAAAAGGGGCAGATAATATTTTGGAAATGGAAAGTAAATACTTTAAATAAAATTAAAAAAAGGTTTGGCTAAAATCAAAGCATCTGTTTTTTTTAAATTCTCTTTTTAATTTTGTTAAATTTTTAATGATTTTCCATACAAAATTGAGCATTTTTCGCAAAAAGTCACTTTTTTAAATCTGCATAACTTTCTTGTTTATAAAAAGGGGGAAATAATATTTTAGAAATCAAAAGTTAATACTTAAAATAAAATTACAAAAAAGTTTCGCTAAAATCAAACAATCCTTTTTTATGTTATAACTTATCAAAATTTGCAAATTTTTGAGTTTTTAGGTGTTTTTTTTTAAGGTAACGAAAATTTTTTTATACAAAATATATAATAAACAAAATTACTTTCAGAAGCAAAATTCATTTAAAAATAATCCTCTTTACTGTTTTTTAGAAAAAACATGATGTAATTTTTAAAACATTTTTTCAAAACCCAATTTTAAATTACTTGATTTTCTTAAAATAACAGGGTGTTGTATAAAGTGATCGCATTTGTTTATTACTAAATATATTTTAAAAAATCTTTTAAATTTTATAGAACTAAATAATATAGATCTAAATTGCATACTTTTCAAAAAAAAAAAAGAAAACAATTATTTTTTTTTCTTACCATTTCAAGCAATTGAGCGCTTGCTTACTCCCAGTGGACAAGGGTTCGAATCCCGTCCATGCCATGGTTTTATGTTTTTATCTCTCTTAAGTATTTCTCTTCTTCTTATGATGATGTCTATCATCAAAATATAAAAATATATTTGTAAACAATAAGATATTAAATGACTCCGAAATAATTCATTTGTGAGTTTTTAAAATAAATATTTTTACCCGTTGATGTTCATAGGGGAATTCAGAAATAATTCTTTTTGAAAATGGTTTCAGTGATATTTAAATAAAATTTTTCCTTTCACTCCATTGTTTTTCCAGCTCCGCTGCACCGCCCAAATCCATGACGTCTATTGGAAACTTACTGAAAAAACAATTGTAGAGGATCATCACAAACACACCGCCACTGATACAACCAACATGGTGCACAACGAGCCCTACGATCAGTATGCACTGCATGATGGCGAACTGCTGCATAAAAAGGACACGTATCTCACGCAAATACAGGGTAATTAATTGCGAAAACAAAAGGCATGCTAAGCTTTGTTTGGATTTCTAATTTTAATGTTTTTTTTTCCCTTTCTCTTTCTATCTCCTGCAGACTTTCTGTTTCACTTTGTGCCCAACGGTGATGATGCATCCTCACTGAATGCCAGCGGCAGTAGCAGCCATACGCTGCATTCACTGCGTGCCAAACACGTGCCGTTCGCCGTCGTAGTTTTGCTGGTCGGCTGGACAATCAAAGAGTTGTTGTTGCAGCTGCTGCTGCTGCAGCCGCTACAGCATGCAACAAACAATCAAAATATCACCAAAGGCCACAAGAGCGCGCCATTAGCAGACACCCAGTTGAAGGTGGCAACAACAATAGTAACAACAACAATAAGAACATCAGCAATACAAACATCATTATCATGTGGAACAAGTGGCTGCCACTTGACTGCTTCTGCCTGTAGGCGGTTTTCAACAACAAAGCTAGAAAATTGTAGGCAGCAATTAAATTTTGCAACATGATTTGTTTGCATTGCAAACTAAATGGCGCAAAAGTAGGCAAATGTTGGCCGCTTTTGGTACTTGTAAATTCTGCGTTTACTACATACATTATTAAAAAATACAAAAAAAGCCTTTTCTTTTTCTATTTCAAGTCATGCTTATTTTTGTGACATACTCGTACATACAAAACAAAAACTTTACAATGTTGATGATGCATGTTGTTGATATCGGTGTCAATGCTGTTCTTAATGCCATAAAAAAATATATATATATGTGGTGGACACAAAAATAACTTTTATTTTATTTAAATATTTTTTATTAATTTTATTTTTTTTTAACAATTTGTTTTTAAACTTCTAAATACATCGAACACAATTTTATATCTAATTTAAAATACAAAATTTTTGATAAATAAAAATTGACAATTTTGAAATCTTAAATAATAATTTTTTTAAATAAATGTGTAAGTGAATATTTGTAAAGTTTGTATGTTGTTTTGTATGTTGTGGTGTCGGTGTTTATATGTGGTGGTATTGAGTCACCACATTATTCCCCCTCCCTTCTGAAAAATTTTGGTCGTGTTGGCTAATAGGTTAAAGTGTACTTTTTTAGTATTTTTATGTTTGGTTGAATGTGTCTGTGCTGTTTCGGTGTCTAAGGTGGCGGGCTTAATCCTATCAATGTTGACTGTTATGTTAGTGTTATTTTTACGAATTGTGAAGTATTTCGGTGTTCTCTCAATAACTTCGAAGGGACCATCGTACGGCTCTTGCAGTGTTTTACGAATTGTGTCATTACGGACAAAGACAAAGTTACAAGTACTAAGAGCTCTAGGTATATATTGTTGGAAGTTGGTGCTGTGATGCGCAATGTTTGACTTTTGATTTTCTACGACCTCTTTAAGTTTGGATAAGGTGTCCGACGAATTAAAGTTCTGACTGCTGTGAATTACTAGTTGTTGTGGTAGCCTGAGTGTTTGACCAAAAACCATTTCAGCTGGTGAAGCCTTAATATCTTCTTTGACCGTGGACCTTAGTCCTAGAAGAACTAGTGGCAACTCTGTGTACCAATTTGTGTGGTTGTTACTCGCTATTAGAGAAGTCTTAAGTTGGCGGTGAAATCGTTCTACAATCCCATTAGCTTGTGGATGATAAGCAGAAGTGGTAATGTGTTTGCTTCCTAGTGTCTTAACGAAGTTTCGAAATGTTGTGGACGTGAATTGAGGACCTCGATCGGAAGTAATTTCCAGAGGAACTCCAAAACGTGAGATGTATTCCTTTTGAAGTGTATCTACGATAGTATTGGCGTTGGTATCTTTAATTGGATACGCTTCGGGCCAACGTGTGTTTCTGTCAACTAAGGTAAGTAGATATCTATAACCTTTAGATATTGGTAAAGGGCCAACTAAATCAACGTGAACATGCTCAAAACGACCGTGTGGTATGTCTATCTTGTGTGGGATTGTCTTCGTGTGTCGATGTATTTTAGCTCGTTGGCATCTAACGCATTCTTGTGACCATTTGTTGATTTGTGTGTTCATTTTGGGCCAAAAATATCTTTGTGTTATGAGTCGTCGAGAAGCTCGTGTACCTGGGTGTGAAATATTATGTAATTGTTCAAAAATTTGTCTGCGTAATGTTTGTGGAATGTATGGACGTGTTCCTGAACTTGTTTGTTCGCACCAAATTTTAATGTTAAGTATTGGAATGTGTATTTGTTCGAATTTGTAAGTGTGTTTATTTAGTATATCTTGTAGTTCTGGATCTGTATTCTGTTCTTTGTGTAGAGTTCTGAGGTTAATCTCTGAGGTTGTGAAAGCCTCTATCTCAGCTCTTGAAAGTGCGTCCGCTACGGTGTTTTCGGTACCTTTAATGTGTCTAATGTCGTTGGAAAATTGTGCAATGAATTCTAGGTGTCGTGTTTGTCTTGGGCTTCTCTCTGTTTTTGAATGTAATGCTGAAGTAAGTGGTTTGTGGTCTGTGTATATAGTAAATGTTCGTCCCTCTAAATAGTGTCTAAAGTGTTTAATTGTAAGGTAAATTGCTAAAAGTTCGCGATCGAACGTACTGTATTTTGTCTCTGATGGAGATAATTTCTTTGAAAAGAAAGCTATTGGTTCTGTTTCCTGATTGTGTTCTTGTTGCAAAACTGCACCGATAGCAGTGTTAGATGCATCCACAGCGATAGAAAGTTTTGCTTTGCTATTAAAATGATTAAGTAGCACTTCCTTAGTAAAACTTTCTTTTATCGTTGCGAATGCTTCTGTTGTGTTTTCTGTCCATCTTAAGTGTTTGTCCTTTGTTTTTGATGCTGAAGTTATCATATCATAAATGTGTGTGAGTGTGTGTGCTAATTTTGGAATGCATCTGTGGTAGTAATTAATCATCCCGATGAATTTCTGCATTTGTTTAACTGTTTCTGGTTTTGGATAGTTAACAATGCATTGAATTCTATCGGGAGATGGTTGTATGCCTTTGTTTGAAATGTCATAACTTAAAAAATTTATTCTGTCTACGCCGAAAATACATTTGTTTGGTTTGATGTTTAGTCCGTAATTGTCTAGTCGTTCAAAAACTAAATTTAGATGTTTGACGTGTTCTTCTTCTGTCTCGCTGGCCACAAGAATGTCGTCGAGGTATACAAATACGAAGTCTAGTTCTCGTAATACTTCGTTGATAAATCGTTGGAATGTTTGAGCTGCATTTCTTAAACCGAATGGCATTCTCAGAAACTCAAACATTCCGAACGGTGTTGTAATCGCGGTTTTATGTATGTCTTGTGTGGCCATGGGGATTTGGTGGTATGCTCTAACTAGGTCTAATTTTGAAAATATGTGTTTATTGTGTAAGTCTATAGATAGGTCGTGTATGTGTGGTAGAGGGTAGCGGTCTGGAACTGTAATGGCATTTAGTCTTCTATAGTCACCACAGGGTCTCCAGTCGTTCACATCTTTTTTGGGTACTAGATGTAGTGGAGAAGCTGACATGGAATCTGAAGGACGGCAGATACCTGCTTTGATTAAGAAATCAAATTCCTGTTTGGCGATTTTGTATTTGTTGGAGTCAAGGCGTCTTGGTCTTGAAAAAGGTAACTGTCCTTCTGTAGTTATGTGGTGTTCTGTTTTGTGTTTTACGGGTTTGTTGTAGTCGGGTTCTGCTGTTAGTGATGGGTAATTTTTGAGAATATTTGTATATTTGTTGTCTAGTGTAATTAGTTTGGGTAGTGATGTTTCTGTAAATGCTGTGATTGCGTTAACTGATAGTTGTGTAAGTGGATCAATGAGTTTCTTGTGTTTTAAGTCTATCAAGAGTCCATATTTCGTAAGGAAATCTGCTCCTATGATGGGTCTTGTAATGTCTGCTAGTATGAATGTAAAAGGGAAATCGCGTCTTAGTTTTAAATTTACGTTAAGTAATTTCTTGCCGAAAGTTGAGATTGTGCTACCGTTAGCTGCTGTTAGAATTAAGTCTGAATTTTTCTTGTGGGCTTTGAATTTATTTACTGGAAGTACGGAAACTTCTGCTCCACTGTCTATCAAAAAGTTTATATGATTGTCGTTATCGTAAATAAAAAGGCGGCGTGTGAGTATTGTTTGACTTCCATCATTAGCCGTCGCAATGATGGAGTCACTTAGTTTGTTGAGTTATGTTGTGTTGTGTTGAGTTGGGTGTCGTTTTGACCGAATGAGCATGGTTGTTCGCATTGTCTAGCTGCCCTTCCGAACCTAAAATGGTATCTACATACCCAGTTGGCAGGTCGTTGTCGTGACACACTTCTTGACGGGGATCTACGTCTTAAAAATCTTCGAAAATTAGTTTCTCTCGAGTTCGAACGTGAATTATTCCGGTATCGTTCGTTTTTTAATTCTTGGACCTCAATTGCTAGTTTGTTGAAACTTTCGAGGATTTTTGACGTTGTTTCAGCAAACGATTGCGTTATCATCGCAAGCTCGGAGTTTTGGGTGTTTTTTGTCATGCGCTGGGCATTATTGCCAAATGAAGCGACTTCGGATTCTGACATAACTTCCCACAAATTGTCAGCTAGTTTCAATAGTTCCTCTAGCTCTCTATGACCAGATCCGGTCAAAGCAATATTAAGGCTTTTGGGTAGCTTGCGAAGCCAAATTTTATAAACTAAGTCGCTATCGACTGTAGTACCGGCTAACATAATTAGTGACCTATAAAATTGAGATGGCTTTTGGTCACCCATCTCGGTGCCAGACAAAATTTTGTCGAACCTCTTGGCTTCACTTAAAGAGAGTCGGTCAATCAAAGTTCTCTTTAAGCCTTCATACAAATTTGAGGAAGGAGGTTTCTGTATGAAATCTAGCACTGTTATAATTACCTCTTGAGGTAGAGCGGTTACGAGGTACTCATACTTTGTCTTGTCGGTAGTAATTCCTTTTGCCTGAAATTGTATTTCTGCATGTGCGAACCATGCGTCGGGACAAGTGGTCCAAAATTGTGGCAATTTAACTGACGTTGCTTGTACTTCAGGATGCATTGGTGCATCAAATGGATTGACAAGATCCGTTTGGAGTTGTATGAGAGGGCGATGGTCACCTTCGCCGAAATGAGAGAGATGTGAGAGAGGGTTAGAAGTATGTAAGGGAGTGGGGGGTTGTCTGGGGTGGGGTGGTGGTGTGTGTGAAAGACTCATCGTGTACCTCAAAATGTGTCTCCTAAAATGTGCTTCCTAAAATGTGTTTCCTAAAATGTGTTTCCTAGTGCAGTGGAGTGCCTACGTATGTAAGAATCTAGGTTTCTTCCGACCCTATATTCTTACGTACGTTTCAGAAGCTACGTTGTGTGCCTCGTGATAAACTAAATTGAAAAGCAACCTGTAAAAAATTTTATAACATGTCAAAAAAAAAAAATTACAAAATTTGATACAATTTTTTGAAATAATAAAATAATGAATATGCCAGTCTTTTGTTGTTGTTGCCGTTGTTGTTATTGATGTTATTGTTGTTTTTGTTGTTCTTGTTGTTGTTGTTGTAACTTATCCTGATGCTGTTGTGATTGTTGTTGCTGCTGTTGATATTTTTCTGTTGTTGTTGTTGTTGTTAATTTTGCTGCTGTTGTTGTTATTGTTAATGTTGTTGTTGTTGCCTGTTCCACCTTACCGGCAGGTGTAGGGTCTTGTTTGTTGTCGTTGTTATGACGTTGTTGATGCTGACGATGGTAGAGGCGAGTGATGCTGACGATGGTAGAGGCGAGCGTTTCAGTTGCTGTAATTGTTGTTGTCACGTGTATCTATTCCCATATGCTTATTGGATTGAGTGCAAGTTTGCTTCTGCTCTTGCAATAAACGCTGCTGTTCTTGCAATTTTTTTGATGTGGCGTTAGTTTTTGTAGCTGCTGCTGCTGTTGTTGTTCGGTGATTTGCTGATCTTGTTGTGTTTGTTGCAGAGATTGTTGGCGGCCCTGTGAACGTTTTGTGCGTGAAGGCAGTTACATAATTGCACAATCTTATTATTTCTTTTTATATTTAAGCTTATATTTGAGTTCGTGATGGTAGGATCGCCAGTTGTGGTGGACACAAAAATAACTTTTATTTTATTTAAATATTTTTTATTAATTTTATTTTTTTTTAACAATTTGTTTTTAAACTTCTAAATACATCGAACACAATTTTATATCTAATTTAAAATACAAAATTTTTGATAAATAAAAATTGACAATTTTGAAATCTTAAATAATAATTTTTTTAAATAAATGTGTAAGTGAATATTTGTAAAGTTTGTATGTTGTTTTGTATGTTGTGGTGTCGGTGTTTATATGTGGTGGTATTGAGTCACCACATATATATATATATATATATAAATTTATACCTACTTTAAGATGTTTCCTTCTATAAACAGATACTTCTTATATACATGCGAAAATTTCTAGCGTTACTTTACCAAACAGTAAAAAAAAAACAAAAAAGAGCCTATTGTATAAAAATGTTATAAATAAAATTCATATTTATGTATATTGAAAACATGCCATCAACAGTAGCAACAGCTGCGGCAGCTACTTATATGTGAATATTTGTAAAAAACGCCTCCTCTCTCGCAAAACTTTGCGAGATTCAAAGCAAAATAAATAAAAATATATAAATTTTCATAAATAAAATTATGTTTTTTCATTTTAAAATTTTTGAAAATAGTTTCTTAATTCTAACAAAAAGTAAGTATAAATTAGAGAGTTCAATCCCGGTGGCTCCGACCATTTCAGTTACGTGGAATGCCAGATGTTTCCCTCCAAGGTATCGTGATTTCCATGTTAATATTGTAACGAAGTTCCGTTTTCCGGATTTAGAGCTGGGATATACTCGCCGGTGTCTAGCGTTCGTTGCAGAAAATTTATATGATAAAGAAACCCTTTCGCTTGTAAGATGATAATTATTTATTGACAATTCAAGATACGGCTTAACCCTAGTGTCTTATATAAATTCCTGTGAGTATACGTACGATGGCCTTGACTGGTGGTAATAAGTGATGTCTTGGAGGCACTGTGGCGAGGTTGAAGCGTAGACTACGGTCGCTTTTGAGGTTAATGACTATACGCACGATGACCTCGACTGGCGGTAGTAGATGATGTCTTGGAGTCTCTTGATTGGCGGTAGTAGATGATGTCTTGAAGTCTCTGTGGCGAAGTTGAAGCTTATATTACGGCCGCTTTTTTACTTCAATGGGTATACGGCGACGTCGGTGTGCTTGCGGAGGCTACTTTGATTGGTGCTTACGCTTGTCGGGAGTGCTTTTCTGGGTTTTGTGTGACCTTGTTTGAAACTATTAGCTATCCCTGCAACTTAAGAATTGTGACTAAATGACTATCGCTGCGGCAGAAGAAGTTTGATTACGATATTGGGGAAGGAAACTTAACTACCAATACGTAATCACGGCACCCTGAGTGGAAACAAAATATAACCGGGGAAGGAAACTTAACCACCGGAAATATGTCTTCATAAATCGAGAAAAACTATTCTAAATCCTGACTAAGAAGTTTGATTACGATATTGGGGAAGGAAACTTAACCACCAATACCTAATCGCGGCGCCCTGTAAGTGGAAACTAAATATAACCGGGGAAGGAAACTTAACCACCGGAAATATGTCTACATAAATAATCGAAAAGAACTCTGACTCCACAAGGTTACACTCACCACTTTTGCGCTTCCGAACGTCCGATCAGTTTGACTGTACGATGAACAAGACATGAACCAACAAGACAAGATCAAGCAATCAGCAGTGCGAGAAAAAAGTATATTTTTCGTGCTACGTCATCGGTCACAAAAAAAGCTATATTGCATACGTTTTTCATGCAAAACTTAGATAAAAGCGGAAAATTATAAAATTAACAAGTTTAATTTGCGAAAGAGTATTTGAATACATTGTTTGTTTATATTTTAATGCATTAACGAAATTTAAAGAATTTTTTTTTTGCTGTTGAAATTATTGCACGTCGGTACAGCACACTTCATTTTTATAAAAAACACAAAAAATTACTGAATTATAAACACTAATAATTCTTTAAAGCTTCAAGAAATAATTTTTCACATCCAATCGCTACACGTAAACAAAAGAATTTGTGACCGATGACGTCAGACCTATCAGCTTTGTTTTGTTTACAATATGGCGGCTCTTTTGTTTGAATGATCTTTATTTCTTGGTTCATGTGAACAAGAGATCGCCTCGATGCTGTGACTGGTTTTTTATGCCTTCGCTTGTGGTTACCACGGCGCTCTCATATTCAAACCGGTTTTATACGCCAACTTCTTTGTGTTGCTTGGTATGCTTTCTCTGCTTCTCTTATGTATTATATTATACACAAAAATACATTCGGTTGTGACTGCGAATCTCTGATATTCAAACGGTTTTATTAGCTGACTTCTTTAGGTTGTTTGGTAAGCCTTCTCTGAATCTCTCTCTCTCTCCTTCTTACTGTTATGATATGGAACATGTTGCGTATGCGTGTGTGTATTAAAGTTAGCTCTCGGAAAGTGTTGTTTCTCGTTTCTCGCTCTCTATCACTCCCCAGCAGAAAAGTGGACCAATTTTGAAATAGTTCTGAACTAGTTCCAAAAAGGACCAGTACTAGTTCCACTACAATACCCTTTAACATTGAACGAACTGACGCTTTTTGCGGGTTGATGTCATAGGAAAAGACAATTGTCCCCAGAAATACTCCTTTTTCCCCATATTTGAACTAGTTACATTAGGAACATTTTTAAACTGGTTGCTTTCGCAGTAGCCTGAAAGTATGTAGTTTTTTTTTTACTAGTTTTAAAGTGGACATCTTTAAAATGGTATTTAAAGTACCATCTTTTCCATCTACATTCCAGAAAACATTTTGTCTATAAACATTTTTTTTATTATGTTTTCTTGTGCGCAGCAAATTTTAAAAAGTCGCCAGAACGCGTTTATTTTTTCAGCAATACTTTTGAAAACAAAAGCAAAGATAACTGTTCTACACTGAACGCCTTTTGTACTTTTTCAGAGCTACTACGAACTGCGCTAGAAATGAACTAGTTCCCTTTTTCAATTGACTCCAAAATAACTGCTGGGTCTTGTTGCTATGTTGCATGTATCTTACTTACAAAAATACAGGGTATTTTGTATTAAATTTTATACTAATAAAAAATTTGCTACAATATGAATTGAAAATATTATTTAAACATCTTAAATAATTAAAAAATTAAACAATCAAAGAGCTTCACCTTCCAAACTTTTTAAAATTCTCGCATCTTGCGATGACAATTGACGATAAGCGACCTCGGCAGACGAGTGGCAGCACGCTTGGCTGCCAACCCACGGGTCCAGAGTTCGTATCCAGGCAGGCAAGGTCCTATATTTTTAATTTTTTTCCTCATTGCATTTCATTGTTTTTTTTTTTAATAAATAAGAGCAGGGAGAGAAAGTGCACCGAATATTTTTTGTATAAATCTACCTGCTTTGAACAGGTGAAATGATGTAGGATGTATTTTACCCATTGTGGGTTCATATGAGCGTAGAAGATCCGCAGAAAAAGGAGAAAAAGAAAAAAACACAGGTGCGTCACTGGACACACGAGAGAAGCGAAGCATTTTCGCAAATTCATAGATTTGATAACTTAATAGCGTTTTTTCGATTAAAATAATTTTTAAATTCAAAACTTTAAAATAACAAAGTATATATATCATATATAGTAACCCTCTTCGGCCCTCCATTAAAGCCCCCTGTTCAGCTGTAGGGAATAAATATACAAAAATAATTAATTTTGTTACAATTTAATCAACTTACAGGTTGTTTATTTTTAACGATATTTATAACGACCTTTAGTAGGAAGTAGAAACAACATCTGATACACAATCCTTAGTGAATATTTCTTTTAGTTCGTTCGTTCTTTTAGTTCGTTAGGTCTTTTAGTTCGCATGGACAAACCGAAGATTCAAACCATAGCTCGGTAAATTTAGTTATCTTTGCTCTAGTTCGTTTTGTTTGCTACTTTTGTCGGTTGGCTAGCCAATACACAGTCCTAGAATAGTAATAGATTATATTTCTTAATCTACTCTTAAAGTAATAGATTATAGTGATCTGCTGAAACATAGCTTTAGCTAAAGTTTATCACTGAATCAACAAAATTATGAAAGAAAGGGTTTTAGCGTAATGGTTAGAGGAAAGTACCAACAAACGATAGAACTGTGAGTTGTGGGTTCACTTCCTGCAGCGGGTTCAGTTGATGCAAGCAAGAAACAATATCAATTCTAAGAAAAAAGGTGTCGGAAAAAAGCGTCGTTTTTTCTGATTTCACTCTAGCAAATCGCAGAACGAGGCGTAAAAAGCTTCGCTTCAAAAATAAACGTTCGGCTTTCGGTTTCGTTAGGTTTTTTTTATTTCTTTGCAATACGGTATGAGTTCGGTTACGTTCGCATATAAACAAAGAAATAGAATAGAGAACGATGATTGTAAACAGAGACGAACGATTTTCTATGCATATTTGTCGGTCATAGAACGTACTTATAATGGAAGTTCCATATAAACGAACCACAAAAGGTGAAGAGAAAGAAAACTCGCCACAAGACTCTAAAATAGACGTTTATATTTTCAGATTTCGGCTCGCATTGTGCTGTATTTTAAGCAGGAGAACTGGTGGCGAATTCATTACGAAAGTAAAAGTGATGTCTAATGCATGAAAGTGATAAAATGAAAGTGATGATGAAGGAAAGTACAATTTTTATCGGAGAACATACATATGTTTTTTATTTCATTTTTATTCAATGCAATTCAAATTTCAAATTTGATTTCAGTAAAATGCGTTATGAAGTCTAATTCTTCTGGAAAATTCGTTGTTGCCAATCCAGAATATTTAACATAAACAGCATTTTACCATGCATGCACGCCAATTAATTTTTTCAATATGATCTTTACGAAATATTTCTCAAATTATTCTCTAAATTTGATTATTAAAATTTTCTCAAATAAATGTTTTTTTAACTTTTTCACACGTTTTTCAACAAAAATTAAAAAAACATATCTTCTGTTCATAAATTGAACCGGGCTGTTCGAATGAAACAACAACAGTTGTCATAAAGCTAATGATTTTTGTTTTGTTTTTTTTTATTTATAAGGCTGGTAACACTGTTACAGGCTTAATATAATATAATAACACAGTAATAGGCAGGTCCGTGCGCAGAAATCACATAAGGGGGGGTTTGAAATTATGTATATATAGTTACTAGCTGACCCGGCAAACGTTGTTTTGCCCAAACTTAATATTTGATGTTTCTACTTTTTCAATAGATGCCGGTGTAGTTTTGTAAGACAAACACAATTACCAAATTTTAGTCTATTATGACCAAAACCGTTTGAAATATAGCATTTTCATATGTTTGTGAGTGGTAAAACATATTTTTAGTACAGTTTCCGACAGCAAGCAAACAAAATAAAATAGTATAATAATTAGAAATTTATTTATAATACCAAATTTTAGTATAATACCAGCAAAATCTTCTGATATATAGAGTTTTTATTGATTTGTAGGCGGTAAAAGGGGGTGTGGTAACCCATTTTTAGTACAGTTGCCGACAGTGAGCATACAAACTAAATTACCAAATTTTAGTCTAATACCACCAAAACCTTCCGATATATAGAATTTTTATGAATTTGTGGGTGGTGAAAGGGGGTGTGGCAACCTATTTTTAGTACAGTCCCCGACAGCAATCAAACAAAATTAATTACCAAATTTAAGTATATACCACCAAAATCTTCCGATATATAGAATTTTTATTGATTTGTGGGCGGTAAAAGGGAGGTGTGGCAACCCAGTTTTAGTAAAGATTCCGACAGTGAGCATACAAACTAAATTAACAAAGTGTAGTCATATACGAACAAAACCGTCGGAAATATAGCATTTTTATTGATTTGTGGGCGGTTTTTCTACATAGTGTCCTTCCTTGGGCCAATACGAATCCATCAAGCGCAAAATTGTAAAAATTGAACAACCCCTTCTTGAGTTATGCGCGTACACACGGACGTCAGTCATTTTTATATATAAGAAGATTATGTCAGGTTTTGAATTTGATCAGAAAAAATAAAAGCTTTTTGTTGAGCAGACATTTTATTTTGCAATAAGGTGTAATAATCAGTTGGTATTATTTAATAAATTAATTCTGCGAGGAACCGAAAAAAGACTCATCCAAAACGCTTTGCGCATTGATCTCGGCATCGCGATGTATATTAAGCGAGGCTAAGCCGTTTAGCCGATCCTCAGACATTGTCGATCTAAGATAGGTTTTGAGACGACGCAATGTTGAGAAGGAGCGTTTATTTGTTGCTGTTGTCACAGGTAAAACTGCCATAACACATAACATTTGGTTGATATTTGGAAACGCATCTTTATTGCAAATATCGAGTGCTTCTAGTGAATTTTTGACGTCCTTCCCAGCAATGCGTTGACGCCAAAGTTGAACTTCGTCTACCCAGATGTCTTGGGAATTATCGGGTAAAATTGAAGAGTATGGTCCAAATAGTTGATCGCATGACCCTTAAAAAAAAGTTTTCATTTTGTTGAGAAAGAGGCAAGCAAAATTCGACAGAATATTGCGATGATTCAAAAATCTCTCTTGTAAATATGTCAGAAACGTATCAATGTATGGTATGTAGATTGTTATACGGAAATAATCTTCAACTGAATCAGCTTGTACGTTAGACCGTTGAGTTTGTATCGAAGCGAGCTTTGGCTTTCGTAATTGAATTCCGTATTCTTCGCCAATTCTTCTCACGGTTTTGAACATTTTTCTAAAATTCTCCTCTGCGTTTTCTCGTTTTTCCATCAAAATCTGTATTGCAGCATCAGCCAGTTCGAAAGCTTCGCCCAGATCCTGGTTCTGCTGGTTCGAACCCCCAAAACCCACCCCTGCGCACGGGCCTGGTAATAGGAGTTAATTTTTAGTACGATCTGTCACATAGTTTTTCTTGGCGGCCTCGATAGTCGAGTAGGAAGCGTGAGCACGTGACTGCCACCCCAGAGGTCCCGGGTTCGATTCCCGGTCAGGCCATGGTCCTTCGCTTTAAAACTTTCTAAATTTTCTATTCTCATTTCTAATCAACTGAAATTATAAATTCATCAATATTTACGACTTAAAGCTGTATTTGAAGGTAGAGAAGTTTTGTGGATGAGATTGCTTTATAACTTGAATTGACTGAGGTAAAGGCATAACACTTGCCTCTGTTTCAAATTCACATTTTTCTTTGGCTTTCCACCAGGCTTAGAACATCATACACATGTTTCAATTGATTGCCCTTTCCTTCCCACTAATCTATCACCAGATTTCGAACCAAGGCAGACTTGACTGAATAAATATTCCACCTGAAATCCTTGGCTCAAGTCTAAAAAAAAAAAAAAACTTGCCCCACCCTTGATCTTCAAGATCAATTGGTCAACGCTCAGTATTATTTGAGTGTTTTAAAGAGTTCTCTGGAGAATATTTGGCGAAAGAGACCAGAATTATGGAAGGATATTACGATTTTTTTGGATTTTCGCACCACGATAATGCACCACATATCTCACATATCACACATTGTTCGAGATTATTTGACAAAAAACAATGCTAATATCATTCAACAAGCACCATATTCGCCAGATATGCTAAGTGTGATTTTTTCCTATTCCCCAAACTCAAATTGTCGCTTCGTGGAAAACATTTTGAGACTATTGAAGTCACCAAAGAGAGTTCGCAGAGGGATCTAACAAATCGTTTTACTTAACCCTACTTGCCTATAGTACAATTTTTGATACAATTTTTTTGATTTTCTTAAAATATTTTGAGAACGAGTGGAAGGATTTCAAAAACGTTGAAAATAGTTGTAGATTTTAAGTAAAATACTTAAAAGAATTGAACATAAAAATTTGTATAATTTTTTGTTTTTATATCGATATTAAAAAAGTTACAAATTCCCTATAGTATCAAAAATGATACTATAGCGCGTTTCATTCGTAACCTTCAAGGTAACTCCATAGTAAAATTTCTATTCATTGAATATTTGAATTCTAAAATCGGGGATTCCTATTTTACGCATTATTTTAGCTACATAGTTTTTGTAGTAGCAAATTCAATGAAAAGTATTAGTCTTGTGGGTATCGTGGAACTTGAAGCATTTCTTGCGTAGAAAAAAGTGTTTGGAAAATAAAATCCTGGAAATATATTATGAAAGAACTCTGTGAATGTGGCAGTGATGACGAAGCGAATTTCGAATCCGATGATGAGTTATTTGAGCCGAGTCCTGAAGAGCTTTGCGAAATAAACTCTAGTATACAGCGTGGGCCCTAATAACTGTCGCATCTACTTTTTCAACCCAAAAAAGAACTACGAAGCATTTTGAACTGAAAACATTTTTTTTTTATTGTTGAAATTGTTGACTTACATTATTATTGATTTAACTCAAATCTTTCCCCCTTAACCTTTTTTACCAGCTTCAAACGCTTTTGAAAACTATTACAGGCGGCACGGATGACTTCGTCTGGTATGTCGTCCCAAATTTTTCGTAAGAGGAGTTTAAATTGGACCAATTTCATGTTTTTAAGATTCTTCAGTTTTCCCAACATGTATCCCCATACACAAAAATCCAAAGGATTCAAATCCGGAGAAGATGCAGGCCATTCATCCACTGGAATAAAACACGGAATATTGTCCTTACACCAACGCTGAACAGTTCTTGCTTTGTGAGCCAGAGCAGAGTCTTGCTGGAAGCAATATGGCTCAATGCCAAAAAGCTCAGATGCATGAGGGTGAAAATGGTTGACAAGAACTTCATCCAAATAATATTGGGCATTGATTTTTACGCCTTTGTCAATAAAAAGGAGGGGTAACTTGCCTTTTGTGGATATGGCTCCCCAAACCATAACTGATGTGGTGTTCTGGTACCTCTCAATAGCCTTTTTATCTGCTGGAATGTCGCACATTCTCGGTACATATACGCGGTCGTTCTGGGGATTGTGACTTTTTTGCAGAATGAACAACTTCTCGTCAGAAAACACAATGTCACAGTTTGCGTGCCTCTGAAGGAGCAAAGAACTTCTTTCCGTCCGTTGTTTCTTTTGCCGCTCCGTAAGACCATGAATCCTTTTTTTTTTTGTAAGCTTTCATCTTTAAATTTTTTTTTATGATGTTTCGGATGGTTTTGCGGCTCACATTTAGGTCTTTGGCCAGTTGTCTCCCTGAAACTGCACAATTTCTCCTTATTCGCTCTCGTACTGTCTTTACCAGACCCGGAGTTCTAACGGTGCATTTCCGACCAGGTTTTTTGGAAATTTCAACGCTCCCAGTTGCCTTGAATCGAGCAACAGTGCGTTGAACAAATCTGCGTTTAACACCTATATTACCTAGGATGTTAACAATTTCACTAGTTTTCTTGCCCTGCATATGCAATTTCTGAACAAGCTCTCTTTTTGCTTCCATCACTCACAAACTTTTAATAACAACTATTTAAACATATAACAAGATCAGTTGCTTGCACAATCAATGGAAGAAATAAAATAAGTAACGGTAAAAAGTCTATGCATTCAATGCTTGATACAGGGGCGATTAAAAAACATGCGACAGTTCTTAGGGCCCACGCTGTAAATACGTCCGACGGCGAATCAATCGACGACTTCGATTTGAATGTAGAGGAACGTCGAATTGAATAAGCGTACAGACATCAGCAAATATTTCATTTCAGAGATCAAACAATTCAATACAAATTAGAGCCAGTCGATTCTAAAACCCCTTTCGGATATAAATTTCGTTATGGTAAGTTATTTCAAGCATATGGTTTATGTTCTCTGTTCCTACTTTGAACATTGAATTTTAGGTCCAACACTATACGCTACTAGCCGAGTTTCAAATGAGATCTCTGCATTTGAGTTATTTTGGCTACCAATGAAAAACATAATTCAAAAGTACACTAACTTATACGGCGTCCGAAAATACGAAGAGAAATGGGTCGAACTTGATGCTGTGAAGTTGCGAGCGTATGTTGGAATAGCTTTGTATGCTGAAGTCTTTCGCTCGAATGGCAAGAATTTGAAAGAATTGTGGGATAAAATGACCGGTCGACCTATTTTTAGGGCTGTAATGAGTCGATCTGATTTCGAAACAATCACAGGCAGTATATGGTTCGACGGCAAAACAATTAGAGGTTCTCGAAGAATGCCTGACAAACTTGCAGCAATTCGTGAAGTTTTCGATATTTGGAACCAGTGCTTGAAGAAATGTTAAAACCCTCATAAAGATGTTACGGTTGATTAGCAACTGGTTGCCTTCCGCGGCAAATGCCAATTTACGCAGTATATTGGGCATGGTCATGCAGAGACTAATCAGGGTCAACGGGTAGTGGTCGAATGAAGTCGACGGAAGGTCTGACTTGCCGTAACATCACAACGGACAATTTTTTTACGTCGCATTCACTGGCTACGAATTGCTCAAGAGAAAACGAAATTTGCTGGGCACTGTGCGTAAGAATAGAAAATGTTGCCCGAAAAAAAATTAATAAGAAATAAGTCCATTAATTAATTTTAGTTCCCTACAACTTTTTGTCACATTCTTGTAAAAAGTTACAAAGAATGTATATCAACAATTTTATCATTTGCATTTTTGGTTTTTTATTATTTATACACTTGGGTCTCTTTTTATGCGGTATATGCGTTCCTCGGAAACCCGCATAAAAAAAACCGCATAAAAAAATACACTACTTCCATACAAAAGCTTGGGATGCGTTCCAACATCTTCAAAAACCGCATAAGTTCAAATAAGCCTTGTTAAAAAAAGGCCAAAATCGCATAAAAAAAACCAACGAGCTAGAATTAAACAAAACAAAAGAATTTATTTTTTGGTTTCAATACATATTAATCATTTAATAAAATCTTGTCCATATATTAGGAAAAAAAAAAATTCACGAATTTTTAAATGTTTTCTGATGCAAGTTAACTATCATCGGAATCACTACTAACATGTGGTCTTTTGCGTCTTTCAGTTACTGGGGAAGTGCTGTCATCGCTTATAGATCGTGCTACATCCATGTCAGCAGAATTGTCAATTCTTTTAAAAAATGAAGTGATTGTTTTTTGAGTTGCTGCAGTTTTTAATTGTTTCTGCTGCTCTCGATAACCTGCCACAATGCGATTTAAATCTTGATTTATTTTTAAAGCCTTTTCAGTGTCTGGCTCGTATAGCATAATTTTTTCCTGCAATGTATCGCACGTTTGAAGAATTTCTGCGATAGTTTTTGACGTTAGGCTAGAAGCAATTTCATCATCACTATCATTCTCAGGATTTTCTATATCTTTTGAGACCAATTCAATAACATCTACCACCCACCCACCCTTTTGTTTGCCATCCAATGTACAGGTAGAATTTTAAGATCCTTACCTTTAAGAGCTCGTGGTCTTAAGAATTTATTGACTACCAGTGGTTTTAAAATTTTGTTTCCTGATGCATTGCTGCAGAGCAGAAAAGTTATTCTTTCTTTGTTAGCCTTGAATCCACTGGCCCGTTTTTCTGATTTTGCTATGTACGTACGATTTGGCATTTTTTTTCCAGAACAGGCCAGTCTCATCTGCATTAAATACTTGGTCTGCCGAGTAATCTCCATCCTCAATAATCTTCTTCAATTTCTCTGGATATCCTGCTGCTGCATTATTGTCGCCTGAGGATGTTTCGCCTCTGATTTGTAAGTTATGAAGTTCATTTCTTTTCAAAAATCCACTTAGCCACCCTTTGCTTGCAGAGAATTGTTTGTTTATATGAGACGTAGAAGTCGATGGTTCTAACTGTTTTAAAATGTCGTAAAATTTAAGAGCTTTTTCCACAATTACGTAGCCGCTAACAGGAATACTTTTTGAAGTTAAGTCCCCAATCCATATCATGAGAGCTTGTTCCATTTTTTCTAGCACTGGATCGCGCGAATAAAAAGAATACTTTACAGTGATATCAGTGCCAGAAACCACGGATTTTCTTATTTGCTCCTCATTCTTATTTATTGCTCTAATTGATGATTCGCCAAGTTTGAAGTCTCTTCCTATTGCTGCATATCTATCCCCTTTTTTAATGCGGTCCAAAATTTTAATTTTCATTTCCAGTGAAATCGTATGTCTTTTCCTCTCCTTTGAATTCATGGCTTCAATTTAATTTCTATTGAATTTTACTAGAACACATATGAGAACAAAAACACCATATGTACATTAAAACAATTACCTTTCAAAAAGCGCAGAAAAATGTCCAAAACTAAGTGTTATTTAAAATATTACAATGTTTGCACTAAACGTTGATCCGCTTTACATGTTCAGATGTTGCTAAATATGGAAATGATTCAATCAACAACCATAAATTAGAAAGTTCTCACCGTTGTACATACGCGTCTTGTTACGCAAACAAAACTGAAAAGGGAATCACCGAATTAGCAACAACTCACCACGAGCCACTATATCTGTCTCTTTCACACTAAAAAAACTGAAAGACTGTAACAGTGTAGATTCAAATCCGCATTAAAAAAACCGCATAAAAAGAGACCCAAGTGTACTCATTTCTTTTTTAAAAATGGTCTTTGCTATCAAAAACCCGCGATGGTGATCAGTAACTCAAAATTGCCAAATGGCGTATGGAGCACATGAATCCCCGGACGACGATATGTGTATCGCCTCCGAAGGTGATTATTTAGAAGGTGACAATAAAAATATTGAAAAAAATTAATTTTATTTCCACAGTTCGTTTTAATTTTGAACAGAAGGTATATATGGTCTGAGCTGAAGGTATAAAACTTACTTAAGAATTCAAATTCGCATATTTCTATAAGTTTCCGCCACACTCGCAACATTTCACATTATACATTTTTCACTTGATTGCCTCTTTTTTGCCCCTAAATATCATAGGGGGACTGGATACACTGGATACATCACATTTTAGATAAACATTTGGACATAGAAAAGCTATATGCGCCTTGGGTGCCGCAATTGCTCACACTCGACCATAAGCGCAGCCATTCGACCACTTCAAAGGGGTGTTTGGCAATATTCAACCGCAAGCCCAAGATGTTTTTACTCCGTTTTGTATACGAAACATTGATAGCACACCAGAGACCAAGAAGCAGTCATAGCAGTGGACTTCTCCTAATGAAAGTGAATGAAAGAAGGCCAAGGTGGTACCGTCGGCTTACAAGGTCATAGCGTTAAACGTCAAGGGTCAAGTTTGAAACCATCACCGGCAAATATTTTTCACAGCTGTTGGAGAGATTTGACATTAATTTGAAGCAAAAACGACCACATTTGGCGGAGAAAAAGTGCTCTTCCACCATGGCAATGTCTGTAGAAAAAGAATTATTTATTTTATTTCATTTATTTAATTGTAAACATTATTTGTATACTAAGAAGCAAGTTATTTTATAATACATCATAGTTGGTAAGGTTACAGGCGTATTAACTTAATCTAAAAACTAAAATACTAATGGACACAATTAAAGATTTGAATTGACAAAATTAATTCATTCTTATTGTTTTAAAATGGCTTAATACTTAGTTATAGTGAAGATGGATAGTAAGACCAGAGTTAGTGAGCAATAAGAAATAGGATAGAATACGAAGATAGGAAAGCAAAAGATATAAAAAGGCAAATAGAGATAGACGAGAAAAATAGGTTACAATGTATATTAATGTGAAAAATAGGAAAAAATGGCCTGTCAAAACATTCTGGTTCCTTCAATAGATTTAATATGAATGGGCAGACTATTCCATAATCTAATTGCGTTAACAAAAAATAATCTTGAGGAATTCAGAAAGTTAAAATTAGGTATAGTGAGCATACGACTTCTTTGTAGTTGACTAAATTGTAATTTTTCATACAGATAAGATGGTGTTTTGAAATGGATCAGCTTGTGCAAGAAAATACAGTTTCTGTAACTCAATTAGTTTTTGTATCACAACCAAGGATGCTTTTATTGTACTGAGATATGTGGTCAAACTTGCGAAGGCCGTATACATATCGGATGGCATGATTAAATGCCAGCTGAAGCTTTAGTTGAAATAGATAGATAGATATACTTGGGGCGAGCTAATTCAGCTCTGGCACTGCGGCATCTTGTGATGCCTATTGTGCCATACCTTTTCTTTTCTTAAAGCAGTTCGTTTGCTTTAGTTTTTTTCAGAAAACATAATATATTTTCGAGGTTGAGGATCGCAAGGTGTCCTTGAGAGACTATTTCGCTATTTAGGATTCTCTTTCTTATATGGAGAAGAGCTGGACATTCAGTGAGAATATGTCTGGAGGTTTCTTCATCCTCAAGGCATAATCTACATAATGAATCAGTAGCGTGATTCATTTTTTGTACGTGTTTCTTTAGTTTGCAGTGTCCAGTTATAATTTCGGTCATCATCTTTAGGTCTTTCTTCCCTAAGTTGATAAGAAATTTCGATTTCTTGGGAGAAAGTTCTGGGAATATTTGCTTAGTGTATATCTGTGCTAAGCAGTTCTTCCTGATGTCTTGAGATTCGCGGAATGAGGTTTTTTGACGTGTTGCTTGAACAGATTCTTACCAACCCCACAGAACGGTTCCGGTCCTGTGAGTGGTGATGATGCTCCCTGTTTGGCCAGGGAGTCTGCTCTTTCATTCCCGTCAAAACCACAGTGGGCAGGCTTATGCAGCCTGTCATACATATCCCTGCACATCTTTGAACTCGTCCTAACCGCTTGATGGTTGATCCTTCGAGCGTTTTCGACCACCATACTACAGACGCGTATGTTAGTGCTGGTCTGACGATCAAAGTGTAGAGATTGTACATCATCTTAGGGCTTAACCCCCAGTTTTTGCCGCAAATTCTTCTGCAGGTCCACAATGAGGCTGTTGATCTGCTGATGATGCGGTCTATGTGGAGGTTCCAGGACAGTTTGCTGTCCAGGATCACTCCCAGGTATTTTGCTGAGTTGGAAAAATCTACTTTTTCCCCAAAAAGTACCGGTCAAGTAAGATTGAGCTTGCGTCGTTTTGTAAAAGGAACAATGACTGTCTTTTTTGGGTTTACGGAGAGGCCTTCGTTATTGCACCATCTCTGTACTGTGTTCAGTGCTGCTTGTAGAACATCAGACACTGTGTTTTCAAAGCTCCCCCGTATGATGACTGCTACGTCATCAGCATACCCAACCGCCTCTATCCCAGTTTCTTTGAGTTCAACTAGGAGACTATCTACAACTAGTGACCAAAGCAGAGGTGATAGGACGCCTCCTTGCGGGCATCACCTGGTTGTAGTTGCTTTGAGGGAAGTGTTATCCAGGCAGGTCTGGATAACTCTGCTATTGAGTGTCGTCATAATCCACCTGCCTATGATTGTTGGCATGTCAAGGTTATTAAGTGCCCTTCTAGTGGACTCGTATGACGTATTATTGAAGGCTCCTTCGACGTCAAGGAAAGCGACAATACATATTTCCTTGCAGTCGATAGATTTTCCAGCTGACTCTGTTGATTTACCCGTTTGATAGGCATGTTGTGCCTTACTTAGGGGGTATATTGACAAGGCATTCTCCCTGATGTATTTGTCGATTATTTTCTCCATGCTTTTCAGTATGAAGGACATAAGGCTGATGGGTCTGAAAGATTTCGGATCACTCTCTGAGCCTTTGCCAGCCTTAGGAAGGTATTTTACTATCACTTTTCTCCATGCTCCAGGTATATGGCCATAGGCTAGGCTGCAGCTGAATTGTTTTGATAGTAGTGGTATCAGATGTTCTGAACCTTGTTGTAGAAGAGCTGGAAAAATACCATCTCCACCAGTAGATTTGAAGGGTTTGAAGGAGTTTATGGCCCAATTAACTGCTGAAGTATTGCAAATCTGTTTGCTGATTCTCCAATCTTCTCTACTTGGCAGATTTGTCTGTTCGTAGTTGTAAGATTGGTTTAGGTGGGGACCGTTTTGAATGACGGAGCCCGGGAAGTGAGTATTGAGAAGGAGTTCTAGGGTCTCTTTCTTTGTTTTTGTCTGAACGCCGTTCCCATGTAATAGACTACCTAGGGATTGTGTTCTGACAGTTGATAAGATCTTCTGAAGGCGACAACTCGTTGGAACATCTTTGATGGAGCCACAGAAGTTCCTGAACGAGTCCTTTTTAGCCTTCTTGATCTCCTTATTGTAATAAGTAAGAGATCGGGAGTAAGATAGCCAATCATTATTGCGCTTAGCTCTATTGAACAGCTTCCTTACTCCTTGTCTGAGGTCGTTGAGGTGGTTGTTCCACCAGGGTGCTTGTCTCTTGAACTTCTTCAGTTTAAGACGGCAGTTGTCCTCAAAAGATTGAGTAATGCATGATTGGACATAGTCTGTTAGTTGAGAACTGGAGTCCAGTTTACTGTAGACTAGCTCCGAGTAAGTAATTATGGGAATAATGAGTTGTACAACAAGTTTGCTTCTGATGCTGGTGGGTGTAAATTCAGCTGTCACTCTCAGGTTGCGTAAAATATAATGAACTTTTTTTACCACATTGTTAATGTGGTCCGTGCATGTAAGCGTAGAATTTATATAAAAGTCAAGACTTTTTGTACAACTTATTAGCTTTAATTTATCAGGGCCTATAAATATTCTCATAAAAAATGGTATAAAATTGTACAAACCATGGCAAAAATCCATAAATTCGGCTACGAACTTCTACACTATCTACACTATCCACCATATTCTCCAGATTTTATACCCTGAGACTATATCCTATTTCCAAACCTTACAAAATCTCTCGGCAATAAAAAATTTGGCTCGAATAAAGAGGTCATCATTAAAACCAACTCCTATGTTAAGGACCTTGATAAAATCTTTTATTTGGTAGGAATAAAATAATAGGAAAAACGCTGGACTAAATGTAAAAATGTAAAAGGAGTCTCCTTCGTTGAGAAAAAAAAAAACGCTCTTTAGACGACTACAATTTTTTATTCAAAAGGTCACTGACCTATTAAAATGCTCTCGTAAGTGTCATAAATTTCCTTAAACTAAGAGTGATCGATCATTGCATTCTGTTGGAAATGCAAAGTAGAGAATAAGTTCTTAAATCGCCCTGGCACAACAATTGACCCCCTAAAACCCAAAAGTATGCAACATATGTTGCAGACCAAAGCTTTATTTTACCACAAGACAAGGATTGACCTTATATGACATGCATGTTGTAAAACTTTTACTTCATATACGTAGTATTGGTTAACAAAGCACGTAGAATTGTCTGTGATAGCAAGGAAAATAAACTCAGCTACATACATAGATGAGAGACTGTACGTAAGCTGGGAAAACAAAAACAATATGAAAACTATAATAAAAGCAGTTCAAAATGAAAAGCAGCAGAAACAACAACAGCAAAAATTGCATCATTGACTTTGGCATTGGCGATGTTGACAGCTGACAGAAAATGCCAAGCAGATATTTATGAAGTAGTACAATTGCTAGAGTAACAACAACAATAACAACAACAATAATAACAATAATAACAGTGGCAGATCACGTTTGCTGATATCACGCATAAGCACAGCCACAAACAACTACACAAATCCTTGCAGATAAACATATCTGTGTTCTTGTGGAACTGTTTTTGAACGTGCTGTACCCACAAGAGTTCAAAGCTTAAAACCATAAAATTAACCACGTTTTAAAGTGTCAGTAGAAATAATTTTTGGATTTCAGAGAGATAAGCTGTTTAAAAAGTCGAGATCCTGTAAAGAGGTTGAGTGGTTAGTGATTTATTTAGAAGCTATAGGTACTTAACAGGAACATTTAAAAAAAAAAAAAAAAAGGTAAAATATACTTACATATAATTTTACACATTAATCAAATAACTTCATATATAAAAAAAAACAAAACGAACCCTGTTCATTTGTGCAAAGGTTTCTCCAACTTATTTAAGCCATTCAAAAAGGATGATTTCAAATGGTCTCAGGCATCTCTGTGAGCAATAAGCTCATCGTTTCACGTTAGGTCCAATTCCATCATACTACACCCTTCATCTAACTATCACCCTTCTTCGGAATCAACACAATGCTTTTGCATTAATAGTGGGTTTTGTCTAAAAAAATAGAACTAAGATTCAATTCGGATTCACGTTTAGTACGTAAGAATCGTTTCATTCCCACCTGCCTGTTGGTTTCTTTTGAACGTTCCCTCTTAGCGAATAAAATCAAAAAGAAAACGACATAGAAGCTACTAATGGATATTCATAACTCCAAGACCATCATACCGTGTCCATTATACTATACTCACCATGTCCCTAAAATCATCATACCATATCCATCATTCTTTACCCATTATTCTAAAACCATCATATTATTCCCTAATTATCATACCATATATGTATATCATACCACACCCGTCATACCATAGCCATCTCACCATACCCATAATACCTTTACTATCATACAATTTACATCATCCCTCAAGTTAAATTTGAAGACTGTCATATGGAATTGATGGGGAAACATTCCTCATCCTATCTTTTGGAAATTTATGGGTAGTTTTGAGATGATGTTGTTTCCAAACCGCTACCTTATAAATGCACGTGGAAGATATTGCAATAGAAGTGATACGGAAACATTCCTCGTCGTATCTTTTAGAAACTTATGAGTATTTTTAATAATATATTTCGAAAAATATGTTTCCAAATTCATTTTCAATCCCGCGGAGAGGGATTTTTCCATATTCACTTTGAACACTATTTTGATTTCGGCAGTACTCTTTATATGACAAGCGTAGAGTAATAAATCTATGATAACTTTCAACAGAAAGCATTGTGGCTTAGGCGGTTGAGAAACGCATACAAAGTGTGAAATACACTACATATATAGTGAACATTTTGCAGAGATGGTTCGCAAAACACCATACTTCTCCATTCTCGATATCGAGACATGTTGACGAATATGACAGCAAGTTCGAGGCTGCCATTTGCGGGATATTATACTTCATCAAAAACCTCCATATCTCCAATTTATAATTGAATAAAAACTTATAGATATTTCCACAAAACTAGGAATTTTATTAAATTAATTAAATAAAATATGAATGATTTTTGGGACAGCCATTAAATAAAATCATTTTGAAGAGGACATAATTTTTCCCAATAGGCTTAGATGAATCCAGGTAAATAAGAAAAATAAAAAATTAGCCATCACCTTGCTAACCGATTTTACCGTCTTTGCCATCTTCGGACCCCGTTCGCCATTAAAAACCTATGGTTTTGACTGTTTCTTATCCCTTTATTCTGTAATCACGAAACAAGGAACGAACGATAGAAATTAAACAATCAGCACTATTTTCCTCCATATAAAAACCGATTGTTTCTCATTTCTACAGGATAGATATGCCACGAACTGCATTCAACTCAGCTTTGATCTCCTTCGGTGTCAAGTCTTCGGAATATATCTCAGACCTCGACTTTGGTTTTGATTTTGCCTTTGACTTTCATTTAGACTTAGACTTAAACTTAGACTTAGACTTAGATTTAGACTTAGACTTAGACTTAGACTTAAACTTAGACTTAGACTTAGACTTAGACTTAGACTTAGACTTAGACTTAGACTTAGACTTAGACTTAGACTTAGACTTAGATTTAGACTTAGACTTAGACTTAGACTTAGACTTAGACTTAGACTTAGACTTAGACTTAGACTTAGACTTAGACTTAGACTTAGACTTAGACTTAGACTTAGACTTAGACTTAGACTTAGACTTAGACTTAGACTTAGACTTAGACTTAGACTTAGACTTAGACTTAGACTTAGACTTAGACTTAGACTTAGACTTAGACTAAGACTTAGACTTAGACTTAGACTTAGACTTAGATTTTGACATTGACTTTGACTTTGACTTGAACTTGAACTTGAACTTGAACTTTAACTTTAACTTTAACTTTAACTTTAACTTTAACTTTAACTTTAACTTTAACTTTAACTTTAACTTTAACTTTAACTTTAACTTTAACTTTAACTTTAACTTTAACTTTAACTTTAACTTTAACTTTAACTTTAACTTTAACTTTAACTTTAACTTTAACTTTAACTTTAACTTTAACTTTAACTTTAACTTTAACTTTAACTTTAACTTTAACTTTAACTTTAACTTTAACTTTAACTTTAACTTTAACTTTAACTTTAACTTTAACTTTAACTTTAACTTTAACTTTAACTTTAACTTTAACTTTAACTTTAACTTTAACTTTAACTTTAACTTTAACTTTAACTTTAACTTTAACTTTAACTTTAACTTTAACTTTAACTTTAACTTTAACTTTAACTTTAACTTTAACTTTAACTTTAACTTTAACTTTAACTTTAACTTTAACTTTAACTTTAACTTTAACTTTAACTTTAACTTTAACTTTAACTTTAACTTTAACTTTAACTTTAACTTTAACTTTAACTTTAACTTTAACTTTAACTTTAACTTTAACTTTAACTTTAACTTTAACTTTAACTTTAACTTTAACTTTAACTTTAACTTTAACTTTAACTTTAACTTTAACTTTAACTTTAACTTTAACTTTAACTTTAACTTTAACTTTAACTTTAACTTTAACTTTAACTTTAACTTTAACTTTACCTTTAACTTTAACTTTAACTTTAACTTTAACTTTAACTTTAACTTTAACTTTAACTTTAACTTTAACTTTAACTTTAACTTTAACTTTAACTTTAACTTTAACTTTAACTTTAACTTTAACTTTAACTTTAACTTTAACTTTAACTTTAACTTTAACTTTAACTTTAACTTTAACTTTAACTTTAACTTTAACTTTAACTTTAACTTTAACTTTAACTTTAACTTCAACTTTAACTTTAACTTTAACTTTACCTTTACCTTTACCTTTAACTTTAACTTTAACTTTAACTTTAACTTTAACTTTAACTTTGACTTTAACTTTGATTTCCGCTTCCTCTTATTCCTGCACTCCTACTTCTCGGATTCCGATTCTGACTTCACCTTTAAAAAAAAAACCAGTGGCCGTTTCAGACTTTCTCAAAGCTTTCTTCAAAATATTTTTCTCAAAGCTTGAAAAAAAAGGGTTCAACCTCCACTTGATCTCCAACTCATTTCTCCAATTAAACTCCAACATCTTGGAATTGAACAGGAAATTGGGTTAAGATGTATTAGTTTTCAAAGTAGCAATACTGTTGAATTCAAATTAAGTGTAAAAAAAAAACTCAAGCCTGTGTTAGATAACACGGGCGCTTAGGTCAGACGTAGAATATGTTAGTCATTAACAGCCTTATTAAATAGATTTCCTTAAACAACCTTTAAACGCTTGTTTAGTTACGCACTGTTTAAGGCTTTACGCAGCTTCTATGCAACCTTGCTAACATTGTTATTCATAAACATTTTTTCATTTTCTACTTAAGCCCAGTATGCTGTAGAAGCGGAAAGAAACTTTCCATATGGAATGCATTGAGTTTTTGACAGCGAAAAGGCAGCGGAATTTTTTTTCGCTACTTAGTACGCTGTAGAGGTGAAAAATTTGTTCAATGCTAGCAAGAACAACAACCATGTGGAGAGTTGAAATGTCAAAATTTCGCTGTCGATTATATCGACTCATAACCGCCAAAATATCTTAAGCGACATAATATCCGATTTATGTTTTTTGATGAAAATCGATAATTTGCGATGGTTTACATCGTCTGTCAAAATTTCATAGGTGTACGAAATTAGATTATGAATTTAAACCAAAAGCAATTTTAGCTTAAGTACACACTACATGTTTGTTTACATTTTTCATGACAGCAAAGTGTCGCTTAAGATGAAATTCTCTAAAAGAAATTAATCAATATAAGAGATCAAATTATTAAAATAAAATTAATAGCAAAGAGATAAGAGATAAAAGATAAAATCAATAGCAAAGATAATTAAAAAAAACCTTCTCCTGTAAAATTTTCTTTTTGGCGCTTAAGATATTTTGGCGGTTATGAGTCGATATGTCCGGGCATTTAATTGGCACCAGAATTTTGACATTGCGCAACACTCGATAATCGCAATACTCAAAAATTTACATTGTTGACTCAGTAAACGCAACTTAAAAAAAAATGCACAATTATCGCAACTTCCATTTGCGTACACTTCCATAAACTTTTATATTATTTACTTTGAGTTCTTCTTTTCTTGTAAAATACATTTTTGATGTACGAAAAATCTCTTAAAACAATATTTAAGGAAACAAAGTGCATCTTAATACATAAAACCACAATATCTAGGATTCAGAGCCATAAAGCTTTATGTTTAGAAGTTAAATTGCGTTTCTTCAACATTAACTATGTCAACTGGCCGAATTTCTATTAGTTGCATTGAGCTAGGTCGTACTGTAGTTGCTTTTTTCTCCACACAAACATTTTTGACTCTACACTAATATTTCGGGTATAGAATTATATGCCAAGACATTTTCGTTTCTACAGCATACTAGGCTTTATGATGTTAAGGTTTGTGTCTGAACTATAGAAAATCTCTACAAAAATTAAGAATTCCTATGGATTTACAATGGCCGCCGCATGCAAAAATGCTGCAAAGGGCGCATATGGAGCATGTCTTTGATATTAAAAGAAAAGCCAAACAAAAATCATGGTTGTATATATCATGGTTGTCGTTCGCTACTTGGTCATTATACTTCTTCTCTTTCTCACACTGGTTCTGTGATGAACACACAGATAATCGTACTGCTCTTACACATGATGTTATAATACATAAAATACAAAGCATATGAAAATTAATACAAAATTTGAAGGAGTTAAATTTTGATTTACTAATAGAATAAAAAAAAATTGTATGTAGCAATATGATTATTTAAATACAAATCAAAAGAAGACATATTAAATATGTTTAGACCTTACTTGAATTTTCTTCAATGCATGCATAAAGTATTAAAAACTTATAATGAAAGTGAAAAACATTTTCTCAAAATTTTGTGCTCCAGATTAACACCCCCGTGTAACGTATTCTACGTTAAAAGCTCAAGCCTGTGTTAGATAACACGGGCGCATAGATCAGACGTAGAATACGTTAGTCATTCACAGCCTTATTCAATAGATTTCCTTAAACAACCTTTAAACGTTTGTTTAGTTACGCACTGTTTAAGGCTTTACGCAGCTTCTATGCAACCTTACTAACATTGTTATTCAAAAATAATATATACAAGATTATGCCTTGCGCATTTCTGCCTACGTCATGATCGACCCATTGTCAAAAGCAGCTGTTTTTCACTGAGCAAAACACAAAAATCAACTGTAGCTGAAAAAAATAAAATCGTACAGAACTATTTCGCACTATCTTTCGTCTCTTCTTGCACGAACAGAAAATCAGTGAGAAGAACAGAGAAAGAGTCTTTTCCTATCTACGTCACGAAAGACCTAACGTCTTGCGCAGAACTGTGCAACTTTTTCTGCCTCTGTTGGCGTAATCTGATTTCTATTATTTTTGCTCCAGATTAACACCTCCGTATAACGTATTCTATGTTAAAACAGCTGCGTCCATTAATGCTATTAGCATGGTTACTTTATTTTCTTTTTTCGTTCCTTAATATTATACTATTTTTGACAGTCGGTGCAATTATGACACCATATGTCAAAAATAGTATAAAACTATAGAACGAAAAAAGAAAATAAAGTAACCAATGGCATTAATAAAGCAAACTAATAAAGCAAAATATGCAGGCAAATGACAATCAGTGCGACACATTCGTGGGAAAATGTCGAGTTGTCACTCCACCCCACATAATTGCATTATTTCAGCACGCAATCGCTCATACGTACGGCCAAATATCCCTGTTATACAACTCTTGCAACAAAAACGAAATGAGAATTATAAGAGCTAAGGTTGCAACTGCAAGAGAACAGAATGCGATGCTGTCGCTGCTTGTCGGAATATGTGTGTACGTGTGCGATGCTGTTGCTGCTTGCTTGTATGGAATATGTGTGTACGTGTGTGGTATAAATAAAATTCAAATACGGGAAAAAAACGAGTTGTAGGTAAAATATTTGATTTATCACCGTAAATTTTTAAATAAAATTGATGCTCAGGCGTGGATAATGTTAATATGCATTATTTCCCTTAGTGCACTAAGGGAAAAACATATTAAATTTATCCAAAAAGCGAGTCATTTTTGCACCAATAAAGCATTTGAATAAATCGACTACGTAAATATTTAAAATTCATTTAAAAACTTTTTAATTAACTAAAATATTTAAACAGAAATAATAAAAAAATATATTAAAATTATGCACGAATTTTTTTAATATCTTTTAAAAATTTAGTATTTGAAAATAAAACTATTTAAAGGAAATTTATATAAAAAATATTGAAATTAAAAAAGAATCTTATATATTAATACGCAAACATCGAATGTTGTCGTACACTTTTTCAATATTTGTTTTAGAATAAGGACAATAAAACGTATATCATTCGAAAGGTACTGCACCATAGATGTGCCGAATTATGTTAGATTTTAAATTGATGACCTTTGACCCGAAATATTAACGTTGAAAGTTTATATTAATTTTAGTTAGGGATCTCAGAACTGGGAAGAGGTAGAATGAAGAATGTGGTATCAGATGAAAGGTCTGGCTGCACAATATGATTGAATATAAGATTGGTGACCTTTGACCTCAAATATGAACGGAAAAAGAGCATTTATTAAATAAAAGCTAAACTATAAGAGATGGAAAAACATGATATAAGAGAGAAATTTAGACATTCATAAGATGTGCAAAAAAAAATTTAATATTTTTCACCACCGTTTACGGTTACCCTACAATAAGCACTTTTTCATGTAACAAGTGTCAATATATATTGTGATGGTAAAATTGCTTACAAATAGTAAATTTTGAAAAATTTCCGTTACTTTGACATCAAAATTATTGTGATATCTCGAAAACTATAGATGTTTGCAGTACAATGTTTTTTGTATGGAAATTCGTTGGTTGAGAAAAATAACGGTATACGAAAACTTTTTTCTAATATTTTCCACGAATAGTATGTTAAAAAAATTTCCCGTTATTATGACATGCAAAGTATTGCGATATTTCAAAACCTGTAGATTTTTTCCATGCAATGCATTTCTTAAAGCAATGTCATTGCCTCAGTATGAGAAAAAACAATTGATATTTCAAATTTTGATTTTGCATGCAAATATCTCAGCCATTTTTCAATCGATTTTCACTAAATTTTCTTTGTCTGAAAGTTTAATAAAATAACTTTTGAGAAATAAGAAAAGATTTACGGTTATCTCACTAACTCGATTTCTTGTGTTGTTTTCAAAAAAACTCTAAAATATTCAATTTTTGCTCAAAAATAAGACCAGACATTCTTTTTTTGTAATTTTATTTTTGTTTTTCCATTTTCTTCTCTTACACTCTTTAATATACCATATCATTTATTTGCAAAAATTGCTTCATTTTGACACATAATTTAATTAAGTGTTTCTATCATCGAAAATCATGAGCTACCCCCTATGATTTTTTTGATGAAAATAACATTTTTCAAAATGTTGTTTTTGTATTTTTTATAAAGTTCTACAGCTAAAAAAATAATTTCTGTGAAAAAATTTTTCAAATATTTAAAACCACTCCAAAGTTATATACACAAACATACGTTTTAAGCCATTTTCTTATCTACTTTTTATATTATACATATTATTATTATATATCTATATATAAATAGGTGTACGCAGAACAGTTAAGAAACATGTTCTCCCGTGTTTCTCAACCAATTTTGATAATTTTTTTTTAAATTAATAAGAATATCTATGTTGGGCAATTCGACCTCAAATCAGACGTTCCATTCCACTGGTTACATTTGATGAGCGTTAAATAGATGCGAGGCACTTTTCATCAGCCCAAATTTTCTTTATAACTTTTGAACTATAAGTCACAAAACAATCAAACATGGTAAGAACTTCCTTCCTTGACAAAGGGGCGTAAAAACACTTATACAACTCAAAGTTGTTATATCAAATAGCTTTGGAAGCATTTCTACTAGAAAGTAGAATAAGGGAAGTAGGGTACTAGGGATTTTTACTAGGGTAAAGTAAAAATCACAGAACATGGAAAATCTGAATTGAGTTACTGTTTTGTGATTTCCTGCTGGTGGTGCGTTTGGTGCTGTATAAGTTCGGTTGCGTTTGCATATGAGTGAAGAAAGAAAAAAAATGTTTTCAATAAAAACACAAAAAAACAAAAATCAATTTTTAAATGGTCGAATCTCGACCAAAAGTGATACTAGTATATTTAAATATTTCTCACGAGCTGCGTCAATTAATTCCATTAGCATGGTTACTTTATTTTCTTTTTTCGTTCCTTAATATTATACTATTTTTGACAGTCGGTGCAGTTATGACACCATATGTCAAAAATAGTATAAAACTATAGAACGAAAAAAGAAAATAAAGTAACCATGCTAATGGCATTAATAAAGCAAAATATGCAGGCAAATGACAATCAGTGCGACACATTCTTGGGAAAATGTCAAGTTGTCACTCCACCCCACATAATTGCATTATTTCAGCAAGCAATCGCTAATACGTACGGCCAAATATCCCTCTTATACAACTCTTGCAACAAAAACGAAATGAGAATTATAAGAACTAAGGTTGCAACTGCAAGAGAACAGAGTGCGATGCTGTTGCTGCTTGTCGGAATATGTGTGTAGGTGTGCGATGCTGTTGCTGCTTGCTTGTATGGAATATGTGTGTACGTTTCGTGTGTACGTGCTGCTCTTACACATGATGTTATAATACACAAAATACAAAGCGTATGAAAATTAATACAAAATTTGAAGGAGTTAAATTTTGATTTACTTATAGAATCAAAAAAATTATATGTAGCAATATAATTATTTAAATACAAATCAAAAGAAGACATATTGAATATGTTACGACCATACTTGAATTTTCTTCAATGCATGCATAAAGTATTAAAAACTTATAATGAAAGTGACAAACATTTTCTCAAAATTTTGTGCTCCAGATTAACACTCCCGTATAACGTATTCTACGTTAAAAAATAATTTGTTTTTGTGTGTGGCAACACTAGGTTGTTTTCATTAATGTGTTTTTTGTTAATTTGGAAACATTTCCCAAATAAAATTAATTGCAACAAAATAATAAAGTAAGTAAGAAAGTAGGAAATCATTTCAATCAATAAATAAATAAATTAATAAAAGGTAAGATGAGAACGAGAATAAAGAGCGAAGTGCAGCAAATTGTAGATTTGGGCTGGAGATCGCTTTGAGAAAGACCTTGGAGATCGAGTGGAGATCCAGCCTTATCACAATTGGAGATCGAAGATCCATTTCCCTGGAGAATGGCTTGGATCTCAAGTACACTAAGGGAAATAACGCATATTAACATTATCCACGCCTGAGTATATATTTCATTTAAATATTTACGTGGATAAATCAATTAAATTTTAATTGATCATTTAAATTTTATTTATGCCACACACTGACACACATATTCCATACAGCTGCCAAGCAGCCGCCAAGCAGCAGCAGCATTGCACTCTGTTCCTGTGCGATTCTGCTGCAGTTTCTTCGTACCAGCAGTTGCAGGTCTTATAGTTCTCATTTAGTTAAGGTTTCAAGGGTAATATATCATGGATATTTGGCAAATATGATTTGTGAGTGCGGTGGTGAGTGCGACGCATGATGAATTCATGTAAGGTAGAGTGACAACTCTGTATTTTCTCAAGAATGTCACTCCACTCTACATGATTTCATCATGCATCGCACTCACCACCGGACTCACAAATCAGATTTTCACAAAAAGAAAATAAAATATACCACTAAATGGCGTTTGATATGGACGCAGCTCGTGGGAAATATTCACATAAATTGTTTTTCAATTTCAATATTTTTATAAAAATTTTCCTTAAATGCGATAGTTTTATTTTCAAATAGTAAATATTTGAAAGATATTTTAATACATTCGTGCATAATTTTAATATATTTTTTATTAATTCTGTTTAAATATTTTAATTTTTTATTTAATTAAAAAAGTATTTGAATAAATTTTAAATATTTACGTAGTCGATTTAAGTAAATGCGTTATTGGTGCTAAAATGACTCGCTTTTTGGATGAATTAAAAAAATTTTTGGATAAATTTAATATTTTTTTCCCTTAGTGTAGAGTTCAAGTTATTTATATCAAGAGGTCTCCAAGCTTAATGTTTATTGGGTTTGTATAGAAATGGTCGAGATCTGGACCTACTAATTTTATGCCAACTCCAAATGGCTAATCTTTATGTTTGTAAGATAATCTTTCGGACCGAGGCTCATAAAATTAAACTCAAACGATCCACTCTCTCTACCACGTGCGGCTGCCATAAACTTTGCTTAAACCATACATGAAACCTTGCGATGCATGTAAATAAAGCTTTAAAAGCTGTCTAGTGAGTTATGATTTTCACTACAAAGATAAAATTTTTATGATACTACGAACACTACACCTTGGATTTTCTAAGAACTTATTAAACGACCGTGTAATCATTCAATGCCTAAAGTTATACATGAAACTCAATACAACATAAACAGCTGGGATGTCTAAAGTATCAATAAATTTATGAATATATACATATGTGTTATATTAAATGTGTGTATAAATAATTCTAACAAAATTTCAAAAATATGGAACACACACAGAAATTAATTGTTAATATACACACACAAACACACACACACACACATACCCATGCACACAAATTACATACGCACCAAATTGTTCATTATCATTATCACCATCATCATCAATGTCATCATTATCATCATTGCATTGAAATTTCTAATAAAGAGTGATTTTTTAAGTGCCTGATAACTTTTTTTTTAAAAAAAACGCATAAAATTTGCAAAATCTCATCGGTTCTTTATTTGAAACGTTAGATTGGTCCATGACATTTACTTTTTGAAGATAATTTCATTTAAATGTTGACCGCGGCTGCGTCTTAGGTGGTCCATTCGGAAAGTCCAATTTTGGGCAACTTTTTCGAGCATTTCGGCCGGAATAGCCCGAATTTCTTCGGAAATGTTGTCTTCCAAAGCTGGAATAGTTGCTGGCTTATTTCTGTAGACTTTAGACTTGACGTAGCCCCACAAAAAATAGTCTAAAGGCGTCAAATCGCATGATCTTGGTGGCCAACTTACCGGTCCATTTCTTGAGATTAATTGTTCTCCGAAGTTTTCCCTCAAAATGGCCATAGAATCGCGAGATGTGTGGCATGTAGCGCCATCTTGTTGAAACCACATGTCAACCAAGTTCAGTTCTTCCATTTTTGGCAACAAAAAGTTTGTTAGCATCGAACGATAGCGATCACCATTCACCGTAACGTTGCGTCCAACAGCATCTTTGAAAAAATACGGTCCAATGATTCCACCAGCGTACAAACCACACCAAACAGTGCATTTTTCGGGATGCATGGCCAGTTCTTGAACGGCTTCTGGTTGCTCTTCACTCCAAATGCGGCAATTTTGCTTATTTACGTAGCCATTCAACCAGAAATGAGCCTCATCGCTGAACAAAATTTGTCGATAAAACACATTTCGAACCGAACACTGATTTTGGTAATAAAATTCAATGATTTGCAAGCGTTGCTCGTTAGTAAGTCTATTCATGATGAAATGTCAAAGCATACTGAGCATCTTTCTCTTTGACACCATGTCTGAAATCCCACGTGATCTGTCAAATACTAATGCATGAAAATCATAACCTCAAAAAAATCACCCTTTAGTTTGTCGACACAATAATTTGTGCTGCATTGTTTATGTGAGTGGTGAATGCAATGTATGCATTATTGTAATTTAAGTAGTATATAGGTCTATGTGTGAGTGTGTGTGTGTGATTTTACCTTGATTCTCTGTTTCCTTAGCGTTTTGCTCTACTAGAGTGAGAGCAATAAATAATACAGCAATTATGCTTCTGACTGCAACAACAATTAGAATTACAAAAACAATTGCAATTACAAATACAACAATAAATATACTAAATTTGCTCTGATCAGGTGAATTTAGTATATTTCACCCACAAATGCATAATCAAAACTACTATTATTATTATTATTATAATTAATAATTTGCGAATTTGATTTATTTCAAAAGATTGTCATTAATATCGACTGGAACGCGCTTCAGCGACAATTCAGAAAATTAATTTTATGAACTTAAAAAAACTTTTTAACAAAAAAAAAACCGACTTCAAAATCACTTCAAAGTAAAAAATAATTTTAAACAACTTTTCCCATTCATTTCTTGGTCATATTTTAAAAGCTATTTATATTTATTATAATATTGGAAATCTTATCATTTTCATTTTTTCTATTTTGTTTTATTATTATCAATATATTAATTGCTTTATGTACATAAAAGCTTTGAAGTCGGCGCTTATCTAACTATGTCGAAATCTTTTTATTTTAATTTTTTCTAATTTGTTTTATCATAAAAATATTATTAACTTTATGAATATAAAAGCTTCTTAGCGATTTTTTTTTCTTTCAGTTGGCAATTTTTGAGTACGCTGAATGAAGCCAATGTGTTCCATGCATTATTTGTGCAGCTGTTACACACTATGTCATATTCAATATGAGCTTTACAAGCTCACCCAAACCAGTTTAGTGAGAAATTTAATGTGTACAAGGCTTTTAAAATTACTACAGTGTCACCAAGGCACCAAATAGTGCACGGATGGTGAAAGATCATGATTGCGTGTCAAAGAAGAGCGCCGACTTCAAAGCTTTTATGTTCATAAAGCAATTAATATATTGATAATAATAAAACAAAATAGAAAAAATGAAACTGATAAGATTTCCAATATTATAATACATATAAATAGCTTTTAAAATATGACCAAGAAATGAATGGGAAAAGTTGTTTAAAATTATTTTTTACTTTGTAGTGATTTTGAAGTCGGTTTTTTTTTTTGTTAAAAAGTTTTTATTTGTTCCTTTTTAGAGAATATGAAATATTTTATGTAATCGTATACTTGAGGTAAATTTCACACATGAAACTTTGTTCTTAAAAAATTTGTTTTATTAATTCCTGAAAGTTTGTTGGGTATTTTCCATTTCTGTTTCTTTACAATTTTTAGTGCCACGCCCTTTATATAATCTCGCCCACTTTATTTACCGTACCTTATAATGATTCTTCCTAGCCCTGTGCCAAATTTCAGTTTCCAAGTATCAATATTAACCATAATATAGTACTTTCCTGTGTACAATCCCGCTCACTTTTTTAATGATTCTACCAACCCACCTACCTGCATACCAAATATTAGTACGCTAGTGTCAATATTAACTAAGAAATAGTATTTTTATAACATTGACACGCCCCTTTGTTGCATAACGCCCACTTTTTTGGCCGTAATTTGTAGTAACTGTACCTACTCATGTACTAAATTTCAGCACCCTAGTGTCAATATTATTCGATCTATAGTGTGTTTCTAATATTGTCACACCCATTTGTCGAATAACGCCCACTTAATTTACAGTAATTTTTAAAAATTGTGTCTACCCCTGATCTAAATTTCAGTACCCTTGTGTCAATACTATTTGAGATAAACTGTTTTTTTAATATGACCACACCCCTTTGTCAAATAACGCCCACTTTATTGATCGTGATTTGTAATAATTATGTCTGCCCCAGTATTTTTACTGTAAATTTCAGTACCCTAGTGTCAATATTAACTGAAATACAGTGTTTTTCTAATATTGACACGCCCCTTTGTCGAATATCGCCCACTTTTTGAAAAAAGGACCTCCGCGTTCATGGTATCTATTTGTTGACAAAAATTAACGGAAATCGGGCAAGTGCTTTAGGAGTTATCGATGTACATACATTTAAAAAAAAAAAAAAAGCGCGGACAAACCAATGAACTTGAGAACCCCCTCCATTTTGAAGTCGGTTAATAACAAGAAATTACTTTTAATATAGAGCGGACTAAGTATATTTTCATGAAACTTGTACCTGCCGTTTAGAAAACATAGCAAAAGATTCCTTGCATAAATTTAACCCACAGTTGTTCGTTTTTTCCTCGTATTTAAATTTAATTTATACCACACACGTACACACATATTCCATATAAGCAAGCAGCAACAGCATCGCACACGTACACACATATTCCGACAAGCAGCAACAGCATCGCAATCTGTTCCTGCAGTATATTTCTTGCAGTTGCAGGTTTCTTATAGTTCTCATTTAGTTAATGTTGCAAGGGTAATATAGCCCCTGGATATTTGGCAAATATAATTTGTGAATGCGATGGTGAGTGCGATGCATGATGAAATCGTGTGGGGTGGAGTGACAACTCGGTATTTTCTCAAGAATGTCTTGAACCGGTTGTCATTTACCTGCATAATTTACTTCTTATTCTCTATTTTTCTTTTTATAGTTTATACTATTTTTGACAGTTGATGCCATATTATGGCTTGTCTTGTCCCTGTACATGAGAGACTTCACTTAGCCCCACAAAAAATAGTCAAGTGGGGTCAAATTACATGATCTTGGCAGCCATTGGACTGCTCCAAAACGTGAGATTAATTGCTCACCAAACTCGCCTCTAAATAGGTCCATGGTATCGCGTGCCTATATATCGCGTATATTGTTGATTATGACTTGATTTTATTGTGTGGTGACTTTAATGTGAATATCCTTTCTAGCGACTCTGAAAAACAAACTTTGTATGAAAATATTACTTCTTTAGGGTTATCAGTTGTTAATGAAGATTTACCCACAAGGTTTTCAAAAAACACAAACCCAAGTCTTCTTGATTTTTTTATGGTATCACATTCTTCAGTTGTCTCACTATTTGACCAATTATATTTCCTCTCTGACCATGATTTCATTTTTTGCTCGCTAAATGTTAACTTTTCTCGTAGTATAATGTCAAATATCTTTACATACAGAGATTTTAAACACATCAGTTATCAGTCTCTGTTTCGTGATATATCACTGACCCCCTTAAATGATTGCTGGCTTCATAATAACATTAATGATAAACTTAGTTCCCTTGTTGAACCCATAAAATATCTATTTGAAAAACATGTCCCTGAACGCACAAGCCATATTAGGAATTCATCTTGCCCTTGGTTTTCTGTCAACGTCTTAAATTCCATCAAAAGAAGAAACAAATTTCGATCGATATGGAAGAAAAACCCAACCGAAAGCAACTGGGAAACCTACAGACTGTCAGGAAATGAATCTGTTTCATTAATAAGACAGGCTAAATCGCGCTATTTCGCGGCAAAGCTTCAACCCTCACTTCCAACCAAAACGCTTTGGAGCAATATAAGAAAACTTGGAGTCTGCAATAAAAACAACACTGACTGCCATATTAACCCAGAAATTTTAAATAATTTTTTTGTTGATTCGGTTTCCACTCCTAATTATAATATTTCGCCTCCTTCTGGTCCCTCTTTGCTTCAGTCTTTTGAATTTGCTCCAGTAAACCAGCTTGATGTTGGTAAATGTGTCATGCAGATTAAATCAAATGCAATAGGTGAAGATGGCATTCCCATAAAGTTTATTAAAATCATTTTGCCAGACATTATCAGCCCCCCAACACACATCATCAATTTTTGTTTTATGATATCATCTTTTCCAGACAAGTGGAAAGTGGCTACCGTATTACCGATTGTAAAAAAGCAAAACCCATCTGGTCCCAGTGATTTCAGGCCTTTAAGTATTTAACCGCCTCTATCAAATGTTTTTGAGAAACTCATGGCTCAACAAATAAATAATCATTTACTTTGCAGAAACCTTTTATCTCCCTTTCAATCCGGATTTTTAGCTGGACATAGTTGCTCTTCAGCTATTGTTAAAGTTATGGACGACATAAGACCTGAATACGATGCGGGTTCTATGACTATACTCTGTCTGCTTGACTTCTCTAAAGCTTTTGATAAAGTAAGTCATCAGTATTTGTGTCATAAACTTAAGACTTTATTTGGTTTCTGTAACAGTGCTGTCAATCTAATTTCCAGTTATTTGTGTAATAGGTCTCAAAAAGTTAGAGTTGGTCAATTGTCATCTCTGTATAAGTTTTTATTAAATGATGTTCCACACGGCTCCATACTTGGTCCTCTGTTATTTTCAATGTTTATTAATGATATCTTTAATGTTTGCAAACAAGCATCTATTCATGCATATGCTGATGATGTCCAGCTTTATCTTTCACGATGAACAGGGTATCTTGACGAACTCAGTTAGTGGGCCAGTAATAACGGTCTGCAATTAAATGCATCAAAGTCATATATCCTGCCTACTTGTAAAAAAAAAACCTGTATAAATTATATGCCTGATATGTTTATTGGAGCAAATAAGTTAACTGTTGTGTCAAAAATTGTAAATCTTGGCTTTTATATCAATTCTTCTTTGTCCTGTGTTGACCATGTGAACAATGTAGTGAAAAAAGTTTATTATGTCCTACGTAATTTGAGAATGTCTGCTAGTGTAACTCCTGTCAATATAAAACGTAAGTTGGTGATACAATTAATTTTACCATTGATAACATACTCTGAAATAGTGTACAGTAAGCTCAACTCATCTTCGCAACAAAAATTGCAAATTGCTTTTAATTATGCCATACGTTATGTTTATGGCTTACGAAAATATGAACACTTATCTAACTTTAGAAATTCAATACTTGGCTGCGACATAACATCATATTTCAAAGCAAATAAAAACTTTTTAACAAAAAAAAAACCGACTTCAAAATCAATACAAAGTAAAAAATAAACTTCAAAGTTATTTAAAATTATTTTTTACTTTGCAGTGATTTTGAAGTCGGTTTTTGTTTTTGTTAAAAAGTTTTTATTTCTTCCTTTTTAGATCTTATATATTAATACGCAAACATCGAATGTTGTCGTACACTTTTTCAATATTTATTTTAGAATAAGGACAATGAAAAGCATATCATTCGAATGGTACTGCACCATATATGTGCCGAATTATGTTAGATTTTAAATTGGTGACATTTGACCCGAAATATTAACGTTGAAAGTTTATATTAATTGTAGTAAGGGATCTCAGAACTGGGAAGAGGTATAATGAAGAATGAGGTATCGGATGAAAGATCTGGCTGCACAATATGATTGAATATTAGATTGGTGACCTTTGGCCTCAAATATGAGTGGAAAAGAGCATTTATTAAATAAAAGCTAAACTGTAAAAGATGGAAAACCATGATGTAAGAGAGAAATTTAGACATTCATAAGATGTGTAAAAAATATTTTGATATTTTTCACCATCGTTTAGGGTTACCCTACAATAAACACTTTTTCATTTAACAAGTGTCAATATATATTGTGATGGTAAAATTGCTCGCAAATAGTAAATTTTGAAAAATTTCCGTTATTTCCGTTATCTCGAAAACTATAGATGTTTTCAGTACAACGTTTTTTGTATGAAAATTCGTTGGTTGAGAAAAATAACGGTATACGAAAACTTGTGTAAATATCTCAGCCATTTTTCAATCCATTTTCCTTAAATTTTCTTTGTCTGAAAGTTTAATTAAATGACTTTGGAGAAATAAGAAAATATTTACTGTTATCTCACCAATTCAATTTCTTATGTTGTTTTCAAAAAACTCTACAATATTAAATTTTTGCTCAAAAATTAGACCAGACATTCTTTTTTTGCAATTTTATTTTTTTTTTCTATTTTCTTCTCTCACACTCTTTCATATAACATATCATTTATTTGCGAAAATTAGTTCATATTGACACATAATTCAATTAAGTGTTTCTATCATCGAAAATCATGAGCCGCTATGATTTTTTTGATGAAAATAACATTTTTCAAAATGTTGTTTTTGTATTTTTTACAAAGTTATACAGCTTAAAAAATTATTTCTGTGAAAAAATTTTTCAAATATTTCAAACCACTCCAAAATTATATACACTATCTATGTTTTAAGCCATTTCCTTATTTACTTTATATATTATACATATTATTATTATATATCTATACATAAATCGGTGTACGCAGAACAGTTAAGTAACATTTTCTCTCGTGTTTCTCAACCAATTTTGATAATTTTTTTTTTAAATCAATAAGAGTAGGGAAAAGGAGTGCACCGAATATCTATGGTGGGCAATTCGACCTCAAATCTTTACTGTGACGGGCATTGGACAAAGGGGTGTGGCTCCGCATATATAATCCATATTTTTGATATCGAATAGCTTTGAAAGTAAAAATCATAGAACATGGAAAATCAGAATTGAGTTACTGTTTTGTGATTTCCTGCTGGTGGTGCGTTTGGTGCGGTATGAGTACGGTTACGTTTGCATATGAGTGAAGAAAGAAAAATTATGTTTTCAATAAAAATACAAAAAAAAAAAAAAGAAGAGTTGGCTGTGTCGTGGACACACCCGTAGATTTTGACGTGACGAAGATTCTTGTTTGTTGTTAGTGTTGGTGTTGTTTTTGTTGTTGTTGTTGTTGTTGGTGTTGTTGTTGTTGTTGTTGTTGTTAATGATGTTAACGTTGATGTTGATGTTGATGTTAATGTTGATGTTGATGTTGATGTTGATGTTGATGTTGATGTTGATGTTGATGTTGATGTTGATGTTGATGTTGATGTTGATGTTGATGTTGATGTTGATGTTGATGTAGATGTTGATGTTGATGTTGATGTTGATGTTGATGTTGATGTTGATGTTGATGTTGATGTTGATGTTGATGTTGATGTTGATGTTGATGTTGATGTTGATGTCGATGTTGATGTTAATGTTGATGTTGATGTTGATGTTGATGTTGATGTTGATGTTGATGTTGATGTTGATGTTGATGTTGATGTTGATGTTGATGTTGATGTTGATGTTGATGTTGATGTTGATGTTGATGTTGATGTTGATGTTGATGTTGATGTTGATGTTGATGTTGATGTTGATGTTGATGTTGATGTTGATGTTGATGTTGATGTTGATGTTGATGTTGATGTTGATGTTGATGTTGATGTTGATGTTGATGTTGATGTTGATGTTGATGTTGATGTTGATATTGATGTTAATGTTGATGTTGATGTTGATGTTGATTGTTGTTGATGTTGGTCTTGATGTTCATGTTGATGTTGATGTTTATGTTTATGTTGATGTTGATGTTGATGTTGATGTTGATGTTGATGTTGATGTTGATGTTGATGTTGATGTTGATGTTGATGTTGATGTTGATGTTGATGTTGATGTTGATGTTGATGTTGATGTTGATGTTGATGTTGATGTTGATGTTGATGTTGATGTTGATGTTGATGTTGATGTTGATGTTGATGTTGATGTTGATGTTGATGTTCATGTTGATGTTGATGTTGATGTTGATGTTGATGTTGATGTTGATGTTGATGTTGATGTTGATGTTGATGTTGATGTTGATGTTGATGTTGATGTTGATGTTGATGTTGATGTTGATGTTGATGTTGATGTTGATGTTGATGTTGATGTTGATGTTGATGTTGATGTTGATGTTGATGTTGATGTTGATGTTGATGTTGATGTTGATGTTGATGTTGATGTTGATGTTGATGTTGATGTTGATGTTGATTGTTGTTGATGTTGGTCTTGATGTTCATGTTGATGTTGATGTTTATGTTTATGTTGATGTTGATGTTGATGTTGATGTTGATGTTGATGTTGATGTTGATGTTGATGTTGATGTTGATGTTGATGTTGATGTTGATGTTGATGTTGATGTTGATGTTGATGTTGATGTTGATGTTGATGTTGATGTTGATGTTGATGTTGATGTTGATGTTGATGTTGATGTTGATGTTGATGTTGATGTTGATGTTGATGTTGATGTTGATGTTGATGTTGATGTTGATGTTGATGTTGATGTTGATGTTGATGTTGATGTTGATGTTGATGTTGATGTTGATGTTGATGTTGATGTTGATGTTGATTGTTGTTGATGTTGGTCTTGATGTTCATGTTGATGTTGATGTTGATGTTGACGTTGATATTGATGTTGATGTTGATGTTGATGTTGATGTTGATGTTGATGTTGATGTTGATGTTGATGTTGATGTTGATGTTGATGTTGACGTTGATGTTGATGTTGATGTTGATGTTGATGTTGATGTTGATTTTGATGTTGATGTTGATGTTGATGTTGATGTTGATGTTGATGTTGATGTTGATGTTGATGTTGATGTTGATGTTGATGTTGATGTTGATGTTGATGTTGATGTTGATGTTGATGTTGATGTTGATGTTGATGTTGATGTTGATGTTGATGTTGGTGTTGGTGTTGGTGTTGGTGTTGGTGTTGATGTTGGTGTTGGTGTTGGTGTTGGTGTTGGTGTTGGTGTTGGTGTTGGTGTTGGTGTTGGTGTTGGTGTTGGTGTTGGTGTTGGTGTTGGTGTTGGTGTTGGTGTTGGTGTTGGTGTTGGTGTTGGTGTTGGTGTTGGTGTTGGTGTTGGTGTTGGTTTTGGTGTTGGTGTTGGTGTTGGTGTTGGTGTTGGTGTTGGTGTTGGTGTTGATGTTGGTATTGGTGATGGGGTTGTTGTTGGATTTGGAGTTGGTGCTTTTCGTTTAGCTTTTTTTTTGCTTCCCCATTGGTTGTGCTCTAATTTCAATTAATCCAGCAAAAGTGATGCATATGCGTCACATTTGGCGGTTCCCTGGGGGTTTTTGACACGCCGTCAAATTTTTTTTTTATTTTTGTCATATGCCCGAACACCTCACCTTTGTTTTCGTTCCTTAAAATTTACCGTTGCATCAGTAGTCACAGAGTTAAAAATCCATGCAACGTTTTTTTATGGCTTTAGCATTTTTACTGCATTATGTGATTGCATCCCTGAAATCATGACAACAAAATTTTTTTTGTAATTTAGTTGTGAAGCGTAATAACACATCCCTGCTGTCGTAAAACAACATTTTCTGTAGCACTTCTCCTGAGTGAGTAATAATTCCATGCAACGATATTACATTTCTGTTACATCAGCTGCTATATTCATGACCTGACGACGCCGGAATTTTTTTTTTATTTTTGTCGTAAAGCCATGTATAAAAACTTCATTTTCCTTTTTAAACTCTTATCATAGGTTATATACTCATTGAGTAAAAATTCAATGCAACGCCGCTGCATGAATGTTGCGTTTTCGATCTTTGAGCGGCTCTCTCAGCGTCCCCATGATGTCAGAAATTTTTGTCTAATTTTGTTGTGAGGGCTTCCAGTAGGCCTTTATTGGCGTATCGTATTTTTAATCCTAGCGCTAATACTCAGCGAGTAATAATTCCATGTAACAAATTTTCAGTTGTGTTGCTTACGCAGCTCCCACTACGTCCATATGCCGTATTAAATTTTTTTTTAATATAGCCAAAGAATTAACCTTTACGGTTATACTATTTTTTTAATCATAGCTCTTATACCCAGCGAATAACAATTCAATGAAACGCAGATGAATATTTAAAAAATTCATTTTTCAACTTTTTTGGAAACTAGAGCAGTATAACGTAACTTCGTCACGTCAAAATCAATATTTAAATGGTCGAATCTCGACCAAAGGTGATACTAGTAATATGAAATATTTAATGTAATAGTATTCTTGAGGAAAATTTCAAACATGAAACTCTGTTCTTGAAAAATTTGTTTCATTAATTCCTGAAAGTTTGTTGGGTATTTTCCATTTCTGTTTCTTTGTAGTGCCACGCCCTTTCTCTAAGCCTACCTACTTTACTTACCGTACCTTATAATGATTCTTAATAGCCCTGTGCCAAATTTAAGTTTCCAAGTATCAATATTAACCGTAATATAGTACTTTCCTTAAAGTGCCACACCCTGTGTACAATCCGGCTCACTTTTGTAATGATTCTACCTACCCACCTACCTGCATACCAAATATTAGCACGCTAGTCTCAATATTAACTAAGATATAGTATTTTTATAATATTGACACGCCCCTTTGCTAAATAACGCCCACTTTTTTGGCCGTAATTCGTAGTAACTGTACCTACCCATGTACTAAATTTCAGCACCCTAGAGTCAATATTTATATTTATATAAACACGATATATAGTGTGTTTATAATATTGCCACACCCATTTGTCGAATAACGCCCACTTTCTTTACAGTTATTTTTAAAAGTTGTGTATACCCCTGTACTAAATTTCAGTATCCTAATGTCAATACCATTTGAGATACAGTGTTTACCCAATATTGCCTCACCCATTTGTCAAATAACGCCCACTTTATTGAATGTAATTTGTAATAACTATGCCTATTTATGCACTAAATTTCAGCACCCTAGTGTCAATATTATTTGATATATAGTGTGTTCCTAATATTGCCACCGTCCGTGGCGTAGTTGGTTAAAGTGCGTGGCCGCTATGTCAAAGAACTTTGGAAACCCAGGTTCGAACCCCAGCAGCGACAGAAAGTTATTTGAATTAAAATAATTTTTCTGTACGGCCGCCACCTCTCTGCAGACAATGGCAAACCTCAGAGAGTAATCAAAATGCCATGTAAAGCTTCTTGAGAACGAGAACTTTCCGTTCATCGCCGTTCGGAGTCGGCGTTAAGCATGTAGGTCCGGTTCTCGGTCAATTGTGTACAAACTTAATAACACGCACAACACAATTGATCATAAGAAGCTAGGTCAAAGTCCTTTCAAGGGCTGAAATGGCCAGTTATTTATTTTTATTTTTTTTTTTAATATTGCCACACGCCTTTGTCGAATAACGCCCACTTTCTTTACAGTAATTTTTAAAAATTGTTTCTACCCCTGTACTAAATTTCAGTACCCTAGTGTCAATACTAGTTGAGATACAGAGTTTTTTAATATGACCACACCCCTTTGTCAAATAACGCCCCCTTTATTGACCGTAATTTGTAATAATTGTGCATACCCCAGTATTTTTATTACTGTAAATTTCAATAACCTAGTGTCAATATTAGCTGAAATACAGTGTTTTTCTAATATTGACACGCCCCTTTGTCGAATATCGCCCACTTTTTGAAAAAAGGACCTCCGCGTTCATGGTATCTATCTGTTGACAAAAAATTCGGAAATCGGGCAAGTGCTTTAGTAGTTATCGATGTACATACATTTAAAAAAAAAAAAAAAAAAAAGTGGACAAACCAACGAACTTTAGAACCTCCTCCTTTTTGAAGTCGGTTAAAAATAAAAATTAGCAAAAATAATGTAGTGTTAGTAAAATACAATAAAATATACTTAAGTCGACAAATTAGCTCACACGACTAACCGGACAAAGTATTTATTTTGCAAAAATTAATATTTTGTGGAATAGCCTTTGCTATGAATAACATTTTCCAGTCGTCTTGGCATTGAATTTACCAAGTTCTGGCAGAATTCTGGAGTCAGAGAATCCCCTGCGACTTATGATGCGAATTTGAATGCGCTTAGATCCCTGATTGGAGTTTGGTACACTTTTCGACCGATTTCGCCCCAAACATGCTCAATAATATTAAGATCAGGTGACTGTGCTGGAGTATTAAGTGCGTGTGGACAATTATAGATAAGCCATGAGCGCGCATTGTAGGATTTGTGTTTAGGATCGTTGTCCTGGTAAAAAATAAAATCCTGACTTATTCCCAATTCAGCACACGATTGTTTGACATGACTTTTTAAAATGTCTATATAAACATATTGATCCATTGTTTTATTTAAGAAATGTAAAGCACCAGTCCCAGCAGCTGGAACGCACCCCCAAATCATAACCGATCCTCCTCCGTGCTTAAGTGTACCTCGAGTGTTTTTTGGTAAATGCGCTTCATTAACCTTTCTCCATACAAACCTCCGACCATCTGAGTCCTGCAAGTTAAATTTGCTCTCATCGGTGAATAGCACCTAAAATATTTTTAGTTTTTTTGATTAAAATGCTTTTCATTTATTTCTAACCATTATTACCCGATTCCAAAACTCTGAGCCTTTATTTAAATGGCGTTTAGCGAATTCCACTCTTTTTTTGCGGTTTGCCTCAGATATAAAGGGCTTTTTAGCTATAGTCCTGCCGTTAAAACCAGCTTCTCTAATGCATCGGCGAACTGTTTCAGCACTCACAGATTTGTTTTTGTCATTTTCCAGCATGGTCCTTATCCCGGTGGCAGGAATAAAGGGATCTTTCTTAATAACCCTTAAATCGTATTTTTCATCACCAGCACTTAGTTTCTTTCATTGGCCTTTTCTGCTCACTTTTAAAAGTCTTTTTTGTTCTTTAAACTTTTTGATGATGTCATGTACAGTAGATGGACTACGATGAACAATGTTTGAAATGTCTCTAACGGTTTTTCCGTCTGTCCGCAGCTGCGTTATAATTTTTCTCAGCTCCAATGTTGTTTGCGTACGCGGAATTGCCATAATTAAACTTACACTTGTGGAAACTTTTTTGAAATGATCTTCAAACTAACTATTTTCATTTCACTTTTCATTTTTTGTTCCAAAGTACCGTTATAAGCACACACACCAAATTTCTAAATCTTGGCGGTTAGTCGTGTGAGCTAATTTGTCGACTTCACTCTCTTTTATTGTATTTTACTAACGGTACATTGTTTATTTTAATGTTTATTGTTCTTGTATCGTGGGGTGAAAAAGCACCCCAGACTGGCTTTAATCTCGCGCCAGACACAAACGCCTTTCGTTTACGGCCCGGGACCGTAACCATAATTCTGTTTAAACGTCTGAGAGTAGAGGGAGCATGCTCGCGGCATCCGTACCACGTGCTTTCTCAAGCAGTGAACATAAGAAGTGCGTCTGGGGTGCATTTTCACCCCACGATACAGTTTGTGTATATTTTTCGTCATCTTAAAGTTTTTTATTTTCGTGTTGTTTAAACTTTTTGGACAAGTAATGAGTGTATAGTGGCCCCACTTCACATATATTTACATATATAACTTGATATACTTACATATATAACTTCAACTTGATTAGTCGCACTTTTTAATAACAAAAAATGCTCTGCTCTCAATATTGGTTAAAAAAATAACAACAACAACTACTTGGGAATAAATTCTCATTGAGTGTACTTACCAACAACAACCAAAAATGTGCACTCTCTTTAAAAAAAACGGTACCTGCTAACAAGATATAAAAAATATTACAATTCTTACTCGTTCATTAGATTAGACGCAGTACGAAATTAAAGTTTTCAGTGATACAAGTTAACTTTCAATGATGAAATTTTTTTAATCAAGTGTTTTTGAGGCGTAGTACTTTATAGTTTCAAATAAATATGTTTTTTTCCAATTTGAACGAAATTCTAATTCATTGTAACGATCTGTGCGGCAAAAATCGTTTTTTCAAATTCTTGCAATTTGCGCACTTTGATTTCTCAAAATAAATAGCATTTTTGGAAAATTGGCCAAAACCACTATAATACCCCTTAAACATAGTATCTCCCCTTTAGAACCCCGTTGGAATTACTAGATTTAGTCAAAAACTCACTGAGATATCGTAATTTTAACGAAAAATAAAATTTTTCCAAGTTTTTCACGTTTTTTGCCCTTCTTGGTCAATATTCCCGGATCCTCCAAACTTTTGGCCAAAAAATTTAGTTCACGTGATTCTAGGTCAAAAGACGAAAAAAATGAGCCCCCATGGAACCATCAAAGTCACACTGTGTCCGAGATACGGGCCCTTGAAAGTTGGGGTGTTTTTTCACCCCGCGATACAGGTATAGGTAAAAAAAAATAGCGATGCAGTTCTAGGGTTAAGAAAGAAGAAATAATGAAGTTTAGTTTGATATATATAAAATGCCATGATGTTAAATTTTTTTCAAGATTTAGCAAACGCAAAGTTAAAACAAACTTTGTCCGGTTAGACGTGTGAGGCACTGTATAGAGATCTTCATTGATACTGAACTATATAGCAGTACTTTCCTTATATTTTTAACTTCCTCATTTAAAAGATACAAACATACAAATTCTATGCATGAAAAAAAAAGATACAGTATACCGTGTATACAGTAAAGAAGTGAAACTTCTTCTTTGTATACACTCTTTCTTTTCTAGAATAAGAACGATTTTAGTGTAAAGGCTCGATTATGCAATCGTAAAGCTACGCAACGTAACGTGGCGTAGAGTTCTATCTGGAATAGAACCCATCGCTGCACTAGGGAGAAAACTCAGAGCGTAGCTTTATTGAAAGTTTGAGAGCGAGAGTATGATCGTGAGAAAATCAAGTGTTGCATATTCCGCATATTAGGAGAATAATTTCTTAAAAAGGGATTTTTTTATTTTACATAACTACAATGAGCAATTTTTTTGCCAATGGGAGCTTCAGGTGCATTTATAAATTTGTTTTTCAAAAATTTTTTTTGGCATATTAATAAGGAGTTTCACAGAACAATGTCACAACAATAAATCTACCTCAACTGTAAACTTGATCTTAACTTTCATTTTTATTTCTGCCTTAAAAACTAAAAATCAAAAATTACTGGTTATTTTGTACTCAAAAACTATGAGACAAATTTTAGTTATTATTTTTGCTTTAAAAAAATTAAGCCTTATAAATACTTTTTTGTTCAAAACTTTAAATGTGAAAAGATAACTAAAACTTTCACACACACATTATACTTACTATTATTAATAGTAAATAGTTCGATATAAAATTATATAACTAAGATATGTATAAAATAGTTGTCTATTGAAAGAACTTATTCCAACTTTTCTTGCGCACAGTGTCAAGTTGGCGTCATGGGCGACAGCATATACTTCATGAATTTGGGTTTCTATATAATTTTATATCGCAATATTATGAATAATAATTTAATATGTGTAATATGAGCAAAATTCATAGAGGTTATATTCATATATTGAATTAAGGATATACATACCAACGTTAGTATTCTAATAAAATATTAGTTAAGATTTTATATAATCTTATATTATATAATAAGGCTATTAGGCTAAGATTTCTCGAAACTCAGTGAACCGATCGTTTTGATTTTTTTGCAGGCTTATTTTATTCACAATAATCTCGTACTTGTCATAGGATTTATTTTTCGTAGCTTCATTCATTAGTTATTGTTTACTTTGTTTGTGGGAGGCAAAATAATGACGAATTTTTGTCGAAAATCGTTACTTTACGTTAGGAAGTCCGGCTATGACAAGTACGAGTTTTAAGTATCTAGTTTAATAATATTATTAATTTTTTTGTTTCAGATGAATTTAGGAGGAGCCATCTTGGTCACCGCATTTCACCTTTTTCACAGAGCGCTCTAAAAAAAGTGCTGTATCTACCTTAATATTAATTTTTTTTTAATAAAAAAAAACTAAACATACTATTGAATGTGTATATTTTAAGCAGCGAATGAAAAAATGTTTATGAATAACAACTTAAGCAAAATTGCGTAGAGGCTGCGTAAAGCCTCAAACAATGCGTAACTAAACAAGCTTCGAACGGTTGTTTAAGGAAATCTATTGAATAAGGCTGTATATCGTTGACTCATTGTCAGTAAACGCAACATTAAAAAAAAAGAATTGCACAATTATCGCAACTTGCATTTGCGTAAACTTGCATAAACTTTTATCTTATATTCTTTCAGTTCTTCTTTGCTTGTAAAATACATTTTTAATGAAAAATCTATTCAAACAATATTTAAGGATACAAAGTGCATTAACCCACAATATCTAAGATTCAGAGACATAAAGCTTTATGTTTAGAAGTTTAATTGCGTTTCTTCAACGTTAACTATGTCAATTGCCCGAATTTCTATTAGTTGCATTGAGCAAGGTCGTACTGTAGTAACTTTTTTCTCCAAACAAACATTTTTGGCTCTACACTAATATTTCGGGTGTAGAATTAAATGCTAAGAAATTTTCGTTTCTACAGCATACTACGCTTTATTCAAGAATGATAGAAAAAAAGATTACGCATTGCGAAGGCCGTTATGTTGTTTACTTTTCATTTTGACATTTCTAGCTACGAACAAAGTATTTTTTACGATCATGACGTCACACTAGACCAAGTTTGTTTCTTGAATCTTTTGCCATTGTTTCATATTTGTTCACATTTTTAACAAAACTTGGCAGAAAGCCATATCGTAAGCTCATATCGTAAGTCTATCGTAACGTAGATGCGCAGATCGTAGAAAATTATTTTTACTATCTGCGCAATCTATTTTTCTATCATTCTTGGGCTTTATTCATAAACATTTTTTCATTTGCTGCTCATGTTTGTAAGGTTTGTGTCTGAACTAAAGAAAATCTCTATAAAAATTAAGAATTCCAATGGATTTGCAATGGCCGCCACATAAAAAAAATGCTGCAAAGGGCGCATATGGAGCATGTCTTTGATATTAAACGAAAAGACAAACAAAAAACATGGTTGCGAAAATGTTTATGAATAGCGTTTTCTTGTTTAAAGTTACACTGCCTCTAAAATGTGTTTATGAATAAGGCTGTTATATTTTCCCGCTAGGAGCGCTGTTTATTTTCCCGCAGGGCATCTACAGCAAAAGTAGTTTGATTAATTGGTATGTAGACTAAATTTGTATATAAAGACCTTAGCCCTGCATATAGCACGTTGGCTTTATAAAACTAAGATTGCAGGTTTGATACTCAGCGCTGACAAAGAAATTTTTTTCAGTCTTTTATACAATGTATATCTCTCTCCTTCTCTCTACTGTAAAACATATCTTTCTTCTCTATCGTGTAACGAAATGAAGTAAATTGACCTTGAAATTTCACTCCTCAATATTCTCATTCAAATTTCGAAGCGCCGCCTAAGAAGTTTCACTTCAAAAATAAATTAATTTTATGGTCGGAGTCAGAGTCGGAATCGGAGTCGGAGTCGGTGCTGCAATATTTGGCGGAGTCGGAGACATGATTTTTCGAACCGACTCCGCAGCCCTGATTCTGATGGAAGAGACTTTGGGAGCCTTCGAGAGAAAGAACCTTCGTAAGATCTTTGGTTCAATCTGCGTCAAAGGCAGATACGTGTGTGTAAAAATAAATATGTCTACATTTGTAGAATCACTTCCATCTAATCAACTATTTCCGCCTGTCTTCTTAGCACCCCATTTAAATTTTCTACTGCTTGACTTTTGCTGAATTAAATGAAATTTTGAATGCCATATGTTTAAATTACTATATTCCACACACACATCCACATACACACACCCACACACACTCGAATATATAAATGCAAACGTACAGATAGTCAGATGCACACATAATTTAATGCATTTCGCTGCATGTAGCTGTCACTCAAGATATTTATTTAATTAAAAATACGAGTGTGTGTAAAATGTGTAAAAATATAATTTAATAAAATTTTATATTTGACGGCAATTAGTTAATGAGCAAGAATATAGCAGCAAAGATTGAAAGAGATAAAACTACATAGTATAGCAGAGCAGTGAAGATAAGATGCTGCAACCAGACAAGGACAAAGTTAAAATAAATAAGAGGAAAATCTGCTGCAGTGGAGGTTTTTGTAAGTGCTTTGAACCCAGTTCAGAAATTTGAGTCAAGCTAAATGGGATACGCTAGGATAGGATAGGACCATGATAGAACATAAATGTAGTTATAAAACTTTTTCAGCACCAATAACAATATTTCAGTATATTTTTTAAAGATTTTACCACTAGTTATTATGTAATACATAAACATGACAGGGATTCATAAAATCCATTCTTTGGTAATGTGTGCAGAATTTGTCAATGGGTGTGTTTTGCGTAATTTGTGAGGTACTGTGTACGTGACAGTGTTTGCGTCGTAATTAAATGTGTGGAAAATGCATTAAGCTCTAACATTCACCCAGAGTTGTTTTGTACGGATTATGCGGATTAGGCTGTTGTTCAATAAAAATAACAAAATTAAGCCAGGATAAATGTTTTCAATGGATTTTCAAAGAGATAAATAAATGTAATTTTTCATTTTCACCGAAAATAGATAAATATGGCACTTGTTGACAGGCTAGTGATTTTTTTTATTTTTTTATTGTTTTAAAGCAAATTAAAGGAATTTATGACCAAACTCAATTCACAAAATTTCATGTTTTTAAATTAAATGTTAATTATTTTTGTTAAATAACGCAAAATAAGAGCTTATCCAGTAGTTTCCTGTTTTTCACTCACACTTGTGGCAGCGTGAACTATGATAAGCAAGATTCATAATGTTGGGGGGGAAGGTTTCAAAATGACTGCATTTGACATTGATTGACAAGGATGGTGTTGATTTAGAACTTTGAGTATAAATCAAAATATTGCAAGTTTTGATATAAAGTTGGGTGTGGTATACTTTCCGATAGTTGGCACGTCATCCACAGGTTACTGTACTCACGATATCTACGATTAAAAATTTTTAATTTTTAGTGTTATGTTTACCGAGCAGATTTCAAAAAAAGTTGAAAAGAGATTTTTCCAAAATGCATCGGCGTTGCATAGAATTGTTACACAACGGTTATATTTGTTGTGGTAAAAGTAATAACCAACAGTAAAGGTTAATTCCTTGACTGTACGATAAAGATAAAAAATAAAAAAGACGTCATTAGTACACGTAACGGCTACAAAAATACGTTATTTAATTTGACTCTTATTTTTGTAATTCATGTTGTAGAAGTTGACATCTAGTAAGTGCTAGAACGTGGTCCTTGACCCCAATGACATTTAGAGCAAAAAAATTGGCCTTCGAAAAATATCTCTAACTCTAAATAACTCTTTAAGATCGGACTGTAAATGTCGAAGATATGATAGAAATTTTACAAGAACCCCTATGTTCGGTGAAACAAATTTTTTTAAATATTCCTAATGGGGTAAACAATATATTTTTTTCGGAAACGTTTACTGATTTCTTGCAAGCTTTAATTCTATCACCTTAGAATGGAACATTAGGATGGTTGAAATTGGGATCTGGTGGGTAAGTACTAGAAAGGCGTGATTGACCCCAATGACCTTCAGAGCAAAAAAGTTGAAAAAGAATCCTAAAAAACATTAATATATCATTCTTTAATATCGGACTGTAAATCTTGAATACGTGAAGAAAATTTACATGCGTGACCCCTTACTTACTTACTTATTCGGCGCTTACAACCGTTGGTCGGTTTTAGCCTCGTATAAGAAATTGCGCCATCCATTTCTGTTTTGCGCTTTCTGGCGCCAGTTGGAAACACCACGTAGTCAGGTCATCTTAATTCTTTCAACTTTCAACGAAGATGTGGACGTCCTCTTCTGCGTTGGCCACCACCGGGCACCGAATCAAATATTTTTTTCGCTAGAGCTTCGTTTTCCATTCGCTCAACATGAGTCAGTTTGTAATTCCTTATTATTGCGCAGACACCTGCCGTATAGACTCTGCCCCATGGCAGCGGGGTCGAGGTTCATGGAATTGATGCCCAGGAGATAAATCTTCAGGACCAGGGGTGCCGGAAGCGGGGAGGCAGGAGGGGCAGTCGCCCCCTCGGTAAAAACTCTCACAATAATTTTTTTAATACAAATATTTTTATCCAATTCAATTCATGTAAATTATATATTCAATTCATATTCACTTCATGTTAATTACATTTTTATTCATTTATCTCGAAAGGATAGGAAGAAATATTTCGGAAATATTTAAGTTTATTGCTTTTACCAATTTTATCCTCGTTTTGAAAAATTTTTTTTTTAACTTGTTTCTAACCCATACTAGCACAAATTCGCACCAGAAAAAATAAAGTGGTTGTTTAAAAAATTATAAATTTAACTATGAACTAACAGCTTTTTCGTTTCATATTGAATTTAAATGTTTTGTTTGTTTTTACATTCCTTTATCGAACTTATTTTTACATCAATCTTTTTGTAATATTTTATTGATATGTTTTTTTTCGTCTTAATGACATTTTTAATGTAATAAAAAATGTTCTGCCCCCCAGTTGTACTGCCCACCCAGTTGAAATGAGCTTCCGGCGCCTTTGTTCAGGACGTCAGTGCCATGCTAATAGATATACGACGTCCGTCATACCGCTCCTGGGCATCACTTCCATGACTATAGACGCGACCAACGCCCTGTCATAGTAGTTTCAACACCGGTCGCATACCATACTTACGTGTATATTAAAATTATTGTGTATGACTAGTTGGGTCAACATCCACATTTATTGGCGCAAATCGATTCCCATTTAACATCTCTGACACATTTATTGATGCAAATCGAGTCCCATCTAACATCTCTGACAATGTGGGGCATTGCCACCCGGTTGTTTAGAGCACCTCCACACAAATCAAGTTGTGGGGCGTAATAACACACCTACCTATGCTGTCGTAAAACAAAATTTACCGCAGCACGTCTTCTGAGTGAGTAATAATTCCATGCAACGATATTACATTTCTGTTACATAATCTGCTGTATTTACGACCTGGTGACGTCAGATTTTTTATTTCTATTTTTGTCGTAAGGCCAAGTATAAATCCATCATTTTCCTTTTCAAACATTTTTCGTAGCTTATAAACTCACCGAGTAAAAAATTAATGCAACGCCGCTGCATGAATGTTGCATTGTCGATCTTTGAGCGGCTCTCTCTCTGTGCCTCCAAGACGTCAGAAATTTTTTGTGTAGTTTTGTTGTGAGGGCTTAGAGCAGGCCTTTGTTGGTGTAGCATATTTTTAATCCTGGCGCTAATACTCGGCGAGTAATAATTCCATGTAACAAATTTTCAGTTGCGTTGCTTAAGCAGCTCCCACCGCGTCCCGATGACGTTATGAATTTTTGTTTTGTTTTTTTAATGAAGTCAATAAATCAACCTCTACGGTCGTACTATTTTCTTAATTGTAGCTCTTATACTCAGCGAGTAAGAATTCAATGCAACGCCGATGAATTTTGAAAAAATGCATTTTTCAACTTTTTTGGAAACCTGCGCGGTAAAACGTAACTTCGTCACTTCAAAAACTATGAGAGGTAAAATCATGAAATTTTGTACCAATGCTTTTTATGCCAAAGAAAGTAATTTGACCAAAAATTATAATTATAGATGAACTATCACGCCCTCTTCCTATACAAGGCCTTTACGTATGGGAAGTATGCCTTCTTCCATGTATAACGCATATAAAAAGACATCTCCGGTACAAACATGTACATATATATTCTTGATCAACTTCACCTCCTGTGTCGATTTAGCCGTGTCCGTCTCTCCGTCCGTCTGTGTAAAATTACGATTACGATTAATTACAAACAGAGAATACTAAGCGAATGAAACTTGGTGTGTATATTACTTTTGTCAATACATTGTTTAGTTTTGAAAATAAGCATAGTCTTTCAATGACCACGCCTACCTCCCATATAACATTCATGTATATAATGGTTTAAAATGGCATAACTTTCGATTCGTACAGTGTATTTTATTGATATTTGGTAGGTAGCTTCATTTTATCATTAAAAATGACACTATCAAAACTGGACGTGACCCGCCCACTTTAACATAAAACTCCCTGAATGATTCTGTTCTTTTTTTTAAATAAAGTAGAATAAAAAATTTGGTGGGAAAATAAAGTGGGACAAGGGTTCAAATATGGATAAGATCAGAAATTTGGTCACGGATTAAATCAAAAGTTTGGACAAGAAGGCCGTGTGCTATTCGGAAACTTTTCACTCGTGGTAGGATAGAATTTACTGAGTTGAATAACATTTCTGTCTGTTGAAATAAAATTGTAATTTTTGCTGTGCCAAAAGGACGATGAAATTTTGACAACTAGAAATGTTGACGTTTTAGATTTTGGTAGTGCATTAGCACAAGAATTTAATTTAATTTGCGAAATTGTTGATATATATTGAAAATTAGGGATTCTGGTTGCTATGCTGTCGGAAACACAAAATTTTTAACTGCTTTACGACTCACAAACTCACAAGTGTTTTTTTGTCATTTTTGCTTGTGTCAAAAATTCTCTTTCCGATTGTCAAAAATTATACTAGCCCCTGGGGCTACATGAATTTTTAACAATCATATTCACCTCACAAGTGCCAAATATTCTCTTTCAGACTGTCAAAATTTCATCATCCGAGTGAAAAGTTTCCGAATAGCACACGGCCGAAGTATGACAATTATTTAGACAAATATACTAATAAAGATAAGAATAAAGAAAATTTTGGGAACAAAGCTAAGAATAGGAACAAGATTAAGAACAAGGGTAAACCTACGATGTCACCTCAACGATACAGCCAATGATACTGCATTAATGCATTTTCTGTCTTTAATTTAATTATTTATTTCTGGATATGTACAATTGTAGGTTTCCCAATTATATAAAACGTGGCATTCCATCAAATTTCCATTTATTCTACGTTCGGCAACATAATATTGCATCAGAGGTATTGTAAATAATATCGTAGCATTGAGGAAGGTCAGTGCTGTCGAGCGGTTGGCAAGTAAGGCCCCATAAGCGGAGACGGAAACACAACTTATTTTGGAATGTAACGATGTCCATTGTAGCTTAGAAAATAAATTTTATTCAAATAAACTACTTAGAAAGCACATCTCTTAACAGTACATACCTCATGTTCTAATACAAGCATATATCGAGTATCTTGAATGCGTCTCCTTTCGTAAGCATGTTTGGCCAAATGCAATTCAAAGTCTAGCAGTTGTGATTGAAAACGTTGTCGCTCCATATGAAGCATATCCGCCGCATACGATATGATCCATATCTCCAAAAATTGTAATATTATGAATGGTACTGCCATAAGACCATTTTTACGGCGATTTTCTGTGTTGTGTGTTGCGAAGATATAACATCCCACACGATCGTACAGTTCACAGCAACTCAAAAACAAACGACTGTAAATACAGACCAAAACTGGCGCAGCACATTCGGATATTTTAAAATGAAGCTTTTGAATCAGGTGTTCAATTTCTATCAATTTGAGTAGAAATTTTGGTGGCTTTCCCGGTGCACTTACAAGCAGTCTTAAATAATCGCAGAGAAAAGTATTCAGAGATCTATAAAAATGCGTTATGGCGACAATACATAACAAGTGGGCGTGGTAGCAAAGTTCATAGCTTATGATATAAAAATTCATCAGTATAAATATTTCAGGTCTTAAAGACCATTTAATCAGAAATGAACTCATTGAGGTGAGAATAATGAATAGCCAACGCAATGAGATAAGGCATATTTGTGTTCTATCCAGATAATAACTGCAATAACACAATTGTCTTATATATGCCATAATGCTGCGGAATTCAATAACGATGATTTTAATGCGTTCTTGATTTTTCCTCAGAGTATTCGATATAATCACATTTGAGGAAAATATCACAATAATAGAAAGGTGAGCGAGCATAGTATCCTGGGCAAGAATAGATTTTGACCGCATTTGAACACCGGTATAAATAGAGCTTATAATTAAGAACCAAGAGCAATAGTAGGTAAATTGTAGTATTATAGAAGAATATGCTTTAAGAAATTTTTCAAATTTTGTCAGACTCGTTCTTTTGTTGAGTGATTTCAATCGAAAATTAATACATCCCCGAAATTGTGCTATATAGTAAATAGTATACCATATAAACAATGACGTGTGTTGCAATTTTAGATGCTTATTCACTGTAGTAAACATTCTTTTGTGGTGGTATTATGCTGTTCTACAAAAGGAAACGGAAGTAAAATTAATTAATTTTGCGTAGACTTAAAAACGAAAGAAGGATATTTTTGGAAACGGTCTTACCTTCCAATGTCTTAATTACAATTTCTTACAATCGAGATATAATCGTATCGTATTTTTCTTCAAGTTTAATGTTTTGAAATCAGTCACAAAAAGTTCATCACAACTAGCAGATGGTATCACCAGAGTTCAGCGACAATTATTTTTGAGAATTTTGGTTCGTATACCAGAAGTCGAAAATGTGTAAACAATAAGTGGAGTGGCGGGGGAAGGGGTAGCAAAAAATTGCTGCATTACAGAAATTAAATGTTGTAGCATTATGTTTATTACCTAAGCAATTAAATTATAATGCAATAGTACTTTCAGTTGTCATGCTATAAGTTTAACCCTGGAGAAGACGCGCCTCGCAGAGTTGCGTGGAGTGTCAAGTGAGTAAAATACTTGACGAATATAACTTTTAAGTATTTATATTGAAAATGTTACAAATTTTGTTTTTAATGTGTTAATATTGACAAATATTTCGCGTTACAAACGTTTATTTATTTTGCGAATTCATGTTAACCCTATACTGTACGCATTATGATCCAGCTTAGAAAAATATTTTTGTTTGTTGTATTTATATTTTAAATGGAATAATTAGATACGTAAAGAAAGTTTTTTTTTAGAAAAGTAGGTACATTTTAAAGTAAGTAAGTAAGTAAGTAAGTAAGTACATTTAAAAAAAAAAACCAAATTTTCCATACATACAAATGCATTCGTGTGCATTCCAAGCCTTTTCAACTTTAAAAATAATTGTCATATATAGTGCTTTTATTAATTTTAAACTTATATTTTATTGTTGATATCGCCTCTTGCCGTAAGGTATGCCTTAAAAAAGGTAAATACGCACCAAGTTCGGCTTTCTTCCAGCTACAAACTAACAACACGCACTGATAAACTGACATTTTCGTTACAGCTGTACAAAATGAAGTGACAACAATATTCAAGACGTAATCACAAGTGTCTACTAATGCATTTTAATAACTGTTCTCTTTCGTAACTGCTAATATCCGTTGGAAATTCAAAATTTAAAATTAAAATCCATTTATGGCTTCCTGTGCAGTAGAGGGTTAAAGCAATATATAAATTCATTGAACATAAAGATAACAAAGTAATTCATATTTATATAACAGCTTAGTAACAAAAATAGTATTTATATCATAAATTAACATGATGCGTGCAATTAGTCATCGATGATATCATTACTGGTGTGTGTTTCGATACGTACTTGTACTGTACGTGTTCATTACAGAGTAATTTGTCACATAAAGTACTATACAACACTTTCTGGAGCGCCTGTTTTGCTTTGTGGGGTACAATCCACAAAACCCATTATTTTCAGGCTGGTGAGGCAGATCAATATATGATGCAATACTCTGCATAGTTTTTTTTTAATACATGAGGTAAGGTTTTTATGACTTGCCGATTTAAATTATGTGGATTTATTAGCTCAAGGGCAACTTCTTTAAGAACTAGTAAGAACACTACACTGTGGCGTCCGTGGCGTAGTTGGTTAAAGTGCGTGGCCGCTATGTCAAAGAATTTTGGAGACCCAGGTTCGAACCCCAGCAGCGACAGAAAATTATTTGAATTAAAATAATTTTTCTGTACGGCCGCCACCTCTCTGCAGACAATGGCAAACCTCAGAGAGTAATCACAATGCCATGGTAAGCTTCTTGAGAACGAGAACATTCCGTTTATCGCCGTTCGGAGTCGGCGTTAAGCATGTAGGTCCGGTTCTCGGTCAATTGTGTACAAATTTAATAACACGCACAACACAATTGATCATAAGAAGCTAGGTCAAAGTCCTTTCAAGGGCTGAAATGGCCAGTTATTTATTTTTTTTTTTTTTTTTTAAGAACACTAAGAAAAAAAAATATTAAATTTATCCAAAAACTTTTTTAATTTATCCAAAAAGCGAGTCATTTTTGCACCAATATTCATTTAAAAACTTTTTTAATTAAATAAAATATTAAAATATTTAAACAGAAATAATAAAAAAATATATTAATATTATGCACGAATTTTTTTAAATATCTTTCAAAAATTTAATATTTGAAAATAAAACTATCACATCTAAAGGAAATTTATATAAAAAATATTGAAATTAAAAAACAATGTATTCAAATATTTCTCACGAGCTGCTTTCATGAATGCCATTAGCATGGTTACTTTATTTTATTTTTTTGTTCCTTGATATTATACTATTTTTGACAGCCGGCGCAATATTATGGCACCAAATGTCAAAAATAATATAAAACTATAAAACGAAAAATTATAAAGCAATATATGGAGGCAAATGACAATCGGTGCGACAATTTCGTGGGAAAATGTCGAGTTGTTACTCCAACCTACATAATCGCATAAGCAATCGCTCATATGTACGACCAAATATTTCTGTTATATTACCCTTGCAACAAAAACGAAATGAGAACTATAAGAAACTACAGAAATTAACTGCACGAACAGAGTGCGATGCTGTTGCTGCTTGTCGGAATATGTGTATACGTGTGCGATGCTGTTGCTGCTTGTCAGCTATTTCAGCTGTATGGAATATGTGTGTAGGTGTGTGGTATAAATACAATTTAAATACGGGAAAAAAACGAGTTGTAAGGAAAATATTTGATTTATCCACGTAAATATTTAAATAAAATTGATACTCAGGCGTGGATAATGTTAATATGCATTATTTCCCTTAGTGAAATGATCTTCGACTGGACCGAAGTTAAAATACCCCAACGGCCGCACCAAAGTATATTCATAGTTTTAAATAAAATATTCGCTTTTGTTTTTTGTCTAAGTTACTTTGTATGGTAGGTAGGCGTGGTTTCATACCCAGAGTGCATATTAAATATTAAAGCTCATATGCATAATTTCAAGTCCATATATTAATTTTTGTGGAATTCTAAAGAGATTTTACCGTTTTGATAAAGTCACTTTGTATGGGAGGTAAGCGTGGTTTTCATCTTATTTGGCTCATTTTTGAACTTGATCTTTTTTTTTTATATGCATTAAGAGAAATAACGCATATTAACATTATCCACGCCTGAGTAAATATTTCATTTAAATATTTACGTGGATAAATCAAATATTTCCTTACAACTCGTTTCTTTCCCGTATTTAAATTTTATTTATGTCACACACTGACACATATATTCCATACAGCTGCCAAGCAGCAGCGGCATCGTACTATGTTCCTGTACTATGCTGCTGCAGTTTCTTCGCACCAGCAGTTGCAGGTCTTATAGTTCTCATTAAGTTAATGTTTCAAGGGTAATATATCATGGATATTTGGCAAATATGATTTGTGAGTGCGGTGGTGAGTGCGATGCATGATGAATTCATGTAAGGTAGAGTGACAACTCGGTATTTTCTCAAGAATGTCACTCCACTCTACATGATTTCATCATGCATCGCACTCACAACCGGACTCACAAATCATATTTTCACAAAAAGAAAATAAAATATACCACTAAATGGCGTTTGATATGGACGCAGCTCGTGGGAAATATTCAAAAAAATTGTTTTTCAATTTCAGTATTTTTATATAAATTTTCCTTAAATGCGATAGTTTTATTTTCAAATGTAAATTTTTGAAAGATAAATATATTTATTTTCCGACCTATTTAAATACTTTTATGTGTTGAATTTTGCGGGCTCAAGGTCCAAAATATTAAAAATGAAAAACTTATTTGTTCTAATTAGAACATCTTCTAATTGTTTAAATTGTAAGTAAAGTTGCGTAAAGTGTGTGACGACCCAAAACCAGCAGTCAATTTTGGGTGCACACGTTTTCCATCATCAAGCAGAAACTGAATTATTTTAGATTAAATTATTTATTATTATTATTATTATTATTTGCCTTTGAATTTCTGTTATTCTATTATTTAATTGAATTACTGAATAATTAAACTTTGTTAAATTAATCTTATATATATTACTTAAACCCAAATTTTGTCCGGCGTAAGGCTTTTTAAGTACAAGTCCAATTTTAATAAATTTAGTATGGTTTGATAGGTTTAGACCTGTAGATGTGCAAACTGGACTTTTTATTTCTTAAAAGTTTATATATTTTAAGTTATAGCTTATTAAAGTTTGCATATAATTGCATATAATTGTTGTTGTTATGTTGGTTTGTCTTTTATTAACAGAGCAGCTGAGAACAACGTTATCAAACTCAGAGCAAAACTATTCGCTGCTCACATTTCGCTCTCTTCTGTCTCTTCTTAAAAGAGTGTCTGTTAACAGCAAAATGAAAGTCAGAAAAATGTAAAGCTCCCGCAAACCGCTCGCGCTGAACGCTCGCAACCAAGATACATACAAATTTTTTTTTATTGCAATTTTCCGCTCACATTTCACTTAATTCTGCCTCTTCTTTATAGTAGTTATGTTATTATAGATGCTGGGGGCAGCAAGGCGCACCGGTGGTCGCTAGTTAAATTAGATATTGAATGTAATTAAGCACCCTGTGCCAACCTAAACGCATAGTATAAGGTATATATTTTTGTTGGTGTGAGCAGCGGTCAATGCGGCAAAAATACAGCAAAGCTTATACGATTTCAACACTTCAACATAACATTGAGCAGCAACCAAAGAAAGAGAGAAACACACGTTGAAAACCAGTATTTCCCCTACCAACGATCTAAGCCTAACACAAACAGTGCGACGCGAGACACACGCCTATGAAAATACAAATACAACTCGAGTTACCAGCAAGCATAGCTAACGAAAGCTACATGAAAGTACAAATATAACTCGAATTATCAACAGGCATAGCGCAAGAAGAGATGCACGAAAACACAAATACAACGCGAGGTGCCAGCAAGCATAGCCTAACGAGAGGTACAACTGAAGCAGTGAATGAGTTGAACGGGCAGTTGCTGACGGACCACCAACAGAAGAGGAGTTGAATAGGAGAGTAGCTGACGGACCACCAACCGAGGAGGAGCAACACAAAGTCAGTAGCTGACGGACCACCAAGCGAGAAGGAGCAACACCGAAAATAGCGGACGGAACACCAAGAGAAGAAAGCGGACGGACCACAATTCGAGGAGGATTTACAGCGGAGGCTGAGGACAAAAACTGAAAGTGAATAATTTTTTGTTGTGGAAAAGGGAATAGATTATTTGCTAAGGCGCACCGTCAGGTCGCACGGGTGGGCAAGAAAATAGGAAGCGCACCGTCAGGTCGCTTGGTAGAAGTCTTAGAGTGTTAGAATATTTGGTAAGGCGCACCGTCAGGTCGCACGGGTGGGAAAGTTCAGGCCAGGAAGCGCACCGTCAGGTCGCAGTGTTCAATCTAAAGAGCTATAGATTATTTGCTAAGGCGCACCGTCAGGTCGCACGGGTGGGAAAGTTCAGGTTAAGAAGACAACTCCTGGTCCGCGAAACGCGCAGCCGATCTCTACCAACCGGATATCTCTCGCCGCACCAACACCACATCGCTCGCCACACCAACTTACTTCCGTATTTAATGTAAGAAATCGTAACTTACAAAATTACTAAATAAAAATATATTTTCAAAACAAATATCCCACATTACAAATTTTTGTGACGAATCCTGGACAGCGGCTGAGCATACCTCAGCTATAGAGCCGGAAGACCGGCAGCTTCGTTACAAGTGAAAGGAATTGTTAAAAATTATTGTAAATGTTATCAGTTTACCCTGATGATGATTGCCGACGGTGATCGAAATATCGGAAAATAAAAATTAAAAATCAAAACAAATAAGTTTTTCATTTTTAATATTTTGGACCTTGAGCCCGCAAAATTCAACATATATTTGAAAGATATTTAAATATATTCGTGCATAATCTATATATATAAAAAAATGTTGTCAAATCTGTTTGTGACGAGTGTTTGAGAGTTCGGCTGGGTAAAAAAAAATCTGCCGATACCATTTTGTAGGGTACGTTCTCTAGATGGTTTTAAAAAAAAATTGTTTGAAAATGACAAGGGGGCGTGGCACCTCCCATACAACCCAAATCTACGGTAGCGAATAGCTCTGAAGTTATAGTTCGCATAGCATCGGAATTCGGTGTTCTACCTTAATTTACAAGAGCCGTTCCACAGGTAAAATTTTATGGGCGTTGAATGTGGGGCGTGGCACTTTTTCAGCAGACCAAATTTTCGGTATAACTTTCAAGCTATAAGTCACACATCAATGAAACTTGGTAGGAGCGTACTATTTAGTCGCGTCCTTCGACTAGCAAAATTTATCAAGTATAGGCCAAAGGGGTGTGGCACCGCCCATACAATTCAAATTTATGATATCGAATAGCTTTGGAACTAAATGCCGTATAATAATGAAATTCAGTATGGAGTTTCCACTTGGTGATATATTTATACTATAAAACTGGGATGGGCTTTGGAAAAGGGGGTGTGGCTACGCCCATACACTTAAAATTTTTGATATCAGATAGCTTTGGAACTAAACGTCGTTTAACAACGAAATTCAGTATGGAATTACTATTGGGTGATATTCTTCTACTAGAAAACTGAGACGTCATTGAACAAGGGGGTGTGGCTCCGCCCATACAAGCTAAATTTGCGATATCGAATAACTTTGGAATTATAAGTAGCATAGCCTCGAAATTTGGTTATCAATTTACACGAGTCGTTCCACTTAGAGATAGAGATAGAGATAGAGTTAGAGATAGAGATAGAGGATAGAGATAGAGATAGAGATAGAGATAGAGATAGAGATAGAGATAGAGATAGAGATAGAGATAGAGATAGAGATAGAGATAGAGATAGACATAGATATAGAGATAGAGATAGAGATAGAGATAGAGATAGAGATAGAGATAGAGATAGAGATAGAGATAGAGATAGAGATAGAGATAGAGATAGAGATAGAGATAGAGATAGAGATAGAGATAGAGATAGAGATAGAGATAGAGATAGAGATAGAGATAGAGATAGAGATAGAGATAGAGATAGAGATAGAGATAGAGATAGAGATAGATATAGAGATAGAGATAGAGATAGAGATAGAGATAGAAATCATTTCCGCTACGACAGCAACGCGTCGGGTATCAGCTAGTTTTTATATATTTTTTGTTAATTCTGTTTAAATATTTCAATATTTTATTTAATTAAAAAAGTTTTAAAAATATTACGTGGTCGACTTAAAGAAATGCGTTATTGGTGCAAAAATGACTCGCTTTTTGGATAACTTAAAAAAGTTTTTGGATAAATTTAATATTTTTTTCCCTTAGTGTACAAGCTTAAATATCGAATTTCGTGATGATAGCATGAAAATTACGGCTGTTATCGTGTTCACAGCAAGACGGACAGTCTTGAAAACAATCTCGTTTTAGGGCAAAATTTGATTTTTAAGGCTTTTTTCAAATGAAGTGGTTTTTCTAAGTGGCAGCTAGAAGCAGCAGGTTTTTACAGAAACAGAAGAAAGAAGTACAATATTTTATGATAGTTACAGCCTTTGACTTTAATAATGCTGAATTAGCAAGATATTTTCTACGAAATTCTACGAGAAGAGCCCTATACATGAATGAAGTTCTTTTTGATTTTTCGGCATAGGATACTTTAAAATTGCGGAGATGTGCGTATTACTAAGAGATATACCCTTACGAGTCACTGAATATCCCAAATATTCAATTGCATCATATCCGAACTTGCACTTTTTAAATTTAATTTTAAATTTCGATTTCTAATTCTTGTCAGGACAGTCGTCAACAATTTTTTATGTTCCTCAAATTCCTCAGTTGCAACAAGATTGTCGTCCATATATATAATGATCTTATTAGAGTCAATCAAGTCCCTAAAAATGGTATTAATATATCGTTGAAATACAGCAGGTGCATTTTTAAGTCCAAAAGGCATTTTCATATATTCGTACTGTCCATTTGGTGTCACGAAAGCGGTGTAAGGAATCGACCCTTCTGCAATGCGTACTTGGTGAAAGGCACTTTTGAGATCAAGTGTACTAAAAAATTTCTTCCCTTCCAAATACTCAATGCAGTCCTCGATCAACGGTAGTGGATAATTATCTCGCCACGTGATTTTATTAAGTCCGCGATAATCGACACACATGCGTGTTTCTCCGTTTTTTTTCTTTACCAATACGATCGCTGACGCGTAAGGAGAGTTACTTGGTCCCCTATTCCTTCACGCTGTAAGTCATGAATGATGTTTTGAACCGTCGCTCGGTCGGCGTAAGAAAGGCGTCGCGGAGCACAGTAGAAAGGCGCGTCAGTCGTTAGGCAAATTTTCATTTCATAGTTATATGGTTCGATTAAAACATTTTTATCTGAAATATATGACTCTACGATCAGAGCATTAAGCTCAGCACGACGATCTCTACTCAACTTGCAATCAACGTCCACTTCGTCTTCAAACACTTCAAAGTCAATTGCAAAGACATTCATCGGATGACAGAATGCATCAGATGATTTTTCGACATGCACCTCAATTGACTCAGAATTACAAATATCGGCAGTTATTTCACATGCATTAGAGAAGATCACATTTTTCAATAATCTTAAAAAATGATAACAATTTTTGTTATTTAACGATAATAGTTTATTTTAGTATATCGAAAAGTGCGTTTAGTAAAATGAATGTTAAATGCATTAAGAAAATCTCGCTCCAAAATGAGTGGTACAAGCATCGCATCTTCCGACAACACATATAATTTAATCATTTTAGTTTGAGATCCAAATTTAACATAACAATTTAGTTCGCCTAGAATCTGTAATTTCAATCCACTGACTCCATAGTAATGTGATTCTTTTGGAAAGTTGACTAATTCAAATGGAACGCACGACTGTCTAACAAAGTTAGTTGGACTTCCGGTATCGAAAACAGAAAGAAACTTATGATATTCTCTACTTCTCACCAAATGATTGTCAAAGGCAACACTTACCATACTCACAACATCTATAACATCGTTAGTAACCTCCTCGCCTTCATAGGAAGTCGGCATCAGGTTTGCTATCTGTCTGGCTAGAGGGTTTGAAAGTGGTGTCTTCGCCAAGATTTTCATTGGATTCGTGCATGAGCGATGGTTATGTCCCATGTTCCAGCATCGAAAACAGGAGCCATCGGGACGTAGTGGATGCGGACAGTTGGGCTTCATGTGTCCAGACTGTGAACAATTGTAACAGACAACAGCTTTTTGTCGATTGCCGTCGCTAGCGTGCAATGTTTTTGTTGCGACAGTTGGTGTTTTCGACACCTTTCCTTCAGAATAACGTGATGAGGTCGGAATTGTAGTTCGATTGAGATATCGTTGTTCATATCGTCTAACCAGCATTTTTAATTCGTCAACTGAACGAGCAGGTAGCAATAAATTGATATTGGCTACACTTCCGCTGATACCATCGATTATGTAGTCAATCAACTCGCATTCTTGTACATCCGATCGACGTGCAATGGCTTGCATATTCAGAATGTAGCAGTGCAACGATATTTCATGTTTCTTCCACTTACGATTTCCAAGGGTGGTGTAAATGTTTTGACGTGTAGCGGCAACACCAAATTCTTTTATCAGCTCGCTCTTCAAATCACCATAATTTAGGGCCGGTGACGTTCTTAATAAAACACAGGCCGTGCCAGTCAATGAACGTCGCAAACTCAAACACCTGAAGCGTTCATCGACATTAGCTAATAGCATGATTTCTTCAAAATCCCGGAAAAAACGCTTTACGTCATTAGCTTCGTCATCACCTGAAAATTTGGGGACAGCGTGCTCGAGATCTCCAAAATCCAGTCCTCTCTCATTGCGAACAGCCAAAGTTCCTTCTAATTGTTGAATTTGCTGTCGAAGCACCAGAACTTCAAGGCGTTTTTTTAAGGCTTGCAGTTCTAAATCTGGAGCATAGCTTTCAGCACGTTTGGCATACTCTACCCTTGGTTGTCGATGCAAATCGATTGCTCCTGCAGTAGCATTGTTAGCTAAGTTATTGGCTGCGTTATCGGCAAATATAATAGTATCTGAGGTTGAGCTCTGGACAAAGCGCTCAGCAGAAGCAACAGGAACGGCGGCAGCAGCTTCACTTTCAGCAGCAGGCATGGGATTTATTGATGAAGAATTATCGGCGCGTGAAAACATATCTTCATCACATTTATCGGCACTAACAGTTCTCTCGTCGGGATTGGTTTGGTCTTGGCCAGAAAATCCGGCATATAATCGCTTAAGCTGCACGACGGAGGCAGTAGGATGAAAGTCGGTTCCAGCCTCTGACAATGCGTGCATATAAAATTGCTTATTTTCGCGTGGCATTTATATACTGGCAACTTATTGAAAAAGAAATTATATTTTTTACTAACTTTATATAATTTTTCTTTTATAAAGCACGGCGTGTGGATTTATTCACCCAACATCTGAGTTAAAATAACACAACCGTTTGTATCGATGATAATTTTATAATGATTCTTTATTTCTAAAATATTTTTCAACGAACGTAAAGTTTTGAAAATTTATAACAAGAAAATCTAAACAATAGAAATTAAAATATTTGCAAGTAGAAAAATATACAGTTAACAAATATATCATTCTTTAATATCGGACTGTAAATCCTGAATACGTGAAGAAAATTTACATGCTTATTGTAATTACTTACTTATTTGGCGCTTACAACCGTTGGTCGGTTTTAGCCTCGTATAAGAAATTGCGCCAGCCATTTCTGTTTGCGCTTGCTGGCGCCAGTTGGAAACACCACGTAGTCAGGTCATCTTAATTCTTTCAACTTTCAACTAAGATGTGGACGTCCTCTTCTGCGTTGGCCACCACCGGGTACAGAATCAAATATTTTTTTCGCTAGAGCGTCGTTTTCCATTCGCTCAACATGAGCCAGTTTGTAATTCCTTATTATTGCGCAGACACCTTCCGTATAAACTTAATTCCACGTTGCCCCATGGCAGCGGGGTCGATTGATGCCCAGGAGATAAATCTTCAGGACGTCAGTGCCATGCTAATAGATATACGACGTCCGTCATACCGCTCCTGGGCATCACTTCCATGACTATAGACGCGACCAACGCCCTGTCATAGTAGTTTCAACACCGGCCGCATACCATACTTACGTGTATATTAAAATTATTGTGTATGACTAGTTGGGTCAACATCCACATTTATTGGCGCAAATCGATTCCCATTTAACATCTCTGACACATTTATTGATGCAAATCGAGTCCCATCTAACATCTCTGACAATGTGGGGCATTGCCACCCGGTTGTTTAGAGCAACTCCACACAAATCAAGTTGTGGGGCGTAATAACACATCTACCTATGCTGTCGTAAAACAAAATTTACCGCAGCATGTCTCCTGAGTGAGTAATAATTCCATGCAACGACATTACATTTCTGTTACATAAACAGCTGTATTTACGACCTGGTGACGTCAGATTTTTTTTTCTATTTTTGTCGTAAGGCCAAGTATAAATCCATCATTTTCCTTTTCAAACATTTTTCGTAGCTTATAAACTCACCGAGTAAAAATTTAATGCAACGCCGCTGCATGAATGTTGCATTGTCGATCTTTGAGCGGCTCTCCCTGTGTCTCCAAGACGTCAGAAATTCTTTGTGTAGTTTTGTTGTGAAGGCTTAGAGCAGGCCTTTGTTGGTGTATCATATTTTTAATCCTGGCGCTAATACTCGGCGAGTAATAATTCCATGTAACAAATTTTCAGTTGCGTTGCTTAAGCAGCTCCCACCGCTTCCCGATGACGTTATGAATTTTTGTTTTGTTTTTTTAATAAAGTCAATAAATCAACCTATACGGTCGTACCATTTTCTTAATCGTAGCTCTTATACTCAGCGAGTAAGAATTCAATGCAACGCCGATGAATTTTGAAAAAATGCATTTTTCAACTTTATTGGAAAGCTGCGCGGTAAAACGTAACCTGTCACGTCAAAAACTATGAGAGCTAAAATCATGAAATTTTGTACCAATGCTTTTTATGCCAAATAAAGTAATTTGACCAAAAATTATATAATTATAGATCAACTACCACGCCCTCTTCCCATACAAGGCCTTTATGTATGGGAAGAATGCCTTCTTCCATGTATAACGCATATAAAGACATGTCCGTATGTCCGTCCGTCTGTCCGCATGTGTGAAATTACGATTACGGACAAACAGAGAAAACTAACCGAATGAAACTTGGTGTGTATATTACTTTTGTCAATACATTTTTTAGTTTTGAAAATAAGCATGGTCTTTCAATGACCACGCCTACCTCCCATATAACATTCATGTATATATTGGTTTAAAATGGCATAACTTTCGATTCGTACAGTGTATTTCATTGATATTTGGTAGGTAGCTTCATTTTATCATTAAAAATGACACTATCAAAACTGAACGTGACCCGCCCACTTTAACATAAACCTCCCTGAATGATTCTGTTCTTTTTTTTAAATAAAGTAGAATAAAAAATTTGGTGGGAAAATAAAGTGGGACAAGGGTTCAAATATGGATAAGATCAGAAATTTGGTCACGGATTAAATCAAAAGTTTGGACAAGAAGTATGACAATTATTTGGACAAATATACTAATAAAGATAAGAATAAAGAACATTTTGGGAACAAAGCTAAGAATAGGAACAAGATTAAGAACAAGGGTAAACCTACGATGTCACCTCAACAATACAGCCAATGATACTGCATTAATGCATTTTCTGTCTTTAATTTAATTATTTATTTCTGGATATGTATAATTGTAGTTTTCCCAAATATATGAAACCCGGCATTCCATCAAATTTCCATTTTTTCTAAGTTCGGCAACATAATATTGCATCAGAGGTATTGTAAATAATAACGTAGCATTGAGGAAGGTCAGTGCTGTCGAGCGGTTGGCAAATAAGGCCCCATAGGCGGAGACGGAAATACAACTTATTTTGGAATGTAACGATGTCCGTTGTAGCTTAGAAAATAAATTTTATTCAAATAAATTACTTGAAAAGCACATCTCTTAAGCAAACATACCTCATGTTCTAATACAAGCATATATCGAGTATCTTGAATGCGTCTGCTTTTGTAAACATATCTGGCCAAATGCAATTCAAAGTCTAGCAGTTGTGCTTGAAAACGTTGTCGCTCCATATGAAGCATATCCGCCGCATACGATATGATCCATGTCTCCAAAAATTGTAATATTATGAATGGTACTGCTATAAGACCATTTTTACGGCGATTTGCTGTGTTGTGTGTTGCGAAGATATAACATCCCACACGATCGTACAGATAATAGCAACTCAAAAACAAACGACTGTAAATACAGACCAAAACTGGCGCAGCACATTCGAATATTTTAAAATGAAGCTTTTGAATCAGGTGTTCAATTTCTATCAATTTGAGTAGAAATTTTGGTGGCTTTCCAGGTGCTCTTACAAGCAATCTTAAATAATCACACAGAAAAGTATTCAGAGATCTATAAAAATGCGTTATGGCAACAATACATAACAAGTGGGCGTGGTAGCAAAGTTCATAGCTTATGATATAAAAATTTATCAGTATAAATATTTCAGGTTGTAAAGACAATTTTATCAGAAATGAACTCATTGAGGTGAGAATAATGAATAGCCAACGCAAGGAGATAAGGCATATTTGTGTTCTATCCAGATAATAACTGCAATAACACAATTGTCTAATATATCCCTCAATCCTGCGGAATTCAATAATGATGATTTTAATGCGTTCTTGATTTTTCCTGAGAGTATTCGCTATAATCACATTTGATAATAATACCACAATAAAAGAAAGGTGACCGAGTATATCTTCCTGGGCACGAAAAGATTTATTGCTATTTAGGGACCGCATTTGAACACCGAAATAAATAGAACCTATAATAAAGAACCAAGAGTAATAGTAGGTAAATTGTAGCATTATAGAAGAATATGCTTTAAGAAATTTTTCAAATTTTGTCAGATTCGTTCTTTTGTTGAGTGATTTCAATCGAAAATTAATACACCCACGAAATTGTGCTATATAGTAAATTGTATACCATATAAACAATGATGTGTGTTGCAATTTTAGATGCTTATTCACTGTAGTAAACATTCTTTTTGTGGTGGTATTATGCTGGTCTGCAAAAGGAAATGGAAGTAAATTCATTAAGTTTCTTTATACTAAAGTAAATGTAGATATTTTTGGAAACGGGCTTACCTTCCAATGTCTTAATTACACTTTCTTACAATCGAGATAAGATCGTATAGTATTTTTCTTCAAATTTAATATTTTGAATTCAGTTTTAAAAAGTTCATCACAACCAGCACATGGCCAGAGTTCAGCGACAATTATTTTTGAGAATTGTGGTTCTTATATCAGAAGCCGAAAATGTGTAAACAATAAGTGGAGTGGTGGGGGAAGGGGTAGCAAAAAATTGCTGCATTAAAGAAATAAAATGTTGTAGCATTATGTTTATTACCTAAGCAATTAAATTATAATGCAATAGTACTTTCAGTTGTCATGCTATAAGTTTAACCCTGCAGAAGACGCGCCTTGCAGAGTTGCGTGCAGTGTCAAGTGAGTACAATACTTGACGAATATAATTTTTAAGTATTTATATTAAAAATGTTACAAATTTTGTTTTTAATGTATTAATATTGACAAATATTTCGCGTTACAAACGTTTATTTATTTAGCGAATTCATGTTAACCCTCTACTGTACGCATTATGATCCAGCTTAGAAAAATAGTTTTGTTTGTTGGATTTATATTTTAAATGGATTAATTAGATACGTATACAAAATTTTGTTCAGAAAAGAAGGTCCATTTTCAAAAAAAAAAAAAAAAAATAAAATAAAATTTGCCATACATGCAAATGCATTCGTATGCATTCCTAGATTTTTCAACTTTAAAAATGCAGTAGAGGGTTAAAGCAATATATTAATTCATTGAACATAAACATAACAAAATAATTCATATTCATATTTCAGTTTAGTAACAAAAATAGTATTTAAATCATAAATTAATATGATGCGTGAAATTAGTCATCGATTATATCATTACTGGTGTGTATTTCGACACGTGCTTATACTGTACGTGTTCATTACAGAGTAATTTGTCTCATAAAGTACTATACAACACTTTCTGGAGCGCCTGTTTTGCTTTGTGGGGTACAATCCACAAAACCCATTATTTTCAGGCTGGTGAGGTAGATCAATATATGGTGCAATACTCTGCATAGTTTTTTTTTTAATACATGAGGTAAGGTTTTTATGACTTGCCGATTTAAATTATGTGGATTTATTAGCTCAAGGGCATCTTCTTTAAGAACTAGTAAGAAATGATCTTCGACTGGGCCGAAGTTAAAATACCCCAACGGCCGCACCAAAGTATATTCATAGTTTTAAATAAAATATTCGCTTTTGTTTTTTGACTAAGTTACTTTGTATGGTAGGTAGGCGTGGTTTCATACCCAGAGTGCATATTAAATATTAAAGCTCAAATGCAAAATTTCAAGTCCATATATTAATTTTTGTGGAATTCTAAAGAGATTTTACCATTTTGATAAAGTCAGTTTGTATGGGAGGTAAGCGTGGTTTTTATCTTATTTGGCTCATTTTTGAACTTGATCTTTTTTTTTATATGCACTAAGAGAAATAACGCATATTAACATTATCCACGCCTGAGTATATATTTCATTTAAATATTTACGTGGATAAATCAAATATTTTCCTTACAACTCGTTTCTTTCCCGTATTTAAATTTTATTTATGTCACACACTGACACACATATTCCATACAGCTGCCAAGTACTATCGTACTATGTTCCTGTACTATGCTGCTGCAGTTTCTTCGCACCAGCAGTTGCAGGTCTTATAGTTCTCATTAAGTTAATGTTTCAAGGGTAATATATCATGGATATTTGGCAAATATGATTTGTGAGTGCGGTGGTGAGTGCGATGCATGATGAATTCATGTAAGGTAGAGTGACAACTCGGTATTTTCTCAAGAATGTCACTCCACTCTACATGATTTCATCATGCATCGCACTCACAACCGGACTCACAAATCATATTTTCACAAAAAGAAAATAAAATATACCACTAAATGGCGTTTGATATGGACGCAGCTCGTGGGAAATATTCAAATAAATTGTTTTTCAATTTCAATATTTTTATATAAATTTTCCTTAAATGCGATAGTTTTATTTTCAAATGTAAATATTTGAAAGATAAATATATTTATTTTCCGACCTATTTAAATACTTTTATATGTTGAATTTTGCGGGCTCAAGGTCCAAAATATTAAAAATGAAAAACTAATTTGTTCTAATTAGAACATGTTCTAATTGTTTAAATTGTAAGTAAAGTTGCGTAAAGTGAAAAGAATTGTTAAAAATTATTGTAAATGTTTTCAGTTTACCCTGATGATAATTGCCGACGGTGATCGAAATATCGGAAAATAGAAATTAAAAATCAAAACAAATAACAATTTTCATTTTTAATATTTTGGACCTTGAGCCCGCAAAATTCAACATATATTTGAAAGATATTTAAATATATTCGTGCATAATTTTAATAATATAAGTCCAAAGAAATGACTCGCTTTTTGGATAAATTAAAAAAGTTTTTGGATAAATTTAATATTTTTTTCCCGTAGTGTATAAGCTTAAATATCGAATTTCGTGATGATAGCATGAAAATTACGGCTGTTATCGTGTTCACAGCAAGACGGACAGTCTTGAAAACAATCGCGTTTTAGGGCAAAATTTGATTTTCAAGGCTTTTTTCAAATGAAGTGGTTTTTCTAAGTGGCAGCTAGAAGCAGCAGGTTTTTACAGAAACAGAAGAAAGAAGTACAATATTTTATGATAGTTACAGCCATTGACTTTAATAATGCTGAATTAGCAAGATATTTTCTACGAAATTCTACGAGAAGAGCCCTATACATGAATGAAGTTCTTTTTGATTTTTCGGCATAGGATACTTTTAAATTGCAGAGATGTGCGTATTACTAAGAGATATACCCTTGCGAGTCACTGAATATCCCAAATATTCAATTGCATCATATCCGAACTTGCACTTTTTAAATTTAATTTTAAATTTCGATTTCTAATTCTTGTCAGGACAGTCGTCAACAATTTTTTATGTACCTTAAATTCCTCAGTTGCAACAAGAATGTCGTCCATATACAGCCATGGACATATAAATAGCACAAAAATACATGTAGAGTGTTTCACATGAATTTAAATAAAATACATAGAGGAAAACAAGAATTTATTTCATTGTATTTGAGTTTAAACATTAAAAACTTAAAATCAGTAGTAACTTTGTAATTACGAATTAAAAATTAGAAAATTTAAATAAAAAATCTGAAATTGCTCCTTATCTGAGGTGGACATAAAAATAGCACAATTTGGATTCTGAAAAAAAGACATGGTTATTTATTTTTATTTTACAATAAGCTTACGAATATGCTTACTAGTACTTGGTACTGTATCCCGAATCGTCCAAAACAGCCCGACATATTCGTCCCATACTCTCCACAAGCTTCCTGACCTTATCCTTCGGAATATAGTACCAAGCCTCAATTCCACTCCATAACTTATCTAAATTTCGAAAATTTTTGTTGCTTATGCTGACCTTTACATCATTCCATAAATTTTCTATGGGATTGAGGTCTGGGCTTTGAGCCGGCCAATTCAAAATATTTATTTTTTCCTTTTTTAGCCAATCAATCACAACCTTTGCCGTGTGTTTTGGATCGTTATCATGCATAAATGTTCACCTAATAGGCATGTTCTCAAATGCAAATGATTCCATCTAGTTATTAAGAATATCTTAATACATATTTTTGTCCATTATTCCTAGTATACGAAAAATTGGCCCAACGTCGTGCCAGGAAAAAGCTCCCCAAGCCATTAAATTCCCTCCTCTATGCTTTAATGATTTTGTTGTATACTTAGGATTCAACTTTTGGCGTTTGGGGCGCCGAACAAAAGTTTTTCAATCTGGTCCAACCCTATTAAATTTAGTTTCGTCAGTCCAGAGCACGTTCTTCCAAAATTGGTCTTCTTTATTCACATGGGCTCTTGCAAACGCTAAACGATCCTTTTTTTGACGTGACGAAGTTACGTTATACTGCTCTAGTTTCCAAAAAAGTTGAAAAATGAATTTTTTAAAAATTCATCTGCGTTTCATTGAATTGTTACTCGCTGGGTATAAAAGCTATGATTAAAAAAATAGTATGACCGTAAAGGTTAATTCTTTGGCTATAATAAAAAAAATAAAAAAAAAATTTAATACGGCATAAGGACGTAGTGGGAGCTGCGTAAGCAACGCAACTGCAAATTTGTTACATGGAATTATTACTCGCTGAGTATTAGCGCTAGGATTAAAAGTACGATATGCCAATAAAGGCCTACTGGAAGCCCTCACAACAAAATTAGACAAAAAATTTCTGACATCATGGGGACGCTGAGAGAGCCGCTCAAAGATCGATAACGCAACATTCATGCAGCGGCGTTGCATTGAATTTTTACTCAATGAGTATATAACCTACGATAAAAGTTTAAAAAGGAAAATAAAGTTTTTATACATGGCTTTACGACAAAAATAAAAAAAAAATTCCGGCGTCGTCAGGTCGTGAATATAGCAGCTTATGTAACAGAAATGTAATATCGTTGCATGGAATTATTACTCACTCAGGAGGAGTGCTACAGTAAATTTTGTTTTACGACAGCAGGGATGTGTTATTACGCTTCACAACTAAATTACAAAAAAAATTTTGTTGTCATGATTTCAGGGATGCAATCACATAATGCAGTAAAAATGCTAAAGCCATTAAAAAACGTTGCATGGATTTTTAACTCTGTGACTACTGGTGCAACGGTAAATTTTAAGGAACGAAAACGAAGGTGAGGTCTTCGGGCATATGACAAAAATAAAAAAAAAATTTGACGGCGTGTCAAAAACCCCCAGGGAACCGCCTAATGTGACGCATATGCATCACTTTTGCTGGATTAATTGAAATTAGAGCACAACCAATGGGGAAGCAAAAACAAAAGCTAAACGAAAAGCACCAACTCCAAATCCAATTACAACTCCAACACCAATACCAACACCAACACCAACACCAACACCAACACCAACACCAACACCAACACCAACACCAACACCAACACCAACACCAACACCAACACCAACACCAACACCAACAACAACACCAACACCAACACCAACACCAACACCAACACCAACACCAACACCAACACCAACACCAACACCAACACCAACACCAACATCAAAATTAACATCAACATCAACATCAATATCAACATCAACATCAACATCAACATCAACATCAACATCAACATCAACATCAACATCAACATCAACATCAACATCAACATCAACATCAACATCAACATTTACATCTACATCAACATCAACATCAACATCAACATCAACATCAACATCAACATCAACATCAACATCAACATCAACATCAACATCAACATCAACATCAACATCAACATCAACACCAACATCAACATCAACATCAACATCAACATCAACATCAACAACAACTACAACTACAACAACAACAACAACAACAACAACAACAACAACAACAACAACAACAACAACAACAACAACAACAACAACAACAACAACAACAACAACAACAACAACAACAAAAACTACACCAACACTAACAACAAACAAGAAACTTCGTCACGTCAAAATCTACGGGTGTGTCCACGACACAGCCAACTCTTCTTTTTTTTTTTTTTTTTTTTTTTTTTTTGTTAAGAGCGGCTTTCTTCGGCTAAGGCCTCCATAAAGATTAGCTTCATGTAGTCTCCTATATACTAGTTTTCTTGAAAAATTAAGGTTATTTTCTTCATTTATTTCCCTCATAATTTGCTATGCTGACTTGAAAGGATTAGCCTTACTTTTGCGAACTATAAGTCTATCAGTAGAAGCGGTGGTTTTATGCGGTCTAAGATTGTGCGGCTTATTCTCAAAATTATTTGAACCATTTAATTTAACCAGCTTGAGTGCATTATAGACCATTTTGAGAATATCCGCGATTTAGATGGTTTTTTGTCTTTTCGTCTTAGTTCGTGAATTATAGACCTTTTTACCGGAGTGCAATGTTTGCCACGACCCATTTTATTTAGAATCGGCGAAATCAACTGAATACAACTCTAAAATTTTTACAAACACCCGATCTTGTTAACTTTTATTCACCAACTAACATGTGTGCTATTTATATGACCACAGAAGATCGTACATGCCTCTAGATGGCCTGAGCAAATAAAAGTAAGTAACGGTACATCTCTCTCGGGGTTTTAAACAACGTAACACTGGAGTATCAAAAAATTATAACTACAGTTAATGAATGCATTATTAGGTTCAAACGAAACGTTTAAAAAATAAGTTGACATTTGTGCTATTTACATATGTGTCCATGGCTGTATATAAAGATCTTATTAGAGTCAATCAAGTCCCTAAAAATGGCATTAATATATTGTTGAAATACAGCAGGTGCATTTTTAAGTCCAAAAGGCATTTTCATATATTCGTACTGTCCATTTGGTGTCACGAAAGCGGTGTAAGGAATCGACCCTTCTGCAATGCGTACTTGGTGAAAGGCACTTTTGAGATCAAGTGTACTAAAAAATTTCTTCCCTTCCAAATACTCAATGCAGTCCTCGCAATTATCTCGCAACGTGATTTTATTAAGTCCGCGATAATCGACACACATGCGTGTTTCTCCGTTTTTTTTCTTTACCAATACGATCGCTGACGCGTAAGGAGAGTTACTTGCTCCACTATTCCTTCACGCTGTAAGTCATGAATGATGTTTTGAACCGTCGCTCGGTCGGCGTAAGAAAGGCGTCGCGGAGCACAGTAGAAAGGCGCGTCAGTCGTTAGGCAAATTTTCATTTCATAGTTATATGGTTCGATTAAAACATTTTTATCTGAAATATATGACTCTACGATCAGAGCATTAAGCTCAGCACGACGATCTCTACTCAACTTGCAATCAACGTCCACTTCGTCTTCAAATACTTCAAAGTCAATTGCAAAGACATTCATCGGATGACAGAATGCATCAGATGATTTTGCGACATGCACCTCAATTGACTCAGAATTACAAATATCGGCAGGTATTTCACATGCATTAGAGAAGATCACATTTTTCAATAATCTTAAAAAATGATAACAATTTTTGTTATTTAACGATAATATTAGTACTTTCATATATACTGACACACGGGTTTTTCTTGATAAAATAGAAACAACAAGAGATTTTGTAAATTTGTTTTTTTATTTTGGTTTATTAAATATTTAAGAATATAAGAAGAAAAAAATTTATTCAAAATGACCGCCATTTGCCCTCCAACACGACCGCAGTCTGACCGGCCAATCGTCTATTGCAGTACGCACGACCTCCATGGGGAAATTGTCCACTTCGCGGATAAGTGCACGCTTAAGAGATTCCAAATTTTTGTGGTGAGTAGTGCAGACCATGCTTTCTAAAACGGACCACAATTTATAGTCTAAAGGATTCAGGTCTGGACTACCCGATGGCCAATCATCCGTCGAAATAAAATTTGGTAAATTGTTTTTTAACCAGTCTTGAGTGGTTTTTGTTTTATGGGCTGGGGCAGAGTCCTGTTGAAAGGTCCACGGCTCGTTTTTGAACAGTGTGCTATTTAATGGCTTCACAACCTTTTCCAAAACGTCAGATTGGTACACCTTTGCAGAAGTTTTAACACCTTTTTCGCAGAAATGGAGCTTGGTGACTCCATCATAGGCGACTCCCCACCATACCATCACATAAGCAGGATGGTGACCTCTCTGAACTCTTGGAACCAATTCTTTTGCTTGCAGAGATGACTGAGCGTAGACTCTATCATTTTGTTTATTGTACGACTCCTCCACAGTAAAAATTTTCTCATCAGTAAACATAATTTTTCTGTGGCCGTTATTGGCGTACTGGCGAATCAATGCTTTTGATTTCTCCTTGCGTTTCTGCTTTAACGCCGCCTTAAGTAGATGCCCCGTGTGTCTTTTGTAAGCTCGAAGTCCCAAGTCATATTTAATGATGCGAGAAAGAGATACCTTCGAAATATTCATCTCCCGTGACAATATTTGCTGTTTTCGGAGTGGATTTCGATAAATTCGGTTCTGTACAGCTTTGACGGCTTTAGGAGTTCGCACACTGCGCGGACGGCCAGATCTTGGACGGTCTGATACTCCACCAGTATCTCCAAACAGTTTCACAGCACGATAAACAAAACTGCGACTTACCCTGAGCGGCTGCAACGTTCGAAAAATGTCGCCATTTTTCATTCCACATTTTTTTAGGCCAATTACGACAATACGGTTTTCAATATCGCCCCACTCCATAATTATAAGTAACGCACGCCAAAAACTTTATACACAAAAATGATGTATAAATGTTAGTTGTCAAAAAACTGTCAACGTAAAAAGAGTATGTTTAGTGAATTCCTTACAGTGGGGGCGATAAAAAGTGTGTCAGTTATTATGAAACTACAAGTAGTTTATTTTAGTATATCGAAAAGTGCGTTTAGTAAAATGAATGTTAAATGCATTAAGAAAATCTCGCCCCAAAATGAGTGGTACAAGCATCGCATCTTCCGACAACACATATAATTTAATCATTTTAGTTTGCGATCCAAATTTAACATAACAATTTAGTTCGCCTAGAATCTGTAATTTCAATCCACCGACTCCATAGTAATGTGATTCTTTTGGAAAATTGACTAATTCAAATGGAACGCACGACTGTCTAACAAAGTTAGTTGGACTTCCGGTATCGAAAACAGAAAGAAACTTATGATATTCTCTACTTCTCACCAAATGATTGTCAAAGGCAACACTTACCATACTCACAACATCTATAACATCGTTATTAACCTCCTCGCCTTCATAGGAAGTCGGCATCAGGTTTGCTACCTGTCTGGCTAGAGGGTTTGAAAGTGGTGTCTTCGCCAAGATTTTCATTGGATTCGTGCATGAGCGATGGTTATGTCCCATGTTCCAGCATCGAAAACAGGAGCCATCGGGACGTAGTGGATGCGGACAGTTGGGCTTCATGTGTCCAGACTGTGAACAATTGTAACAGATAACAGCTTTTTGTCGATTGCCGTCGCTAGCGTGCAATGTTTTTGTTGCGACAGTTGGTGTTTTCGACACCTTTCCTTCAGAATAACGTGATGAGGTCGGAATTGTAGTTCGATTGAGATATCGTTGTTCATATCGTCTAACCAGCATTTTTAATTCGTCAACTGAACGAGCAGGTAGCAATAAATTGATATTGGCTACACTTCCGCTGATACCATCGATTATGTAGTCAATCAACTCGCATTCTTGTACATCCGATCGACGTGCAATGGCTTGCATATTCAGAATGTAGCAGTGCAACGATATTTCATGTTTCTTCCACTTACGATTTCCAAGGATGGTGTAAATGTTTTGACGTGTAGCGGCAACACCAAATTCTTTTATCAGCTCGCTCTTCAAATCACCATAATTTAGGGCCGATGACGTTCTTAATAAAACACAGGCCGTGCCAGTCAATGAACGTCGCAAACTCAAACACCTGAAGCGTTCATCGACATTAGCTAATAGCATGATTTCTTCAAAATCCCGGAAAAAACGCTTTACGTCATTAGCTTCGTCATCACCTGAAAATTTGGGGACAGCGTGCTCGAGATCTCCAAAATACAGTCCTCTCTCATTGCGAATAGCCAAAGTTCCTTCTAATTGTTGAATTTGCTGTCAAAGCTCCAGAACTTCAAGGCGCTTTTTTAATGCTTGCAGTTCTAAATCTGGAGCATAGCTTTCAGCACGTTTGGCATACTCTACCCTTGGTTGTCGATGCAAATCGATTGCTCCAGCAGTAGCATTGTTAGCTAAGTTATTGGCTGCGTTATCGGCATATATAATAGTATCTGAGGTTGAGCTCTGGACAAAGCGCTCAGCAGAAGCAACAGGAACGGTGGCAGCAGATTCACTTTCAGCAGCAGGCATGGGATTTATTAATGAAGAATTATCGGCGCGTGAAAACATATCTTCATCACATATATCGGCAATAACAGTTCTATCGTCGGGATTGGTTTGGTCTTGGCCAGAAAATCCGGCATATGTGACCCGGTCTACGAAAAGGGACCTTCGGTGTAAAAACAAGTTTTCGAGAAAACAGCTGTTTGTAAACGTTTAATTGTCGCACACTGAATGGCGTCTTTTCATTTATTTCAGCTTATCCTCTATTCTTACAGAGTTGTATTTCTTAGTCAATTAATACGAGTTCTTTTTTTTTAGTTAACGACCAACAGTGAAGAGGTGATTACGTTTACTGAATCATTTTTATGCGTCTTTTGATTCCGAAAAATTCCTGACAAACTTCTTAACGAGTTGGAAACTTCTGCTTTGCGCCATTAGAAAGAGCACACATTAGTCTATCCGAATCGCCAAAAAAGTGAAAAATGATATTTTCACACCGAAGGTCCCTTTTCGTAGACCGGGTCACATATAATCGCTTAAGCTGCACGACGGAGGCAGTAGGTGGAAAGTCGGTTCCAGCCTCTGACAATGCGTGCATATAAAGTTGCTTATTTTCGCTTGGCATTTATATACTGGCAACTTATTGAAAAAGAAATTATATTTTTCACTAACTTTATATAATTTTCCTTTTATAAAGCACGGCGTGTGGATTTATTCACCCCACATCTGAGTTAAAATAACACAACCGTTTGTATCGATGATAATTTTAAAATGATTCTTTATTTCTAAAAAAATTTTTCAACGAACGTAAAGTTTTGAAAATTTATAAGAAGAAAATCTAAACAATAGATATTAAAATATTTGCAAGTAGAAAAATATATAGTTAACAAATATATCATTCTTTAATATCGGACTGTAAATCCTGAATATGTGAAGAAAATTTACATGCGTGACTCCTTACTTACTTACTTATTTGGCGCTTACAACCGTTGGTCGGTTTTAGCCTCGTATAAGAAATTGCGCCAGCCATTTCTGTTTTGCGCTTTCTGGCGCCAGTTGGAAACACCACGTAGTCAGGTCATCTTAATTCTTTCAACTTTCAACTAAGATGTGGACGTCCTCTTCTGCGTTGGCCACCACCGGGCACAGAATCAAATATTTTTTTCGCTAGAGCGTCGTTTTCCATTCGCTCAACATGAGCCAGTTTGTAATTCCTTAATATTGCGCAGACACCTGCCGTATAGACTTAAATCCACGTTGCCCCATGGCAGCGGGGTCGAGGTTCGTGGAATTGATGACCAGGAGATAAATCTTCAGGACGTCAGTACCATGTTAATATACGACGTCAGTACCATGTTAATATACGACGTCCGTCATACCGCTCCTGGGCATCACTTCCATGACTATAGACGCGACCAACGCCCTGTCATAGTAGTTTCAACACCGGTCGCATACCATACTTACGTGTGTATTTAAATTATTGTGTATGATTAGTTGGATCAATATCCACATTTAATGGCGCAAATCGATTCCCATCCAACATCTCTGACACATTTATTGGTGCAAATCGAGTCCCATCTAACATCTCTGACAATGTGGGGGATTGCCACCCGGTTGCTTAGAGCTACTCCACGCCAATGAAGTTGTGGGGCGTAATAACACATCTATGATGTCGTAAAACAAAATTTACCGCAGCACGTCTCCTGAGTGAGTAATAATACCATGCAACGATATTACATTTCTGTTACATAAACTGCTGTATTTACGACCTGGTGACGTCAGATTTTTTATTTCTATTTTTGTCGTAAGGCCAAGTATAAATCCATCATTTTCCTTTTCAAACATTTTTCGTAGCTTATAAACTCACCGAGTAAAAATTTAATGCAACGCCGCTGCATGAGTGTTGCATTGTCGATCTTTGAGCGGCTCTCCCTGTGTCTCCAAGACGTCAGAAATTTTTTGTGTAGTTTTGTTGTGAAGGCTTAGAGCAGGCCTTTGTTGGTGTATCATATTTTTAATCCTGGCGCTAATACTCGGCAAGTAATAATTCCATGTAACAAATTTTCAGTTGCGTTGCTTAAGCAGCTCCCACCGCGTCCCGATGACTTTATGAATTTTTGTTTTGTTTTTTTAATAAAGTCAATAAATCAACCTCTACGGTCGTACCATTTTCTTAATCGTAGCTCTTATACTCAGCGAGTAAGAATTCAATGCAACGCCGATGAATTTTGAAAAAATGCATTTTTCAACTTTTTTGGAAAGCTGCGCGGTAAAACGTAACTTCGTCACGTCAAAAACTATGAGAGCTAAAATCATGAAATTTTGTACCAATGCTTTTTATGCCAAATAAAGTAATTTGACCAAAAATTATATAATTATAGATCAACTACCACGCCCTCTTCGCATACAAGGCCTTTATATATGGGAAGAATGCCTTCTTCCATGTATAACGCATATAAAGACATGTCCGTATGTCCGTCCGTCTGTCCGCATGTGTGAAATTACGATTACGGACAAACAGAGAAAACTAACCGAATGAAACTTGGTGTGTATATTACTTTTGTTAATACATTTTTTAGTTTTGAAAATAAGCATGGTCTTTCAATGACCACGCCTATCTCCCATATAACATTCATGTATATAATGGTTTAAAATGGCATAACTTTCGATTCGTACAGTGTATTTCATTGATATTTGGTAGGTAGCTTCATTTTATCATTAAAAATGACACTATCAAAACTGAACGTGACCCGCCCACTTTAACATAAACCTCCCTGAATGATTCTGTTCTTTTTTTTAAATAAAGTAGAATAAAAAATTTGGTGGGAAAATAAAGTGGGACAAGGGTTCAAATATGGATAAGATCAGAAATTTGGTCACGGATTAAATCAAAAGTTTGGACAAGAAGTATGACAATTATTTGGACAAATATATTAATAAAGATAAGAATGAAGAAAATTTTGGGAACAAAGCTAAGAATAGGAACAAGATTAAGAACAAGGGTAAACCTACGATGTCACCTCAACGATACAGCCAATGATACTGCATTAATGCATTTTCTGTCTTTAATTTAATTATTTATTTCTGGATATGTATAATTGTAGTTTTCCCAAATATATGAAACCCGGCATTCCATCAAATTTCCATTTTTTCTAAGTTCGGCAACATAATATTGCATCAGAGGTATTGTAAATAATAACGTAGCATTGAGGAAGGTCAGTGCTGTCGAGCGGTTGGCAAATAAGGCCCCATAGGCGGAAACGGAAATACAACTTATTTTGGAATGTAACGATGTCCGTTGTAGCTTAGAAAATAAATTTTATTCAAATAAATTACTTGAAAAGCACATCTCTTAAGCATACATACCTCATGTTCTAATACAAGCATATATCGAGTATCTTGAATGCGTCTTCTTTTGTAAGCATATCTGGCCAAATGCAATTCAAAGTCTAACAGTTGTGCTTGAAAACGTTGTCGCTCCATATGAAGCATATCCGCCGCATACGATATGATCCATATCTCCAAAAATTGTAATATTATGAATGGTACTGCTATAAGACCATTTTTACGGCGATTTTCTGTGTTGTGTGTTGCGAAGATATAACATCCCACACGATCGTACAGTTCACAGCAACTCAAAAACAAACGACTGTAAATACAGACCAAAACTGGCGCAGCACATTCGGATATTTTAAAATGAAGCTTTTGAATCAGGTGTTCAATTTCTATCAATTTGAGTAGAAATTTTGGTGGCTTTCCCGGTGCTCTTACAAGCAATCTTAAATAATCACAGAGAATAGTATTCAGAGATCTATAAAAATGCGTTATGGCAACAATACATAACAAGTGGGCGTGGTAGCAAAGTTCATAGCTTATGATATAAAAATTTATCAGTATAAATATTTCAGGTTGTAAAGACAATTTTATCAGAAATGAACTCATTGAGGTGAGAATAATGAATAGCCAGCGCAAGGAGATAAGGCATATTTGTGTTCTATCCGGATAATAACTGCAATAACACAATTGTCTAATATATGCCTTAATGCTGCGGTATTCAATAATGATGATTTTAATGCGTTCTTGATTTTTCCTCAGAGTATTCGCTGTAATCACATTTGAGTATAGTATCAGGATAAAAGAAAGGTGACGGAGCATATAATCCTGGGCAACAAAAGATTTATTGATAAACAAAGGACCATGTTTGAGGACCGGAATAAATAGAAACTATAATACAGAACCAAGAGTAATAGTAGGTAAATTGTAGCATTATAGAAGAATATGCTTTAAGAAATTCTTCAAATTTTGTCAGATTCGTTCTTTTGTTGAGTGATTTCAATCGAAAATTAATACACCCCCAAAATTGTGCTATATAGTAAATTGTATACCATATAAACAATAATGTGTGTTGCAATTTTAGATGCTTATTCACTGTAGTAAACATTCTTTCTGTGGTGGTATTATGCTGTTCTGCAAAAGGAAAAGAAAGAAAAATTAATTAATTTTGTTTACACTTAAAAACGAAAGAAATTTTTGGAAACAGGCTTGCCTTCCAATGTCTTAATTACACTTTCTAACAATCGAGATATGATCGTATCGTATTATTCTTCATACCTAATGTTTTAAATTCAGTTACAAACAGTTCATCACGATCAACACATGACCAGAGTTCAACGACAATTATTTTGAGAATTTGGATTCTTATATTAGAAGTCGATAATGTGTAAACAATAAGTGGAGTGGCGGGGGAAGGGGTAGCAAAAAATTGCTGCATTACAGAAATGAAATGTTGTAGCATTATGTTTATTACCTAAGCAATTAAATTATAATGCAATAGTGCTTTCAGTTGTCATGCTATAAGTTTAACCCTGGAGAAGACGCGCCTCGCAGCGTTGCGTGGAGTGTCAAGTGAGTAAAATACTTGACGAATATAACTTTTAAGTATTTATATTGAAAATGTTACAAATTTTGTTTTTAATGTGTTAATATTGACAAATATTTCGCGTTACAAACGTTTATTTATTTTGCGAATTCATGTTAACCCTCACTGTACGCATTATGATCCAGCATAGAAAAATATTTTTGTTTGTTGGATTTATATTTTAAATGGAATAATTAGATACGTAAAGAAAGTTTTTTTTTCAGAAAAGTAGGTACATTTAAAAAAAAAAACCAAATTTGCCATACATGCAAATGCTTTCGTGTGCATTCCAAGCCTTTTCAACTTTAAAAATAATTGTCATATATAGTGCTTTTATTAGTCTTAAACTTTTATTTTATTGTTGATATCGCCTCTGGCCGCAAAGTATTCCTAAAAAAGGTAAATACGCACCAAGTTCGGTTTTCTTCCAGCTACAAACTAACAACACGCACTGATAAACTAAACTGACATTTTCTTTGCAGCTGTGCAAAATGAAGTGACAACAATATTCGCGACATAATCACAAGTGTCTACTAATGCATTTTAATAACTGTTCTTTTTCGTAACTGCTTATAACCGTGGGAAATTCGAAAATGAAAAGCCATATATGGCTTCCTGTGCAGTAGAGGGTTAAAGCAATATATTAACTCATTGAACATAAAGATAACAGAGTAATTCATATTCATATTACAGTTTAGTAACAAAAATAGTATTTATATCACAAATTAATATGATGCGTGGAATTAGTCATCGATGATATCATTACTGGTGTGTGTTTCGACACGTACTTATACTGTACGTGTTCATTACAGAGTAATTTGTCACGTAAAGTACTATACAACACTTTCTGGAGCGTCTGTTTTGCTTTCTGAGGTACAATCCACAAAAACCATTATTTTCAGGTTGGTGAGGTAGAACAATATATGGTGCAATACTCTGCATAGTTTTTGTTTTAATGCATGAGGTAAGGTTTTTATGACTTGCCGATTTAAACTATGTGGATTTATTAGCTCAAGGGCAACTTCTTTAAGAACTAGTAAGAAATGATCTTCGACTGTGCCGAAGTTAAAATACCCCCACGGCCGAACCAAAGTAAATATATTCAAAGTCTGGAGCAGGCAATAAAATGTTTTATCTGTTTAAACATTTTCGTCATAGTTTTAAAGAATATATTCGCTTCTGTTTTTTGACTAAGTTACTTTGTATGGTAGGTAGGCGTGGTTTCATACTTAGCGTGCATATTAAATATTAAAGCATATGTGTAAAATTTCAAGTCCATATATTAATTTTTGTGGAATGTAAAGAGATTTTACCTTTTTGATAATGTCACTTTGTATAGGAGGTGGTTGTGGTTTTCACTCGATTTGGCTCATTTCTGAACTTGATCTTTATTTTTTATATAAATACAAGCATAAATATCGAATGATGATAGCTTGAAAATTACGGCTGTAATCGTGTTCACAGACAGACGGACAGTTTTGAAAACAAGCGCGTTTTAGGGCAACATTTGATTTTATGATAGTTACAGCCTTTGACTTTAATAATGCTGAATTAGCAAGATATTTTCTACGAAATTTAACTTAAATATTCATTCCTTGAAAAATTTGCAGTCATGCTTCTACGATTTTTCTATTTTTATTTATTAATATTTTTTATTGTATTTTACAATTAATTCAATGGCGGTTCAGACATAAAAAAATCCAAAAAATAAAACCTTAAAATATATTTTGTGCTCGAAGTTATTAGTGTTTAAAAAGGACTCTCTGTTTTGGGTTTTATTGACCTTATTTATTGTTAAAAAAGTTTAAACTTTTTCAATTTTATAAAAAAAAACCATACAATACATCAAGTTTCTAATATCACATTCATAATACATGTTTCATAATCTGACGAATGAAATTAATTTTTTATGAAAATTTAAAAAAAAAAAAAATTAAACCCCAAACCCCATCCTAAAATTGAAGAAAGCGCACTGTGCACCAGCCCAAACAGTAATTTCTTGGGCATTCTGGGTTCCCCAAAAGCGATAATTTTGCTTGTTAACGGCGCCAGAGAAGGATATTCCATTTTGAGTAACGCAAACACCTGCCGTATAGGCTCAAGTCCACGTTGCCCCATGGCAATGGGGTCGAGGTTCATGGAATTGATGCCTACGAGATAAATCTTCAGAACGTCAGTGCCATGTTAATGAATATACGACGTCCGTCATACCTCTCCTAGGCGTCCCTTCCATGACTCCAGATGCGACCAACTCCCTGTCATAGTAGTTTCAATACCGGTCGAACACCGTTTATTACCGTACTATTTAAATTAATAAATATACTGTATGGATAGCACCAATGCTGGAACGAAACAGTTCTAATTATGGATGATTAGTTGAGTCACCAGCCACATTTATTGGTGGAAATCGAGACCCATCTAACATCTCTTGCAATGTAGGGCATTGCCACCCGGTTGTTTAGCAAAACTCCACGCCGATCACAGACCTGTTCGCGACATTGAACTACCACAGCCAGCACGATACTCTCCGAAGGGGGCCAGCCCATCGATAGTCTCCCCGGGCAAAGGGCTTAACTTCGACACGCACTTATCATAACAACAACACATTCGCATTCATCACTCTTGACTAGAAGGAAAAAGCCACCACTACTTGGACGTGCTACAGCGTAGACCACATCACATTAGACTGTGTGTGACATAAGGTCACCACTATTTGCTCCATTTCAATACTGGTACTCCAAGGCTACTAAGATGAACACTTAGTCACTTGGAGCACCCAATATGACACTTCTTGATTACCACCTTTTCAAACCGGTACTCCGATGCTACTAAGATAAACTTTTCAACACCCGGAGTACCCAAATTTGACACCTCTTGATTACATCGTTTTAACCAGACTTATAAGACTAACAAGACTTATAAGACTATCCAGAGACCAATGCGAAATGTATCAGTGGGGACTTGTGACAGTACGTCTGTCGAGAGTAACGACTATCCCCGTGTTAACAAAGTTTTTAGGATCATTGCTATTCCCTCGTAGGCATACGCTACCGTTGAGGTAGTCAAACGGTCCACCTACTTCTCAGATTGGGCGACCAACTCCAGGATCTGGGTATTTCCTGTACATTTACACAGGATAGGGTGAACCCCCGTTGCCTGCGACCATCCTCCTTTATCTTGGCTTTGTACAGGCTGCTCGTGAGAATAGGCGGAGTTGACCTAGCCAGCGGAGCCGCTAGATTTTATCGCGCTTAACTATGGTTCATTATGGTAATGGCTTAACTATGGTAACTGTGGTTCCATTGAATTCGGTACTTGCCATTGATACAGATTGGACTGAAGATTTTACGAAGGATCTTTCTCTCGAAGGCTTCCAAAGTCTTTTCATCAGAACTGCTCAACGTCCAACTTGGACGTGCTGCATATAATAGTATTGTCATGAGTAGTGACTTATAGAGCGTGAGTTTTGTTCATCGAAAGAGGGCTCTGCTTCTCATTTACCTACTGAGCTCAAAGTAACACCTGTTGGCAAGACTAATCCTTTGTCTTATCTTAATACTGACATCGTTGAAAGAGTTTATGCTGGATGCCAGGTAGACGAAGTCCTTAAGAAGCTCTTAGGAGATGTTGTCAACAGTTCGTTGTCAACAGTTTTCAAAACGCTGGGACTGTTTATTTGTTGACACTAGGTATTTCGTCTTATCTATATTCACTGTAAGACCCATTCGACTCGACTCTCTCGCTAATCTGGCGAATGCTGCACTGATTTCGCGCGTATTATGGCCAATTATATCGATATTATCAGCATACGCCAGCAGCATAATACTTTTGTAGAATATCGTGCCACTGCGTCTCAAATCAGTAGCTCGGATGATCTTCTCCATCATAAGGTTGGAAAAGGCGCACGATAAGGAATCACCTTGTCTGAAACCTTGTTTGGTATCGAATGGAGGAGTGAGATCCTTCTCGATTTTAACTGTGTTGCTCAGTGTCATTCTGCAAAGACGAATGAGCTTTGCAGGAATACTAAATTCAGACATGGTGGAGTAAAGATGATTACTTATTGGACTGTCAAAGCCGGCTTTGTAATCGAGAAAATGATGGTGTGAGTGTCGATTTGTTTCTCTAGGGTATTCTCCAAGATTTGTTGTATCATTAATTTCTGGTCGATAGTGGATCCGCCAGGTCTAAAGCCACACTGATAAGTTCCAATCAGATGGTTTCCGATGGAAATTCAGTCTTTCACATAATACGCTCGACAGGACCTTATATACGATATTAAGAAAGCTTATTCCACGGTAATGGGCGCAAATGATGGGATCGCTTTTCTTGTAGATTGGGCAAAGCACACTGAGGTTTCATTTGGTTGGAATGTAATCTTCCATCTATATTCGGCATAAACGCTCATGAATACACTTAAATAGAGCTTCGCCTCCATTCTTAAAGAGCTCAGCAGGTAAGCCATCGGCTCCTGTGGCTTTGTTGTTTTTAAGCTGAGCTATAGTTTTCAAGACTTCTCTATGATCGGGTAGAGGAACTTTAACGCTGTCGTTTACAATTAGGGTTTTCGGGATATCATCTCTATTGGCGGGATTGTTGACGCCGTTGCCATTCAGGAGCCTAGAGCAGTGTTCCCTCCACATCATCAGTTTACTCTGGATATCTGTCACTAGATTCCCGTTTTCATCCTTGCAGGAAGATGCCCCGGTCTTGAAACCATTGGCCAGGCGTCTTATTTTTCGAAAAAAGTTCGGACCTCATTCCTGTCACCATGCATCTCAATTTTCTCGCACTCACCCATTTCCTCTTCCCTCCTCTTCTCTTTGTATCGCTCTTTAGCAGCACGAGTTACAACAGACTGCAGGGTGGCTTTGTAGGCGACTTCTTTGTCTGCAGTGGCATCGCGACACTCCTGGTAGTGCAACTGGTTTCGGCGAGGGCGATGATAGCCTATCACCTCTTCGGCAGTCGTACGCATAGAGTGGGAAATGTGGTGCCTCTGCGCGCATATATCGTCGATCGGAGGAGTGCTTTCTTAAAGCAGAAGTGAGAGTCGAGTAGCGAAGTCTTCGGCTGTTCGTTTTGATTGTAGCTTTTCGACGTCTAGCTTTCTCTGGGCTGGATTGCGCCCATTCTTGGTTGCATAGAGACCAGAGAACTGCACAAGCCTACTTGAAGTTCAAGCAACTTCAAGTACTTGAAAAATTGAATTTATCCATACTTGAAAAACCAAGCTTTAGCCTGCTTACAAAAATAGCAAACAGATACAAGTCATATCCCTGCTTTTTCGTTGACTTGACTTGTTATGACTTACTTTGTCGTGTCTGAAAGTTGAAAAGCTTGAAACGATCGGCAAAAACTTGTAAGCTCACAAGTATCCAATTATTTCAAGTATCCACATTAATTCAAGTATCCAAATAATTCAATGAAGTGTTGGGAAAACTTTAGCGTATTAAGAATATTTAGGGTTCTATAGATTTCGTGATTAGCAGTTTTAGGGGGTAGCTGATTTCAAATCCGTTATCCCACAGTTTTAGGGTGTCGCTGATTTCGAATCTGATGTCAGAATTTTAAAATTCAAGATGGCTGATAGGGTTTCTCCCTAATTTTTTTTTATTTTTACGAATTCGATGCTGGGGCAAACACTAGGTAAAAATGGGTCGCTGAATCCGAATCCGTGGTCAAAATTTCAAAATTATGACATTTTTAACCCTATAGGGTTGCCACCTAAAAATATGCTTTTTTAAGAGTTTTAAACATTATCCCACAGTTTTAGGGGGTCGCTGATTTCGAATCTGATGTCAGAATTTTAAAATTCAAGATGGCTGATAGGGTTGTCACCTAATTTTTTTTTATTTTTACGAATTCGATGCTGGGGCGAACACTGGGTCGCTGAATCCGAATCCGTGGTCAAAATTTAAAAATTATAAAATTCTGCGACCCCCTAAAACTGTGGGATAATGTTTAAAACTCTTAAAAAAGCATATTTTTAGGTGGCAACCCTATAGGGTTAAAAATTTCATAATTTTGAAATTTTGACCACGGATTCGGATTCAGCGACCTATTTTTACCTAGTGTTTGCCCCAGCATCGAATTCGTAAAAATAAAAAAAATTAGGTGGCAACCCTATCAGCCATCTTGAATTTTAAAATTCTGACATCAGATTCGAAATCAGCGACCCCCTAAAATTGTGGGATAATGTTTAAAACTCTTAAAAAAGCATATTTTTAGGTGGCAACCCTATAGGGTTAAAAATTTCATAATTTTGAAATTCTGACAACGGATTCGGATTCAGCGACCCATTTTTACCTAGTGTTCGCCCCAGCATCGAGTTCGTAAAAATAAAAAAAAATTAGGTGGCAACCATATCAGCCATCTTGAATTTTAAAATTCTGACATTGGATTCGAAATCAGCTACCCCCTAAAGCTGCTAAACACGAAATCTATAGAACCCTAAATATTCTTCATACGCTAAAGTTTTTCCTACACTTCATTGAATTATTTGGATACTTGAATTTATTGGATACTTGCTTTTAATTTCAAGCTTTTCAAGCTTTTTGCCGAACACATCAAGTTTTTCCTTTACTTGGTACTTCGTGTCGTTCGCTTGTAAGCTAGCGTAGTTGTAAGTCACAAGCTGACGTGGGCTTACTTATATTCAAGTACAAGCTTTAATTGATTGAAAATTATCAAGTTCAAGCAAGCTGGTACTCATATTTATGGCAAGTACTTGAAATAGGTTTCAAGTAGGCTTATGCAGTTCTCTGATAGAGACATGTACGGATCTTGGCTGCAACATGATAATGATACAAGTCTATATTGGCACTGAGGATCGTGCGTACATCTAAACCACTGAAAGAGTGGCTCCTGTCAATCAAAACGTGATCTATTTGGTTGCGCGTCTTTTGATCGGGAGACAGCCAGGTGGTTTTATGAATATTGAGATGCTTGAATCTAGTGCTACTAGCGATCATATTTTGCGCCGTGGCATGTTCAATCAGCCTCATTCCGTTATCGGAGGTATTGTCATGGAGGCTGAACTTTCCAACTGCTGGACCTTGGCGTTGAAGTCAACAAGCACGATTTTTATGTCGTGGCGGGCGTTGCGCTCATAGTCCTCTTCAATGCGCTCGTAGAAGCTGTCTTTGGTTTCATCGTCCTTCTCTTCTTTCGGAGCGTGCGCCTATATCAGGCTTATATTGGAAAATTTTGCCTTGAAACGGGTTACGGCAAGTTGCTCGTTCACAGGTGCGCGACCCCTACGTTCGGTTAAAAAAAAAAAATGTTTTTTTTTTAATTTTCTTTCAAAAGTGCTTCAGATCAGGTGGTTTGCGGTGTCCTTTTTTTACGAGGGAGTGGATATGTTCCTCCATAGTCTGCCGAAATTCAACTGTTAGTTAAGAAGGAGAGCATGACGTAAATTAAGCACATTTCTCACAAATTTATTGTAAATCCTAACTCACAATAGTAGTTGAGTCATTTTGTATATCATGGTAAATATTTAATTGAACTTAAATAGATTGAAAGTATTTGGTGGTTGTTGCTAAGTGGCTGATATTATTTACTACAACACAACGAGGGCTTCTGAATCACAGCAAAAGTGCTTAAAGCCTGTAAAGTTCGAGCGAATGTAAAGAAATTCAACGTAAAATTAAATTAATTTTAATAAAAGGCAAAGAATGCTTGTAAACTGTATGTGAATAAGTAATAATTTAAATTGCGCCTAAAAACATGCTCAAGTCAAAATCACAAAATTTGTCAACACAAGATCATTAAAATTAATAATGCTTCAAACGAACGCATGTCACAAAAACCAATTAACACAAATTTTACAAGTTATACAAACACGCACACACACACCCACACTTATATATGTATAGAGAAAACATAACATATGGATGCAATATTAAATGAAATAATTTCATGCATGAAAAATGCAACAGAATAACTCATAAACTAATTTGTACATGCATATCTTATGCAGAATTTATGAGTGCCTGTTTGAAAAACACAAAAAAAAACACAAATAAACCAACTAATAGCATCAAAAACAACAGCAACAACAACGAGGAAGGGACATGCAGCGAAGTTGCTCTTGTGAATATTTGTAACTGTTTGTAAGCGCGAGTGAGTGTGTTAATTTGGCAACCCTGTTTGTAGATTTCATTCGTCGTATGCAGCTATGCAAAACAAGAGCGAAATAAGAACAACAACAACAACAACAACAACAACAGCAACGACAGCAAGTAATAAAAATTCACACACGAACACAACACATCCACTCACACCCACATCCGCCGCATCGGCACCCAAACATATAAACAAACAGCACACAAAGTAATTTTGTGGCTCACCATAGGTACCTAAAACTATGCAATAAAAATTTTTTTTTTGTTCTTGCTCTGTTCTTGTGCTACACAGTTCAACAAAGGCAGCAAAACTTTAAAAAGTTGCAACAGTAAAGTGAGACAGACAAACAGACAGAGAGACAAAGACTCACACAGCTAAATAAACAAACACAAACAAACACACACACACACACATGCATTCAACCTAACATGAACATGAGTTACGTTTTATAACATAAACTAGGAAAGCATTGAAGTGCTGCAGCGTCCTCAAGACGAGGTTAGAGCTTAAAGCAGCGTAGCTCTTCTACCTCATCTACGGATAACGGACGGATACGGAAGTGAACATTGAAACGAAAGGCTGTGTGCACTTCGTATGCGTAGTAGCCTTCGTGCTGCTCGTGTTGATCTCGTATTTGCAACAAAATGTTTGTTATTTCGAAATAAATAAATTGCGCTTTTTTTCGACATTAGTGTTTGGCATGCGTGTTGCGTCTATATGTGGTTAGCTTCAGGTTTAAACATATATATTTATCCACGTACATACATGTATGTGTGTGCTTTGAAGTGCTTGTTTTTGTTTGTGTGTGTGTGTGCGTAAAATTGTACTTTGTGAAAACGTGCGTAAAGTTTTAATTAAAAACTTTTGTAAAATGCGATTATCACATTCGAATGACAAAAGTTTTTCAGTTGTTCTTGTTGTTGTTGCTGTTGTTGTTGTTGTTGTTGTTTCTGTGTCCTTTATGGAGTAGTTTATGTTTGTTGTAGCTAGTTTTTAATTTTGTTTCCTTTCCTTTCATGTTGCTAATAATATTGTCGTTGTTGTTTTCATTCTTGTTGTTGCTTTTATTGTTGTTGTCGTTATTTTTGTTTTTGTTACTGTCGTTTGTCTTATTATTGTGCTCGTTATTCTAGCTATGGCCTTGTGCTCAGGTGCTCCAGCATAACTCGTGACATAAATCATGAAAATACACGCGGCAGAAGAATGGGTTGGAGTGTGACGCAAATTGAGAAATTAGTAAAGAAGAATGTGCTGATTAAGAAAATAAATAAAAGGACAATAACAACAAAACATTTACATTTAACGAAATGTCGACAACTTGAAGAGCATAACAGAAGAATAATTTTTTGATATCTTATTTAAGGGCCTCCGGGAGTATTTCAAAAAAAGAAATTACACTTTTTTAAAATTTTTTTTTTTTTTGTAAAGCTGTGTTTTATTTTAGACCAAATTTTCTTACATTATTAAAGTTTCACTATTCAAGATTTATCCCTGATATTTTGGTCCAAAAACATTCGGCGAGATCGCAGAAAAATACAATGTCGCGTTAGAGCTTAAATTTTGCGGTGAGCAAGATATCTGGAGACTGGTTCATCTGAAAAAATAAAAAAAAAAGAATTTCCGGTTTAGTAAAGAGTTCTTGGGCGTTTAATCGTTGATTTTTGGAAAATATTAATATTTGACAAAATGGCGGACGTAAAAAGAAAATTTTCTTTTCTTGTGCCCAAAATTTAGGTCGTTTTAGGTTATAAATCAAAAAATACGAATACTAAAAAAAACGAACGATTAAATGCCTTAAATGCCCCTTAACGAGGCCTTAAGTAAGTGTCGAAAATTTAGTTGCAATCGGATTAGTAATTTTTGAGCAATTTTGCTCACCGCAAATTTAAGATCTCTCGCGGCATTGCACTTTTCTACCTTATTCACGAATATTTTGTGCCCAAATCGTTAATAGTTATATTTACTGTAATAATGTAAAAAAAAAATTGGGCTAAAATAAAATACGGCTTCTAAAAATAATTTTAAAAAAAGTGTAATTTCTTTTTTCGAATACTCCCGGAGGCCCTTAAGACTAGCTAACCCTGCAAAGGTTATTTTAGCCAAACTAAATATTCGATATATACAGGGTGGGCCAAATACAATGCAAATGAACAAAATTGGCGTCCGTGACGTAGTTGGTTAAAGTGCGTGGCCGCTATGTCAACGAACTTGGAGACCCAGGTTCAAACCCCAGCAGTGACAGAAAATTATTTGAATTAAAACAATTTTTCTGTACGGCCGCCACCTCTCTGCAGACAATGGCAAACCTCAGAGAGTATTCAAAATGCCATGTAAAGCTTCTTGAGAACAAGAACATTCCGTTCATCGCCGTTCGGAGTCGGCGTTAAGCATGTAGGTCCGGTTCTCGGTCAATTGTGTACAAACTTAATAACACGCACAACACAATTGATCATAACAAGCTAGGTCAAAGTTCTTTCAAGGGCTGAAATGGCCAGTTATTTATTTTTTTTTTTTTAAATGAACAAAATTAAAATTTTCCATGTATTATAGCTTTATTAGTAAAAGGAAAGATTCCCATTAATTATGGAACACGACGTCGTTTAAGTGGCTACCTCGGCTGGATTCGCAGTTACTCATTCTGTTACTCCAATTTTCCAAGACCTTGTTAATGGTTTCGGTTTGTAGCTCACGGATTGCTTGGATGATACTGGCCTTAAGTGCTTGAATCTTTTCGGAATTGTTGGCATAACATCGAACCTTCACGGTTCCCTACGAAAAAAAAAATCCAAAGGGGTCAAATTGCAGCTCCCCGGCGGCCAATTGTCATCACCAAGACTGATGACATGATTTGGGAATTTGATGCGGAAAAGATCGATTGTAGCATGGGATGTGTGGCATGGTGCACCATCCTGCATGAACCAGAGGTCGTCCAAATTCATGTCTCCAATTTCAGTAAAAAAAAGTCGCTTAACATGGCTCTGTAACGCCCACCGTTGACCAAAAAGTTGATTCCAGCCTCATTTTCGAAGCAAAATGGTCCAATGAAGCCACTACTCCACAATAAGCACCAAACTGTCACTCTCTATGGATGAATCGGTTTCTCGACAATAACGTGCGGGTTTTCCGAGCGCCAAGCGCGGCAATTTTGTTTGTTAACGAAGCCACCGAGAAGAAAATACGCCTTATCAGAAAAGATGATTTTTCGCCTTTGCCTTTGCCTTTGCCTTTGCCTTTTCCTTTTCCTTTGCTTTGCCTTTGCTTTGTTTTTGCCTTTGCATGTGCTTTTACTTTTGCCTTACTTTTGCGTTTGCGTTTACTTTTGCTTTTGCTTCTGCTTTTGCTTTTACTTTTGATTTCGCTTTTGTTTTTGCTTTTGTTTTTGCTTTTATTTTTGATTTTGTTTTTGCTTTTGCTTTTCTGTGGTACATTCTCATGTACCTAAGCGCCATGCAATTAATACATGCAACGATGGTGTATTTTTAAGATAGTGGTATTCACACGCATACCACTACAATTTTAAACTTTTGTACTTGTATTAGTAGCTCTTCCGCTCTCTGCACTGACAATAATTGTTGTGCATGTAAAAAGCAAGAATTGTGTTATAATTAAAACAACTATTAACATTATGACTATCAATATCAATATCGTTATAATTATCATTATCATTATCACTATCATTGTCATTATCATTGTCATTATCATTGTCATTTTCATTGTCATTATTACTGTCATTATCAGTGTCATTATAACTATCATTATTGTTCTGAAACTAAGAATTAATTTTGAAATACCTTAAACATTTTGTACATTACAAAACACACGACCAGCTTCAAATTTCTGGGCCAACTGATTAAAAGAACTTTGTGCGTGTGATTTCGTAGGCGCCGTGTTGCAATCCCATATACCATAACCCCATATTGGCTTTATAGCACCAGCGATGTGTTATAGTCCCATATGGGTTTATTTCCTTCAAATAAGTGAGATAATACCATATTAAAAAATTGAAATTTATGCTATAACCCCATATTGGCTTTATTGCACTTTTTTCTGTGCGATAACCTCATAATTAAAAAATTTTGTATCACATGCATTATCTTATGAATTATGTTCCATATTCATTTGTTAGGAATAATAATATGTTTTGTACATAACTGTACATAAACAACAATAACTATTTAAAACAAAATATTGTTCCTTTTACAAAATAAACCTATTGTGAATTTCTTTTTATGAAATAAATATATTATAAATTGAACTTGTTGTTATGAACGTCCTGTTGTGCTCTTCTAACTCTAATGTAATATATTATCAAATTGTTTATCAAATTTACAGTTACATTTGTATATATGTACACTCATCTATTTCTTATTAGTTTATATCAGCATGCAGTGTTTTATCGCATTTTGCAATCAATTAGTTCAGTGTCCAACGTGTGCTAGAAGTGTTTAAAAGAAACTAATATTAATAGATGAATAACATTAGAAATGGAAGAAGAAATATTTGAATTTAAATTTATCCCTGGATTTCGGACATTCTTTCTTTGTTGATTATTTTTTGGTGAATTTTGTATTGAGTTTCATTTATTGCGTTGAATATTATACTCTTTGTTGAATAAATATATTTTGTTATGTTTTTGTAAAAGACAAAATAATTTGGTTTCCTTTTTATAGAAATAACATAGTATGACTGATTTTAACTTTTCGTAAAAGGGAAAATTCCCTTCTATTATAATATTTTTTTGCAAAATTATGGTTTCCCCTTTTACGAAATGCGCAATATAAGTGATTTTAACTTTTCATATATTTTGAAAATAATCGAAATCAATCCCTTACAACTATTTTTTCATGGCATACTGAATTTTCTGCTGGGTTTTTTTTTGCAATCAATAATAGAGAGTGAACTAACTGTTAAACCTGTTTTGCATTGAATTGCCTAATAACTATGTTATCACATAAAAAGCGAATATTAAAAACAGTTTTGCGTATGCTGCTTAAAAATAAATATGGAAAATTTTAAAAGAATGGAGAGTAATCGTTTAAACGCAAGGAAGATCTTACTAAATAAAAGCGATATTATACATTTTTCTAATGTTCCCGGATTTATAATTGATTCTTTTTTCGGAAAAAGAACTTATAAAGCGCAACTAATAGCTTGTGCTTTTGCTTTTGTTAATGGAATCAGCGAGTCGCAAATCCTTCAACTCATACGATGGATACCTTTCACAAAAACTCACGAAAAAAAAATAACAGAATTACTCTTATGGCTGGCATATTCTCCGAACGCTCACAAGTACTATAGCTATAATGTCGAACTTAATCAAGTAATATTTTGTAACGGAGATTTACGAAAATATGACGTAAGAAAACAAAGAAATTAAACAAAATTTTTAATTTATAACTGTTCGTGGGGGCTAATTCGTACACCCTACAAAATCATTTGGTTTCATTTGTATACAAATGTCTAATAATACAATATGAGTTTATTCCCTTCAAATAAGTGAGATAATACCATGTTTAAAATTTAAAATTTGTGCTATAACCCCATATTGGCTTTATTGCATTTTATTTTGTGCGATAACCCCAAACCCAAATTATGGGTTTATAGCATAGGAAAAAGTGCTATAAAGCCAATATGGGGTTATGGTATATGGGATTGCAACACGGCGCCGATTTCGTACATGTTGCGATTCTCGAATGAAGCCGTCGAGTTTCACTCCGTGTTGGACTATGTGAACAACAATGCTTTAAGAGAGTGGTGTTCACACTTCATGATAATTATAACACAATTCTTGCTAAATTCCTGCACAAAAATTTCTGTCAGTGCAGACAGCGAGAGAGCTACAAACACAAGCACAAAAGTCAAAAATTGTAAACCAACAAAATCCAACAAATTGAAGCACAAAAGTCAAAAATTGTAGTAGTATGCGTGTGAACATCACTGGTATGATAATAGAAGGTGGCATTGACAACTGCTTATTTTCTCTTCTACAAGAAAACATCTCCTGTGAAAAATAGCTATTTGTGAAAATGCATCCACAACTGTTGAGGTTGTTGTTTTTTTTACTTCAACGTTATCAACATTGTTATTGTTTTCAATAGCCGATTGTGAGCGCTCTCTTTTTGACTATATTTTTTTAACAGGAGATGGTTTCCCAAGCAACTGTCAATGCTACCTTGTAATTATTATACCATGACTACGTCAAGAATGATAGAAACAAGATTACGCCTTCAGTAAATGAGAGAGTTAGAGCATGACATCATCCAGCACAATTGTCAGACTTTGAAATAATTTTACTTCGATGCCCACGCCTAAATATTTTTTATTTTTTTTTTTTTCTTTTTATAATATGTAGATGAACCTCCTAAGCCTATAGGTGCAATAAAATTTTGTCAGTGTCGAATGGTTTAGGAGATACAAATTATGAAAGTTTAAAAAATTTAAAATATTTCATATACGGAAAAATAAATATTTTTATGCAGAAGACTAGTTATTTTTACTCTACTTTTTAACAAGAATATATATTCAATTTCGCCTAAAAGATCGCACATTTGCATTAATTTTTGTTAAGCAGAAGCGCTGCGTGATGTCAGACTCGATTGAGAAAGAGAACTTTTGATAACGTGACTGCGGAACGCGGAATCTTGTTTCTATCATTGTATGTACTACGAGAAAAACCCTGCTTTAAGATGTTCCTTGAGGAGCCTCGTGATGACTTTATTTTTTTTGTTTTTGTAGTTTTTATTTTTATCATGGGTCCAAAAATCTTACCTCAATGTCGATCCATAAAATTTACTGAAACGTCCATAGTCACCGAGTTCAAACTAAACTTATTTTCATTTTTGTTGGATTTTCACTGCATTAAGTAGTTGCCATCGAGGTGTCCTGGCGCCAAAAGAACCAATCCTTGATGTCGTAAAATTAAATTTACCATCGTCAATGGTCCTCGGTATAGGACCATTGACTTGATGTCAACCGACTTTCCCTGGCCAGAGCTCGACAACATCGATACATCCGAGCTGTGGGTACAACAAGACGGCGCTACGTGTCATACAAGCCACGCAACGCTCGAAATGGTGAAGGAGAAATTTGGTGACTGGGTAATCTCACCGCGAGCGTTCATCAATTGGCCACCGTGATCATGCGACATGACACCCCTCGACTATTTTCTCTTTGGCTCGTCAAGTCCTTAGTCCACGCTAACAAGCCGACCAGTTAGGACGAGCTCGAGGCCAACATTCTAGATGCCATTGTCGGAATAACGCCGCACATACTGGACCGAGTCATCAAAAATTGGGCCGCCCGCTTGCAGCACTACCAGCGAAGCCGAGATTGTCGTTTAAGTGATGTGCTTATCCATACATAATGGCATGAATGTACCTTTAAAGTAAAGCCCGCATCAAATTGGTATTTCCCACCATTTGCCCAGTGGGCCAGAAATTTCGGAATGTAGCCGAAATTCAATAACTTGGCTAGTAATATAGATAAACGAATGAAAGTTGGCACACATGTTTATGTAGAACCAAGGATATGCTCTGTTAAAATCCCTTCACGGAGACACCCACCTCCCCTACAACCCACATAGTGAAAACTACATAAAATGGCTAATATTTGAGTTAGAGAGATACAATTTGATGTGTGAGTATCTGGCGTCAAAATGGAGAAGTGAAAAAAGTGGGCATGGCAGGTCGCCGGGAACCCCCACTTCTCCTACAACCCACATAGTAATAGCTCGATAAAATGAAAAATTAAACGCTTATATTTGAGATAGTTTAAAAAAAAACAGGTGCGTCACTGGGCACACGAGAGAAGCGAAGCATTTTCGCAATTTCTTAGATTTGATAATTTAATGGCTATTTTTCGATTAATATAATTTTTAAATTTAAAAATTTAAAATAACAAGGTAAGATAAAAACTATTAAGAAATGATCTTCGACTGGGCCGAAGTTAAAATACCCCCACGGCCGAACCAAAGTATATTCAAAGTCTTAAGCAATCAATAAAATGTTTATCTGTAAAAACGTTTTCGTTATATTTTCAACAGAAAATATTCGCTTTTGTGTTTTGATAAAGTCGCTTTGTATGGGAGGTATGGGAGGTGGTTTTCACTCAATTGGGTTGAATTCCATACACTTAGTACACGTTATATATCAAAGTTCAAATGCAAAATTTCAAGTCCATATATTAATTTTTGTGGATTTTAAAGAAATTTTACCTCTTTGATAAAGTTACTTTGTATGGGAGGTAGGCGTGGTTTTCATTCGATTTTGTTGAATTTAATACTTAGAGTGTATTTTAAACATCAAAACCCATATGCAAAATTTCAAGTCCATATATTCATTTTTGTTGAATTCTAAGAGATTTTACCGTTTTGATAAAGTTACTTTGATGGGAGGTAGGCGTGGTTTTCATCCGATTTGGCTCATTTACGAATTTGACCTTCATTTTTTAGATAAAAGCTTAAATATTGAATTTCGTGATGATAGCTTTAAAATTACGGCTGTAATCGTGATCACAGACAGACAGACAGACGGACAGACAGACGGACATGGCTAAATCAACTCGGGTGGTGATGCTGATCAAGAATATATATAATTTTCTTTACCTACCACGCCTCCTTATGGGCGTTACAAACGGAGTGACAAAATTAATATACCCCCATTTACGTTTTTTAAACGTGCGGGTATAAAAATATGTATAATTTTCTATATCTACCACGCCTCCTTATGGGCATTATAAATGGTGTGATAAAATTAATATACCTGTTTTACGTTTTTGTATGAGAGCACCCGTAAGGAGTGGTCGGAGGGAATAAGTCTTCAACGGAAAAATGTTCCTCTTGCAAAAATAATGGGGGTTGATCATACATATTAACCCTCTCCGGCCCTCCCTTAAAGCCCCACTGTTCAATTGTAGGGAATAAATATACCGAAATCATTAAATTTGTTTCTAGCATAACGACATCTATTAGTAAGTAGAAGCAACATTTATGTTTTTTAGCACTCTTGTTTGTATAGCTAAGACACAATCAATAGTGGTTATTGTGCATTGGCTAATGGTTATTGTAGGAGTTGAAGAATATGTAGCCAAGTCACATTCCTATAAATAGTTTATTTTGATCTTCTGCAACATAGCTTTAGTTAATTCTTAATATTGAATCAGCAAAATTTACCAAAGAATGGTGTTGGTGCGATGATTAAAACGTTAACCTATTAGTCGAGGGGAATGAGATCAATTCTTGCAGCGGACAAGAAATTACTTTTAAATTTAACATTTTCTTGTTACAATAGACGCAAGCAAAAAACAATACCAATTCTAAGAAAAAAGGTGTCGGAAAAAAGTGTTGTTTTTTCAGATTTCACTTCAGCAAATCGCAGAACGAGGCTTAAAAAGCTTCGCTTCAATAAAAAAAAAACAAAAAAATGTTTTTTTTTATGAATAAAAAGTCTTTAAACAACTTTTTTAATGAAATCATAGAAGAATCAAGGCAATTTTTGAACTTTTGGAATTGTTAACATGAATAATAGGAAGCCAAAATACACAAAAATTTACTTAAATAAACTAGAAGATGTCTACGTTCCAAAAATATAATAATTAAGTTAAAATTCAAGAATTCGTTTTTGGCCAAGTTCTGATTTCGCCCACTGTGCATTGTTGTTTTATTTAAAATTATTTTCCTATTGTTCGCATTTGGTCACCCCTTCTTTACTGGTTTAAATTAAGGTTGATTGCATTAGAAACTAATTAGTTCACATATTTTTATTTAATAATATAATAATTAAGTAAAAATTCAAGAATTAGTTTTTTTTTCAAATTCTGATTTCGTCCACTGTGCATTGTTGTTTTATTTTAAATTCTTTTCCTATTGTTCGCATTTTGTCACCCTTTTTTTCTTTACTTGTTCGAATTACGGTCCGATTGCATTAGAAACTAATTATTTATTTATTTTTTTATTTATTTATTTGATTCGACATATCAGTACAATAAGAATAAGTTATATTGCTGTACAAAGGCAATAGCTTAAGCAATGAGTATCTTTATGTTTTAAATAATTAATATTTATAAATATAAATTCTTACTAAATAAGATTTGATATTAAAATTAACATTAAAATTAACAATAAACAATACTTAAGTTATCAAGCTGATTGATCTGAAAGGCTTTAATAGTGTAGCATTTCTTAGGTATTAATAAATAGAAGGAAAAATAAGAAAAGGAAGAGAAAAGGGAAGAAAGAAAAAGTAGATAGAAATACATGAATAAAAGATTGAAAGTAGAGATTTGGTTTCTTATCTAATTAGATAAATTCGTTTTCGGAAAAGTGTTTTAAAACGGCCTGCCTAAAGCCACATTTGCTATCCATAGATTTAATTACGTTAGGTAAACTATTCCATAATCTTATCGCATTAATGAAAAAAGCCTGGTAGAGTTCTGATACTTCCAGTTAGCTATTATAAAAACATTGCTTCTGGTCGACTGGCAAAATTGTAGTTTCTCAAAAAGATACCCTGGATTTTTAGAGTAAATAAGTTTATGCAAAAAGATGCAATTACGGGCATTGAGGTAACTAATGATGACACAGCCGAGAATACTTTTCTTGAATTGTGTCAAATCAAAAGATGCAATTACGGGTCAAATCTGAGAAGGTTATAGACATACCGAGTAGCATGGTTAAATGCAACTTGCAGTTTGTGTTCAGATCGTGAATCCAGCCTACTATGAATGAGTTCTGAATATGTAATGATAGGAATGATAAGTAGTACCACAAGCTTACGCCTGGTTTCCACAGGAGTAAACTCTGCTGTCATTTTAAGGTTACGCAGGATAAAGTAAATGTTGCGTACCATGCTATTTATGTCATCTGTGCATGTTAAGGACGAGTTTATGTGATATCCAAGGCTTTTTACAATGTTAACTAATTTTAGTTGCTTGTCTCCTATAAACAAGTCTGGAATATTATCAAAGAAAGTTTTGTTTTTGCTTATAGACACCACATAAGACTTGAGTGTATTTAATCAACAACAATTTTTTGTGGCCCATTCGCTTATACTACATAAATCTTCATTTAGCCTGCAACTTAGATTGTCCAGGAGACCAGTCCTGCGAGAAAGGTGTAACTGCACATCATCAGCAAAAGCATGCATAGAGGCGTATTTGCAGATGGAAAAAAATCATTGATAAATATGGAAAATAGTAAAGGACCAAGAACTGAGCCTTGTGGCACTCCACTGCATACCGGCTTAAGTTGAGAACATTTATCACCAACATAAACTTTCTGTACTCTGTTTGAAAAAAAACACCTTAAGAGATCGACAGCATTATAACCAAAACCATACCTGCACCCAAGTTTTTGACAGAGTAAGGAGTGATTTACAGTGTCAAATGCTTTGAAAAAATCCAGCATGCAAAGTAGGGTACTTAAGCCTCCATCATAAGATGTTTGGATATCATCTATAACTTTTAGGGTAGCCGATGTGCAACTATGCCCACAGCGGAAGCTAGATTGTAGTGGTGATAAGAGGCTATTAATAGTAAGATAATTAGAAATATGATCGGCCATGATTGCTTCGAAGACCTTCGATAGAGATGACAAAATACTAAATACTAGGTCTAAAATCATTAGGTTCACACGCAGATGGGTTTGTTGCGACAGGCAATAGTTATGCTATTTTCCAGAGCTAAGGAAAAGATGATGTTGTGAGGTAATGGTTTATAATGTGCGTTAGCTGGCTAACAACGTGAGCTAGAATTAGTTTCATAAACTTAATCGATATTCTATCTTCACCAATGGCGTTTGACTTTACTTGACTTTAATGCTTTTAAATACCTCATATTTGTTGACAGTGGAAAACTGAAAATGAGGTTGCACCCGAATGTTTAATAATTCTTCAGAACTACCAACACTTTGATTAGTACTTAAGAAGAAATCATTTAGAGTATCAGGGTTCAAAAAACACTCAGCTACTGGTTTATTAGCAATACCAACATTTTTTAGATTTCTCCAAAGTACCTTTGGTGGAAGCGAAGCTTTTAGTTTATTAGAGAAATACTTTTTTTTTCCTGCCTAGCTATTATAACTGAAGCATTTCGTGCCACCCTATAGTTTTTCCATTTATCTGGTGTAGGATTATTCTTCCAGATTCTGTGCAGTCTATTTCGTTTATTTATTGAATTTTGTACAACTGTTATCTACCAGGGACATGAGACATTTTTAATAACAACTGTGCGGGTAGGAGCATGTCTTGCAAAGAGGTTGTTAAGCTTGTTTGAAAAGGATGTAACTTTTTCATCAACACTCGCGCAGAACCAGATTTCATTCCAGTAGGTCAGGCAGGCATCATAGTTCAGGGCCTGGAGATCAACGGATTTGAAGTCCGAGTAGGATATAGTTTTTGAGACAACCGTTTGAGTCCGTTTTATGTCGAAGGTACAAAGGTACAAATGTACATGGTACATTAAGTCATGGTCGGAGAGGCAATAAATTTGATCGAACAATTAGACTGATGTACTATCCGAAACAATAAAGTAGTCAAGGAGACTTGGAACATCATTATTACAGTATCGTGTGAGCGAAACATTATCATACAAATATTTAGACGTATTATCAAGACATAAAATGTTAACACTAAAATCTCCACATATAATAAAAAAAATTATTATCTATCGCAAAATCAGACATCTCAGTGAAGAAAGAGTTTAAGCTATACATTTTATTGGGATTGTAGACTCAAGATAAAAAGATTTTTGTGTAGTTATCTGACACACAAGCAGATTTTTTCACAACTTGAGCTTTCAGATTATTGTGACATTAAACGGCAACCCCGCCTCGTCTTCTATTCCGCCTATCATTTCTGAATAGATTGAAGTTATTTATTGCAAAAGCCGAATCATTTACCTCAGGACAGAACCAGGTTTCAGACACACATATTTCATTAATAGAAGATTCCTAAAATACAAATTTTATGTAATTCAACTTGCTAGAATTTAGACTTCTAGCATTAAAATGCGTTACTCTTAGGCGATTAATAAATAATATAAATAACTGGCCATTTCAGCCCTTGAAAGGACTTTGACCTAGCTTCTTATGATCAATTGTGTTGTGCGTGTTATTAAGTTTGTACATAATTGACCGAGAACCGGACCTACATGCTTAACGCCGACTCCGAACGGCGATGAACGGAATGTTCTCGTTCTCAAGAAGCTTTACATGGCATTTTTGATTACTCTCTGAGGTTTGCCATTGTCTGCAGAGAGGTGGCGGCCGTACAGAAAAATTATTTTAATTCAAATAATTTTTTGTCGCTGCTGGGGTTCGAACCTGGGTCTCCAAAGTTCGTTGACATAGCGGCCACGCACTTTAACCAACTACGCCACGGACGCCACGAGGCGTCTTAGGCGTCTTAGGCGATTAGTTAGGTGATTAATTCATATTTTTTTTATTGACTTTAAAATACTTGCGCTGTATCCATATCTAAAAAACAACTCAAATTTTACTGTAAATAAGACTAAAATTTAATGAAATTTTTTTATTCTATAAATAAATTCAATTGTTAATTATTAATTAATTCTAAATTGTTTTAATTATGTCTGCACGTGTCATTAGACTAATTTTCCATCGAGGTTTCTTATAGTCACCACCAATAAAAGAATTTTCTTCAATCACACCACTTATTCCCCTTATGATGAGTGTTTAGGAATAAGCATTTCTCTTTAATATGACACCACTTACATTTAACAATACTCACCACAACTGAGCTAAAAGCACTGAAGTTACCTTGAACGATACAAACATCTCTGTGAGAACTCGACCACTTGTTGCAGCAAGCTGACTGCAATTACTAGGTCACCACCACAACACACCAAAGAACTTAACGTTGGTGGTGAAAACTGTATAGCCTGCATTCGGCTTCTTTTCTCACGTTCTCATTCGCAAAATTGCTCAAGGTCCGATATGAAAAGAAAAAAATCACAGTTTTTCTATGACGCTCATGCTGAGATTTTCCATGGCTTTTCCACCACTAACTCACCATGCAGCCAACTCACCAGTACTAAGTGCAAGTTGAAATTTTGCTAAGCGCTGTTTAAGGATACGCTGTTTCAAGGATTCTGCAAGATTTCGGTTGAATTTTCCATGTAGCTCGGCTCCAATGCTCGTTTTGTCAGTCGTCCTTTTGCTCTCTTAGCAACCGAACGTTGGTTGAGCTCTTTACTGACGCGTTTTTCGATAACCCACAAAATAAATACGCCGGTTTTTTATTAAAAAAAAGAATATTTTTTTTTTTTTGCTTCACTGATGAAAAATTGCGGTTAATGTGCATTCTACGGTTTTTCTTTTCTTAATTTAGTATATTTTCTGAAAAGTGTTTTTAATTTTTGTGGTTTTTGCTAATGCCGGCTTTACTCCCGACACGTGCGTGACGATTTCTGTGCTGACTTAGTTGAATTTTCTTTTCAGCCGATTCAAGTGCAGTTTCGTTCTAGCTGCATTTGTTGCGTCCGAGTGTGTGGACTTGGTTGATTGTTTGCCTATTTGTAACGGTGTTGGTTTTCGTGTTTATTTTGTTGCTGCTGTTCGAGTCAGAGATTAAGTTCCTTCCGCATCGCACAAGGCAACAAACTAGAACAGCAACATTTTTCGGCTCACAGTTCAATGAACTTTTTTGTAGTTCTTTTTTTTTTAACTCTTGCTGCACGCTGCCATGTTCTGGCTTTGCAAATAATGTGTTTGTGTGTGTGCGTCAATGTGTTGTGAGAGCACCTTTAAGTAAATCAGATTAAAAGTAATTCATTTAAATAAATCGTGAGTTAATGTATTTTGATGTTAGTCAACAATTAATCGCTTTGGAAGCAGCAACAAATGGGTGCATACCGGAGAATTTTTTGTTAAGCTTTGAAACTTCGAGAAGTATTCTGCTCGAACTGAAAATGTGAGTAGAAAAGAACAATTACTTAAGTGTAAGTTTTTCTGAGAACCCTTTACATCCTCTTAGTAGAGTCTAAGCTATTTAGCATAAGTCCACCTACGTAAATCCTAAGCAGGACTATATGAGCCTTAATATACCTTCATAAAAATAAACTTTTTTGGTTTTTTAATGACCAAATGTTGATATTTTCAGAATTTTCAGAAAACTAGAGTGATTTTATTTTATTATTAAAATCTCTTCCATTAAGAAAATTTCCTTAAATTTTTTAGTGATTATCTTTTATATCGAATAAATTTTTAATATGGATATTTTTCTTTTTATCAAATGTAATTGAATAGTATCTTCGTCCTGAGAACAAAAAACCGGAAAATAAAAAGCATTCCTGAGATAAAAGAAATAAAAAACATCTTCTCTAAATTGGTTCAATTTCAGTGTGTTTATCTTTAATCTCTTGAAACATCATTTTCTCCACACATGTCAACAAAATTCTATTTTTAGATTTTAATGCTTTATCTCCGCAAAAAACATTTTGGGGGGATAATTTTTATTTAATTGAATCACATTTCACAAGCTTACATGCTCCAAACATATTAGAAGTTTTAGAAAATTTTACATAGTAAACATATATATATGTAATGTTCGTTATTACATATTTAGAAATAAAGCCCACATCTAACTTGAAGAATTTAAACTTAATATAGGCTGTAACAACACGAGGTATAAGAATAAAACAAACAATTGTTCGGATGTCTCTAAAATTTTTCATTGGATTATAAAGATAACGCATGGAGAGCTTACGTATCAAACACAGTTTCTTTTAAAACTACCAAGCAATCAGCTGCTGAATTATAAGCTTTTGAAACCGCACACTTTTTGTTGGTAGACGCATAGGAATTTTTCGTTCACCGCAACTGAAAAATTAGCCAACTACACTTCGTTTGCGAGTTGTGAGTATTTGCCACAAACGAATATTTAGTTGTCAACTTAAAAATATATCTTATATATATACATACCGCAAGCTATTTCGGTCATTATTATTTATTAATTGTCTTTACCCCTATGTCCGTCCCCTTTCTTATAGATTGTACTCATCGTACCTTTGTTTCTTTCTCCGTTCGTGTATTAAGCAAATTACCAATTTGCTTATATAGAACAGTTTGTCAATAAAGTTACTCTGAATTATAAGCGTTGTGTGTATACAATGAAGGGAAAAACAAACGAAGTTTTCAGTTGGGAAAAACATTTTTTCGATTTAACTGCAACTAAATGACGCGTTTCTCGCAACTGACTATTATTATGACAACTGTTGAAACATTTGCAAATAACGATCCCAAGCACGACAAACGAAGTTCGTTTGCTGCAAACTGGCAATAAACGTTTTTTTTTTTTTTTGTTTGGTTTAGTTTACTTTATTTCAGTCTATGAAATAAATATTCCTTACAGACTAGAGAAAATAACAAATAAGTTACAATTTATAAAATAACCGTAATAAAAATCATAAAAAGAAAATTAAGCTTAAATTAGTTTAAAACAAATTAGTAACAAAATTTTTAAAAAACGATTTCGACATTGAAAAATCGAACAAGTGCCTAGATGATAATTCGTTATATAAGCATAAAGACCTTGTTATAGGCCCATTTAAGGCATAGTTCGTTCGGTGGATTTTAATGAAAAATAGCTTAAAATGACGCAACTGCCTTGGTGGTATATTGAAATGAATCAAACTCAAAATCATAGGGTCATCAATATTATTGGATATTATATCGTAGATTAAAATTAAAGAGTTTATTTTTCTCCTGATTTCGAGAGTCTTTAAACCCATCAATAAACATCGCACATGATAAGAGGGTAAGTCAAATCTAAAGCTAGTGCAACTTTTTCAAGCCTCAACGAATGAATTTTAGCTGAAGGGTTGCAAATTAAAGAAGCATATTCTAATCTTGACCTGACTAGAGAAGAGTAGAGTGCTTTAAATGAAATGTATAGGGATCTTTAACTTCCCGACTATTCCTACGAATGAAGGCAAGCAGGGAAAAAACTTTAGGTAGCAAAAAGTTTAAGTGGTCCAAAAAGGTAAACTTGGAATCAAAGATGACGCCAAGTCTCCGAATTGTATCTACTCTTTGAAGAGGTATATCGGAAATAGAATAAGAAGTCAAGATAATATTACTAGATTTACTAAAAGTTGCATAGTAACATTTACTTATATTGAGTGGTAACCCATTGCGGATACTCCATACAAATGGATACTCCATACTTCGATAATGCGGTCTGTGCTTTTAATGATACACTAAATCAGTGCTTTAAATTATCTGTCCCACATAGAAAAGTTTTTATTTCGTTTGGACCGGTATGGTATACCAACGAACTAAGGAAATTAAGAAACTTAAAATCAAAATATTATAAAAAGTATCAAAAAACGCAAAGTGCTTGTGACTACGCTAATTATCTTTAAATTAAATACAATTATCAACAGTTATGTAAGCAGTCCTAAGACATCTACTTAACGAAAGTTAAATCGAACATCAAGTCTGATGCAAAATCTTTCTGGAGCTTTGTCAATACTAAGCGCAAGATTAATTCCTTTCCTTCTTTTATGAAATACAAAACATTTGTGTCTGATAACGATTTTTCTATTTGTAACTTTTTTGCTGACTTTTTTAAGTCTACTTATTCATCAGCTTCGTATAATGGCCTAAGCTATCCTATAACAGTGCAGCCAGGCGAAATCTATCTCCCAATTATTGATGTAAATACTGTATTATCTTACTTAAAAAATCTAAAGTCATCTTACAAAAGTGGGCCTGATAACATTCCTTCATGCATACTAAAATATTGTTGTGAAGAGCTTGCAGTTCCATTCACTTTACTCTTTACGACCTCATTAAAATGCTGTTATTTTCCAGCTGCCTGGAAATCTTCCGTTGCATAAATCTGGCAACAGTTCTTTAATTGAAAACTATAGAGGAATTGCAAAATTAAGCGCTTTACCTAAACTTTTTGAGGCAATCGTAACTTCACAGTTATCTCATAGCGTTAAATCTTTAATGTCTCCTTCCCAACATGGATTTTTAACTGGAAAATCGACGGTTACAAACCTTCTAGAATTTTCATCTAAGACAATAGAGAATTTTGGAAAGGGGCTGCAAACTGATGTTATTTACACTGATTTTAGCAAAGCTTTTGATGTTGTTAATCATAGCCTCCTAATTTTAAAATTGTCTCTCCTTGGGTTCCCCACACAACTTGTTAAGTGGATTCAGTCTTATTTAAGCAAGAGATCACAATGTGTTATCTACAAACTTGTCAAGTCACATGAATTTCCAGTAACTTCTGGGGTCCCTCAAGGAAGCCACCTCGGGCCTTTACTGTTTTTACTCTATATAAATGATCTACCATTGGTGATAAAACATAGCGATATTTTAATGTATGCCGATGATGTAAAACTATTTCTTTCCTTTAAACATGAACAAGACGCTCCGTCCTTACAGAATGATCTTAGCCATCTACATAATAGGTGTAAATTAAATTGTATGAATCTCAACATGAAGAAATGCAAGCAGATGACATTTGCGCGAACGCATCCATTTCGAAATATTTACAAAATTGGTGAATATGCCCTAGAGTCTTTAAATGTTTTTGATGATCTCGGTTTAACGATGGATCCAAAACTTCGTTTTCATATTCACATTAATAAAATAATAATTTATTCATATTTCTAGTGCGCCCCATCTTAGAATCGTTGCTACATTGATGACATTGAATCGGTCCAAAAAAAATTTCTTTTGTTCTGTTTACGTAATCTTTGCATATACAATACTAATTTTCAATTACCACCGTATGAGTATCGGTTGCAGCTTATAAATCTTCCAACTTTAGAAAATCGCAGAAAAATGCTTAATGTTTGTTGGGTTGTAAAACTTTTATATGGATATGTAAATAGCCCTAACTTATTGAGTAAAGTATACTTTAACGTTCCTCTTCGTCCAAGAAGAAGTTTTGAGCTACTATATATGAATTTTTGTAGAACAAACTATTTGCAAAACAAACCACTAAGAAGTGCATGTGGTGACTTTAATGCTGTATTCGAAATTATATCTTTAAACGAATCCATATACTCAATTAAAAACAAAATTTTAGATTATCTACAGTACCGCTATTGATTTTGGTCATGCTTTCTATATATGGATACTCAATTAAACATACGATCCAAGATTATCTCCAGTACCGCAGCGGATGTGAATTATTCTCTCCCAAGGATTTTTATTTTTCTCCTGGCGGTGTTGGCAATATATTACTTCCATATATGAATTAAATTAAACATGATTATCCAGAGCGAGACCCCGTCCGTCTCGCCTGGCATATGCCGGAGCTAGACCCAGTCCGTTTCGCCTTGCATGTGTGAGCTTTGCTCTAATCATTGTTTGCAGAAATCTACCTACAACTGAATAGAACTTGATTATCCAGAGCAAGACCTCGTCCGTCTGGCCTGCCATATGAGGGAGCTCGACCTCTCCCGTCTAGCCTTTCATATGTGAGCTTGTCTCTAATCAATCGATCTATTAACTATCAAGATTACATCTGGAATATGCGTTCAATTTTTAACATCTACCTGGCAATTTGTTTTTAATTTTATGAACTTATTACTAAGTAAACTAAGTTAATAACAATTTGTTGTATTTGAAATTGCTACGAATTAACATTTAAAATGCTATATTGTAAATTACATGAAAAAGAATGAATTGTTAAATTTTTAAATATGCTATAAAGCCTCAGGGCTTAGGATTCAATAAATAAATAAATCAAAGACATTATCCAGATCTGCTTGCAGTAAAGCCGAGTCACCAGAGCAGTTAATTTTCGCATACAATTTGAGATCATCAGCAAAAAGAAGAAAATTTGCAAAATGAAAAAATTGTGTTATATCATTAACTAGCTTTTTCCCGGCGCGCGTTGCTGCACCCAGCAACTACAGTGGCGAGCAAAACTGGCTCAATGTTTCTTTTATGCATTTTTGACTGTTGCAAAACCATTTTTCTATATAGCGCTACCGAATTTTCTGGTTATATACTTCATTTATTAAGAAATGCAACGTATAAGTTCAAGTTTGAATAATATATAAAACTAAAAAAATATTATCTAAAAAAATAACAAAAAATTATATTTAGGCAGTTTTACATGGCCGTAATACTACAGCGTCATCTGGTGTCCAAGGTGGATCGAAGGAGATAAAAAAAACTCACCGTACCTGAAAACCACTATATACCAATTTTCATTCTAATCGCATGAACGGTTCAGGAGTTTAAGGTGGTTTTGTAAAAACAGTTATACTACAGCGCCCTCTGGAGTTCAAGATGCGTCAAAAAAGATAACAGAAAAACACTCAACTTACACAAAAACCACTATATACCAATTTTCATTCTAATCGCATGAAAGTTTTGGGAGTTTAAGGTGGTTTTGCAAAAAATTTTGTACTACAGTGCCCTCTGGTGTTCAAGATGGCCCAAAAAAGATAACGTTAAAACACTCAACGTACATGCAAACCACTATACATGGAAAGACCTGTCTGTCCCAGTTTTTCAGTAGAAGGATATCACTAAGTTGCAACTCTATACTGAGTAACCTTGTTGTGCAACATTTATATCCAAAGATATTCTATATCACAAATTAAGCTTGTATGGGCGTAACCACACCCTCTTTTCCAAAGTCCGTCTCAGTTTTCTAGAACATAGAAGGACATCACCTAATAGTAATTCCATTCTGAGTTTTATTGTTATGCGACATGCATTTCCAAAGCTATTCGATATCATATTTTTGAATTATATGGGCGGTGTTACACCCCCTTGTCCAATGCTTGCTAAATTTTGCTAGTCGAAGGACGCGACTAAATAGTACGCTCTTACCAAGTTTGATTGATGTGTGACTTATAGCTTGAAAGTTATACCGAAAATTTGGTCTGCTGAAAAAGTGCCACGCCCCACGTCCAACACCCATAAAATTTTACCTGTGGAACGGCACTTGTGAATTGAGGTAGAACACCGAATTCCGATGCTATGCGACCTATAATTTCAAAGCTATTCGCTATCGTAGATTTGGGTTGTATGGGAGGTGCCCCGCCTCCTTGTCCAATGTTCCGTGAATTTTTTCCAAAACCTTCGCGTAACAATTACGAACAAATTCACAGAAGGAAGTATCTAATTTGGTCCAGTCGTTTTCAAGTTTTAAGCATCCGAACAAACCACTATTAATTTTTATATATTAGGATGCTGTAAAATTTATCTCAATCTATTTATTGGATTATTTAAATCAGTAGATATTGAAATAAAAAGAGTGGCACGCAAATAAATACGATATATTGGGCTTATGGCTACACTGTAGCAGGAATGAACTGAGTGCAACTGTCCACTCAAGAGACCAGCGCGGTGAGTTGTAGAATCTCACCTCTCTCTCTCAACAAAGAGCTTAAGCTATTGTTTGCTGTTATTTCGTGCTGCTTATACAATGGCAGCATGGATTAAAATGCATGAATTCTTAAATAATTAAATAAAAAGATTTACCAAAAACGTAGTACCCAGTAGCAGGGTCGCTTATTATAGCAATTGAATAGTGAAAGAATTATTAAAATCGGTTCAGCATTTACCCCCCTGATTGAACGATGAAAATTCGAGAGACGCCTTTTATATAATAGTATAGATATAGATATAGATATAGATAAAGAGTACAAAAAACAAAGGGCCTAAGATATTACCCTGTGGGACACCAGAAGTTGCTGGATAGCAGTATGAGTGCGTATTATCAATAGAAAACAAAACAAACACTTCCACTAAGATAACCCTTAATCCATTCTAGAAAAATCGAGTGGCACCCCAATTTACTTAGCTTAGCCACGAGGACCTTGTGGCAGACTTTATCGAAAGCTTCTGAAAAATCCGTATAAAGCGCATCAATTTGGAGGCCAGATTCAAAAGAAGAGATACAATAATTAGAAAAGAGGGAAAGATTAGTAACAGTGGACTTTCCGGCAACAAACCCATGCTGCTTAGGACAGATACAAAGCTTTAAAAGAAAGCAAAGCTTCTGCTTGACAATTGACTCAAAAAGTTTGGAGACAATTGTCAATTTGGAGATAGGGCGGTAATTGCCAATATCATTCTTTCGTCCACTTTTAAAAATTGGACTTATAGCTGCAATCTTCCAAGGCTCAATGAAAGAACCAGATGAAAGTGACTTATTAAAAATAAAACAAAGAGGCTCAGCTAATGCAGATGCACACTGTTTGAATAAAATAGCACAAAATCCATCATTATCAGACTTAGTTGAAGATTTGAGGAGGGACAATGCATTTCGAACATCCTCAAATGATACTGACATAGAGCCAATATCAACTTTAGACACAACATCTTTTAAAATAGATTGATCAAACCACGAGTCATCATCAACAAAGTTAGATTTAAAATAATCGGCAAATGATTCACTGTATCCCTAGTAGAAGAAGAATTTCTACCCTCAAAGAACATTGAAGTTGGGATCTGAGAATCATTCTTTTTTGACTGAATGTAAGACCAAAAACTCTTCGGTTTTGAAATTATATAAGATTCAAATCTGAGAATGTATTGATTGTATAAAAATTTGTTTAGAAAATTAAACTCCCTTGAGTAATGCTCATATTTTAATTTACAATTATTATAATTTGTAGACTGAAAAAGTTTAAAAAATTTATTTCGAAGGTTTTTTAGCTTTTTGAGACCACTTGTGTAAAACGGATTTTTATGGGTTCTTTGCTCAACCAGTGGAATATTATTTGAACAGATGAGATGCATATTTAGTGTAAAAATATCAAAGCATGTTGCGGTATTTTGGCTATTAAATTAGCTTGGTCAGTTAATATCATTAAAAAGTTGACTTAAATAATCAAAGTTACACGAATTAAAGTTAAAAACATTTCGTGTTTGCTTAAATGAGATAAATTCATAAAATTTTATAACTACATATAAAGGTAGATGATGAATGCCACCTGGGCTTACTGGAAAGCTACGTTCTGAAAGTTGATGTTGAATATTATTGGAAACAAAAATTAAATCAAGAATTTTATTGAGACTATTTTCGATAAAATTGATTTGTGTTAAATCGATACTATAGAAATTATCAACTAAATTAATTTCATGAAGCTGGTTTACGTTAGTTGGCGTAAGTTCTCCTGCGATACGAATCTATTTAATTTTCGAGAGGTTGAAGTCACTCATAACACACAAATGGCTTCTTGAATCCAGCGAAGCATGCAGAGCTATTATATTATCTGCATGGGCAGCATAGAATACATCAGAGCTGTTCGGAGGTATATATGAAGCGCATAGAAACAGAGTACCAACGGGACCCTGAATCGAAATACATAGCTGGTCCAAAGTAGAGTCACCATTAGACAAAGAGCACAGGCTGGAGTAAAGATGACATTTTGCAGCAATAAAAACGCCGCCACCCCGCAAATGGCCAGTTCTTAACGGGTCTCTATCTATCCGATATACGTGATACATAACCAAATTAAAAAATTCCCCATCGAAAAAGTCTGAATTAAGCCAGGTTTCAATAAAGATGATCAGATCAAAATCATTTTGCGAGGACCAATTAAATATAGCAGCCGATTAAGTTCTAATACCCGACATATTTTGAAAGTAGAGTTTAAGTCCAGGGCAGGAACTATTCGCTGATAGTTCATTCACTAATTTACTTTATTCGCTGCATCCAGTTTTTGAAAATTTTGGAATGAGCGCACTCTTATATTGACAGGCCACAGAGATGGGTCTAAAATATTATTAAGCAGGTTTGCTGACACTCCCAATTTGAAAGATACTCTGCTAAGATTATCCAGCACCACATCCCTTTTAACAAGCTTAGCACATGAAAAATGACTTTTATCAATTCCAGATTGTTTGACCACATAATCAACAATATCACTTTCTGACACATATGGTTTAAAAGACGAAACATGCACAAATTCCTGTTGAGCACCAATATCAAGATCGTGAGACTCATTAACTTCCAGAAAACCAATACGGGTTAACTTGGTGTGAAGTTATTATTTACAATTTTTTTATCCGCAACTTATTTCTCACACTATTTGATTGTAGTGGAACAAGAGCGCCGCCATGTGAAGAGCTTAGTGTTGTAGACACAGCAGAGCGTTGCAAGTAATGCATAGCCGCGTGTGTACAGACGTGTATAGACTTTATAAGACAACTTAAAAAAAATAGCTTGATTGATTGATTGTTTTGATTGTTTTTTTAAAAATGCTTGTGCATCTTTCATTGCAAAATAATAGTTTTAAAAAAATTTAATTTTTGAATTATTTCACATAATTTTTAATCAGCTTTTAAAATCTTAAGACAGTTGATAAAAATAATGAAATAATTGAGTCATCTATATATTATTTTCATAAAGTTTTTCTTGTGGGAGTCGCTGAGGGAGAACGGCTTCACATTTTAATATAACTGAGGTGTCTATTAAACAAAGGAACTAACATGTAGTAGATCTGCTAACTATCGAGAAAATTTTCATATTTTCAAAAACATGGCTAGAATGGCTACATTTCTCTAAAAAAACTATCCAAACGATTCATTGCCGTAATTTTTCATATGAAATATCAGCAGAATATTGAGTAGAGTTATCTGTTGTTTCATGTTATCTGTTGGCGTCCGTGGCGTAGTTGGTTAAAGGGCGTGGCCGCTATGTCAACGAACCTGGAGACCCAGGTTCGAACCCCAGCAGCGACAGAAAATTATTTGAATTAAAATAATTTTTCTGTACGGCCGCCACCTCTCTGCAGACAATGGCAAACCTCAGAGAGTAATCAAAACGCCATGTAAAGCTTCTTGCGAATAAGAACATTTCGTTCATCGCCATTCGGAGTCGGCGTTAAGCCTGTAGGTCCATTTCTCGGTCAATTGTGTACAAACTTAATAACACGCACAACACAATTGATCCTAAGAAGCTAGGTCAAAGTCCTTTCAAGGGCTGAAATGGCCAGTTATTATTTTTATTATTATTATTAAATTTTTTTTTTAATCAGCAACTCCCATCTATACCTCAGGTTGGTATAGAGGTAACATATTACCTAAAGGTTGGTAACATACTACCCTTGTATGTTTAAAATGGTCATTCGATTGACTATTTCAGGCACGTAGATAAGCTTGTAATGTTGTAAAAAATAAAAAGTATGGATAAGTATGACAAAACTGAAAATAGAAATTATGATGTCAGTATATGTAACAAAAATGCATTATTTTTGCATGGAATGGAAAGAAAGGTGTAACGAAAATTAATATTTTCCGTAAAGAAATGTTTGGCGCTATATCACCACGGAAAAAACTACACGCAAAGAAAAAAATAAACAAAATTTTCAGTTGTAAGAAACGAGTCATTTAGTTGCAGGAAATGAATTTCGTTTGTCATAAACGCGAGTGATTTTTAAATTGCAGCAATTGAAAACTTCGTTTTTTCCCAACTGAAAATTTTGTTTATTTTTCCCTTCGTTGTATAAACATAACGCTTATAGTTTAGAGTTACTTTTTGACAAATTGTTACTATATAAGGAAATTGGTAGTTTGCTTAATACGCGGACGAAGATAGCAACAGAAGTGGAATCCATAAGAAGACGGACGGACATAATGAGAAAGATTATTAATATGATAAATAATAATGACCGAAATAGCTTGCGGTTTATATATATAAGATATATTTTTAAGTTGAGACAACTGAATATTCGTTTGCGACAAATACAGCTCGCAAACGAAGTATAGGTGGTGAATTTTTCAGTTGTGGTAAACGAAAAATTTCTTTGCGTGTACTTAATGCACTTTTTCGCATCATGATTTGATTTTTCTCACTCTTAACACCTATCCTTCAATTACCAACTTGAAATCAACCCCAATACCGAATTTTTCAAACATGGACATTAATAGCCTGTTTAACGAATGTCAACAAACTGATTGGAGCACAATCTATGCTACAAATGATGTTGATAAGCAGGTTGAATTCTTAAATGATAAAATCAATAGTTTGTTCGTTAAGCACGTTCCAATTACAGTGAAAAGCATAAAACGTACCAAATACCCATGGATTACGAGTGAGGTGATGAATCTCATTAATAAAAGAAACTTACTGTACGATAAGTGGAAAAAATATAAATGTTCTGTATTCTACAATAATTTCAAATGTGCACGTAATGCGGTGACTGCTCTTATTCGTAAGAATAAGAAACATCACTACGAAAGTAAATTTTCTCATTGTAGTTCGAGCTCCTCCTTTTGGAAGAACATCCGTTCGATTGGGCTTAGTAAGAGTCTACAAGCCTCGTCCGATAATATTGACCTGGACAACCTGAATAAACAATTTATTCAACCTCATAGGAATTGTAGCAATGTCTCCCAAAATACAGGGACTAGAAGCCCGTCAGAATCAAATTTTGCGCTCTCAGGAGTAGACTTAGTTAGTGTTGGAGAAGTTATTTTGCAAATCAAATCGAAAGCGAAAGGATCTGATAATATTTGCCCTGTTTTTATAAAAATACTTCTTCCTGTGATACTGCACCATATAACACATATTTTCAACACGATCATAACAACCTCTGTGTTCCCTGCTCCCTGGAAAATTGCGAAGATATTACCTCTGCCGAAAAATAAGCATGAATTTCGGCCAATAGCTATACTCCCTTTCCTCAGCAAAGCTTTTGAAATTCTGGTAAGTAATCAAGTTAAACCCTATTTAGAGAACAATAGGCTTTTGACTAAACATCAGTCAGGTTTTCGAAAAGGTTGTAGCTGCACCACGGCTCTTTTGAAAGTCTGTGAAGATATTCGTGCAGGCTTAGATAATAATTTGGTAGGTTTGATCGTATTCTTAGACTTTTCTAAAGCATTTGACAGCATCAATCATCAGCAACTCATAAAAAAATTATCAACTAAATTCTCATTTACCGCTTCCTTATGCAATCTTCTATCGTCATATCTTTGTAAACGTTCACAATATATTCACTATCAGAATAAAAACTCATCCCTCATGAATGTGCCTTGTGGGGTCCCACAGGGCTCTGTGTTAGGCCCACTTTTATTTACGTTGTTTATAAATGATGTTGTCGACTGTTTCTTATCTTGTGAACATCACATTTATGCGGATGATATACAACTATATAAGCTTTTTCCGAAGTCTTCACAACTGCAAGCAGTACATGATATCAATCAAGAGTTGGATCGAATATTTTGCTGGTCGGAAAAGAACGGATTAAAGTTAAATCCTATTAAGACCAAGGCTATGGTCGTTGATAGATGTCGAAGGCAAGCCGAGTTACTTCCACTTTTTTTAAACGGCTCCCCTATCGAATACGTTGATAGTATTAAAAATTTAGGTATATATTTTAATTATAATTTTACATGGGCTACCCATATAAATAAAATAGTCTCTAGAATTTACGGGGTACTCCGAGGACTCAGCCCTACTACCAAGTATCTGCCAACTGACGTTAAACTAAGACTGGTAAAATCTTTTGTCTTGCCTATCATTTTTTATGGTTGCGAACTATTCGCAAAGCTAGATTCAGACTCACTTAGAAACCTAACTGTTGCTTGCAATAGCTGCGCTAGGTATGTTTTCGGTGTAAATAGGCAGTGCCATATATCTTCACTTTCCAAAAGCATAACTGGACTTTTTTTAAGTGATATGCTTAATTATCGTTCACTACTACTGCTGCATAAGACCATCGTCAGAAAGGAGCCTGAATACTTATTTGAAATTTTAAGGTTTGGTAGAAATCAAAGAACTGGGCAACTCATTTTGCCCAGGCACAAGTATCTTCTGTCTTCTCGTCAGTTCTTCGTCCATGCGATACATTTATGGAATACGTTACCAATCAATCTAAAACGCACTTGTAACACACATACCTTCAAGCAGAAGCTCTTTGAACATTTTTCAACCCCTCTCTAAATACTCTTCTATCTACAAAAAAAATACAATGTTTAAATAAATTAATAATTATCACGTTAACTTATATTTCGACATTTCTTTTCTATACTTTTTTCTTTTTCTGTTTTTTTTTTTTTTCTCTTTTTTTTTAAGCCTTTAATCTTTAGTTGTTAAGATAAATTGTGATTTAAAACCTATAATGAAGTTATAATTAGCTATACTTGTACTACCTAAAAAGAGAAATCTTCTCTAAAAGAGTTTCAAATAAATAAATAAATAAATAAAAGGCAGAATACATTAATGCAAAAGCATTTTCTTCTGACCCCATTACTAATCAGCTCAATTGAAAATTAATTAATATTAACGACTTTAAGGTTGTAATTGATGGTAGAAAAGCCTGAAGGTAGATCGAGAAAAAGTCAGAGGTTAGAATCTGTGACACTTCTCACTAAAAAGTCCTTTCCCCTCTTAATTTTCACACCATTTCGAATCAAGGTACTCTAGGCTGAAAAGGTGCAACACTTTTAATACTTGATTCAAAGTTAAAGAAAGACGAACATTACAAATTTTAGAACGTAGCTTCCAAGAAGTTACAGAAGAAGAGTATTATGTGCAATGATGCGTCTACACAGAGAGTTTTGAGTTTAATTTGAGTTCAACCGAAGCTCTTCACACAGAGATGCGTCGGTAGAATTAAATTTAGTCTGAAATTTCTTTGTTAACGTATGTGTTCTGATATTTTTAGCATCTCCACCCCTATGACATCAATTCCACTTGAGGACAAGGCTGTAGCCATCTCTACGAACACATGCATGTTCTTCATTGCGCTGCAGAAATCGGAATTTTTATCGGCCTATGGCGATACCTCTTATTATACACTTGCCCAAGTTATTTTCTTCGCTTTTTTGGTAATTTTTTGCAAATAGTAAATTGCACAATTTCAGAAACAGCTGTTTTTGACATGACTCACCACAAAATTTTTCAACGTACATTGCCATTTAAAAAGTTGCATCCGAACCTACCTTTTTATATGAACATTTGCATACTTTTAGGCATTTCTCATATTGAATTTTGAGGAACTCAGAAAGAAAGTCAAGTTTAATTGAGTTTCATTCTCCGGACTATAATTTTACTGGAAACACAAGAGTTTATTTTGAGTTCAATGGCAAAACTCAACTTTGTACTGAAAACTTAAATAAAACTCTCTGCGTGGACGTAGCAGAAAACTAATTCTGGGAATTCACGACATATGAACGAATTAATTTCTCAAGGTTAAAATCGTTATATCATGCAATTTTGCACAAATTTCCAAAAACAAAAAAAAAAAAAACCGAAGTAAACAAATCAGCACTTTTTATTTTGAATTCAGACAAAGTTTCAATATTGTTGATTTTTTTTTCGTTCTTCGCAGCAGTGGAAAACTTTGCAATCTAACTGAACTGCATTGTTATCTTTCAATTTACATTTTCATGCATTTTAATTGCATTTGAAAAAAGTTTGCATTTTGCAATTTTTTGTTTTTTACACTCCCACTCCCTTTTGCTCTGTCGTCTTGTAGAGAACGTTATTTCTGCTTAATGCCACACTCTCACTCTACACTCAAGTTGCTTGGCGGATAAAATTCATTTGCTATTTCATTTTTTTCTACTCGCTCATTTATCAAACTTCACAAGCTGCAGCCACCTTGAAAAGTAACACTCACTGTGCTCCAAGCACTACCACTCCTCCATAGCTCATCATCCGATCCGTCAACTGACGGTGTGCGAAAGTTTAATCCTTCAATAATATTATTTCTTCTTCTTCTTGTTCTTTTTCATGTACTTGTTCTGGCAATGTTGCTTGTTAGTGTTAGTGTTGCTGTAACTTGGGAGGATTTTTTTTTTTTATATTATTATTATTTGCTGCTGCTGCTGCTGCTGATGTTGATGCTGCTTCGAATTGCACTAAAACTACTTCATTTGCTCTCACGTAATTCGAAAAGTAAATTTATAATTACTAGCCTAGCAACTAAGTACAATTACAACAACAACAGAAACAACTACAACAACAACTACAACAAGGGCTGTAAGGATAGCAATAGTAACAGAATTATTACAACAACATTAGCATTACGACCGCTTTAGTATCAACCAGACGGCTAAATGCGGCAGTAAGTGAAGCAGCAACAACAGCAAGAGAAGCAACAACAACAACAACAACAACAATAGCATTAAAATGACGCAGCATTTCCTTTCGTTTTTGCTAGCCCTTGTAATCCCCAGAAAGTATGCAACAAAAAGTGCAAAACTTTTAATTTTAATTCATCTTCATTTACAACATCAACGTACATAGCTACAAAAACAATTTTTTATCCCTCAACTTTTTACTTTAGACGCATTAAAGACGACTTAATGAATTTTAACTTTGTTTTTACAAAGTTATTTGCAATTTTTTTTTTTTGTAAATTTCTCCTTAAAATTGCTTCAAACTTAAAAAAATATTGAAGCGAGCTTTAATATAAATGGAAAAAAACAAATCAAAATTTTAACACATTTTACTATTCAGCGCGAAAACTCAGTGATTTTATAACTTGTCAATTAAAAATTTTAAGTAAAAAACAAAATTCGCATGAAAAAAATTCGACTGTTAAAAAAATTTTAACATTTTTCCAATCGACAAGCTTCACGGGGGGAAAAATACAAAAATTGCGATACACTCTTGAAAATTTACACTTTTCTGATGTACCAATGAAAATGGTTATTTTTGCGGTGCCATTAAATTTTCAACATGTTCACACATCGGTGGTGCCGCTAAATGCCAGAAAAAAAAAACCGAATCAAACCCGCACGCCAATACATACCTACAAAGCTAGCTGGCAAGCTTTGAGCAGAAAAATTAAATTAAAATAAAAAAAACTGAAAAAACTTCATACAATTACAGTTAAATGTTATTAGATGCCATTGTTGTTGCAATTGTGTTGTTTTATTTTGTTACTGTAATTATAATATTTTTTTTTTATTTCACATTTCTTTCTATTTTGTTTTTTGCGAAGTTTTTCGCGCAAAACTTTTGCATAACTATCCGTGTCAACGTGAAAAAGTCAAAATTGTCATAAACGAAATGACAAAAAAAAAAACAAAAACAAAAAGAAAACCATGAGGGTTGCATGCGATGAGCTGCAATTTCAAGCAATTTATAAAAAAAAAAGAAAAAATAATGGAAAAAAATAAAAATATCAAAATTTAAAACTATCCAAACGGAGAGACAAAACAATTTCAAAGAAAAAAAAAAAATAAATAAAAATGAGACAGAAGAGAACCGCTTTAAAAAGTAAGGCATTTAGAATAGCTTTCAATTATTGTCTTGCCGTGTACTTTTGTTGTCTGTTAAAATCCCGTTAAACCATTAACTTTAAAGGTAGTGCAAAAACTGTTGCAATACAAGTTGATTAGATTCTTCAATTGTTGCAAGCTTCTCTGATCGAATTACTTTGGGGATAGAATTTTGAAAGCGAAAGTGCAGATAAAAGGAGGCTCAACAGATCTCTGTTATGTCAAGATATCTCAATAACTTAAATGCTAAACTGATGGTGTTAAATACCATCTGTTGAAAGACCACCAACAAATTTTGAGCAGGCGTTTCAAGAGGCGTATATAGACTCTTGAAATCTATATACAGTTGTGGACAATAGGGCGTATCGAAAAATTTAGATCGTATTCTAAGAGGTCTCAAAAGTTGCATCGGGTTGTCAAGATCACCCAAAAAAAATTTTAAGGAAAAAAAGGGATGTCTTCCTGTTCCGCAAGGACAAAATTGTTTTTTGACGAAAACAGTAAAAAATAACGACCTTAAAATGCTTTGACTTTCATAAAAAAAACTACGTATGTCTTAAAGCAAAAGTAAGTATAGGCTTAAACTAACAATATATTGGTAAACACGATGCCACTCACGATTTTTATCCACAGTGTCCTGTGTGAAGGATATTCGAAGCAAAAGTTGTAATCGAGATAGCACAGAACTTTTAATTGTTACCCAATAGTCTAAATTTTGGTGGTATTAATTATAGTGTCCACGCATTCCTTAAATTTGGCGAATTAATAATTAGCATAATTTTTGCATATGACTTTTCCTATTTTTGAGAAATGCATACTTGACATTTTAACATTTTCAAAAAAATGAATATAAGATTTTATTTCTCGGGTACCAGAAATGGTAACGAAGAAACTTTGCTCAATTTGGATTCTTCAAATATTCCTGAACAACACCCTGTCTAAAAGTTTTAATTTAAAATACCAGCTTAAGGCCATGCTTTTATTTTTCTATTTTGATACTTAAAAAAAAAAACTTCCTAACATGAAATTTAAAAATTTCATCAAAAAATATCAAAGTAGAAAATAAAATTGTGGCCTTAAGCTGGTATTTTAAATAAAAACTTTTAGACAGGGTGTTGTTCAGGAATATTTGAAGAATCCAAATTGAGCAAAGTTTCTTCGTTACCATTTCTGGTACCCGAGAAATAAAATCTTATATTCATTTTTTTGAAAAAGTTAAAAAATTGCATTCAAGTATACATTTCTCAAAAATAGGAAAATGCATATGCAAAACTTATGCTAATTATTAATTCGGTAACTTTAAGGAATACTTTAACAGTATAATCAATACCACCAAAATTTAGACTATTAGGTTACAATTAAAAGTTCTGTGCTATCTCGATTACAAATTTTGATTCGAATATCCTTCGCACAGGACACTGTGGATAAAAATCGTGAGTGGCATCGTGTTTACCAATATATTGTTAGTTTAAGCCTATACTTACTTTTGCTTTAAGACATATATGGTTTTTTCTATAAAAGTCAAAGCATTTTAATGTCGTTATATTTACTGTTTTCCTCAAAAAACAACTTTGTCCTTGCGGGGCAGGAAGACATCCTTTTTTTTCCTTTAAATTTTTTTTGGGTGATCTTGACAACCCCATCCAACTTTTGAGACCTCTTACAATGTGAAATTCGAAAAAAAATTGCAATTCGATACGCCCTAGTGGACAATATAATATGGTCACAAATAACACAGAAATACACTTCGTCTCATGTCTATAGCACACCATAAAATGCTTTTTAACTGCTTATAAAAATTGTTTAAAACACCCTGTATGAAACAACGAAATTTATAGAAAACTTTCTTACTCTCTTCTACTTCTTCTCACCTCATTTTTTTTTTTTTCTTTAATTTTATTTTAGAAAAAATTAGTAATGAGTCGCACCTCCGTTATACTGTATACATTCAAATATTGGGTTTTCCATAAAACAAGCTAGGTTTTTGAAAACATTTTCTTCAATACCTTCCCAGGCATTGAAAATTGCAGTTTTTAGTTCTGGAATTGCGTTGTACTGTCGGTATTCTGCAAAAACTTTTCTTGTTAATATGCCCCAGATGTTTTCGATCGGGTTAAGATCGGGTGAACTGGCTGGCCACTCCAGAACCTAGATATTATTAGTTTGAAGCCATTGCTTTGTTTTTCTGCTTGAGTGTATAGAAGCGTTATCTTGTTGAAATGTGTATGTTTTTCAACATAAAATAAATAAAAAAAATAAATAACTGGCCATTTCAGCCCTTGAAAGGACTTTGACCTAGCTTCTTATGATCAATTGTGTTGTGCGTGTTATTAAGTTTGTTGTTATTAATTGACCAAGAACCGGACCTACATGCTTAACGCCGACTCCGAACGGCGATGAACGGAATGTTCTCGTTCTCAAGAAGCTTTACATGGCATTTTGATTACTCTCTGAGGTTTGCCATTGTCTGCAGAGACGTGGCGGCCGTACAGAACAATTATTTTAATTCAAATAATTTTCTGTCGCTGCTGGGGTTCGAACCTGGGTCTCCAAAGTTCGTTGACATAGCGGCCACGCACTTTAACCAACTACGCCACGGACGCCACTTCTTTTCAACATTCTGACTCAAAAATGATAGTAGAGTACACTGGAGCACCTTGATGTAATCGCTGCTCTTCATTTTTGATGAACAACTTGCAGTTCTAACACACCATCCGCCCAAACGCACCCCATACCATCAACGAGCCACCACCGAAATTTCTCTGAGAAAAATATTGTCGTTCTGTCCGTAAATCATGCCAATATTGTCTGTAACCATCAGGGCCATCTAAATTCCATTTCTTTTCATCAGATAATATAATCTATAGAACAAAAAATATTCAGAAAAGGAGAGTAATAGAAGTACCTTGAATATCTGAGACCAATTTGTTTGCATGTTTCTCTTAGCAAAATTAAGCCGGGCAATCTTATGACGTTTCAGTAATCTGGGTGCCGTTTTAATTTTTTATCGGCAGATGTACGGTGCAGCCGTCGATTTAGAAATTTTTGTTGTGATTGTAAAAGCAAGTTGACTACAACTTAGTGCAGAGTTGCTGGCTTTTTAACCGACTTCAAAAAGGAGGAGGTTCTCAAGTTCGTTGGTTTGTGCGTTTTTTTTTTTTTCTTTTTTACCCATATTTATGTCAGATTGTGTCTTTGGATCACTATACAATTTCAAACCAATAAAATAATATAATTTTGGCAATCGATCTAGCAAAAGTCTCGAAATCGACCGCTGAAAAATTTGGCCCAGCAACTGAACACCTAAAACAAATCGCTGAAAAAAAAAATTAGAAAATTAAGTAAAAACACTAGTTTTTGAGAGTTTATCCTATCAATAGTTCACAATGACTCACTGAACTTTAAACAATACAGACTTGAATTTCTTTGATGGCTGCAGCCATCGCATCAGAATTTATATTCGTTCTTCTTTTCACTTTTCTTTAGGCGACGGCATTCTAAAATTTTATCCGAACGTGGACGAGAATCACGAAAACTATTTTAACTATTTTCAAACACTATTTTCAATCATATAAATGACAATTTTTTGCTGAAAATCTTTTCGGAAGGTGGGCCAACGTTTTGTTCAGTAGGTGGGCAGGTACGCCATCATGATATGACGTGAAATATTTTTTTCCCATTTCTCAATATTGTTCGATTACTCGTCGAATCGTGAAAAATAAACATTAAATATAGAATTGTCGACGAACAATTCGACGAACAAAACTCATGCTCTATAAGTCACTAATCATGCCCGTCCTATTATATGCAGCACAAACCTGGACGTTGAGCAGTTCTGATGAAAAGACTTTGGGAGCCTTCGAGAGAAAGATCCTTCGTAAAATCGTCGGTCCAATCTGCGTCAATGGCGAGTACCGAATTCGATGGAACCACGAGCTGTATGAGCTGTACGCTGAGATCGACATAGTTAAGCGCATTAAAATCGAGCGGCTCCGCTGGCTAGGTCGTCAGGCGTCAGAATTCACAACGTTCAGTAGGTGGGCCTGTTCAGCAGGTGGCTATCATTATTTCTTTTCAAAAATTGCATAAAGAATCGTTATTGGTATAAATATTTGGGTGGGATTTTTTGTGGGTTTTTCGTGTCATTTTGGAGGGATAAGCAGGTCTAAATCGGGAAGTGATCGGGATTTTTTACTCAATCAGAATCACATCACTGGTCTCGAGTTCTAGCACTCTCTATGCACTTTGTGTGCTCGAGAGCGATTTTATGCTTGTTCTTCTTCTCCCATTTTAAGCACAGAAAGTACGGAAACAGAAAATAGTGTCCCACAAGTTACGGAGTGCGTACGGAAACAGACCTAATATGTATACAGAAAGCTTTTAAGCACAAAAGCTCAAATGCCCGCGGGCATTTTCAAATGTGTGCTATAGTTATAAAACGAAAAAAGAGGTGCAAATATACGATCACTTTACAATTTGTAACGGTTCTTTTCAAAGAGCAGAATTTTAGCGAAAAAAATGAGGTGAGAAGAAGTAGAAGAGAGTAAGAGAGTTTTTTATAAATTTCGTTGTTTCATACAGGGTGTTTTAACAAATTTTTATAAGCAGTTAAAAATAGTTTAAATCGTGCTATAGCCATGAGACGAAGTGTATAAATTGAAATTTTTGGCAACCCTGGTACAATACCAAGCGAAAAGTTTGGGGAAATTATTAATGGATATTGCTACATCCGAGCAATGTTTATAGTAAGCAACACTGAAAACCAACGGTACATTATGTATTCACTTTATAATTCGAAAAGCAGTAGTAGCGATCCAAAAACGTTGTGAGAATTGTTTTTATTATGTTTAGCTTAATATTTTGTTTATTAATAAAAAACATATAAGGCCGTTCATATATGAGCCTTGCTATGCATTGTGTAAAAGAAGAGCGCGATATCACTATAAAAGTTTTGTTTTGTGTGTGTGTGTTTTGCATTCCATGAGCTCACGTTTCGTTTTGAATGTGTGTGGCGAATTTGTACCATTTCAAACACCGAAAAGCAACGCTGATCCGACAACCGACAACCGCTCCTATTCTGGACGTGTTCTCAGCGGATTTCTCTGAGAGAGGTCCGCCAACCGACAGCCGCTTTGGTTCTGTTCGGGCTCTCACTGATCACTTTCAGCATGTTCAAGAATTTTTTTATATGAAGTGTTTCTGCTCTATCTCTCTACACTTTCAATGAGACTCACTCTGACTCACTGATGTTAACGCCACAGTAATTACAGTTTTCTACAGTAATTTGACTGCTTATACAATACGACAGTAAACTTCCAAATAGCAAGTAATTTCAATGGCCGGCTTAAAATATAAAGTTTTCTTAGATAAAACTTTGTTAAAATCACATTTGTAATACTTCTATTCTCCTCATAATTTTACCATTCCTGGAATTTAGTGCGAAACAATGCGTTTCTTTGCGAATTATTTCGTTGTTTTCGGCATGGAACATTGGATATAGATTTGATATATATATATATACACTTTAAAATATAGAGATTTTTCAAAAAAATCTCATAATTTTCCCCTTTATAAGATTTATATGAGCAGTAAAGGTACTGCATACTTATTAAGTTTAAGCATAGATGCAAAGAAAATTTTCTGAATTGAGAAGAAATTGCTTTCATTTTTATGTTGTAAGTGCAATTCAAATTCAAAAAGGTTTCCTTATAATTCTGTTAAAATGGAATATCTTAATTAATATGAATATCTATATATTAATAGGCAAACAAAAAAGTTTGTGTTCCCTTTTTTTCTGTGTTACCTTCAACATATTCACATAATACTTATATCGATGGATATGTATTTTCGAGTAGATTTGCACAATATAATTTTAATTCGAATATGTTGTCATTAAGATAAGTAAAATTGAGCAAATGTAAAACGCTATTTTTACCAATGGGACAATCAGAAACTACAAAGCGACAAAGCTCTGTTGAACATCACTGCTGTAGCTTACAAAAGCAAGAGTAGAATGCGGGAGTGACGCCAACACTTAAAAAGAGCTGGGTAGCATATGTTGTTGTTGTTGTGGTTGTTGCTTTCTCTTAATAAAAACTGCTGCTTGCTTCTATTATCTTGAGAATTATCATTTATCTTAATTTATTTGTTATACTTTTCTACACTTTATTTACTTTTACTTTATTTACTTTACTTTTAAGTTATTTATTTACTTTAAATGAACATTATATGTTGAATAAATATTTGTTATTGACGCATATATGCTTCCTTTTTTGTCCTTTACCACTATTTTCCTCATAGCGTCAAGGTAAGCATTAAGAATTTCCATGCAAATTAATAACAATTCATTATGTGAAAAACAACTTTAGTTTAGTTACCTTACAGAAACAGATGGCCGATTTCGGCCACAGGCGATACTAGTGAATATTTAATATGAATACTTAATATGAATACTTAATATGAATATTTAAGAATGCATATTTTTCAATAAAAATCCGTCAATTATGCCTCTTGTCATTTAATTTTTTGTATTTCATAAATGAAAATTAATATAACGCTAGTTATTTATAATGAATTCCGATTGGTAAGACGAATAAACAATATCGACAAAAATGATTTCATAATGTTTTGGGAACAAGTTTGTTAAACCAAAAAAGGAGATATTACCTTAATGTTTCCCTTTTTAAAAAACTATTTTCTTCTATATTTTGCTTGCCACATAGTTCGACAACCGTTCAAAGAATTCTTCAGCAATTAATTTAAATAAAACCAAAATATATAACAGACCGATTGAATACAAGCACAATAGAGGATTTCTAAATACCAAATCTTTTATGAAAAATTCTGATTGTTCAAACGTACAATTCTAAAGAAACCATTTCAGACTTTGGGGAAGATTTGTCATCATTAACGATCATTTTGATGAATAATATCTAAAATTCTTAATTTTTTGTAATGCATTAACTATCCAAACATATTTGTTACGTTTGTACTTTTAAGGTATAATATACGTGTAACAACCAAAAACAGGAGTTGTTCTTTTAACAAAAATTTTTTAGATATAAGAAGTTATTATTTTTTTTTTTAAATTTATACAGGTTATTTTACATAAAAAACACTTTATAAAAATATTTTTTTTTTTTTTTAAATACAGTTCTGACTTTCAGAGGGCATTGAAAAAAAGACATCCAAAACGGTTCGATGGATATGGCTTTTCCCATGTATCGGAAACAAAAAAATCAAATGACATTTTAAACCGTTTTTTTCTGAATTATGGCGGAATTTTTCGCGATTCTTTAATTTAGATTCTTTAATTTAGGGGGATGCTTAAAGAACAAAATAACGAACAAAATGCAAACCAAATCATTGAAATTTAACCAATAGATTTCAAGTTATCTATCTAACTGTTTTAAAGAAACTAGTTTCGAGGAAATCGCGTTTAAAGTTTTTTATTTCTTTGTATGGAGCTTAGACATAGGTTAGCAAAAACCGTTATAACTTCTGTTTTTTCGATACAGATTAATATCGATTTAAAAATGTGTATGTATATTCTTAAAACTATAAAAAACACATTCACCAAAGAAAAAAAATTTTTTTCGAAAAATTACACGTATATTATTATTAAGTCAGAACTGTGTAATTTATATTGCTATATTCCTTGAATATATCTCCACATTTTCTCCAAACTTTGAAGCAAGATTTCTCAAAACATTGAAATCCGACTTAAGTTGTTATTGCTTATTGACACAGAATTCATATCAAATCACACTCATAAGTAGGCGTCGTCGTAACCAATAAGAATTGCGGATAGCTTAGCACTCGTCATGCGAGTTCGCCCCCATCGTATCAATCTGCCCAATTCCCACTACATTATATGGTTCGATTTCAAAGTCGATATTACCACCAGCATCAGCATCAACAGTGCAATCACCTCCGGAAGCTTCAACACCATCTCTTGATCCTCAAGAAACGCCTGAAAAAGATAATGGTCAAGAGCTTGTAGAAATTACTCCACGGAAGCTGGAAACTCGTTCATTGAAAATAAGACCACAACCACGACGACCTCAGCTTCCTCGAGCCAAGAAAGAAAAGCAACCGGGAAAACATGCACAACTGCGTTGGAGAAAAGCTAATAAAATCTATGCGCAAAATGTTTAAAACATATAATTTTTTACCTGTTTACTTATATACATATTTCATATCATTCATACGTTCATTTTCATACCTTTTACTTTTCATGCAATACTCAAGTGAATTCAGTATTATCTTTTCTTTATAGTTTTTTATTTACGTTGTATGGAGTTTAGACATAGGTTAACGAAACCGTTATAGCTTCTGTTTTTTTTTTTTTTAAATATCGATCTAAAAATGTGTATGTATGTATATTAAGGTGGGTCACCCCGTATGGAAAAAAAAAATTTCAAAAGACCGCCCCTCAATTGAAAGATTATGTTAAGAGGATTTTAGTAGCATAAACATTTTTTTTTTAGGTGGACCCGAAATCTGCCACAAATGGTCTTTTTTGTATAACTTCATCAGTTTTTATCCGATCGTAAAAAAAAATATGTCGTTGGATAGATCTCAACAAGGACTATAATTCGTTTTAACAACATTTTTACCTCCGAATCCATCTTTGACCAGATATTTTAACTTTTCGTCTTATTTCCTCAGTAACACCAAAACTTCCATTTTTGTTTCTAAGAAAATAAAAGTTCGTAAAAAATCATTAAACTTTTGTGAAGAAACTTTTTGATTTCATTCGTAGGAAAAAAAGTTACAGCGAATTTAATTTTCGGTCAAGTTTGGCTTCGTTTTTAGGATTTAGCTTTCGGTTCATCTTCGTTTGCCATGGTTCATCTCCGTGTTTGTTAATTTTTTTTTTTCTTTTATGTGGCATTTTTTTAATCTTACGTTTTTTTTTGGACAAGACAAAACTGTTATAAAATTTTGGTTTTTTGTTTATTTTTTTATCAAATCATCTGGAGAGGTGATATCGTGCAAGCTGCAAGAAGCCTCATGTTTGCGACTTCAACTTTTACGCGCTGTATACCCGTAAATATGGCTGCAAAAAAAAAAAAATATATAAAATAAAAAAATTGTTAATCTAAGACTGAAAGATTAACTGAAATTTTTTTACTCAAAAAATTGAAACTGGGTCTTCATTTATTTTATTATGTTGAGCGGCAGTAAAAAACAGTTAAATTTAAAATATAACCGTTAGAACGATTTTGATGAAATAAAGAATGACAATACTCCTGACCAAGCAATAGCAGGAATATTTTGTTTGCTTGAGTGTGAGGTTGTGTGGTTTTCCTCTAGTTGCTGTTTTGCTTGTTGTTTTGTTTTTATATGCAACTAGCAACCCTCCACGGCTTTGCCCGCGATGTATCTTAAAATAAAGTAACGCATTTTTTGTAAAAAATTTGTCTAATTATTGTTTTAATAGGTTTATTTTTTCCATGTCATATTAATTGCATAACATATTATTGCTTTAAAGAAGTGCTGGGGTTGATTCCACCCCGTGTGACCTGATAGGGTTAAGATACGGCAGCACTGTATATAATGATTTTAATATTAACAAACTTCAACTTTTATATCAATTGAATGTTTACACTTTTTCCGAGTAGAGGAATGTCTCCGGTTGTGAGCCATCCCCGGTTGTGAGACTGTCCTTTTTTATTAAGTTGATACGATAACTCTACTGTAAGTACCAGGGACCGAAAATAACTGTTATTTTCGAAATTTCAATTCAAAAAGTCAAAAGTCAGTTTGGTCAAAAATAAAAGTTGAAATTTGACTTTTATTTTTTCGGTCAAAAATAACAGTTAAAATTTGACTTTAATTTTTTCACTCAAGAATAAAAGTCAAATTATGACTTTTACTTTTTTCGGTCAAAAATAACAGTTCAAATTTGACTTTTATTTTTCTGTTAAGAGTGAAAATCATAACAAATCTATACATTCTATTCATTCTACTCTGTCTTACCTTCGTTTCTCTGTTAATTTATTGCGTTCCCTGTCACTGTTGTTTGTCGAATCACTACACATCAGAGAATTTGACTCGAAAATAAATGTCAAATTTTAACTGTTATTTTTGACCGAAAAAGTAAAAGTCAAATTTTAACTTATATATTTGACCGGAAAAATAAAAGTAATTTTTTAACTTATATTTTTGACCAAAAAAAAAATCGGTCAAAAAATAACTATTATTAATTGACTTTTTTGAAAAAGTTACGGTCCCTGATTAGTACTGTCAATGGTAACGCTTTTCATAAGGTCACTTTTGCTTTTTCATCGCTCTGGATAGACTGTCGTTTGATATAAAGCAAAATATCTTGTAAAAAAACGGTATTGAAAGTAATATTGAATTTTTTTTCAAAGCGGTAGACTTGGATGTGACTCGCTAAAAAACATCAGTATTGTTGCTTAAAATATAGATTGGGACTTGTAGGACAATATTGGCTGTTTTCGGAAATGCAGAAAAATGCGCAACCTGCAACAGTGCAACGCGAAACGATGCAAGCGTACGCAGTGTAATAAAAAATGATGCAATAAATGCGCAACTGCTGATGTATAATTGACATAACAAAACACATGACGTACGCAGTGCTGTCAGATTTGCATTTCAGAACGTAATGCTTCCACTGTAAAAGCATCTTGCGCATTTTTTTACATTTTCGAACACAGCCATTATTAACTGATAAGAACGAATAAGATATCATAAAATAATGCAATGTCATGTACAAATTGCTACTCAGGCCACTCCAGTACCCGGCTGTGAGCCAGCTTACAAAATTTGATATTTAGTATTTTTTATGAAGCATTGTCATAAAATTAAATTGCAATGTTTTTAGTTAATTATTTGTTTATTTATACATTTTAGTTATTTTTAGCTACTAACTTTCCAAATCTGTTGATGCACGTGCTAGCTTGTACACCTGCAAGCATTGCGCTTCAATAGTTTTTCTTTATTATTCTAGATTGCTTTGAAATGTTACTTTTTTAATAAAAAAATAAAATTCATTCATAGTCTCTACATTTGTGTCGATCTCACATCAAGTTTTTTGATTTCCAACTGATTTTCTGGGGTAGTTCATAACCAGGATCAAATTCTTTTAAGCAAAAAATAAGGTTTTACACAATATTTTCAAATTTTGACAAATATTCATAATTTTTTTGCTTGTAACTAAAGCGATAGGGTCTCTTTGGGGAAAAGTAAGCTTAAAATATTAACTTTCGTTTAATATTAAACATGGCTCATAACCGGAGAAAATCCCCTACTTATTTAACCATATTATTAAATGGTATGAAAATACATTTTATGCAATGCACTTCAGCTAATTAACACAATTTGTAGCTCAATTATATAAAACTCGTATTCGATCACGTGAATTGTTTTGGAAAGATATTGGTTTTAGTAAGTCCTTACCTTTTCAAATGTAAATTTATGTTTATGGAATGAATTAAAAATACTTCTTATCACTTTTAATAAATAAAATAAAATTAAGTTCAAATATTTTCATAGGTCTTATTTCAGTGACGAAATTATACACTAACGCTATGTAATGCCGTAAAAACATGCTAAAAAAGCCATTCAACCCATACCAATGCGCATCTTCAAAGCGATGTAATTTGCATCGCACGGCGTTTCAATTTAAGCTTAAATTTTTACCATAAATTTCATGCACTTCTATTTTGCAGCTTAAGAATTCTGCACGCAGCTATTCAACATTTTGAATATAAAAACTCTCTCTGAATAATGAAACTTTGAAGCAGCAGAAACAAACGACGCGCTTGGAGAAAATGCTTTAAATTTTAACTGTTGCTCGCATTCTGCTGCTCGTGAACATAGAGATAGCTTATCTCTGCTTCCATGCAGAGAATCTCTTTTCTGAGCATTGAACATTTTGTAGCGAAACCAAAGCAACACTCTGCTAGCTGCAAGCAATGATAGCGCCGAAGCCAATCAACAAATCAATGCTTGCAACAAAATGATTTAATTTTTCAATAAAATATTAATTTTACGACCAAACTATTGATCTTAGATGCACGTCACCATCGACTTTTTTGTTGGAATCGGCAAGATCATTCATTTGTCCATATATCAAATTCATTTATCTTTTACGGTTTAAGCAGAAAATGGAAAAAGACGCCAACTTTTTCTAATAATACCGAATTTCGCCAGTTTCTTAGCCAATAACTTCTAAGCTTTGAAATAATTTAAAATTTTAAGTATACGGTGTTAATCTACAATTAATTGCGATTTGAATAGTGAAAATTTCATTTAAATCCGTTCAGCCGTTCTTGAGTTTACTTTCATCAACGCCAAAAAGGCAATATTTCAAGTTTCATTTTTATATAATAGTAAGATAAGATAAGATAAGATAAGATAATAGTAAGATAAGATAAGATAAGATAAGATAAGATAATAAATTTTAGACTAAACAGCTGGAGCAATTTTGTTGGCATTTAGTATAAAGATTCTCCTGACTCAAGATTAAAAGATAGGCTATGAGAAGTTTCAAAAACTTTCGATAGAGGGCGCTTCAAGTTATAGACTTCATAGCAGTGTTGCCAACAATTCCAAGCCAAAAAGCACCAACTTCAAAAGAAAAACGCGTTATTTTGAGTAAAAAGCACTAAAAAAAGAAACCTTTTATAAGAGTAGATAAAATTAGTTACTACTTATTATAAACAGCAAAAACTTATGTGAAGTTGTCTGAGTATCGAGTATATGATAAAAAAAACTTGCATTCTTTTTACTTACACATTTTTTTTCTTGTTGATTCAACTAAAAAAATTTTATGAATCTTTGTTGTTTTTTTTTTTTAGGTGAATTTATAATTTTTATTTCGTTTAATAAGATTTTTTTAAGGGTAAACAAACCCCTTTTCTTTGTTTTCCCTAGCAAGTACATATAGAAAATTATCTTTGTTGTATTATTCAAGTTTTGTAGGCTTCAAACAAAATTTTTGAACTTTTAAATGTTTTTCGTTTAGTGTATTCAGTGCTTTATGAATCTTGAAAAGGCATTTTGACACGCTACAAGACTATGCATTCCTAAAATGATTTTTTTTAACAAAAAATTAAATAAAACATTTTATGTAAAATTTTTTCAAAACAAAATAAACAAAACTGAAAAAAAACACTTAAAAGTTTTCATATAATTTTTCGAAAAATATTTAAGCATCTAGCTTCTAAAAAAAAAACAGACAAAAGAGGAATGAACACAAATCTCACTAATTTTTTTTTAATTAATCAAAGAATACAGCATTTCTGCTTCATCATAATCAGCTGAATCATCTTCTGACCAAAGTTTAGATTCTTTGGTGTATAATAATCTGACTTTTTAGTTTTAGTTAATTTTACAAAAAATTTCATCAGGTATATGAAAAAAAATTTCATCAGGCGTTACCTATTTTTTTAAAGCATATAACTTCACGAACCAACTTCAAAAAATCTATCTTTAACTATTTCAAATCCTTCAATCAATGAAACTTTGCTCTATTTTATTCTTTCTTCTTTGTCTATGCCTTACCTCTTTTCTTAGTTCTCTATACATTATAACTTTACTACTACTCTATTTGTTTATAACTCTATTTATATTTTGTTACCTTACTTATTAGATAAGATATTTAATATATTTTATATCTATATAATATATAGATATTTCGAAAATATGTGTTCGGAAATTCGTATTAATTTCTTAATTCAGGGCTGCCAGAAAATATTCCTAAGTTAAAAAACAAAATGCACTAAACTCAAAATGAAAATGCACTAATGTTGGTGCTTTTTTATTTAGTGCTTTTTTTTAAAAAAAAACGCGTATTGGAACTTTAAAAAGCACTAGATCTAGTGCTAAAAGCACTGACTTGGCAACACTGCTTCATAGTGCCTGATCGACTGGACCGATTTTAAAGAAACTTTGTATTAAAAACGAAACCAAATGAAGCTGAACTGAAAATTAACGAACAAACACGGAAATGAACATAGGCAAACGAAGATGAACCGAAAGCTAAATCCTAAAAACGAAGCCAAACTTGACCGAAAATTAAATTCGCTGTAACTTTTTTTCCTACGAATGAAATCAAAAAGTTTCTTCACAAAAGTTTATGATTTTTTACGAACTTTTATTTTCTTAAAAACAAAAATGGAATGGGAGGTGAAAATGTTGTTAAAACGAATTATAGTCCTTGTTGAGATCTATCCAACGACATACTTTTTTGTACGATCGGATAAAAACTGATGAAGTAATTAAAAAAAGACCATTTGGGGCAGATTTCGGGTCCACCTAAAAAAAAATTTGTATGCTACTAAAATCCTCTTAACATAAGCTTTCAAATGAGGGGCGGTCTTTTGATATTTTTTTTGGTGACTCACCTTAATGTATATTCTTAAAACTATAAAGAATACATGAAACAAAAAAAGATTTTTTTTCGAAAAATTTACACGTATATTACCTTAAATGATATCAATAACAACTAAAGACTCAGAAATACATTTTAGTTATAATATTTTTTTATATTTACTTTCTAAGAAAGAAGCAGTGTACAATTTATACAGTCAAGTTAAATTCACTAGATCCAATTCATGAAAATGAAAAATGCTGTTGAGCTTTTGTCATTTTGTCATTTATTTACTACAAATTATTCCAAAAATATGTTTATATTTTACATATAATAAAAGAACATATTATATAAAAATTTTAATTTTTATTAATTTTTTATTCATTTTAGTGTCGCAGTAATTTTTGTCCCAATTTACAGTAATTTTGCATAAAAACCAGTAATTTTTCGGGGCTAACACAGTAATTTCACCAAATAATGTTAACATCACTGATCCGACTTGATGTTTAGTAAATATATATGTATATTTATTGTGCAGCATGCAACTTTTCTACACATGTTTTGACCGTGGTTTTCCGGGAGTTTATAAATAAGCAAGAGAAACACACGGCTGACTTTTTACTTTTATAGAAGTGGTTTTGTGTGATTCAATAAGTATTCTTTTAAATCGATAAAGATAAACTTTGGCTAAAGAGTTAAAAGCCGCGAAGCTTACTGTGGCCTGCTAGTATACTTATAAAGATAAGAATAAAGACAAGTTTGGCAACAAAACAAAAGATAGGAATAAAATTAAGAACAAGGCTAAAACTACAATGTCACGTCAACGATACCGCCAATGGCACTACATTAATGCATTTTCTGTCTTTAATTTAATTATTTTGTTCTGGATATGTACAATTGTAGGTTTCCCAAATATATGCAACGCAGCATTCCTTCCAATTTCCATTTTTTCTACGTTCGGCAACATAATATTGCATCAGAGGTATTGTAAATAATAACGAAGCATTAAGGAAGGTCAGTGCTGTCGAGCGGTTAGCAACTAAGGCCCCATAGGCGGAGACAGAAATACAACTTATTTTGGAATGTAAGGATGTCCGTTGTAGCTAGAAAATAATTTTTATTCAAATAATTTACTTGAAAAGCACATCTCTTAACAATACATACCTCATGTTCTAATGTTCTAAGAATGTGTTGATCATCTTGAATGTGCAATCTTTTGTGAGTATGTCTGGCCAAATGCAATTCAAAGTCTAGCAGTTGTGCTTGAAAACGTTGTCGCTCCATATGAAGCATATCCGCCGCATACGATATGATCCATATATCCAAAAATTGTAATATTATGAATGGTACTGCTATAAGACCAGTTTTACGGCGATTTGCTGTGTTGTGTGTTGCGAAGATATAACATCCCACACGATCGTACAGTTCAAAGCAACTCAAAAACAAACGACTGTAAATACAGACCAAAACTGGCGCAGCACATTCGGATATTTTAAAATGAAGCTTTTGAATCAGGTGTTCGATTTCTATCAATTTGAGTAGAAATTTTGTTGGCTTTCTAGGTGCTCTTACAAGCAATCTTAAATAATCACAGAGAATAGTATTCAGAGATCTATAAAAATGCGTTATGGCAACAATACATAACAAGTGTGCATGATAGCAAAGTTCATAGCTTATGATATAAAAATTCATCAGTATAAATAAGGCAGGTAATAAAGACAATTTTATCAGAAATGAACTCATTGAGGTGAGAAAAATGAATAGCCAACGCAAGGAGATAAGGCACATTTGTGTTCTATCCAGATAATAACTGCAATAACACAATTGTCTAATATATCCCTCAATCCTGCGGAATTCAGTAATGATGTTTTTAATGCGTTCTTGATTTTTCCTCAGAGTATTCGCTATAATCACATTTGAGGATAATACCACAATAAAAGAAAGGTGAACGAGCATATCTTCCTGGGCCATAAAAGATTTATTGCTTTTTAAGGAACATGTTTGAGTACAGGAATAAATAGAACCTATAATAAATAACCAAGAGTAATAGTAGGTAAATTGTAGCATTATAGAAGAATATGCTTTAAGAAATTTTTCAAATTTTGTCAGATTCGTTCTTTTGTTGAGTGATTTCAATCGAAAATTAATACATCCCCCAAATTGTGCTATATAGTAAATTGTATACCATATAAACAATGATGTGTGTTGCAATTTTAGATGTTTACTCACTGTAGCAAACATTCTTTCTGTGGGGGTATTATGCTGGTCTGCAAAAGGAAATGGAAGAAAAATTCATTAAGTTTGTTTATACTAAAGTAAATGTAGATATTTTTGGAAACGGGCTTACCTTCCAATGTCTTAATTACACTTTCTTACAATCGAGATATGATCGTATAGTATTTTTCTTCAAATTTAATATTTTGAATTCAGTTTTAAAAAGTTCATCACAACCAGCACATGGCCAGAGTTCAGCGACAATTATTTTTGAGAATTTTGGTTCTTATACCAGAAGTCGAAAATGTGTAAACAATAAGTGGAGTGGTGGGGGAAGGGGTAGAAAAAACTTGCTGCATTACAGATATGAAATGTTGTAGCATTATGTTTATTACCTAAGCAATTAAATTATAATGCAATAGTACTTTCAGTTGTCATGCTATAAGTTTAACCCTCTAGAAGACGCGCCTCGCAGAGTTGCGTGGAGTGTCAAGTGAGTAAAATACTTGACGAATATAATTTTTAAGTATTTATATTAAAAATGTTACAAATTTCGTTTTTAATTGAAAATTGACAAATATTTTCCGTTACAAACGTTTATTTATTTAGCGAATTCATGTTAACCCTCTACTGTACGCATTATGATTTATATTTTATAGGATTTATATTTTAAATGGAATTATTAGATAATTAAGGAAAATTTTGTTCAGAAAAGTAGTTTTTAAAATAATAATCAAATTTGCCATACATGCAAATGCATTCGTATGCATTCCTAGCTTTTTCAACTTTAAAAATAATTGCCATATATAGTGCTTTTTTTAATTTTAAACTAATATTTTATCGTTGATATTGCCACGAATTTTTTAAAAATATCTTTCAAATATTTAAAAAAAAAAAATAAATAAATAACTGGCCATTTCAGCCCTTGAAAGGACTTTGACCTAGCTTCTTATGATCAATTGTGTTGTGCGTGTTATTAAGTTTGTACACAATTGACCGAGAAATGAGAAATGATGAACGGAATGTTCTTATTCTCAAGAAGCTTTACATAGCATTTTGATTACTCTCTGAGGTTTGCCATTGTCTGCAGAGAGATGGCGGCCGTACAGAAAAATAATTTTAATTCAAATAATTTTCTGTCGCTGGCTGGGGTTCGAACCTTGGTCTCCAAGGTTCTTTGACATAGCGGCCACGCACTTAAACCAACTACGACACGGACGCCACAGATATTTCAAATATTTACTATTTGAAAAAAAACTATCGGATTTAAAGAAAATTTATATAAAAATATTGAATTTAAAAAACAACATATTTTAATTGAATATGTTATTAATGGTTTTATGGTATTATTTTCTTCATATTGCGTCCATCAAATGCCATTTGCCTGTATTACTTATTCTCGCTTCACTTTTTTCGTTCTCTAATTTATACTATTTTTGACAGTTGGTGCAATATGTCCAAATGTCAAAAATAGTATAAACTAGAGGAAGAAAAAGTAATATACAAAATATATGTAGGTAGGAGCAAAATATGTAGGTTAATGACATGGTTTAATTAATCAGGTAGGTTTGACAGTTTTCAATCGAACATAAATTGTCAAAAATCATACAAAACAGAGCAAACCAAAAAAAAAAAAAAAACGCCGAGTTTGACAATCCATGAACGATCTCGTGAGAAAATAGCCTGCTGTCAAACCTACCTGTATAATTGTATCATGGGTAAATGACAACAATATCAAATATCAACAAAGATATTTCAGAGAAAATATCAAGTTGTCACTCCATCCTACATCTTTTCATTTCTTTGCCAAACATCCATGATATATTACCCTTGCAACAATAACTAAATGAGAACTATAAGAAACCTGCAACTGCAAGAAATAAACTGCAGGAACAGAGTGCGATGCTGTTGGTGCTCGTCGGAATATGTGTGTACGTGTGCGATGCTGTTCCTGCTTGCTTGTATGGAATATGTGTGTACGTGTGTGGTATAAATAGAATTCCAATACGGGAAAAAAAAGAGTTGTTAGGAAAACATTTCATTTATCCACGTAAATATATAAATAAAATTTATACTCAGGCGTGGAAAATGCTAATATGCGTTATTTCCCTTAGTGTACTAATGCATTTGAATAACTGTTCTTTTTCGTAACTGCTAACATCCGTTGGAAATTCGAAATTTAAAATGAAAAGCCATATATGATTTCCTGTGCAGTAGAGGGTTAAAGCAATATATAAATTCATTGAACATAAAGATAACAAAGTAATTCATATTTGTATAACAGTTTAGTAACAAAAATAGTATTTATATCATAAATTAATATGATGGTGCTATTAGTCATCGATGATATCATTACTGGTGTGTGTATGGACACGTACTTATACTGTACGTGTTCATTACAGAGTAATTTGTCTCATAAAGTACTATACAACACTTTCTGGAGCGCCTGTTTTGCTTTCTGGGGTACAATCCACACAAACCATTATTTTCAGGCTGGTGAGGTAGAACAATATATGGTGCAATACTTTGCATAGTTTGTTTTTAATGCATGAGGTAAAGTTTTTATGACTTGCCGATTTAAATTATGTGGATTTTTTAGCTTAAGGGCAACTTATTTAAGGTATAATATACGTGTAAATTTTCCGAAAAAATAATTTTTTTGTTTGTTTAATGTGTTCTTTATAGTTTTAAGAATATACATACACATTTTTGAATCGATATTTAAAAAAAAACAGAAGTTATAACGGCTTTCGTTAATCTATGTCTAAGCTCCATACAACAAATAAATAACTTTAAACGCGATTTCCTCGAAACTAGTTTTTTTAAAACGGTTCGATAGATAACTCGAAATCTATTGGTTCAATTTCAATGATTTTTTTTTGCATTTTGTTCGTTATTTTGTCCTTTAAGCATCCCCCCTAAATTCAAGTATCTATTGTTTTTTTTTTGTTTTTTTATATAAACAATAAAGCGCGCGAAAATGTATCTATTTTTCGAACTTTTTACTTCAACTTCCGCCATAATAAAAAAAACCCCGGGGGTCTTGCGTATGGGTGATGCTTAATATAAGGTCTATGCTTTAAAATGTCATTTGATTTTTTGGTTTCCGATACATGGGAAAGGCCATATCCATCGAACCGTTTTGGATGTCAATGCGATGTTCAGAGCCCTCTTTATAAAAGCCAGAACAGTATTTTGAAAAAAAAAGAGATTTTCATAAATTATTTTTAATGTACAATAACCTGTATAAATTAAAAAAAAAATAATAACTTCTTATATATAAAAAAAATTTTTTGAAAACAGCTCCCGTTTTTGGTTGCTACACGTATATTATACCTTAAGAACTAGTAAGAAATGATCTTCGACTGGGCCGAAATTAAAATAACCCAAAGGCCGAACAAAGTCTAAAGCAGGGAATTAAATATTTTATCTGTATAAACATTTTCGTCATAGTTTTAAAGAAAATATTCGCTTTTGTTTTTTGACTAAGTCACTTTGTATGGTAGGTAGACATGGTTTCATACTCAGAGTGCATATTATATATTAAAGCTTATTTTTAAATTTGAAGTCCATATATTAATTTATGTGGAATGTAAAGATTTTACCGTTTTGATATAGTCACTTTGTATGGGAGGTAAGCGTCGTTTTCATCTGATTTGAAGCTTAAATATCGAATTTCATGATGATAGCTAGAAAATTACGGCTGAAATCGTGTTCATAGACAGACGGACAGTCTTGAAAGTGCGTTCTAGGGTCTTAAAACATTTGATTTTTAGGACTTTTTTCAAATGAAGTGGTTTTTCTAATTTCATAAAAAAAATCAAACAATACATCAAGTTTCTAATATCACATTCATAATACATGTCTCATAATCTAACGAATGAAATGAATTTTTTTTGAAAATTAAAAAAAAAAAAAATTAAACTCCAAACGCCATCCTAAAATTGAAAAAAAGCGCACTGTGCGCCGGCCCAAACAGTTATTTCTTGGTCATATAATGATATTTTATGGATCTCGTGTAATCCACACGAGGGTTGGGTTCCCCAAAAGCAATAATTTTGCTTGTTAACGGCGCCAGAGAAGGATATTCCATTTTGAGTAACACAGACACCTGCCGCATAGGCTCAATTCCACGTTGCCCCGTGGCAATGGGGTCGAGGTTCATGGAATTGATGTTTAGGAGATAAATCTTCAAGACGTCAGTGCCATGCTTATGAATATACGACCACAGTCATACCTCTCCTAAGCGTCACTTCCATGACTCCAGACGCGACCAACGCCCTGTCATAGTAAATGTTTAGTTTCAACACCGGTCGCACACCATACTTAAGTGTATATTTAAATTAATAAATATACTGTATGGATAGCACCAATGCTGGAAAGAAACAGTACCAATTATGGATGATTAGTTGGGTCACCATCCTCATTTATTGGTGGAAATCGAGACCCATCTAACATCTCTTGCAATGTAGGGCATTGCCATCCGGTTGTTTAGCGCAACTCCACGCCGATCACAGACCTGTTCGCGACATTGAACTACCACAGCCAGCACGATACTCTCCGAAGGAGGCCAGCCCATCGATAGTCTCCCCGGGCAAAGGGCGTTACTTCGACACGCACTTATCACAACAACAACACATTCGCATTCATCACTCTTGACTGTGAAGGAAAAAGCCACCACTACTTGGACGTGCTACAGCGTAGACCACATCACATTTGACTGTGTGTGACACAAGGTCACCACTATTTGCCCCATTTCAATACTGGTACTCCAAGGCTACTAAGATGAACACTTAGTCACTTGGAGCACCCAATATGACACTTCTTGATTACCACCTTTACAAACCGGTACTCCGAGGGTACTAAGATAAACTTTTCAACACCCGCAGTACCCAAATTTGACACCTCTTGATTATATCGTTTTAACCAGCCTTATAAGACTAACAAGACTTATAAGACTATCCAGAGACCAATGCGAAATGTATCAGTGGAGACTTGTGACAGTACGTGTGTCGAGAGTAACGACTATCCCCGTGTTAACAAATTTTTTAGGATCATTGCTATTCCCTCGTAGGCATACGCTACCGTTGATTTAGTCAAACGGTCCACCTACTTCTCAGATTGGGCGACCAACTCCAGGATCTGGGTAGTACCTCTACATTTACACAGGATAGGGTGAACCCCCGTTGCCTGCGACCATCCTCCTTTATCTTGGCTTTGTACAGGCTGGGCTCTGCTTCTCAATTTCCTACTCAGCCAAAAGAAACACCTGCTGGCAAGAGTTATCCTTTGTCTTATCCTAATAATGACATTGAAAGAGTTTATGCTAATACACGGAGAAAATTATTTTGCTTGAATCAAGCCATTGTTTTGCTTAAACGCAAATCAGCAAAATTTTGCTCAATCGCGGTTTTATTTTAGAAAACGTTTTATAAATTGAAATTACTTCTCATATAATTTGAAAAAAGCAAAATTTTGATAAATTTTAGCAATAATTTGCTTACTTATTATAAATTCAAATAGAAAATTTTGATTTGATTCAAGCCAATCTTTGCTAAGTTATTATAAAGTAATTGTGTTCAGGTAAAAGCAAAATTTTACTCAATGTATGCAAAAATTTGCTTAGTTATTATAAATTCATATAGTAAGTTTTGAATCGATTCAAGCAAAAAGTGGCTTGGTTATTGAAAAATAAAAAAGAAATTTGAACAAACTGACTCATGTCTATAATAAGGAGAGAAAAAGGTAGAATCTTCTTTGTTCTTCTTTTTTTTTCGTTTCTTCTTTCTCATCAGTCAGGATTTGTTTCAATTTCTTTTTTTTGTCGCGTGCCTTCGAACAAATCGGTTGTGTGTAGAGGTGGACAGCACAATTTTATTACATATATATATATATATATGTATATATTTTAATAATAAAATAATAAATAACAAATAAGTGCATTGTGTAGTGCTGTGTTTATTTTTAAGGTAAAAAAAGTGCGGTCTTCTTTAGATTTTGATAGAACTATACAAAACAATTTAAAGTGTAAAAAATTATTACGCCAAAAGAAACGCACTTGAAACGGCGTGCCTTGCTTCGTTTTGTTGTTTTTGTTATTGCCGCTTTGTAACTGTGGTATTTCTATCGGCTGCTTCGTGTCATCATAAACTAAAGAGTGATTTTTTAAGTGCCTGATAACTTTTTTTTTAAAAAAAACGCATAAAATTTGCAAAATCTCATCGGTTCTTTATTTGAAACGTTAGATTGGTCCATGACATTTACTTTTTGAAGATAATTTCATTTAAATGTTGACCGCGGCTGCGTCTTAGGTGGTCCATTCGGAAAGTCCAATTTTGGGCAACTTTTTCGAGCATTTCGGCCGGAATAGCCCGAATTTCTTCGGAAATGTTGTCTTCCAAAGCTGGAATAGTTGCTGGCTTATTTCTGTAGACTTTAGACTTGACGTAGCCCCACAAAAAATAGTCTAAAGGCGTCAAATCGCATGATCTTGGTGGCCAACTTACCGGTCCATTTCTTGAGATTAATTGTTCTCCGAAGTTTTCCCTCAAAATGGCCATAGAATCGCGAGATGTGTGGCATGTAGCGCCATCTTGTTGAAGCCACATGTCAACCAAGTTCAGTTCTTCCATTTTTGGCAACAAAAAGTTTGTTAGCATCGAACGATAGCGATCACCATTCACCGTAACGTTGTAAACGGTCTTCAGCAACACTCTCAGAAACAGACGCAATATTCTCTTCTGTACGCACTGTACGCATTCGTGTGGTTGGTTTAATGTCCAATAAAGTAAACTGAGTGCGAAACTTGGTCACAATCGCATTAATTGTTTGCTCACTTGGTCGATTATGTAGACCATAAATCGGACGTAAAGCGCGAAACACATTTCGAACCGAACACTGATTTTGGTAATAAAATTCAATGATTTGCAAGCGTTGCTCGTTAGTAAGTCTATTCATGATGAAATGTCAAAGCATACTGAGCATCTTTCTCTTTGACACCATGTCTGAAATCCCACGTGATCTGTCAAATACTAATGCATGAAAATCATAACCTCAAAAAAATCACCCTTTAGTCGAGAACGCACATTTTTTACGGAATTTTGCAGGAAAATGGAAGTTGTTCTAAAGAAGCTGGAAAAAATTGAAGAACTATTACAACAAATTCAGGGAAAAATGTCCAATGAGACCGTTCAACCACACGCAAGCGACGAAGACCATTTCGTAAGTATATTTGTTGGAAAAAATATTGACTTTGTATTTTACTAAATAATATTTAACCGTCTAGAGTACTTCCTGCTGCAAAAGCCGTTGGAATTGAGAAACCATTTCACTGTTCCGAGCGACACAACATCTCTGTCTTCTAACGGAAGGAACTGCATTGTAAACGCCTTACAATGCAGGCGAAATTTTACTAAGCATTCATATTTCGCCTTTTGATGAACATTACATGTGTTATTTTATAGATCATAAAAACATATCAAATGAGTACGTAGCATTCGATGTTAGTAATATAAGAACTAAACCATTACAGAGCCATAAGCTAATGGTAAAATATGTGTTACAAAAAAACTTATTTTAGTTTGTTCATTTTTTCTACTTATTCCTTTTTTAATAAACAATTTAATGTTATAAAAGCGTTTTTCATTTCTTTAAGATATGATTGGTGACTAAATCAAATAATTTAATCAGTAAGTCTTCGTTTTGTTCAATAAAACAATTAAGAATGTTTTTATGCAATGAATTGCTCGGCAAACGGAAAAAGTTAATTTTGCTTAAATTTCAGCAATAATTTGCTAAAATGTTATAAACTGAATTAGCAATTCAATTCAATTCAAGCAATAATTTGCTTAGTTCCTATAATTTTAAATAGCAAATTTTTATTTCACTCAAGCAAAAAATTGCTTGGTTACTATAAATCGAAATAGCAAATTTTGATTTGATTCGAGCAAACACTTGCTCAGTTATTATAAATCGAAACAGCAAACTCTGATTTACTTCAAGCAAAAATTTGCTCAGTTATTATAAATCGAAAAAGCAAATTTTGATTTCATTCAAGCAAGAATTTGCTAAGTTATTATAAATTGAAATAGCAAAATTTGCTTGATTTTTGCTGAAAATAAGCAAAATTTTGAAGTGGCTGAGTATTATGCTCAAGTTTTGCTTAATCTCCGCACAAATTTAGAAAACAGTTTTCTTCGTGTAGGTGAGGTCCTTAACAACCTCGAAGGAGATGTTGTCAACAGTTCGTTGTCAACAGTTTTCAAAACGCTGGGACTGTTTATTTGTTGATACTAGGTATTTCGTCTTATCTAAATTCACTGTAAGACCCATTTGACTCGACTCTCTCGCTAATCTGGCGAATGCTGCACTGATTTCGCGCGTATTATGGCCAATTATATCGATATTATCAGCATACGCCAGCAGCATAATACTTTTGTAGAATATCGTGCCACTGCGTCTCAAATCAGTAGCTCGGATGATCTTCTCCATCATAAGGTTGGAAAAGGCGCACGATAAGGAATCACCTTGTCTGAAACCTTGTTTGGTATCGAATGGAGGAGTCAGATCCTTCTCGATTTTAACTGTATTGCTCAGTGTCATTCTGCAAAGATGAATGAGCTTTGCAGGAATACCAAATTCAGACATGGTGGAGTAAAGATGATTACTTATTGGACTGTCAAAGCCGGCTTTGTAATCGAGAAGAAGATGGTGTGAGTGTCGATTTGTTTCTCTAGGGTATTCTCCAAGATTTGTGGTATCATTAATTTCTGGTCGATAGTGGATCCGCCAGGTCTGAAGCCACACTGATAAGGTCCAATCAGCTGGTTTACGATGGGCTTCAGTCTTTCACATAGTACGCTCGACAGGACCTTATATGCGATATTAAGAAGGCTTATCCCACGGAAGTTGGCGCAAATTGTGGGATCGCCTTTCTTGTGGATTGGGCAGAGCACACTGAGGTTCCAATCGTTTGGAATGCATTCTTCCGACCATATTCTGCATAGAAGCTCATGAATGCATTTAAATAGAGCTTCGCCTCCATTCTTGAAGAGCTCAGCAGGTAAGCCATCGGCTCCTGCGGCTTTGTTATTTTTAAGCCGATCTATAGCTTTCAAGACTTCACTATGGTCGGGCAGCGGAACTTCAACGCTGTCGTCCTAAATTGGGGATTCCGGGATATCATCTCTATTGGCGGGATTGTTGTCGTCGCCGCCATTCAGAAGCCTAGAGAAGTGTTCCCTCCACATCATCAGTGTACTCTGGATATCTGTCACTAGATTTCCATTTTCATCCCTGCAGGAAGAGGCCCCGGTCTTGAAACCATCGGCCAGGCGTCGAAAAATTTTTTCGAAAAATTTTCGGACCTCATTCATGTCACCATGCATCTCAATTTTCTCGCACTCATGCATTTCCGCTTCTCTTTTTTTTCGCCTGAAAATGCGTATCTCTTCCCTCCTCTTCTCTTTGTATCGCTCCTTAGCAACACGCGTTACATCCGACTGCAGGGTGGTTTTGTAGGCGGCGTGTTTTTCTGCAGTGACATCGCGACACTCCTGGTCGTGCCACTGGTTTCGGCGAGGGCGATGATAGCCAATCACCTCTTCGGCAGCCGTACGCATTGAGTGGGAAATGTGATTCACTGCGAGTATATATCGTCGATCGGAGGAGTGCTTTCTTGAAGCAGGAGTGAGAGTCGAGTAGCGAAGTCTTCGGCTGTTCGTTTTGATTGCAACTTTTCGATGTCTAGCTTTCTCTGTGCTGGATTGCGTGCATTCTTGGTTGCGCACAGACGTGTACGGATCTTGGCTGCGATAAGATAATGATCCAAGTCTATATTGGCACCACGGATCGTGCTTACATCTAAAACACTGGAAGAGTGCCTTCCGTCTATCAGAACGTGATCAATTTGGTTGCTCGTCTTTTGATCAGGAGACAGCCAAGTGGCTTTATGAATATTGAGATGCTTGAATCTAATGCTACTAACGACCATGTTTCGCGCTGCGGCAAAGTCAATCAGCCTCATTCCGTTATCGGAGGTATTGTCGTGGAGGCTGAACTTTCCGACTGTTGGACCAAAGATATTTTCTTTTCCCACCTTGGCGTTGAAGTCACCAAGCACGATTTTTATGCCGTGACGGGGGCTGCGCTCATAGGCCTCTTCAAGGCGCTCGTAGAAGCTGTCTTTGGTTTCATCGTCTTTATCTTCTGTCGGAGCGTGCGCACATATCTGGCTTATATTGAAGAATCTTGCCTTGACACGGATTATGGCAAGTCGTTCGTTCACAGGTGTGAATCGCAGGACATGATACCATAGTCGCTTGCCAACCACGAATCCGCATCCAAATTCGTGCTTCTCCGCATGGCCGCTGTAGAAGATATCACAGGATGCTTGTCATGAGCAACCCTGTCCCTTACATCGCATTTCTTAGATTGCAGTGATATCAGTTTTGTATCTTTCTAAGATATATATCAGTTGGATAGAGGCACCATCCCAATTAAGGGTTCGGACGTTCCAGGTTCATATCCGTAAATCATTGTCAGTTTTTCGTTTGCGGTAGTCGTCATCAGATTTGGGGATCATTTTAATCTTTTTTCTTGTCGTTTTCATTGAAATTTGTTTTTACGTGGTGGACTTCGTTGCCACTGCTAGATATCATTGACACAGCATCACTAGAAACTACCGTCAATATCACCGTCAATCAGTTTTTAGTTATCACATAGAAATCAACCTATTGTGTTTATCAAGTTATATTTTATATTTTTCTATTTTTTATTTCTTCAAAAATTATAAGCGTTAGGTTTTTTATGCTGAGTAATTCCCAATCCAACAAATGCTTTATGCTTAAACCAAATTCTAAGTTTTCCTGCTGTAGCAACCAAATTTTCTACAACATTTTCAAAGTATTGGACTGATGTTGCCGCAGGACCGATTCAAATCAATTAGGTAATTGCTTCATACATAGCAATTTTCTCGGTAAGCAAGTGCATAAAAAATTTATAGCATTACCTCAGTTGCAGTTCATTTCTTGTTGCAAATTTGACTTATTGTCTAAATGTCAGTCAGTCTATTTGGCATAGGCAAGTCTTAGAGAATGATGGATATTTAAAATAGCCTCAGTACATGACGCCTAGATGCTGATCCATCTGTACCTTCAGTTAGACTCAATCAAGTGTTTATATGATGCAACTTGCAATCATGTCATTTGCAAGTGAGTCAGTCAGTCGTCTAACTTTTAAGATGTCATTTAAAATCAATCTGAGAAAATGGGAAGTACATTTAGCAAAATGAAGCAAAGTTTCATAATGAAACGGAGTTGGCGTTAGAATAACTGCACACACGCGGATGTGGCCATAAAATGACTGCCTGAATCAAATTGGATTCTGACCTAATTTTGTGCAAAAAATTGTTTACGCTGATAAATGCAAATACTTTGTAGGAAAGAAATGTAAGGTAAGAAAGTTCTTACAATGTAATGAGGCAAAGTATTTTCTTTGTACATTTTAACGATTTTTTTTTTAACAGTTTGGTTAAGTTGTGATTAAGGATGACCAAATAAGAACAACAATAAGAAAAACAACAATGGTGTTACACATAAAAGGGGTTTTGCTTTATTTTGAAGCTACATTCATGCCATTATGTATGGATTAGCACATCACTTAAACGGCCAACTCGGCTTCACTGGCAGTGCATCAAGCGGTCGGTCCAATTTTTGATGATTCTATCCAATATGTGCTGCATTATGCCGGCAATAGCGTCTCCAATGTTGGCCTTGAGCTCATCAAAAGTGATTCGCTTGTTAGCGCAGACTAAAGACTTGACGTACCCTCAGAGAAAATAATCGAGGGGTGTCAGTTCGCATGATCGCGGCGATCACGTGTTAAACGTTCGAGCTGAGATGACACAGTTACCAAATTTCTACATCACCACTTCGAACGTTGCGTTGCTTATATGGCATGTAGCGTCGTCTTGTTGGAACCACAGCTCGCATATACCGGTTATTGTCGAGCTCTGGCCACAGACAGTCGTTTAAAATTGCTCAATATTGAGGACCATTGACGGTACTGATTACTCTTTCCTAATTTTGAAAAAAAAAGCTCAAGAATGTGTTAGTCATTCGTTCGTAGAATACGTTAGTCATTAACAGCCTTATTCAATAGATTTCCTTAAACAACCTTTAAACGCTTGTTTAGTTACGCACTGTTTAAGGCTTTACGCAGCTTCTATGCAACCTTGCTAACATTGTTATTCATAAACATTTTTTCATTTTCTGCTTATGATTGTAAGGTTTGTGTCTGAACTATAGAAAATCTCTACAAAAATTAAGAATTTCTATGGATTTACAATGGCCGCCGCATAAGAAAAATGCTGCAAAGGGCGCATATGGAGCATGTCTTTGATATTAAAAGAAAAAACAAACAAAAATCATGGTTGTATTTACGTAACCTTTAAACGTCAATTTCGGCGTTTAAGTTACGCAGCTCTTAAACAACTACGAAAAATGTTTATGAATAACGTTTTCTTGTTTAAAGCCCGTTTAAAGTTACGCTGCCTCTAAAATGTGTTTATGAATAAGGCTGTAAGACATTGAGGATGTCTTAAAGACGTGGCCAACTGGGTAAGCACAATTTTGTTTCTCTGCTTCGCTTATCAATGTTGTGTATGTATACATCGTTCGCTACTTGGTCATTATACTTCTTCTCTTTCTCACACTGGTTCTGTGATGAACACACAGATAGGTACTGCTCTTACACATGATGTTATAATACATAAAATACAAAGCATATGAAAATTAATACAAAATTTGAAGGAGTTAAATTTTGATTTACTTATAGAATCAAAAAAATTATATGTAGCAATATGATTATTTAAATACAAATCAAAAGAAGACATATTAAATATGTTACGACCATACTTGAATTTTCTTCGATGCATGCATAAAGTATTAAAAACTTATAATGAAAGTGACAAACATTTTCTCAAAATTTTGTGCTCCAGATCAACACCCCCGTATAACGTATTCTACGTAAAAAAAATAAGATCTGATGATGACGCCATGACATAAACCGCCCCAAACAGTCAATCGTTGAGGATGCATTGATGCTCGGTCAAACACTTGTGGATTTTGGTCGCTCCAAAATTTTACATAAATTTTGTTTGTTGACAAAGCCGCTGAGCCAAAAATACAAAAAGGGGTCTTGTTCAAGAATATATTTTTTGGGAAAAATCCGGATGTGCGGCCAATATTTTCATTGCCTCAGTAGCGAACTCACGGCTTTGTCTATCGGCATCCGGTTTCAATTCTTGCGTCAGCACAATTTTAAACGACTGTTGGCCAAAATTCAACCTCAAAATGAGCCTGGTTGACTCTCTGACTCTCTGCGATGCCTGTTTCAGCTGATTGGTGCCCAATCACCATTTCTGCATCTTCTTCGGCACTGGCCGCTACGGCGCAAAGTGATGCGATTCATACAAGTTAGATGGAAAATATTATTTTGTGGATTTTTTTTGGTAGTTTTCGATGTTTTAGGTATAGGAAAATACAAAAAAAACCTATTTCAGAAATTTTGGACAAGGGGGCGTGGCGGCTGCCATACAACTGAAACATAATTTGCGCTATATCTTATAAATTAGATAAGCTACGACAACAAAATCAAACTTAGATTTTTTTTATGTGATTTCCAAAAAGTGAAGAAAATTTTGGCGTTATTGGAGAAGTGGGCGTGGCAGCTGCCATACAGCATAATCACATTTTTCGCTATATCTTAGAAATGAGTTGAGCTACAGTAACAAAATTAAACGTAGATGTCTTGTTTGTAATTTGCAAAAATAAAAAAAAATTTCGGTGCGATTGAACAAGTGGGCGTGGCAGCTTCCATACAGCTTAATCACATTTTTCGCTATATCTTAGAAATCAGATAAGCTACAGTAACAAAATTAATCGTAGATGTCGTGTATGTAATTTCGAAAAAGTGGAAAAAATTTCGGCGGGATTGAACAAATGGGCATGTTAGCTGCCATGCCTGTGGACTATATTTTGGTCCATAACTAAGAACTGAGAAAAGCTATGAAATATTTCGATATATAAACTTTTCTCTAAAAAATAAAGGTCAACATGGAAAATCAATCAAATCGGATGAAAACCACGCCTACATCGCCCACACAAAGTGACTTTATTAAAAAGGTAAAATGTCTTAGAATTCCACAAAAATTAATAGATGGACTTGAAATTTTGCATATGAGCTTCGATATTTAATATGCACTCTGAGTATGAAATTCAACGAAATCGGGTGAAAACCGCGCCTACCTCCCATACAAAGTGGATTTATTAAAAAGGTAAATTTTCTTGGAATTCCACAAAAATTAATAGATGGACTTGAAATTTTGCGTATGATCTTCGATATTTAATATGCACTCTGAGTATGAAATTCCACAAATCGGTTGAAAACCACGCCTACTTACCATAAAAAACTTTTTATTGGCTGCTTAAGACTTTGAATATACGTTCGTTCGGCCGTGGGGTATTTTATATGTGTATATATTAAGTCTTTATAAAACTGCCATCAAAAAATCTAAGAGTGTTTAGTCGCAACACTATTCTCTGAACAACAACATTTTGTTCATCTGGTAACCGGCTCAGGAAAGGTAATCGGACCAAGAAGGATGATGGAACAAAGAAAGGGATTTTGCTCCTAAATAATTTTTATTTGTATCATTTAGGATCAATTAAAGATCGTCTTGGTGATAGTTTGAAGACTCTTCAGCGATTATTTATAGCTCATCGTAGACGACTCATTTAGGCGATTGATTGAAGGATTGTTTGAAGTAGAAATAAAAGCGCCTTAAACGATTCTTTTCTGCGCATCGTAGACGACTCAAATGGAAGAGTTACCGGCTTGACACAGTTTCTCCCGTTGTACTGAACTTGCGCGATCGGAATACGACATCGTCGACGATTTATTTAATCGCCCGGTCCTATCGCGGAAGAGTCGTCTACGATTGAAAATGCTAGCTGGGGAAGAACTATGGGTATTTTTTGGTTTTGGTGGGAATGAGTCAAAGTATTTTGTTGTCATGGCTTATGACCGGGTATAGGCAACACTAAATTTAAAGCTTCTGTGTTTGTCTTTTGTCTTTGATTTGTTGTTGCATTTTGTGTTGCTACATAAGCCTCTGCACTCAATTCTTACTCTTAGCGCTCCCAGAGCGCTCTCTGCCCATAGCATCTCATGACTTAAGTGTAATAATTTCATTAGTACTCATTACAGATCTCTGATCAACACCCAAGACATCCCAATAAACTGGTTGAAGTGGTAAGAGAGAGTGTTGCCGAGAACCCACAAGTGTTGTTTCGTCACCGCGTTAATTTTGAGGGATAATTTCCATTTATTTCCGTATAAAGTGCAAGTGACTCAAGTAATATTGCCGACAGACCGTCCACGTCGTTTGGAATACGATAAAAAAATCGCTCGGATGTTCGATACTGAACCTGATTTTTGGAAGGAAATTTTGATGATCAACGAGGCTCATGTCACTCCTTGGCGCCGTTAAAAAGCAAAATTTACACTTAAAACCGTCATTGTGCTACTTCAGAGAAGAAGAAACAGTCGACGGGAAGCGATACTGGTGGATGTAATTATGGCTCATTATGTCTCTCCACAAATGTGTGAAAAAAGTTTGGACAGATACTGGTTTCAACAAGACGGTGCGACATGTCACACTGCGAATCGAACAATGTAGTTTCTGCAACGAAAATTCTCTGGATGTCTGATATCAAAAAATGGCAACATTGACTGGCCAGCCAGATCTCCAGATTTAACCACTCCGGACTTCTGTTTGTGAAGTTATTTGAAAAGTGCCAGCAAGTCGCACACTATTGACGAGCTCAAGGCTTTTGACTATTGACGAGCAAATATTCTTGCCAAAATCATCGATATACCGACCGAGATGCTCGAGAAAGTGATGGAACAATGCAGCAAAAAGAGGGCATTCTGCTTTGGCTAATAAAGGCGGCCACTTGATTGAAGTTGAAACCTATTCCAAATAAATTGTAAAGGACCAAATTTAAAAAATGCCTCAAATATGGAAATCGGTTTTAGTTTTTTAAGCTATTATATACTTACACACCGACGTAATGGATGGCGCACCATGTAGAGTTAAAAATCTTTAGAATTTCTTAAGAGGAAACATAAAATATATATTTTAGACAATAAATTCCACGTGCTCTGAAAAATAAAGAAGCCAAACGAGCATCCTTAAAGAAGGGTTAGGCGTTCAGAAGGAAAAAGTACAGATATTTAAGTGAAGAACACCCTGATTAAAGGCGTATTAGTCCTAAACCAAAAAAAAAAAAAAAACTGAAAATGTTAAAATACAGGTGGTTAGATTATATCAGACAGGCACTGTATATATATCAGACTAAAAGTGCAAACAAATCCATGCATAGCAGTACAACATAACACGAGTTGAAATCGACGGCCAATAAGCCTTGACACCAGAAGCTTTCAGTAGGAGATCCAGAAAACTGTCTGGAGGTCACCACGCAGTCTTCATCCATGGATGTCAAAAGACACCTGGATCCTGATTTCAGAACATAGGACACTTAAATCTTGCCACTATAAAATGTGCCACTAGGAATAGGATACGAGGGGTATTATTTATATTTCGGGAATAGCAAATAATAACAAACATTTTAAAATGAAAATGGCTTTATTGTTTTTCAAAATATTGCCCTTGATGATCCATACACATTTCCATTCGTTCTAACCATTTGTCATAACAGTTTTCCCATTATTTTTGAGACACCTCCAAAACATGGTTTTTGAACGCTTCAGCTGCTTCTGCGGCGCTTCTAAATCGTTGACCACGCAATTTACCTTTGATATTCGGGAACAAGAAGAAGTTATTGGGTGCCAAATCAGGACTATATGGAGGATGAGTCATCTATTCGACGTTTTGATTGCTCAAAAATGCACATGTTTGACGAGATGTGTGAGAGCTTGAATTGTCATGAAGGAGAATGATTCTTCTTTGGCAGTTTGTTTTGCGGATTTCTCCGAAGAATTGACCGCCCTATGTTGCTCAAGCGGAACAGTGGCCACATGACCCATTCGGTGGATGAAATTGGCGACCATTTGCTACGCCAGTGATTCGTGCGCGAACATTTTTTGTTAGATTTACCTCGTCTTGGAATACCCACACGGTCGATTGCTGTTTTGTTTCCGGCTCATACGCATATATCTTTGATTCGTCACTTGTCAATTTTTTTTTACACGTCTTTTGAGGCACCTTGATTGAACTATTAAATCATTTCCTTACACTAATCTACGCGAGACTTTTTTTAAGCGCTTGATAAATTATGGGGTAACCAACGAGAGCAATTTTTTTTACAGATAAGTGTTCATGCAAAATCGTATGTATTGAAGTGGAACTAATGTGCAAGGATGCCTCTATCTCACGATATGTCACATGAAGATCTTGCATTATTAGTTAACGTACTGCATCGATGTTTTGTGGCACAATAACCGATTTTGGACGACCTTCACGGAATTCGTCGGCCAGCGATATACTGTGATTTTTGATGGTGTCATACAAAGAACTGAGTTCATCGACATATTCTTGTTCTTGTGAAATAGTCCATGTCGAAAGTTGTAAAAAAATAATCCAACGAAAACCTTCTGTTGAAATTTCCATCTTTTGAGCAAATTGATTTTCTTAACCTACTGTAAAAAAAAACAAATTGCACTTGTACATCAAAACGTTTTGAGTACATTTATGCTAACAAATGTCAAACTTTATTATGGTGATGCCAGATTTTAGCTATTGACATTCGTTTTGCCACTTCCCGAAATATAAATAGTAACCCTCGTATAACAGCTGCCAACAGCAAGGATGCAGCATTAGTCTTAGAGAAATTTACGGTGGAGCAACGCATACAAATTGTAAAAATTCACCACTACAAAAATTATGAAAATTTTGCGAACACGGGTCGTAAAAAACGCACACTTCTCAGTCATCAAAACGCACCGTGATTTTCCATCGCCTATTTTCATCTCAATGGCAACAAACAGAACTGTCACGTTTGGAGCACTGAGAATCCAAGGGCGCTCTAAAAGCTTCCTAGGCAGTAACAATGGTGCACTGTTTGGTGTGGATTTTGGGCTGGCGGGGATATCGGCCCATTCTGCTTCGAAAATACAGCTGGAATTGTAGTTACTGTGAATAGTGCTCGATATCGCGACATGTTGACCAACTGCTTTTGGCCTAAAATTGCTGATATGGATATTGATGACATGTGGTTTCAACAGGACGGTGTCACTTCCCACACAGGCAACGACACAATGCACTAATTGCAAACGAAATTCGAAGAGAAGATTATCTCCCGCTGAGATGATGTCAATTGGCCGCCGAGATCATGCGATTTGATACCGTTGAACTTCTTCCTTTGGGATTTCCTCAAAGGAAAGGTCTATGCCAATAAACCCCGCACGATTCTGGACTAAAAAAGCATATACAACTGGCCAATGCAGCAATTTGCTTGGAATTAAACCCGAATGTCATTAAAGTTTCAATGGAAAAAGGGTCGCGTGTGCAAGCAAGGTTTCATTACCAGGCAAGGCGTCCATTTGAGCAATATTTGTCAATAACCACCATTCTACTTTATAATTCAATAAAAACTCACAGATATTTTAAGTAAAACAATGAGTTTTATTAAAATATTAAAATTTCAGTGCATTTTGGGACACTCTTTTTTTTAATTATTTCCACACGTTTGACAAGCGTGAAACGATGCATGATGGAATGGTAAACTTTGCGAACTATTTTGACAGCTGGATGTCATTGGTAACTTTGAGAGCTACTGAAAAACTCTCATTGCCATCTGGTCACCCTTAAGTAAGGGAAATTTTTTAACTTGCAGCATAACTTTAGTTACATTTCTATGGCTGAAATGAAATTGTATTTTAAACTGACTTAAAGCTTACAGCTTGTAGAGGCTTTTTCAAAATTTTGGCTTTTGCTTACTTAAGCCATAGAAAGCATAATTCAACTTAAATCTACCTTAATAACCATGCTTCTCAAACTAATTCAAACTTTCTCACACGGCGTATGAGCAACATTAATTCCTTTTAATTTTCTTTTAAACTACCAAGCATTCTTGTTTTACAATTACAAAAAAAAAAAAGCGAAAGAAAAGAAAAAAAAAACGAAAAAGCCGCTCAAAACAATTGAATTCTTTGCCTTCTCTTTGATTCCTTGCTGCTGTTGTTTGTTGTTGTTTTTGTTTTGCCATTAATCTAATCTTAATTGTTGTTGTGTTCGTTGCGAGTTTTAATTGCTTTTCTACTTTATGTTCGTTATATTTTCCGCATTCTAGATATATTTGTTCAATTTATTTCTGTTGTTCGTCTTTATATTTTCCTCTCCTTCTCTAGCTACAGTTCTACCTACTATTTTATAGAGATTCGCAGCTTAAGCGTTGGCAGCATAAATCTTTTATATTGTTGTTGTCATTGCAATACAAGTTATTGCAATGTTTATCCCTTTATGAACGGGACAAATGTAAGTGCACAGGCACACATACCCACACATGAACACAAGCACACTGGTTGCTGGTGTGCACCTTGAAGTGCAGTAATTAAAAGTGTTGCTTTTTGTGGAGCAGAATTCTTGGATTACCTGGGTTGGATGTTAGTTGGTGAGATTTTTGTGCCAACGTAACTATCAGCGCAAGAGTTAAGATTTAATTGGTGTTTTTATTTTTATATTTTCTTTTTTTTCAGAAACTGTAACATTTGTTTGAACTTTTCAGGGGGTAAAATACAGAAGTAGAGATCTTAGTGTTCAAGCGTTTGGAGCACGAAATCAAGAATTGGAACAGAAAATTTTTAGCTTTTTTGAAAGAGTCTTGATTTTCAAAAATTTTTTTTGGCTATAAAATAGCAAGTATTGTTATGGATTAAGAATTGTTCTAAATTTTACTATATTTACTAAAATGTAGCCAAATCTAAACTTACCACCTTAGGTTACACCGTTTTGGCTTCATTACTTTTCTAATGCTTCATAACTAAAGGGTCTTTCAAAAAGAGGTGTCATTTTAAATTACCCTCCATTTTTGTAGGTAGAAACATAGAACTGTAATTCGATGATGTTGACAAAGAATAACTAGGAGATATTTAGACATGAATCAAAACACACTCGCACAACGCACTAAAATAGTGATGAAAAATATTGACACCTCTTGTTGAAATATATTTTACTGGGCTGTTCAAGTAGACTTTGGACTTAAGAAATTATGTTCCTTTTGTAGAAAAGAAAAAAGTTGATTTCGAGTTGATTTTGATGTTGATATTGATGTTGATGTTGATGTTGATGTTGATATTGATTTTGATGTTGATGTTGATGTTGATGTTGATGTTGATGTTGATGTTGATGTTGATGTTGATGTTGATGTTGATGTTGATGTTGATGTTGATGTTGATGTTGATGTTGATGTTGATGTTGATGTTGATGTTGATGTTGATGTCGATGTTGATGTTGATGTTGATGTTGATGTTGATAATGATGTTGATGTTGATGTTGATGTTGATGTTGATGTTCATGTTGATGTTGTTGTTGATGTTGATGTTGATGTTGATGTTGATGTTGATGTTGATGTTGATGTTGATGTTGATGTTGATGTTGATGTTGATGTTGATGTTGATGTTGATGTTGATGTTGATGTTGATGTTGATGTTGATGTTGATGTTGATGTTGATGTTGATGTTGATGTTGATGTTGATGTTGATGTTGATGTTGATGTTGATGTTGATGTTGATGTTGATGTTGATGTTGATGTTGATGTTGATGTTGATGTTGATGTTGTTGTTGATGTTGTTGTTGATGTTGATGTTGATGTTGATGTTGATGTTGATGTTGATGTTGATGTTGATGTTGATGTTGATGTTGATGTTGATGTTGATGTTGATGTTGATGTTGATGTTGATGTTGATGTTGATGTTGATGTTGATGTTGATGTTGATGTTGATGTTGTTGTTGATGTTGATGTTGATGTTGATGTTGATGTTGATGTTGATGTTGATGTTGATGTTGATGTTGATGTTGATGTTGATGTTGATGTTGATGTTGATATTGATGTTGATATTGATGTGGATATCGATGTTGATGTTGATGTTGATGTTGATGTTGATGTTGATTTTGATGTTGATGTTGATGTTGATGTTGATGTTGATGTTGATGTTGATGTTGATGTTGATGTTGATGTTGATGTTGATGTTGATGTTGATGTTGATGTTGATGTTGATGTTGATGTTGATGTTGATGTTGATGTTGATGTTGATGTTGATGTTGATGTTGATGTTGATGTTGATGTTGATGTTGATGTTGATGTTGATGTTGATTTTGATGTTGATGTTGATGTTGATGTTGATGTTGATGTTGATGTTGATGTTGATGTTGATGTTGATGTTGATGTTGATGTTGATGTTGATGTTGATGTTGATGTTGATGTTGATGTTTATGTTGATGTTGATGTTGATGTTGATGTTGATGTTGATGTTGATGTTGATGTTGATGTTGATGTTGATGTTGATGTTGATGTTGATGTTGATGTTGATGTTGATGTTGATGTTGATGTTGATGTTGATGTTGATGTTGATGTTGATGTTGATGTTTATGTTGATGTTGATGTTGATGTTGATGTTGATGTTGATGTTGATGTTGATGTTGATGTTGATGTTGATGTTGATGTTGATGTTGATGTTGATGTTGATGTTGATGTTGATGTTGATGTTGATGTTGATGTTGATGTTAATGTTGATGTTGATGTTGATGTTGATGTTGATGTTGATGTTGATGTTGATGTTGATGTTGATGTTGATGTAGATGTTGATGTTGATGTTGATGTTGATGTTGATGTTGATGTTGATGTTGATGTTGATGTTGATGTTGATGTTGATGTTGATGTTGATGTTGATGTTAATGTTGATGTTGATGTTGATGTTGATGTTGATGTTGATGTTGATGTTGATGTTGATGTTGATGTTGATGTTGATGTTGATGTTGATGTTGATGTTGATGTAGATGTTGATGTTGATGTTGATGTTGATGTTGATGTTGATGTTGTTGTTGATGTTGATGTTGATGTTGATGTTGATGTTGATGTTGATGTTGATGTTGATGTTGATGTTGATGTTGATGTTGATGTTGATGTTGATGTTGATGTTGATGTTGATGTTGATGTTGATGTTGATGTTGATGTTGATGTTGATGTTGATGTTGATGTTGATGTTGATGTTGATGTTGATGTTGATGTTGATGTTGATGTTGATGTTAATGTTGATGTAGATGTTGATGTTGATGTTGATGTTGATGTTGATGTTGATGTTGATGTTGATGTTGATGTTGATGTTGATGTTGATGTTGATGTTGATGTTAATGTTGATGTTGATGTTGATGTTGATGTTGATGTTGATGTTGATGTTGATGTTGATGTTGATGTTGATGTTGATGTTGATGTAGATGTTGATGTTGATGTTGATGTTGATGTTGATGTTGATGTTGATGTTGATGTTGATGTTGATGTTGATGTTGATGTTGATGTTGATGTTAATGTTGATGTTGATGTTGATGTTGATGTTGATGTTGATGTTGATGTTGATGTTGATGTTGATGTTGATGTTGATGTTGATGTTGATGTAGATGTTGATGTTGATGTTGATGTTGATGTTGATGTTGATGTTGATGTTGATGTTGATGTTGATGTTGATGTTGATGTTGATGTTGATGTTGATGTTGATGTTGATGTTGATGTTGATGTTGATGTTGATGTTGATGTTGATGTTGATGTTGATGTTGATGTTGATGTTGATGTTGATGTTGATGTTGATGTTGATGTTGATGTTGATGTTGATGTTGATGTTGATGTTGATGTTGATGTTGATGTTGATGTTGATGTTGATGTTGATGTTGATGTTGATGTATGTTGATGTTGATGTTGATGTTGATGTTGATGTTGATGTTGATGTTGATGTTGATGTATGTTGATGTTGATGTTGATGTTGATGTTGATATTGATGTTGGTGTTGTTGCTTTTGATTTTTTTTTTTATGTGCTTCTCCATTGGTTGTGCTTTTCCTTGGTGCATTAACTTTGTCTTAGCTGCATGCAATTAATCCAGCAAAAGTGATGCATGCATATGCGTCACATTAGGAGGTTTTCTGAGGGGCCTCAAGACGCCTTTAATTTATCGTTTATTTTCAACAGATTCCTGAAGACCTCACCTTTATTTTCGTATCTTAAAATTTACCGTTACGCCATTAGTCACTGAGTTAAAATTCCATGCAACGTTTTTTCATGGTTGTAGCATTTTTACTGCATTATGTGGTAAATGCACCCGGAAATCATGACGATAAGAATTTTTTTTTTGTATTTTAATTGTGAGGAATAATAATACATCTATGCTGTCGTAAAACAAACTTTACCGTAGCATGTCTCCTGAGTGAGACATAATTCCATGCAACGATGTTACATTTTCGTTACATAAGCTGCTATCTTCACAACCTATCGATATCAGAATTTTTTTTTTTATTTTTTCGTAAGTATAAATGCTTCATTTTTATTTTTAAATATTTATCGTATCTTATATACTCACTGAGTAAAAATACAATGCAATGCCTTTGAATGAATGTTGCACTGTCGATCTTTGAGAGGCTTTGTCTGTGACCCCATGACTTCAGACATTTTTTGTATTATTTTGTTGTGAGGGCTTAGAACAGGCTTGTATTGGTGTATCAAATTTTTTATCCTCGCACTAATAGTCAGCGTGTAATATTTCCATGTAACAAATTTTCGGTTCCGTTGCTTAAGCAGCTCCCACCATGTCCCGATGACGATTTGAATTTTTTTGTTTTTTTTATAATGAAATAAAAAAAAAATAACCTTTACGGTCGTATCATTTTTTTTAATCACAGCTCTTATACTTAGCGAGTAACAATTCAATGCAACACCGATGAATTTTAGAAAAATGCATTTTTCAACTTTTTTGGAAACCTGCGCTGTAAAACGTAAAAAAAATTTAAACCTGCGCTTTGTTACGTCAAAAAAATGTTTTAACCCTATGTTACACCCTCCTAACTTATATTTGCCAGTCAAGTCAGACAAGTGCTTAAGAATACGTAAAGTTTCAACATGAAAAATAAGCAGTAGCCGAACTTTAAAAAGTTCCTGGTTGGCTAAGCAACATCACAAAAGTATACACAATTTCGTGAACGACCGCAACGATACTTAAATATAAATATTTCCTTATCGGTGAAGAAATATTCAGATCTGCCAATTGAATGTGGAATAGTAGCAGAAAAGGTCGTTAAAGACATTAAATTGTTAAAAAACATTTTAAGCAATTAAAAATTACAATCATTCGATGGAATGAACCAGCCAAATGCTTTTTGATACGAATCAATAACAAGTTAATACATACATATATGAAAAAACTAATAATCAATACTTTAATAAACAGTGTTGACCTTCATTATTTTATGCCTTATTAAATATTCTTATAATAATAAATACCTCCAATGACGTTGTGATTATTCTTATCAAAGCAAAGGTCAAAACATTTACCTAATAAAACCAAAACAAATGCGTACTCTGGATGTTTTAAGGCTTTTTTCTTAGAAATACAAAAATTTTAAAATTATTTTTGCAAAAACAAAAAAAAAAAAAAAATGTATTATTTGAAGACTTTATGAAAATAACAAACTTTTTTTCTCTACAGAATAAAATTGACCGCGGGCAAATAAACATCAGCTCAGACGTGCTGGCATTTGGAATTTGAAAAGACGAATTTTAAGCTAAGTGAACGTAAGGAAAAAAAAAGGCAAAAGCTTAAAGCATTGAAGGAAATTCATTGGTTTTCACGTGATAAGCTTGAATAAACTTGGGAAAAAAAACGCGAATAAAAATGCATTTAACAGAATTTTCACAGCTCGCCACAATAGCAGCAACATTAATAACATTGCTATGCTTACTAACAGAAGGTAAGTTTGTAAACCTGATAGGAATTGTAGCTATGAGTATTATAAATGGTAAAAATAGTGTATTTAAAGAAATATTATCAATAAAAATGGAATTCAATTACGAAAATACAAAAATACAGGCAAAAAAGTGCGGGTAAATCAAATAAAATTTTCTTCCGTTCCCCAAAACCTCGGAAGGCCCTCACCATTTCGTACAATTTAATTAAAATTTGTTATCATTTAAATAAAACACAGAACTTTTATAGTGGGAAAACTTTTGTTAAAAATCTCCATTAAAAAGACCATAATGCGGTAAAAAAAAAAAAAAAATTTCGAAATTTCCTCAAAGAAATTTTCTTTAAAAATGCTTCGGAATAGATAGTTTGCAGTGTACTTTGTTTTCTATTCGGTCTTGTGTAAATGAAATGAGTAGGTCAATAAATAAAAAAGAAAAAAAAAACCGGGATTCTTCAATAAAACCAAAACCGCTCAATTATTCAGAGATATTAATTTTATTTCCTTCAAAGTAATCTCCATTGCAAACAATACATACATTCCAACTCTTCCTCCAATCTTGAAAATACTTTTCGTAGACTAATTTTGGAATCGCCTTTAGCTCTTTCTACGAATTTTCCTTTATCGTCTGAATTGTCTCAAAACCTTTTCCGCGAAGTGGTAAATTGAGTCGTGGGAATAGGAAAAACTGACAAGGAGCCATTTCGGGTGAATACGGATATGTGAATGCATCTCAATCTGTTATTATTGCTATGCTATTACAGTGCTTTTTAAATTTTTCATCCTAAAAGTATGCACAGAAAATTTATTTTTATTCAAAGAAATAAATCGAACAGATTGTCGTATTTCTTACTATATATGGTTACAACCCGTCATAGAACGCGCTTTTATACTAGTGTTTTATAATCTTAAGCGATGTATTTACGAGGGTTTCTATTTATAATTTAACTATCAAATTTTTTTGGTCAAATAGGCGCGTACAAGAAGAGATATTGTGGTGAAGAAACCATTAGTTACTTTCCACAATTTTGGCCTCTTGCGACATGTTATTTTTTTAAAACGCAAAATTTCAGACAAACTCTTTGCTCAACTAACTTCGAGAATGCGGAATTCACAGAACACAACAAACACTTATATGCTTACATAGCTATAACGTAGAAACTGCCGAACAATGGAGATCGCACAGATATTTAACCAACATATGGCAAATGTAACACCCTGAAAAAATTTTTTACAATATCTCAAGCGTACTTTGTTTGAATGGGCAAGTCTGGTTATTTTTTGATCAGAAGTTAAATGTGAAGGATGTTTTTTTGTTAGAAGTATGGAACTATTCTTTCAAATAAAAATCAGAAAAAACAGTAGATCGCACAGTGGCAAAAAAGGAAAAATTTTTTCTTGAAACCCAACAAAATGTTTATCGTTGTAAAGGAAATACTTCAAATAAAGTGGATTCAAATTATCTGTTAAAAAATAAAAATAAATATTTGTAGATTCCATGACCTTTTTAAAATCTATTGTTATAGATTCTAATAATTTTTGTAAAAAAATTTTGTAAAACATCAAATTTTATTTTTGGTTTCTATCATATAAAAGTTATTTAAAAAAAAAAACAGTTTTCATTATTTGGAAGAATTGGATTTTTCACATAATTTTTAAAATGATCAAAAATATAAGAAATTGAAAATATTATCCAATCGAAACAGTTCAGAAGTTGCAGTGACGCTATTGTTGATATTTTCAAAATATCAAATGGATTCAAAGCAATTCCGTGTGTTGATTTATCTGTTTTTTTTTTTTTTTTTTATGGGAAAAAATTATGGCAAAAAATACCGTCCAAGAATGGCTTCGAAAGTGTTATTCGGACTCTGCTCCGTCAAAAGCAACCATTTGCCGATGGTATGCTGAGTTTAAACTTGGTCGTACAGACACAAATGATGCTGAACGTTCAGGACGCCCAACTGAGGCAGTTGTTCCACAATACATAAAAAAGTACACCAAATGGTATTGGCCGACCGTAAAGTGAAGGTGCCCCAGCTAGCTGAGGCTCTGACGATACAGGAGCATTTGTCGATGAGAAAGTTGGTTTCCAAATGGGTGTCACGTTTTCTCACACCGGACTAAAAACAACAACGTGTCGATGATTCGGAGAGCTGTTTGGCACTATTTACAAAGAATAAACATGAGTTTTGGCATCGGTATGTGACAATGGATGAAACATGGATCATCTGAGTGGAGAGCAACCGATGAAAGCAGGCCAAAGCGACCAAAAACACAACAGTCGGCTGGAAAGGTTATGGCATCTGTATTTTGGGATGCGCATGGAATTTTGTTCATCCACTATCTCGAAAAGGGAAAAATTATTAATTAACAGCGATTATTATATAGCGCTGTGGGAACGTTTGAAGGATGCAATCGCGAAAAATCGGCTCCATTTGAAGAAGAAAAAAAGTTATTTTTCACCAAGACAATGCACCGTGTCAGAAATCGATGAAAACGATGGGTGAAAAACCACGCATTGGGCTTCGAATTGCTTCCTCATCCACCGTATTTGCCAGATTTGGCTCCCAGCGTTTTACAAAACCCGTATGGTAAAGTTAGCGGTGGAATGAGTGTTTGCTCTGAAAGAAACCGATGTTGATGAATAAAGAAGAATATTTTCAAAAAAAGTTTTTTATTACTTGGTCTCGGGACTTATTGGATTATGTGTTACAAGTCTTAACGGCTGCAAGGATTTAACTCAAATACGACACACATACCACTTGAATCTTAATTAAGGGTTATTGCATACTTAGTTTTTACCACGCCTCTTCCGTCCCTTTACAAGAAACGCTAATCTACCTACTAGAATACTTTTGTTTAGCGAAAATGTTTCTCTAATTAATTAAAAAAAAAAATCCTGCTATTTTAGCACCAAAAATATTCACATATCTTAAGGATAGCACAATCTTTTTGCACAACGCCTTTTTCTAATAACATCGTTTCTTAATATTAACAAAAAATTATCAGAAATCCGTATGTTTTAGTTTCAATGCAAATAATTCTGTTGTTCTTAAATATATTTCATTCAATTTTTTTGGTTGATAAATTCAATTCAAGCACTTAATAAAACCCATTTAACATTTTCTGTTATCATAACGTATATATTTTACTTTTACTCAAAAAATCCTGCACAAACCCTGCTTTTGTAGTTAAAATTATAAAAACTCAAAATTGAATTTTTGACTACCTTTAGCATGACATAGCTTTTAATAACAAAAATTGTTTCAGTTTTACGAAAATTTTATATACTGTTGTCTGTCATCAAAACACAAGACCTATTCCCAATGATTTTTTTGAAGAAATGCATTTTAATTCAAAGGTTGTTTTTATTCATTTTATAGAATAGTTAAACTCCAAGAATAATTTATGTAAAAAAAATATACCAATATCTCTTTCCGATCAAAAATTATCGCTATAAATCTATTTTCTCGGACCATCGATATCTCTTTATTTTCATTCGATAGAAAAACATGGACCTTTAATATGAGCTTTAAAGTAATGAAATAATCAATTAAGTGGAGTTTATTTCTCATTATTTGGATTTTGAAATTATTACAACAAGGACTCTATATCAAAATATTTTAATTTTTTCACCCGAGTACACTAAGGGAAAAAAATATTAAATTTATCCAAAAACTTTTTTAATTTATCCAAAAAGCGAGTCATTTTTGCACCAATAACGCATTTATTTATTTATTTATAATAACGCAGTGGCATCCGTGGCGTAGTTGGTTAAAGTGCGTGGCCGCTATGTCAACGAACCTGGAGACCCAGGTTCGAACCCCAGCAGCGACAGAAAATTATTTGAATTAAAATAATTTTTCTGTACGGCCGCCACCTCTCTGCAGACAATAGCAAACCTCAGAGAGTAATCAAAATGCCATGTAAAGCTTCTTGAGAATAAGAACATTTCGTTCATCGCCGTTCGGAGTCGGCGTTAAGCCTGTAGGTCCATTTCTCGGTCAATTGTGTACAAACTTAATAACACGCACAACACAATTGATCCTAAGAAGCTAGGTCAAAGTCCTTTCAAGAGCTGAAATGGCCAGTTATTTATTTTTTTTTTTTAACGCATTTATTTAAATCGACCACGTAAATATTTAAAATTTATTTAAATACTTTTTTAATAAAATAAATATTAAAATATTTAAAATAAAATTAATAAAAAATATATTAAAATTATGCACGAATATATGTATTTAAATATCTTTCCAATATTTACTATTTGAAAATAAAACTATCGCATTTAAGGAAAATTTATATAAAAATATTGAAATTAAAAACAAATATATTAGAATGTTTCCCACGAGATGCGTCCATCAAATGGCATTTGTTAGCAGTGTTGCCAGAACTTTTTGAGAAAAGTGCGAGATTTAAAAAAAATATCGCCCAAAATCGCCCAATCAAAAAAAAATCGCCAAAATCGCCACTTTTTCTAAGAAATTTATTATATTAGAAAAAACAAAACAAATTATTGTTGTTTTTCAAATAATATTGAGATCTTTTAATAGTATTAAATATATAAAAGTTCTTCTTTTCGCATTTATTGAAATAATATTGAGATCTTTAAAAAAAAATAAGAAAGTTACTTCATTTTATACGAGAATTTTGATCGTTAAAGAACATGTTTTTTAGAGACTATAACTATTTAGAATTTTTCAATATGCAACTTTAAAAATAAAAACTTTTTACAAAAAACGTAGTTCCATTCTATTAAATACTTTAGCCATATTAGACTCTTCCTCGGTTTCGTCAATTCTCGAAGTATTGTTTAGTTCATACATTGATTTTTCCATTTTTGAAATCATATCATCGGATATTGGCAGCGACTTGCAACAACAGTTTTGTGCCTTCATGAAGCATTTTACTCGAATGATTGAAGTTAGCATATCTTATTTCATTCTGTTACGAATTTTAGTTTTGGTCAAATTCATGACGGAGAAAATACGTTCCACAAATGCATTAGAATGTGGCAAGGAAAGCAAGATGAATGCGAACTTACAAATATTGTCAAACATTTTTCCCCCTACTGCTGTCTTAATTTTGTATACCGATTCCCAAATTCTTCACTTTCAGATGGCACTTTGTTTTTGAAAACATTGCTCCATGGAAATGTCAACAAAGATTCGTATTCGATTTCTTCTGCACGTCGCTCTTCAAGAGATAGATAATGAAGACGGAGTTCACGGAAAGAAGGTCTTATATAGTTTAAACATCTTTCAGGACATAAAATAAAAGCGTTTTCAAAAATTTCTAACAGACTAGGTAATCGCTTTAACATTTCCTTGATTAAAATTATAATGAAATTCTGGCATTTTGATAGTATGTCTATCATAACAATATCATCACTTAATTTGTGAATTTCTTCATGAAACTGATAATGAAATGTAAGGTCATTAATTCTTTTATAATTGCTTTTATCCGCTAAAATTTTATTTAAGCTGAATGTAGCTAAATTATCAAAATTGAAATTTTTGACAATGTCTTCTTTTATTTATAATTTTTGAAACAAGTCTTTGAATAAATGTTGTGATTTCAACGTAAGCTTGATAAAAGTCAACTTTTTCTCGTTGAAAATATGAATTAAGTGAGTTGATGTTTTGAAGAAACGGTCTCAAAAAAATAAGTATTTCGATATAAATAAATTATCGATAAGGGCTTGTGAGCTGTGTTCAGTCGCATTGTTAACAGAGTGTTCCAAACACTTAAAACAATTGGTATTTTCTTTAATTGAAATTTCAAACACTTTAGATGAGTTTATGAAAAAAGGTTGTTTTTACAAAAATCGCCCAAAAAATCGCCAGGCGATTTCCAAAAAATTTAAGCGCAAAAACAAGAAAAAAAGCGCCCAATTGGCGATAAATCGCCCAATCTGGCAACGGTGTTTGTTAGTATATTATATTTTCATTTTTACTTTTTTTGTTCTCTAATTTATATTTTTTTGACAGTAAACTAGAGAAACAAAAATTGAAAAATAAAATACCAAAAATATGTAGGCAAATGACAACCGGTGCAAGACATTTTTGAGAAAATGTCCGGTTGTCACTCAAACCCTATTTGCTTTGCGATCATCAATCGCATTTATAAAGAAAATTGGCCAAACATGCGGCTATATTTTCCTTGCAACAATAACTAAATGAGAATTATAAGAACTAAGGTTGCAACTGCAAGAAATAAAATGCAGGAACAGAGTGCGATGCTGTTGCTGCTTGTCGGAATATGTGTGTACGTGTGCGATGCTGTTGCTGCTTGCTTGTATGGAATATGTGTGTATGTGTGGTATAAATAAAATTCAAATACGGGAAAAAAACGAGTTGTAAGGAAAACATTGGATTTATCCACGTAAATATTTAAATAAAATTTATACTCAGGCGTGGATAATGCTAATATGCGTTATTTCCCTTAGTGTAGAACCGGGTCTATCAGCAAGTATATAATATAATAAATATATCTTAGTAACAAATAAGATAGAGTAGCAAATAAGAGAGTGGCGATGGCTTCTTCAGTACGCAGAGTATAAGCTCGTATTGGATGAATATGGTCCATAATAGTAAACGTAGAGATAAATTGGTTCATCGTATTGCGTATTACCTGCTCAGATGGACGATTATGCGCACCGTAATGTAGGCGATGTACGCTTTTTTTGGTAATAAAACTTTTTGGAAATCAATTTTCACGATTTTTAAACGTTGTTCCAGTGTATGTCTTTAGGTGGTAATTTTCAAAGTATACTGAACATAAATGTCAAACATATGTGTTTAGTTTGACAACTGGTTTGACAGCTATCAATCTAAAAAATTCTATACCTCTGAAAAAAAAAATTCCTGATATATTATATATACGTATGTATGCGTACATGTAAAATATGTACTATTATATGTTTATTGTAACACTGCGGTTATTCTTTAAACCATTTTGACACAACAAACAATTGATGCAACATAATGTCAGCTTTTCGAAACAAAAAAGCATATCATATTCACTTGCATGACATCGTTTATGTCGCTGAATTTAATTAATATCTATTAATTAATTTTTATATTTTAAAAAAAAATATGCACACATAAATAAATAACGCAACTTTTAACAATTAAAATTATGTCGCAATTAAAATAAAAAAAAAAAATTAAAAAATCAAAAAACATAACCAGCTACAACAAGAGCAGCAAACGTTTTTAATGAACTGCAACACTTTAATCACTCGACAATTTGTATTCATTAACGATTGTGTGCGTTTATTGTATTTGCGCTACAACAAAAACAACAACAACAACAACAACAACAACAACAACAACAACAACAACAACAACAATAAAAACAACAACAGAAACAATAACAACAACAGCAACAACAACAATAACAATAAGCATAACAACAAGGACACTGAAAAGCCATTAAAATTTTAATATTGTTGCAATAATAAATACATAGTGCACGCATACATATAAATAATTAATAACAAATATTGCTTAATTGCCTGCTATAATCACAACAAAATTAAAAATTATAAACAAATTCATGCATACAATTAACAATTAACAGGTTGTCATAGAAGCGGCAATAAGTTCCGTTTCCGTTTTCCGTTAGCTATACGAAGTAGGGACGTTTCAACAAATTTTGATGGTTATTTTTAGAGATTATAAAAGATTAAAGTTAATTCCCATCAAAGAATAGCAAATAACAAAAAATTAAAAATCCTATACATCCTTCAGAGACAACGTAGATTATTCCATTTTCATCTCTTTTACTTTCAATGTACTTAACAATTTGATAACACGTGTGCGTATCTAACTACGTCATAAGCTTTCTTTATCGCATTGAATGTTATATTTGGTCAATTACAACACTTAAACATAATTTTAAATACTTTGCCATGAAATAATGTCGATTCTCAAAATTTATTAGATTAATAATAATAATAATATTAATGAATTATAATATATTCACTTCTCGCTTCTCTTAGAAAATGGAATCTATTCCAGAAAATGGTCAACAAAGACTTAAAAATAAATACTACGTGAAATCTTAATACATAAAGTTAGTTGTATTGCTCCACACCTAATATCGCTCAAACTGTATATAGTTTTCACTATTACAGTGCTCTTTAAAATGTCCAGCCTGAAAGTATGCACATAAAATCTTAAAACATAAAATGCATGATATCGACGCCTAATAGCTCTCAAACTGTTGCGTATTTCTTGCTATTACAGTGCTTTTTAAAACGTCCAGCCTGAAAGTATGCACATACATTTTTTTTTTTTGCAAAGTGATGCGCAAAAATCCAACAAATATTTTGTCGTATTTTTTACAATAAATTGTTTAAACCCATCATAGTACGCGTTTTACTACTAGTGTTCTATAGGGTCTTTCAAGAAGGAGGTATCATTTTAAATTAAACAAAATACGCAATATTTTTGTGAAAAGAGCAGATAACAATATCTGCCAAATGTCCACTGCGGCTGTTCTTGCATATGGCCATTATTTTGATGAAATTTTTTGTCACATTTTCGCATAATTGCGGCTGTATCTTGCGAATAACAGCTCTAATATTATCTTTGAGTGCTTGAATATTTGCTGGAGCATTGGCATAGACTTTGTCTTTAACGTAGCCCCAAAGAAAAAAACTCTAAAGACGCACGATCTCGGCGGCCAATCAATCGGCGCACAGTGGTTGAGCCCCATACAAAATATATCAAAAAATAGAAGTAGCTGTCGTAGATCAATAAAATTAGGCACATTAGATCAATTCGATTTTATCGGGATAAAAACAAAAATTTGTTGATATCCTCCTACGACCACGCCTACCTCCTATATAACATAAGAATTAAAAACACTTTATTTTTTTTGTTACTTTATTCTATGATGAAACGACTTTGTCAGGAATATTAAATTTACATTTAAAATTACATGAAATAAAAACTTTCTGCCATGCCACTTCTCACAAAAAATTTTTCACTTCACTTGTTTTTCAAATTTTAAAATTTAAGGTGATATAGCATCATAACCGTTAAAATAAGATGTTCATACTACTGAAAGATATTATTTTAAAATTATTTTGTTTAAAAAAAAAAAACAATTACTTTTTTAACCGACTTCAAAAAGGAGGAGGTTCTCAAGTTCGTTGGTTTGACCTTTTTTTGTTTTTTTTAATGCATGTACATCAATCATGCCCACGTTGTGGCCCATATGGCCCACGTGGCGCTTCCTACAATTTTTTTTCTATCTTTATTTTGTCTTTGCGATGAGCCAAACCCAAAGAACGCATGCAAAAAACAACAACACAAACCTCACTCGTTCAGTGTTCAGCACATTTTCCAGCGAACTTTACAAAAACAAATGCATGCACAGCCAAAATAAAAAACGCACACTCGATGATGTCGATGCTGAAGCTGATTGTCCCGTCACTTGTGTGTGTCGAGTAATTTTTCATGCAAGCATTGTTATTGCAATAGATATTAAGACTGGCAGTGTACTTCATGATATATAATTTTATTGCATTGTAATTGTTTTTGTTTTTTTTTTGTTTGTTTGATTTTTTGTCAAAAGCAACGATGAGCAACATTTTGTGTTTGTTTTGTTTTTTAAGCATTGACCCGCGCTTAAAATTTCTTGGCCCCCACTGATGTACATCGATAACTCCTAAAGCACTTGCCCGATTTCCGTAATTTTTTGTCAACAGATATATATCATGAACGCTGAGGTCCGTTTTTTAAAAAAGTGGGCGATATTCGACAAAGGAGCGTGTCACTATTAAAAAAACACTGTATTTCAGTTAAAATTGACACTAGGGTACTGAAATTTACAGAAAAAATTCTGGGGTGGACGGAATTATTACAAATGACAGTCAATAAAGGGGGCGTTATTTGACAAAGGGGTGGGGCAATATTAGAAACACACTGTATATCGAATAATATTGACACTAGGGTGATGAAATTTAGTACATGGGTAGGCATAGTTATTACAAATTACGGTCAAAAAAGTGGTTGTTATTCACCAATGGGGTGTGGCAAAATTAAAAAACTCTGTATGTCGAATAATATTAACACTAGAGTACTGAAACTTAGTACATGGGTAGGTACAGTTATTCAACAAAGGGGTGTGGCAATGTTATAAAAAAAACTAGTATTTCAGTAAATATTGACACTAGGGTACTAATATTTGGTATGCAGGTAGTTGGGTAGGTAGAATCATTGCAAAAGTAAGCAGGATTGTACATAGGGTGTGGCGCTTTAAGGAAAGTACTATATATCGGTTAATATTTATACTTGGGGGAACTGAAATTCGACACAGGGCTAGGTAGAATCATTATAAAGTACGGTAAATAAATTGGGCGGGATTAGAGAAAGGGCGTGGCATTTAATACATAACATTTTTCATATTCTCTAAAAAGGAAGAAATAAAAAATTTTTAACAAAAAAAAAAAAGACTTCAAAATCTTCACAGAGTAAAAAATAATTTTAAATAACTTTTCCCTTTAATTTCTTGGTAAAATTTTAAATGTTATTTATATGTATTATAATATTGGAAATCTTACCATTTGGTTTTTTTTTTACTTGTTTTATTATTATCAATATATTAATTGCTTTATGAACATAAAAGCTTTGAAGTCGGTGCTAATCTTTGACACACAATCATGATCTTTTACCATCCCTGCACTGTTTTAAACTTTTTTATTTGATTCTACGCTGCCTTGGTGACACTGTAGTAATTTTAAAAGCTTTGTACGCATAAACATTCTCCCTATACTAGTTTGGGTGAGCTTGTAAAGCTCAAATTGAATATGACATTGTGTGTAACAGCTGCACAAATAATGCATGGAACACATTGGCTACATTCAGCGTACTCAAGAATTGCCAACTGTAAGAAAAAAAATCGGTAAAAACCTTTTATGTTCATAAAGTTAGTAGTAATGTTCATAAAGCAATTAATATATTGATGATAATACAACAAAATAGAAAAAATGAAAATGAAAAGATTTCCAATATTAAAATACATATAAATAACTTTTAAAATTTGTCCAAGAAATTAATGGGAAAAGTTATTTAAAATTATTTTTTACTTTGTAGTGATTTTGAAGTCGGTTTTGTTTTTTTTTTTTTGTTGTTAAAAAGTTTTTATTCTTTGTCAAACATCAAACAAATGGCAGCTGTGTGTTGTCATCTGAAAAAATGGTGGCTAATTTAACATAACACCTCTTGGTGAAAGACCTTTTAACTATGATAAAACACGCACACGCAAAGAAAAAAAAAACGTTTATCGCCAGTTTGCCGCAAACGAACTTCGTTTGTCGTGCTTGAAATCGTTATTTGCAAACGTTACAACAGTTGTCATAATAATAGTCAGTTGCGAGAAACGCATCATTTAGTTGCAGGAAATTAATTTCGTTTGTGAAAATAGCGAGTGATTTTTAAATTGCAGCAATTGAACAATTTGTTTTTCCCAACTGAAAACTTCGTTTGTTTTTCCCTTCGTTGTATAAACACAACGATTATATTTCTTTTATAATTCTTAAAAAACATACTTTTTAAGAATTATATTGTGAGCTTAATGCCAAATAATTCATGAAGCAACAGGTTGCTACAACAACAACGATTATAGTTCAGAGTTACTTTCTGGACAAAGTTTTGGTAATTTGCTCAATACGCGGATGGAGATAGCAACAGAGTTGCGATGAGTGCAATCCCGAAATAGCTTGTGATATATATAAAGTGTGTTTCATAAGTATAACGTCACTTTTTTTTTTTATTATAACTCTCTTAATGTTTAATGATTTCCATAGGTCTCTTCGGATAAATGACTCTTTTTTGAATATTCTCTTAAGTGATAATTGTTTCATAGTTGTGGTTGCATTTGCTGTATTTTGTTTTTGCAATTTACCGCATGTTCGTGTTTCATATTTATAACGTTATTTGTACTTTCTCTTAAATAAAACGCAAGTGTTATAAAATTAATAGCGAATTCTTCCTCCTTTATTTTGAATTAAAGCAAAAACACGATTTTGCATACTTTGTACTAAATTATTTATTTCAATTTCGCTGATTCTCTCCCATTCTTCCAATATGTTGGTTTTCAATGCAGCTACGTCTGGGTACTGGCGATTTTCAGAGTACACCCTGTTTGATAAAATACCCCATACTTTTTCCATTGGGTTCACATCAGGGGAACACGCAGGCCATTGCAAAACCGCAATATTTTTGGAAGAAAACCAATTTTTTGTGGCAGCACTGTTATGGATTGCTGCGTTATCCTGTTGAAAAATAAAGTTTGTGTTTGCATTTTTTTCCAAAACTGGAACCAAACTCATTGCCAACGTTCTTATATACTCGGCACTATTCATTCTACATGAAACAAATTGGAGTTCCAGTGTACCATCGGCACAAAAAGCCCCCCATACCATCAATGATGCTCCTCCGAAATTTCTTTTTGTAAAGGTTAAGGGCTCCTTTCTAATATCTCTCCAGTAACCTCGGTTGCCATCTGGGCTGTCTAAGTTCAATTTTTTTTCGTCGGAGAATATGACCTAGTGTGAAGTTTTTAATGTGTTTACCCATATTAATGTATTTTTCAATTCAAGCTTTTTATCATTATACGACTTACCTGTTTCCAATTCGTACCCATGTTGTCATATGCAAACTTCAGTCTGGCAGTTATGTGACGTGGAAGTAGTTTTTGAACTATGGCCATTTTAGATCGAACTATGTTTGCATTTCGATTTAAAGCCCTCCAAACGGTTGATTTTGAGGCAGTGACACCAGATTGGGCTCTAATTTTTGCAACACTAGATGAGGAGTTACTTGTCAGTCTAGTAATGTGAGCTACGTCACGCTCTGACAGTTTATTTTTTCGCCTTGGACGTTTTATTTTTCCGTAATCTGTGGGACTTTTTAAAAAATTTTGTACTACCCGAGACTGCGATCCAATCTTCGACCAATTTCTCGTAAACTTAGGTTTTCAGCTTTGAAAGCCAATATTTGACCTTTTTCAAGGTCGGTCAAAATTTTTCCACTTGGCATATTGAAAGATAAAAAAATTCATTTAAGTAGATCAAATTTCATCAACGTCTAATGACTTACTGATCTTATTTTCGTACTTTTTGCAAAATGACGTTATAAATATGAAACACAAACATGCGGTAAATTGCAAAAACAAAATACAGCAAATACAACCACAACTATGAAACAATTATCACTTAAGAGAATATTAAAAAAAGAGTAATTTATCCGAAGAGACCTATGGAAATCATTAAACATTAAGAGAGTTATAATAAAAAAAAAAAAGTGACGTTATACTTATGAAATACACTTTATAATATACCTATAAGATATATTTTAAAGTTGATGACAACTGAATATTCGTTTGTGGCAAATACAACTCGCAAACGAAGTGTGATTGGTGAAGTTTTGAGTTGTGGTAAACGAAAAATTTCTTTGCGTGTAAGAATGATGCGTTCTTCAAAAATAAAAAGGCTTAGTTATTTCAATGCTGTGTTTGAAAATTATTTTTTAAAATCCTCAAACAAAACATAAACACTTTAATAAAAAAAAATATTGAAAATTTACATATGTTACTTGAGTATCGTGCGTGTTTTTCATTCTAAAAAAGATCATAAAATAAATATTGTTAACAGTGTTTATTTATGAGTTAATTCAACGTTAATTAATAGCTTAATAAAACGAACCTACGCACAAGATACTCGTAAAAGCATAGACCAACGCATGGACATAAGCACACACTCACGAAACACACACACATACACGCATTTTGCATTGTTTGTTCGTTTGTGTTAAAACAGCAAAACTATTAATTTAAGCATTTAATTATTGTTGTAATCCTATGCGTGTGTTTACACATAAATGTGTTGCATGCACGTTAGCAAATACAAGAAAATGGAAAAAAATACCCATACACACACAAACATACATTCACACAGATCCAAATGCAAATATAAAAGCAGCATACATTCAGGGACAAATAAATTATAAAGTAAACGACCGCATTTTAAATAATATTAAAACAAAGCAAACATTAACTTAATTGTTTTGTTGGGGAAAAAAAAAAACAAAACAACAAAATACCGGTAGAACATAAAATATTTTTACATATACATAAATATATGTAAATGCTCTGTCGGAATTCATTTTGAAATAATACACCTAAAAATTAAACAAATGACCAACGTTTGGCTTTATTTTAAAGTTGGCGACATGAAATTATTGTTTGAAAATTATTTCCTTTAGATGACTATCTCGGCTGCGCTTGACGAACGACATTCGATCGACCCAACTATTCGTCACTGTTGCAAATATCGTAGGACGAATATCGTTCATTAACTCGCGTAATTTTGCCCTCAAGCGGCTCAATTGTTGCCGCTTTATTGACATAATTAGACCAATGACTTAATGTCACCCGACAAGAAATAATCAAGGGGCGTCAAATAGCAAGGTCGCGGCGGCCAATAAACAGGTTCAGAACGCGACAAAATTCCTTCACCAAATGTCTCTTTCAGCAAATAGATTGGCTCGTTGCACAGTAGACTCAGCCCAAGCAAAAGTTGGTAAAAAATAGAAGGAGTGATATTATGAATGCTTGGTTAGTTTAAGCTACACCACAAAGCATCACCTAAGCCGGCTTGAGTGAAGAAAATTGTGGGGAAATTAGAATCATATGGTTATTGACCAAAGTAATATATTGTGGCGTCCGTGGCGTAGTTGGTTAAAGTGCGTGGCCGCTATGTCAACGAAGTTTGGAGACCCAGGTTCGAAACCCAGCAGCGACAGAAAATTATTTGAATTAAAATAATTTTTCTGTACCGGCCGCCACCTCTCTGCAGACAATGGCAAACCTCAGAGAGTAATCAAAACGCCATGTAAAGCTTCTTGAGAACGAGAACATTCTGTTCATCGCCGTTCGGAGTCGGCGTTAAGCATGTAGGTCCGGTTCTCGGTCAATTGTGTACAAACTTAATAACACGCACAACACAATTGATCATAAGAAGCTAGGTCAAAGGCCTTTCAAGGGCTGAAATGGCCAGTTATTTATTTTATTTTTAATATATTATTTAATACATTGCTTTGAAAGCACATACTTCGATACCCTGCCAATAAAAAAATGTTTGATTCACCCAAGCCAAGTATATAATATTTTAATCAATAGTGTAGGTAAACCACCGAAAACTTTGACACTTTATCAAAATGGTAGGAGCAAACTTTGTCGCTGAATACTCCCTGCTTGTTATAGTTCTCGATTAGTTTTTGTAATGAAAAGTATATAGCGTAGATGTTTAGCCAAGGTTCATTGCTTCATGAGTGCATTTTGTTGCCATTAAATTAGATTTCTTTAAAAGCGATCTTATTGTACACCTTTTCTTTCAAATAACCACAAAGAAAGAAGTACAACGGTGTCAAATCACATGATCTTGGCGGCCAATTGACATCGCCACCACCACCACGTGAGATAACACGGCCATTAAATTTGTCGCGCAAAAGAGCCATTGTTTCGTTAGCTGTGTGGCAAGCGGCACCGTCCTGTTGAAACCACATATCGTCCACATCCATATCTTCCAATTCGGGCCAAAAAAGTTCTTTATCATCTCACGAAAGCGAACACCATCCACAGTATCTGCCTGACCGGCCTCATTTTGAAAAAAATACGGCCCGATAACGCGATTATGACCCGATTATGACGCCAACCCATAAACCGCACCAAACAGTCACTCATTGTGGGTGCATTGGTTTTTCGACAATCACTCTTGGATTATCATTCGCCTAAATGCGACAATTCTGCTTATTGACGAATCCACTGAGGTGAAAATGTGCCTCATCACAGAAGATGATTTTCTTCGAAAATAGATCATCCAGATCATAATAAGCCTGAATAACTTTAATGCGTTGCTCGATTTCCATGGTTCATGGTATCTTTCCATGGTTCAAATTGAGTTAGTCTGAAATTGAATGCATTTGAAAATGAAATGCAGAAAAAAACTTGACGTTTAGGTGTGGTTCACATTCATCATCGGCCCTTAAAATGTAACCACCCTTTATATGTATATTAGAGTGGGTCGGCCTCCATACAAAAAAAAAAGTTTAAAAAAACCACCCCCTTTTTCAAAGCTGGCCTCGAATGGATTCCAAAATAAAAAAAAATTTTTTTTTTGACCATCGGAAAAACAGCCGAAATGGTCTTTTTTCTATAACTTGAGCATAACTAGTTACCAGAAGTCTAGGAAAAAATAAGAGAACTCTTGACAAAAAAAAAGAGAACAAAAAGAGGACTTTTTTAATTCAATAACATTTATTGTAAAGTAAAAACATAAAATAAAAATTTTTAAAATATTGCATATTCCATTTTTTAGTTTTAAAACATTTGTTGAAAAAGTAATAACATAAAATACAAATTAGTTAATAATAAATATAGTAAATTTTATAATGAATATATTAAGTTTTCCTCATAAAGTAAATAAAAAACATCATACATCTACTAATTATTTCAAAAAGTTAAACAAAATAAAGGTTTAAATAAATGAGATCAAATAAATGGCACTATGGGCCAAAATAAAAAAAGTTCTGTCCACGGCATCCCACTATAGTTTTCTTATAGATTCGGGATCTCTTAAAACAAAAAATAATAGAAAATTTTTTTTATGGAAGCGTCTTTTTTTAAAAAAATTTAAAAAATTTTTTTTGGTTTTTTCAAATATAGTCGGATATATTGAAGTATATCTTCAATATTACTTATGCAATTGAAATATCAAATTTACCACTTTCTGGATTTATCGATTTTTTATGAATTTTCAAAGTCATTTGTGACTTACATTTTTACGTGAAAAAATAATTTTCTCAAAATATTTCTTCTTATAGCGCAAGAACTACCTACGCATCCCACGAAAAATTATTTTTGAAAAACATGCAGAAAATTGTATTGGGCTTAATTTGATATTTGATAATTTGATCAATTGCATAAGTTATATTGAAGATATACTTCAATATATCCGACTATATTTGAAAAAAACAAAAAAAAATTTTTAAATTTTTTTAAAAAAAGACGCTTCCATAAAAAAATTTTCTATTTTTTTTTTGTTTTAAGAGATCCCGAATCTATAAGAAAAATATAGTGGGAAATTGAGACTGAGTTATTAATCCTCCTCGGAATCATACTTAAAGTTTTCTTGCGCTTGTTTCAATAACTGTTTCTGTTTTTGACAAACGTCGAAAAACTCCAAACATGAAATGTTTTTGAAATTATAATTAATTGTTAAAAGAGCTCGAACCGTTGAAATTTTCAGTCTGTTTCTTTCATTTGTCCACTGCATGCCCATTAGTGAAAAATTCTTTCCACATTAGCGTTTAGTGCAGGCAACGAAAGAAAGAATTGACACATTTTTAAAAGTTCTGAACAAAATTCGGTACTCGAACAACTTTGAAAGTATTTCATCCATTTTTGGTGGGCAAATAATTCCTGGAACTCCTTGTTATATAAATTTTCTTTTACAAAGTTTTTTAAATTAACATATTGATCAAAACACTTAGCGTCATCAATACTATCGGTTTTTCGTAAGTTAATAAATTCAACGCAATTTTCAATGTCATTTCATTCAGGAATTTTATTTAAATTTATCCATTTGAAAACTGAAAAATTTTGAAATTCTTTGGACCATGCTTTTAAATAATCATAAGATATTTTGTAACTAGTGAATATATTACTTTTTAAAATTTCGGCTTCACTTTCATACCCTTTTTCTATTAAAATTTTTAAAATATGTTTCACTTTGAAAGGCAAAAATGAGTTTTTAAATCTTTCCATTATCGTATCTAATAAGCCGGATATAATGGTCATTGTTTCTATAACAGAAATTTTTTCATTTTGCATAGCTATTATTTTATCATGAAATAAAAAGCAAAATGAATGGACTGCAAATAAATACGCTTCACTTAATTCAGACTCAAAAAAATTGTTTAGCAAAGTAGGACAGTTTTCTAATGATAAAAAATACGCTTTGAGTGCTGGATACAGTTTTAAAATCCGTTCTACTGCTGGTACCATAGATAACCAACGTGTTCTAGAATGCTTCAAAAGTTTTTTGTATTCGACCTGAGCATCAAAGCAAAGAACCTTTAAATTTTCCACTCGAATTGAGTAAATTGAAAAATAGTTGTAAATTTTAAGAACGATAGACTCAACATCAAATGGCAAACTGTCTATACCGTGTTGAACTGCATTGTGAACTATATGTACCGGGCATCCGATACCGATTAAGTGCTCGTTTAGATTTTGTCTCAGTATAGAGTAGACATTATTTTTGCCACTTCTTGAGATGCTACCAAAATTAGTGTTGCAATTATCGGCTGAAAAAGCGACACATTTACTCAGTAAGTTAAATTTCTTCAGGTAAAGTATAATATAATTGGCAATTGTTTCCGATTTTTCATTTGGTAACTTGTCCAAATAAATAATGTTAGTTTCTACTCCAGATATTGGACTAAAAAACTGCAGAAGTAAAGGAAATATTTTGTCTGAGCCATGGTTGCTACCGTCAGTTGAAATCGAAATATAAGGAATTTCCAATAACGAATCTAAGCAATTTTGAAGAGAAAATGGTGCTATAACATTTTTAGCCAAAGCAGTCGATTTGGTTCTTGCAGACGACAATTTCTTAGCCTTTTCAGAATCATTAAACAATTTTTTTAACATGTTGGATGTGCAGTCTGTTGACTTAAAGCTCATTTGGTGTTTAACAGTATGAAAGGCTAACGTTAATTCCACAGCACTAACTTGATTCTCAATCTCAGGGGTTTTTATGAATGTTTTCATATTTGCAGAACCAGCTGCTGCTTGATTTATTTGTTTATGCTTTTTAGAGTCGATATGTTGTTCTAGATCATATTTTCCTTTGTTTCCCAGTGAAACTCGGACAGAACACAAATTACAAAATGCCTCATACTTCGTTTGGCCAGCTGTGAAACAGGTGTACTTCTTTCTAAGCTCTTCATTGAATGTACACTTTCGTTTAAGGCGCATTGTGAATCCTTAAGAAAAGCATAAACTCTGCATCTACGATAAAATAATTTCTATTTCTATTGAAGTAATTATAAAAAAATAGACTTACCAAGAATAAAAATGCAAAAGCAGAAACAACGCGCCAATATTTGTAGTTTCAATTTTATTTGACAGATCTATGGCATAAGGAAGTGTTTATAGAGATTTTGTTAGGAAACGTTCAGAATTAGCGTTCAGTATTGCCATATTACTATTTACTTGCAATAGAGTGTTCACGATGTGGTGTATTTGAACATGTCTTATGTATTTTTGATGAAATTATAGTAAATTTTGTGAAATTACAAAAGCAAAATACCCAGTTTTTTAAATACAACCTTGCAGCTTTGTCATTTTTTAATATTTTTTTTTATTTATAGATATTTTTTTTGTCCAACAAAAAAAAGAGGACTTTCTATTTTCAAAAAAGAGAAAAAAGATCTCGAGAAAAAAAGAGAACATGTCCTCTTTTAAAGAGATATGATGGCAACGCTAAGCATAACATATCCGATCTTAAAAAATAATATGTCGTTTAAAAGTGCTCTACAAGTACTACATTTCTCTTCAGAACATTTTTACTTCCAAGGTCATGTTTGACTAGTAAACCTCGTTAGCCCAATTTACTTCCCTAAAATTGCTTTTTGCTCATAAAATTAAATTTAAATTTTCCTAAGAATTGGCTAACATTTTGTCAAAAAAATGATTCAACAACTTTAAAAACAAAGAAGTTATAATGGTTCAAATATTTGGTACGATGCTTTTTTCATTATGTATGAATAACTTTTTTTTTAATTAAAACGAAATTGAAAATTAACCGAATTATTTTTAAAAATTAAGTAATGAAATAAAATGAAATATTTTTCTTAAGATATTAAGGTATTGTTGAAGATTGCAAAAACCTTACAATTTGTTAATATAAGTTGACTTTTATTTTTCGTTGGGTGTAAATCAAGCTCATAAATTCTAGCTCAGTTACTAATTCTGCCTTACAATGGTGGTTGTTGTTGTCTCTTGATTTTTGTTTTCGTACCTAGCTGCAGCTGCAAGTATATTTCAATCGCCTCATCGTGGCCTTCAAATGTGCACACATATTCTACCAACAAATTAAATCACGCCACTTTACAGCATCTTCGATTTACACACCACTCTCTTTGACACCACCACCCCCCCTTCAACTCCTCATCATCGATTCCATGCATGGATAAAACCATGGTATAATAATACATGGTAGCATTGACAACTGCTTATTTTCTCTTCAACAGGAAAACATAAATTGTCAAAAACAGCTTTTTGTGGAAATACATCAGCAGCTGCTGTGGTTGTTGTTTTTTTTCACTTCAACGTTTTCAACATTGCTTGTGTTTTCAATGGCGGATTGTGAGCGCTCTCTTTTTGAGTATATTTTTTGACAGTATATGATTTCCCAAGCAACTGTCAATACTACCTTGTATTATTATACCATGGATAAAACAACAAACTAAGCCTTTCGTACCACCAAAAAACCAAAAATGCCACCATCACCACCACGCACCTACTCTTTGTCATCACTATACAGTCCACAACAGCAAACAACAAAGTCTTCGCTTTGCCTAAAATACATTCAACAACAACAACAACAATCGTCTTCGCTTCGCTCAAAACGCATTCAACAACAACAATAACCATGGTATAATAATACAAGGTAGCATTGACAGTTGCTTGGGAAATCATATACTGTCAAAAAATATACTCAAAAAGAGAGCGCTCACAATCCGCCATTGAAAACACAAGCAATGTTGAAAACGTTGAAGTGATAAAAAACAACAACCACAGCAGCTGCTGATGTATTTCCACAAAAAGCTGTTTTTGACAATTTATGTTTTCCTGTTGAAGAGAAAATAAGCAGTTGTCAATGCTACCATGTATTATTATACCATGAACAATAACAATCAACTCAACCGCTCAGTGTTGCCAGATTGAGGTAAATTTCCCTAATTGGGGTATTTTTTGACTAATTTTTTGGGCAGAGGTAAAATAGGTAATTTTAGACCGAAAGTGGTAAGTTTTGCGAAAATAATAATTTTTTCAGACTTATTCATTTTTTGAGTTACTGGCGGCAACAGTGTTGCCAGGAAAAAAAATTTCGCATCGTAACTTTTGCTTTCAGCCCGTCGGATTTTCGTCGCGTTTGTCGGAAGGTAGACAAATAAAATACAATACAGATGTATGATCCACATTTAAGGTTTATTTATATAAATAAATTACATATTCTACATAATCCATTTCTTTAAGCAATGTAATACTACAAACATACAAAATTAGAGAATTCGCGCTGCAGAATTTGAGGTACAAACTACTTATACATACCTTAACAGAATAGTAGAAATTACTATTAAACTCGTGCATTTATTTTGCAACAATAATTAACTAGTTTTTTTACCTTTTTAATCAGAAATTTATTCAAATCCAAATTTTTTATTTGAAATTTTTTTCATTTCATATACATAAAGAAATACATATATGTGAAATCGGACGTCGGATCTATTTTTCCTAAAATCGTAACATTTTGAGGAATTTTGGCCAGATATCGGATCATCGTATCCAATGCTAAAAATCGTAACAAATCCGATATATCGGACCATCTGGCAACACTGGGCGGCAATGTTACCTCTCTGAACATACTTACAAGAACCAAAGCGGTTGTCGGTTGGAGATCCTCTCTCGGAGAAGTCCGCTGAGAACACGTCCAGAATTGGAGCGATTTTCGGTTATCAGCTCAGCGTTGCTTTTGTGTGAATGGTATAAACGTTATTTTTTCATGTTTTTGTTGTTTCTTTATAAATATATGTTTACAAGTACTAACAAACAAATTATAAGGGTTGTTAATCCTTTAAAAATTTTTGGGAAAAGGTAAATTTTCTCCCAAAGTGGTAAATTTTTTCCCAAATAGTGGTAAATTTCAGTTCATTTCTCTGGCAACACTGCAACCGCTAATAGACTAAGCATAGGAAAGTGCCTGCATAAAAAACGTAATTTAAGGCACGACTTTCTACAGCAAAATTCTAGCTTAGGTCACAGGCAAATCATCTCTTTTTCATTTGGACAGAAGTTCTTCGACAGCGGTGCGCGCAACACTTGCCTTTTCAATTGCTTAGTTTAAATTGTTTTGCATATTAATTATTAATAAATTGAACTTAAAATATTAAACCATCCTTTTTGTATTTTCAATTTAAATAGTCGACACACAATGGAGCCAAAAAAAAGCTTTGGTTCCTGACCAGGTATAAAAACGAATTAATAACGTTATTCAAACAAAATTGCCCACGAATCGTGACAATATATTCAAGTTGCTCAAAAAAATAATTAATTAAAACTAAATAAAATCGATCCTTGTTACCAAGGCATAAGTTGTCAATATATTATATAACTCAATCTTTATAGTTGTTATATGCGTGACATGGCAACTGTGTAGATCAGTAACAAAGAATACAAATTTTGAATGACCCGAGAAGAGCCAAATATAATTGTCCAAGGAAACCACAGAATGGCGCGAGAAGGTTCCAATATCATCCTAATGGAACCTTCTTGTTATTCGTGAAATCGTAGGTTTTTTGTTTGTTCAGAAATCTTTAAAATTTGAAACGACTCACCTAGAAACTCTTTTCCTTTAGTGTTCAATTTTCATCTTGCTCTTGATTGAATCATGTTCTCAAGAATGATAGAAACCAGATTAAGCGTTCCGCAAATGAGAGAAAGAGAGAGCATGACGTCACAAGCGATATTGTCAGACTTTGGAACTATTTTACTACCACACCCACGCCTAAATATATTTTTTTCTTATTTTCATAATATATATATTAACCTCCTTAACCCATTGGTACAACAAAATTTTGTCAGTCTCGAATAGTTTAGGAGATAAAAATCTTAAAAGTTAAAAAAATTCATATTTTTCGTATACGAAAATATTCATATTTTTATACAGAAGAGTATATGTATATTTTTACTTAACTTTTTCGAAAGAATTTATTTTCTATTTCGTCAATTTGCCAAGCAAAAGTACTCAAGCAAAAGAACTGTTTTGTCATGCACTCAGTTGTGAAAGAGAGCATTAGATAACGGGACTGCGGAACGCATAATCTTGTTTCTATCATTCTTGTCATGTTCTCAAGAAGCTTTACATGGTAGTATTTACTAAAGAGCTGCACGGCTGTGTTTGCAAGACATTCGTTTGTTGTTTGCATGCTCACTCTATTCAACTCTCATCTTTGACAGCACTTAAACACTAACAATATAGAGACCAAGAAAAAATGAGCATAAAGCATATCGAAAACAAGACTAATAATAATAGTATAATATATAATAGATTACCAAGAACTAATATATAATAGATTACGCCCACAGAGCGCAGAAATCATAGAACTAAGATATAAGGAAGTGAAAAATAAAATAAATAAATAAATAACTGGCCATTTCAGCCCTTGAAAGGACTTTGACCTAGCTTCTTATGATCAATTGTGCTGTGCGTGTTATTAAGTTTGTACACAATTGACCGAGAAATGGATCTACAGGCTTAACGCCGACTCCGAACGGCGATGAACGTAATGTTCTTATTCTCAAGAAGCTTTACATGGCATTTTTATTACTCTCTGAGGCTTGCCATTGTCTGCAGAGAGGTGGCGGCCGTACAGAAAAATTATTTTAATTAAAATAATTTTCTGTCGCTGCTGGGGTTCGAACCTGGGTCTCCAAAGTTCGTTGACATAGCGGCCATGCACTTTAAGCAACTACGCCACGGACGCCACATAAGGAAGTAATGTTATTGCAAAAAAGTGTGGTATTTTTCTTATTCGTGTTGGTTGACACAAATATATAAACATTCTCAAAGGGCCGTATTCGGTTACGTCGAAAAAGAAGGCTCAAAGTGTGTTGGTTAAAATTACATATAAAACCGGTGTTTAGAGTAATACGTTAGTAGAAATAGTTTGATAACACTGTGCGACAATTTAAGGGTCAATTGGAATAACCTCAAATATCTAAATGGTTTCGAATAGTGGATGGTCTATATATTATGCCCTCATACTCAGTTTTATCGGATTAGGTCAAATAAGAGAGAAATTCAAGGTCAAACTTCACCTTTAAGTCACAAATTTTTTCTTATAACTCTTAAACTAAATTCAAATTCTGTGTAGTAACTGCATCTAAATATTTGCAATGGATGATTCTTCACATTTTAAGACGATTTTTTGCTCAAAAAGTTACGTAAGGGGTTTAATATTTTCTTCGAAAACAGGACTTTTTAAAAAAAAAATAAAATTTTCAATAGTTCATTTACTATGTATTTGTCTTCCAAAACAATCAGATTTTACTGAATTTTTGCATACACCTTAAGTAAAATAAAATAACCCACCTGTGAAAAGATCACAACAATTACATGTGTGCATCCAAAGATATTCGGATTCAAAGATTACCAACGGTGGTAACTTCGTTAATGTAAGCCCTAGCGCAAAATCATTCAAATGAAACTTATAGACCCAACAATTTTCTTTAAAACTGTCCTTAACATTTTAACCGAAAGAGTTACCGTTTTAAAGATATGCGCGTAAATGTGTAATTACAACATATATGAAAAATTAAAACGGTTAAAATAAAAATTTTTTTTATATCTATTTCTTCTCAAGTTTATATATTTTTCATATATGTTGTAATTACACATTTACGCGCATATCTTTAAAACGCGCATATCTTTCGGTTTAAATGTTAAGGACAATTTTGAAGAAAATTGTTGGGTCTATAAGTTTTATTTGAATGATTTTCCGCTAGGGCTTACATTAACGAAGTTACCACCGTTGGTAATCTTTGAATCCGAATATCTTTGGATGCACACATGTAATGGTTGTGATCTTTTCACAGGTGGGTTATTTTATTTTAATTAAGGTGTATGCAAAAATTCAGTAAAATCTGATTGTTTTGGAAGACAAATACATAGTAAATGAACTATTGAAAATTTTATTTTTTTTTTAAAAAGTCCTGTTTTCGAAGAAAATATTAAACCCCTTACGTAACTTTTTGAGCAAAAAATCGTCTTAAAATGTAAAGAATCATCCATTGCAAATATTTAGACGCAGTTACTACATAGAATTTTAATTTAGTTTAAGAGTTATAAGAAAAAATTTGTGACTTAAAAGTGAAGTTTGACCTTGAATTTCTCTCTTATTTGACCTAATCCGATAAAACTGAGTACGAGGGCATAATATATAGACCATCCACTATTATAAACCATTGAGATATTTGAAGTTATTTTTTCGTGTCACACTGTGTAATTATAGACCTACAACCGTATTCATAACAATATCTTATTCATAAAAATTCTTACTCATAGACCGTATTCCTAAAAATATAGTGATTTTTTGTTCAATAACGTGTATGAATAATGTTTTTAATTTTTTTCCGATTTTTTTCTTATGAAGGCTTTATAAGAGGTTCAAAATATTTCATGAATACAGCCGCTAATATATTAAAAGAAAATTGTGTTGTATTTCCACACCACCCTTGAGGTATACAATTTAGTGCGTTACCGATTTTTGTTTTTTTTTTTGTATTCGGTTCCCCTGTAGGCCTATATCACACCTAAAAAAGAAAAATCACTAGTAAAGAATATATAAAAAAAATATTTTCAAATAACATGGAAATAAGTTTATATATTTCTTACTCTACGTGGGTACAACCTGTCGTAGGACGGGCTTTTATACAAATTTTCATATAAAACGCATGAAAATTAATGAAAAATTTTGTTTTTACACATCTTGAAATGTATAGTTTTATATAATTTTTGACGAATAGTCAGTTTAAGGTCCCGAATATGCGGAAATCTGAAAAGAAGTGAACAAATGTATTATATCTGATTAACTATGCTGAACACAAAAGCGCCCCAAAAATGTATTCAGCTGTGAAAAACTAATGCGCCCCTGAAGCATTTTGACAGATGTGAGTGCACCAAATTGGTGCGAAATCAACTGGCTCTCATTTGCATTTTTAGCAATTTCTAATCAGGAATATATAAATTTTGAATACAAATTAATTTTAATCTTTAAAATTACATAGTTTTCAGCAGTGAAAAACGCTTTTAATTTTATTATTTCACTGCACAAACTTTCAATTATATTTAAGTGACCTCAGAAATGTCCAAAAATACCCTCTATCTCGCTCGCTCAATTTAGACAGCATACTACAGTTCACGTACAATGTGTGTGTGGCCAACACCATTTCCTTATATTTTATTTCTTTGGCAGGAATGAAAATCTACTGCGCAGCCTACGTCACGCGTGAGAGTCACGTGACACTTTCTAAATGAAAGCAAAACAACTGTGAAACTACTATCAAAACAACTCAAACAACGCACAGTGCACTTTTTAGAGCAGTTATGTGTCCAAAAATCTATAACTTTTGAACCAGTCAATATTTTTGAATGCAGTTGTTTTTATTGTAATATTTAATTCTAAAACTTACTATAATTACAATAAAAAGAATCATAAGTCTTACGATGATTTTACTGGGTGACTATAAACATATGCAAGTAAGGGTAAAATTTTCGCTGACTTCTCTGATCAGAAAAAGGATTAAAATCGTTATTTTTCAACATTTAATTAAGTTTTTTGAATTTTTTAGGTCTATTAACTGCAATAATTAAAATTATTTCAAAATAAACAAAGCCGCTTTTAAAATATTTTCTGTATAACATTTTGTATTTTTTAACCTTTTTAAAATTTTAAATAAATTTCATTTAAGTATTTTTTGTAAATACAGTAGCTGTGTTCGATGAAAAATTCTCAGTGCAGAGCAGGGCAGAGTAGAGCAGATCAGCTGAGTCTTCGAAAATAATTTCAGAGCAGAATAGACCCGTTTTTTCATAGAACGAAAAAAGATCAAGTTTGAGTAGACTGTCAAAAGTCACCTATTAAATACTGCACCAAATCTTTCTCACCATTTTCCACATTCCTGCTCAATGAAGGAATGAGTCTGAAAACGTTCAAAAGTTAGCTAGTTTCCATTAAGTAAACAAAAAAAACCTAATAATCACCTTTTTATAAGCCATCTTTGAAGTTTCTATTTTTCAAACTTTCTATTTTTCTAACAAGAGCCTAAACAGCTGATTGGTTTATTTGCTGCTCTAACTTACACCACAAAAAATAGTAGTGTAGAAAAGAGCAAAAAGCGCAACTTATAGCAGCTTCAAAAAACAAAGATCAAGAGCAAGTGAGAGCAGCTAAGAGCAGAAAAAGGAACTCATCGAACACTTTTTGATGATCTGGAATGAGAAATTTCAATCTAGAGCAGTCATCAAACACAGCTAGTATGTAAGAACATAATTATACCATGATTATTTTACAGGGTGACTATAAAAATGAACAAAAAATTAAGATACTCGACACAATTTCAAAAATAGTATAAAGAAATTCGATATCTTTTCTTTTTAGTTTTCAAGTAATAAATCTTTAATATCTTCATTTTCATCGACACTTTCTGTTTTTCTTTTATTTTTTACCTCGTGATGTCGTAATGACGGTATAAGTGGGTCCGAATATATCATAGCATCGTCATTAGATCCGTATTTTGATTATCTCTATTATTTTTCCTTGTATGGCTTAGCCTATAATTTTTATAGTCTTTGTTTCATGTTTCTTGTGCCTCTTCCTATAACTCGCCAATTGGGAAGAAATGGTATTTAATTATTTCTTTCCCATGGAAAAATACCTTATGGAGAGTTGGTGTTAGATCTCTCCAACTATATAGTTAATTGTTTGTACAAAGTTTGGATCTCTGAAGCGAATTTTCAAAAATTTTTAGGTATCGATTACCTGGCGAGAATTTATGGCACATGAATTTTTTTGAACCCGTACAAAAGTTCGGTATTCATTTTAGTTATTGTTGCTGTTGTTTCAACTTCTTCAAAGAATCTCTTCGCAGTGTTGCCATCGTTAGTATTTCCCAATCCTTGCTTAGGAAAATCAACACGTAGACCACTAATATTTCGAAACTCCTCTTGAATTTTTTTTTCTTTAGCTACGAACTCATTTCTAATGATGATCATGGGCATTCTTATTTTGAAATTCAGAATTATTCTGTTTAAATTTTTGAAATACAATTTCATATGCAATCTTTAAACAATGCTCCATGAACCGTATTCTTGCATGTAGAGGTGAAAGTCCCATTTCATACACTAAGGGAAAAAAATATTAAATTTATCCAAAAACTTTTTTAATTTATCCAAAAAGCGAGTCATTTTTGCACCAATAACGCATTTGAATAAATCGACTACGTAAATATTTAAAATTTATTTGAATACTTTTTTAATTAAATTAAATATTTAAGTATTTAAACAGAATTAATAAAAAATTTATTAAAATTATGCACGAATTTTTTTAAAATATCTTTCAAATATTTACTATTTGAAAATAAACAATCGCATTTAAAGAAAATTTATATAGAAATATTGAATTTAAAAAAAACATATTTAAAGTGAATATGTTATTAATGGTTTTATGGTATTATTTTCTCCATATTGCGTTCATCAAATGCCATTGCCTGTATAATTTATTCTCGCTTCACTTTTTTCTTTCTCTAATTTATACTATTTTTGACAGTTGGTGTCCTAATATTGCACCAACTGTCAAACATAGTATAAAATAGAGAACGAAAAAGTAATCTACAAAATATATGTAGATACAAGCATAATATATAGGTAAATGACAACCGGTACAAGATATTACTGAGTAGATATCAAGTTGTCATTCCACCTTACATAATTTCATTTCTTTGCCAAACATGCATATTATATTGCTCTTGCAACAATAACTAAATGAGAACTATAAGACCCCCAACTGCAAGAAATATACTGCAGGAACAAAGTGCGATGCTGTTGCTGCTTGTCGGAATATGTGTGTACGTGTGCAATGCTGTTGCTGCTTGTCGGCGTATGTGTGGACGTGTGCGATGCTGTTGCTGCTTGCTTGTATGGAATATGTGTGTACGTGTGTGGTATAAATAAAATTCAAATACGGGAAAAAAACGAGTTGTAAGGAAAACATTTGATTTATCCACGTAAATATTTGAATAAAATTTATACTCAGGCGTGGATAATGCTAATATGCGTTATTTCCCTTAGTGTACATACTTTCAATATCAACAAATTCATCGATATATTAAAATGCTTTTGAGTGGCATTGCAAATGGTACAAGATTTGGTTGATTTATTTCCTACTAAAAATTTAATAACACTATATTTTAAAAAATGTATGTTTTTTTAACATATGTGACCCGGTCTACGAAAAGGGACCTTCGGTGTAAAAACAAGTTTTCGAGAAAACAGCTGTTTGTAAACGTTTAATTGTCGCACACTGAATGGCGTCTTTTCATTTATTTCAGCTTATCCTCTATTCTTACAGAGTTGTATTTCTTAGTCTTAATATTTCAAATAAAAGTATGAAATGATGTTTATTATGTTATAATTCAATGTCCAATTTTTTTTCATTTTCACTCATTTCTGCTCTTTTTTTGGAAAATTCCTGACAAACTTCTTTACGAGTTGGAAACTTCTGCTTTGCGCCATTAGAAAGAGCACACATTAGTCTATCCGAATCGCCAAAAAAGTGAAAAATGATATTTTCACACCGAAGGTCCCTTTTCGTAGACCGGGTCACATATTATGTTGAATGCAACAAACAAAAAGTTATAGCTTTTTTATAAAAAGGCACGCCGAATATATGGAGTACTAACAATAGTAAACAAAAAGATTTGTTTATTATTAACTAAAATCAATATCTGTTCATAAAATATAAAAAGAAATGTTTATAAGGATTTTTGTAACTATATTTTTTTTTAATTTCAGGTAGAATAAGGTGCAACAGTTAAAGGCAACATCAAATATATACTGAAAAATCTCGAAAATCACTGTGTTTTTATATAAAATTGAAAACTTTGTTCAAGGGCCGGATCAGGCCGGCTCAAAATCATATGGCACATGAAATTAGATACATCAGGGTTTCTTTTGATGTATGTCATTCTGGAGTCATGATGGATTCCGATTAATAAAAGCTTACCTAAATTTGAAAATTCATAAAAGCTACGGCAATTTCGTTTAATATTTTCGATATTTTATATACTTCTTATTTAGACAAAAACTAACTCTTTAAAAGTACTTAAACACTTTTTCCCGAGCTGGTTTCAAAATCGAAGAAAATTTCACTTTCGACAATTTTGTAAAATTTTAAAAAAAAGTTACATATTTGTCACGCTATATCTTTTAAACGATACAAGGTAGATAAAAATAAGAACCAGATTAAAAAACTATAGAAAATTCTAAGTGAAATTCAAAAAAAATTTTTTCAATTCTAAGCATGTTTTTTTTTAAATTTTACTTATTTTCGGACAGATAACTGCTCTAAAAAGTGCACTGTGCAACGTAGCTGCTTTTTTTCTGTGAAGGAGTTAACACGGAAGTTAATACCCCTATGATACATGAAATTTTTATCAAAGTTTGTATTAAAAAATATTTGACATTTGATGATTATTTGACTATTTGACAATGTTTGACATTTTCTTCTTTCTCACAGCTGACGTCACAACAAAGATGTCGGACATGCGCATGGCGTAATCTATTATATATTATTCTTGACAAACGCCGTTGTTATGCTGGCGGTCATGGGCTCGTCACAGTCATGCATTGTTATTGTTTCAATGTAAAAGGGAAATTTGAGAGAGTGAGCGAGGGAACAAATTTTGACCACCACGGTCACCAAATGATTCGACAAAAATATGAAATCACGAGATCAAAATAGTGTTGCGTTGTGAAATTATTCACAACATTTGTCTTTCAGTATTGAAAGTTGTACACTAGTTGTACAGTACGAAATGCATGAAAGCAGTAATGAAACCTGCTTAATAGCAACACTCACCATACTCATACTCGTGATACTTTTTTGCATAATATATTAATAGTAGCAAAAAGTATTCTAGTGTTCAGTCACAGAGCTCATCAAAGAAAAAAGAGCGTAAAAAGTGACGTGACCAGGGATCATTTGACCGCCACCCATGATACAATTATACAGGTAGTATTGACAACTACTGATTTTCTCAGCAACGAGGAAACGACCATCTGTCAAAAACAGTTGTTCGTGGAATAATGTGAAACGAAAGTGAAAAACATAACCAAAATAAAATTTGTGCGTTTAATATAAAATAATGAAAGTTTTGAAAAAACTATGTGTGATTTGTACTAAACGTTTTCCAGTCGGAAGCGTTAAATTTTATTCAATTATGCACAATTTTAATTGAAAACTTATTTCATTTCATCTGCATTTCGTCCATATGCATATGCAGCTGCTGAGGTTGCTGAGGTTTGAATGTTTTCCACATTTTTTTTATGTTTGCACTAAATCACATTAAGTTGACAAATCATTTTCGCTAAAGTAATAATAAATCACTATTATTACAATGCTCACTATTTATTATTACATAAAATAGAAAATATTTTACAAGCAAATGTTTGGTTAACGCAAACAATGGCCTAAAACATCAACAATAATTGAACACTCTGTTTCTATACATTTTTTTTGACAGATGGTCGTTGCCCAAGCAACTGTCAATACTACCTTGTATTATTATACCATGACCGCCACCATAACAACGCCCTAAGAGAATGCTGTGTTATGTTTGCTTATACTTGAAAGAATAAAGTAAATAGAGAACAAGACAATCGAATGCTCGATGCACTTTATTCAGCAATCTGATGCACTTTATTCAGCGCTCTTAGAGCATTGAGAGTGTGAATTGAGAGAAAAGGCTTATGTAGCAAAACAAAACGCAACAACAATTTAAAGGCAAAAGACAAACACAGAAATAACACAGAACCTTTAAATGTAATGGTGCCCATACCCGACTTTATTGTATCAAATACATTCATGCAGCTCTTTATTATTTACTCTCTGAGGCTTGCCAATGTCATGGTATAATAATACAAGGTAGCATTGACAACTGCTTATTTTCTCTTCTACAAGAAAACATCTCCTGTCAAAAACAACTGTTTGTGAAAGTGTATCTGCAGCTGCTGAGGTTGTTGTTTTTTTTCACTTCAAAGTTTTCAACATTGTTTGTGTTTTCAATGGCGGATTGTGAACGCTCTCTTTTTGAGTATATTTTTTGACAGGAGATGTTTTCTCAAGCAACTGTCAATGCTACCTTGTATTATTATACCATTGCCAATGTCTGCAGAAAGGTGACGATCGATCAGAAAAAGGCATTTTATAGAATCTTGCTGTAAAACGAACGAAACGTGTATTTCACGAAGACTTCGTTCAAAAGCCAATAATTAGCTGTTTTTGCTTGATGTAAATCGTTTATTGTACACTAACGAGAACAGCTGATTCAGTTACGAACGAAGACGTAACAGCAGTACAAATTTGGCTTGCTGTAAGAAAATAACCCGAAGCGGAACGTCAAAAAACGACGATAACCAAATTGCCATCGTCCACAAAATTTTAATAATGGAAGTTGCTGCGAAGAAGATGTAAATACATCTTAATAAGCATATTTAACATTATTATATAAAAAACGATAATAATAATATATATTAACAATATTTTATATGTTTTCAGCACAAAGAAAACAACAAGCGAACAATTTTAGGTTCTTGTACAGGAAATGCACTGCTCATCACTATCACTTTCACTTTCACTTTCGTTGTTAAAATTATAAAATGCTAGCACAGAAAACATTATAAAATAATATTATACTCAAATTTAAGAAAAAATATATGAAAAGAAATTGCAGATTGCTGCAAAAGTCAGCAATTATTTCAAAGCAAAAATAAATAAAGCATCTGATGGAAAAAAGCATTACCAACGTAAAAAGATGTAATGATTTAACATTAAAATTTTTAAGGATTTTAGAAAATTTACGAAGAATATTGACATTTTATTATCTGGTAGTGCTTCTTTTGACAAATATTCACGTCGAGAGTATTTGAGTAACGTAAGCGACGTAATAGTGCACATGACGCAAAGAATAAATACAGCAAGCCAATTTTATTCGACATCGTTTGCAAACGGACGAGGCTTCAGCCGAAGTCTTCGTTTTACAGCAAGATGGCATTAATTGAAAAAAATTTTCTGTAATAAGCTGGGGTTCGAACCTGGCATCAAATTAGCATCGAATGATACACGCACTTTTTAACGCACTCAGCCACGACCGCCCTATGCATTAAAGCAGTAATAAATTATGTGTTAAAAAGTTCATAAGGTTCAACAAACAACCATGGTAGCTCTAACTTTCTTACAGTGGGCTAGGTGGGCTTTCATGTACCTAGTTTAAATACTTGAGCTAATCTTACTTGCACTTACTAGTGATGCTGATTTCACTCCAAGAAAATGAGAACAAATCGAAACAGAATTTTGAGAATTTCAAATAATGATCAGAATAGATCCTTGTCAACGTAAAAAAAAAATTTACACACCAAAATTTTACCAGATGCATTAAAGCCTACATAACATACAAACATATACATACGTAACATAAGCAATGATGCGAACTTAAATAGGCAGATTTGCATCACATAAAATATTATTGTTTAATTTCAATTTTTTTTTTCCACTACTACAAATAATATTGGTATGAGTAGCGAACTAAGGTTAACTATTGGTTGTTGTTTGTTTATTTATTTTGAACTATTTTTATATTGGAATAATTTAGCAATAAAATAACAGTTGGTAGATATTCCGCATTTGCATAGAGGACGAAATATACATTTTGCGCTATTGTTGTTGATGTTGTTGTATACTGTGATGTAACAGTTTTACATTTTGTTGTTGCTATTATTGTTATTATTATTTTCGAAACAAACCATTAAAATTTATTTGAGGCAATTTGGGGTTGTGTTTCTAAGAGTAAAAAATACATTATAAAATATGTTTATTATTTATAGTTTTTTTTTGCTTTTGTGTGTGTGTGTGTTTGTTTTTTTATTTAGTTATGCCTGATTTAGCATATGAAACGCATGCAACTGTAAATGCGCCCATATGTGGCGGTAATTTACATTTACATATTCTATAATTTCCGCTTATAACGGTGTATTAAAATTTCATTACCCGCCACCACTACTGTTTATTGTAATGTAATTAGTTTTAATTACTTGCATAAATTATGCTGATTAATTGTATAGCCGGTAGGATTTTTAAAAAAACTATTCACATAAAATAATATCTAAACGGTATTGAAGGCTGATTTTGATGAGTGGTTGAATTTAAAAATATTTTTTTTATTTATTTATTTATTTATTTTATTTATTTATTTCCTTAATTGAGTCTGTAGCAAAAAAAATCCTTACAGACTATAGCAATATGCACTTAAATAAAAGAGACTTTAGCAAGGCAGGATTTAGCTTTTTGGCGCCACTAGGTTCTTTTAAATTTGTCGCCACCATTTTATTAAAATAATGAAAAAACATATTTGGGGATTTTGTTATAAAGTTGGTAGTATAAAAAAATTTTTTTTTATTAAAATGTAAATTAATGACTTGGTTTATATAATGCTCATGAAAACTTAACTTGAAATTAAAAGTTATCCATTGAAATTGGAAGTAAGTTCTGACTTAGATATTTCCTTCCTCATATTAAGTAATAGTAAAATAATTAAGAATTGTTTAATATTGCATTTCAGTTACTTACTTACTTACACTCAGGGAATTATTGAATTTCGCATACGGCTGCCATGGAAAAGTTGAGGCTTTAGTAGCCATGCTAGAGTTATTATATACGAAAAGAAGCTGCCTTGCCCGAAAGTTAATTACGAGAACCTTATGAGAGCTGTAATAACTGTAATTGAAGCTGTAATGACAACAAAACAAAACCTGAAAACTTCTCTGAGTCTTTCGAAAATAAGAGCTGTGGTCACAGTTCTAATACATTTCGCATTGTGGCTACTACAACTTCTTTACAGTTGTTGCGTGTAGAGCAACTTTAAATCGGCTATTGCACCCTCGGTTACAGGTACAGCTTTCGCTGTTTTTACTGAAACCACAAAGAGAGAATACAAAGCATGCTTCTTTTCAAATGCTTTTTTTCCCGTTCGTTTTGTCACTCGTGCCGCTTTGTTATAAATTTCGTCAGTTTATTAAGTCGGTTTTGTTTCAGCAGTCGGTGGTGCGCGTAAAGTGAGTGCGAAAATAAAATAGAAATTATAACTTCATTGCCCAAATAAGATAAATATGTACTTACATATTTCAAGTAATCAATAAAGCATTATTGGATTGTTCTAATTTGTGCAATGAAAATGTAATTTTTTAATTTGTTTCCCAGTGAAAAAATGCAAGTGTTTGTATTTATTTTACCAACAACAAAGCATGCTTCTTTTCAAGGTTTTTTTTTCTCGTTCGTTGTCACTCGTGCCGCTTTGTTGTAGCTTTCGTCAGTTTTATTTCAGCAGTCTTTAGTGCGCGTAAAGTGAGTGCGAAAATAAATTAAAAAATTATAAATTCATTGCCCAAAAAGATAAATATGTACTTCATATTTCAAGTAATCAATAAAGCATTATTGGATTGTTCTAATTTGTGCAATGAAAATGTAATTTTTTAATTTGTGTCCCAGTGAAAAAATGCAAGTGTTTGTATTTATTTTACCAACAACAAAGCATGCTTCTTTTCAAGGGTTTTTTTTCTCGTTCGTTGTAATTCTCAAATTTCAAGTGCTTTGATTCAATTACAAAACGAATTTGTATTACAAAAGAAACAGCCTAATGAAGCACTAAATAATTTAAAGTCAATATTAACACCAAATTTTTTGCAAAGTGAATATCTATTTTTAAAACTATTAAAATCTAAAAATTTAACGTTAGATTATCAAACTTTTAATCTTGGTGTTGGGCAATACCAATGCAATTCAAAACACAACAAAGTCATAACAGCAACAGATAATTTTTTTATAAAACTTATCCCCCTGAATAAACTTTTCTGTATACTATTTTCTGAAACTTCTATTCTCACAGAAATAACGAATTATATCACATACCTTAAGAAAAGCGGTAGTGCAGTTTATAATATAATTCAAACATCTTGGTGGATGGATAAAAGTAAGGAATTTAATCCGACTAATTCTTCTGAAATTTTAATATTGCCATTAATGATATACTTTGATGATTTTGAGCCGCTTAATCCCTTGGGTTCTCATTCTGGTTTATTTAAGTTAGGAGCAGTTTATGTTAAGTTAATGTGCTTACCGGAGTATATATCAGCCAAACTTTCACATATATTTCTGGCTTTGTTGTTTTTTCGAACGATAGAAGTAAATTTGGAAACAAAAAAGTGTTTAAACCTTTGATAAATGATTTAGAAAAATTACAAGTCCACGGCATAAAAATTAATTTTGGTCAGTATAGATTAGTCAAAATAGTGTCTTGTGTTGTTGGAGGGGATAATTTGGGTGTTAACTCCGTTTTAGGTTTTACTGAATCGTTTAGCTCCAATTTTTACTGTCGAATTTGTAGAGCAAGTAAAACAGACTCAAATTATTGCTGTACGGAACAACTTGATGTACTTAGAAATATTAAAAATTATGAAAATGACCTTAAAATTAGTAACGTTTCTAAAACAGGCATAAAAGAAAACTCTGTTTGGAATGAGTTAAGTGGATTTCACGTAACAGAAAATTTCTTTGTGGATTGCTTCCATGACTTATTGGAAGGCGTTTGTCATTATGACTTGCTTGCAATTCTTAAAAATTGTACTCAAGCTAAAGTTTTCTCTATTCCTGAACTTAACCGCAGAATTCAAATTTTTAATTTTGGTCAGTGCGCTAAGAATAAGCCACCCTTATTTAATACTGATTCCTTATCAAAAAATAAGATCCGTGCATCTGGTTCTGAAATGTTGACACTCATAATATACTTTTCTTTTATTATAGGTGATTTAATGGAATCGGATTCTTTTGAATGGAAATTATTTTTGACTTTGAGGGAAATTGTATCAATTGTTTTTAGAAAACATATTCATTGTAATATTTCAAATCATTTGCGTCAGCTTACGAACGAGCATAATGAGCTATACATAAAAGTTTCAGGATTACATTTAAAACCAAAATTTCATTTTTTGTTACATTATGCTAATATTTTTGACAAAATTGGTCCAGTAGTTGCCTTAAGTTCAATTCGCTTCGAAGCCAAGCATCAAACATTTAAAAAATCTATAAATCTATCTAATAATAGAACAAATGTGCTCGAAACGGCTGTTATTAAAAACCAATTACAATTTGCAAATATGATATTAAGTTATAAGGACTTGACTTCGCCTTTAAGTTACACCTCATTGCAAAAAGTTCCAATCAGCTTAAGAAAAAAATTTAATTTTACGAATTCAGATTCTGAGCTTAGGCAAGCTTCTGCTTTGAATTTTTTTGACATTGTTCTTAAAACTGGACTAGTAGTATGCATTGATACTTATGACGATGCTGACCCAGTATTTGCATCTATACAGCATATTTTAATTCTAAAAGATTCTGTATTTTTATGCTTGCAGTCAATAAAAACACTTTATTTTGATAATCATTATTTTGCATATTGCATTGAAAAAGGTGTGGACTATTTTACAATTCCATTGGCTAAAATTATTTGTAAACATATTTCAGAAATCACGTTAAATGCCAATGGTTTATCGTTTATAATATGGGATTTTTGAGGTTTAATTAATTTAGTATTTATATTAGTAACTTAGAATATAAGCTTATTTAAATATCAAATGTCGACAAGGATAATTATATGTTAATTTGAATTTAAATAAAAAAGCCATTAAAAATTAATACTTTTACTGGGCAATTAAAATTCTAAAATTGGTTATAATTTCAAATTCGGAGGTTTTGCCTTAATAGAAGAAGTTCTGACGAAGTCAACATAACGCTTTATGGCAGCCACAAAAAGCGTTGTCATAGCCTCCACTATTCGGCTATTAAAACCGAATTCCTCTCTCGATTGAAAGTTTCAACAACTTCGCTTAAGGTTGTTAAGCCTTCACAATTCGGCTATCAAAACCGAATTCCTCTCTCAATTGAAAGTTTCAACAACTTCGCTTGAGGTTGTTAAGCCTTCACAATTCGGCTATCAAAACTGAGTTCCTCTCACCATTGAATGTTATAACAGCTTCATGTAAGGTTGTCACAGCCTCATATATTATATGACTTGAGAGCCGTAATATTACGGCTAGAAGAAGCGATGTTTTGATAGCATCGCCAGTTCCGTGAGTGTACTTACTTATCTGGCGCTTACAACCGTAGGTCGGTTTTGGCCTCGTATAAGAAATTGCGTCAGCCATTTCTGTTTTGCGCTTGCTGGCGCCAGTTGGAAACACCAAGCGTGGTCAGGTTATCCATCACCTGATCCTTCCAACGAAGATGTGGTCGTCCTCTTCTGCTTTGACCACCACCGGGCACCGAATCGAATATTGTTTTCGCTGGAGCTTCGTTTTCTATTCGCTCAACATGACCTAGCCAGCGGAGCCGCTCGATTTTAATGCGCTTAACTATATCGATGTCAGCGTACAGCTCATACAGCTCGTGGTTTCATCGAATTCGGTACTCGCCATTGACGCAGATTGGACCGAAGATTTTACGAAGGATCTTTCTCTCGAAGGCTCCCAAAGTCTTTTCATCAGATTTGCTCAACGTCCAGGTTTGTGCTGCATATAATAGGACGGGTATGATTAGTTACTTATAAAGCGTGAGTTTTGTTCGTCGAGAGAGGGCTCTGCTTCTCAATTGCCTACTTAGCCCAAAGTAGCACCTGTTGGCAAGAGTTATCCTTCGTTTTATCTCAATACTGACATCGTTGAAAGAGTTAATGCTGGATCCCAGGTAGACGAAGTCCTTAACAACCTCGAAGGAGATGTTGTCAACAGTGGCGGGGTTTCTAAGACGCTGGAACTGTTTATTTGTTGATAATAGGCATTTCATCGTATCCGCAAGACCCATTCGACACGACTCTTTCGCTAATCTGGAGAATGCTGAACTGACTTCGCGCGTATTATGGCCAATGATATCGATATCATCAACATACGCCTGCAGCATAATACTTTTGTAGAATATAGTGCCACTGCGTCTCAAATCAGCAGCTCGGATGATCTTCTCCATTATAAGGTTGAAAAAGCCGCACGATAAGGAATCAACTTGTCTGAAACCTCATTTGGTATCGAATGGAGGAGTGAGATCCTTCCCAATTTTAACTGTGCTGCTGGTGTTGCACAGTGTCATTCTGCAAAGACGGATGAGCTTTGCAGGAATACCAAATTCAGACATGGTGAAATATAGATGATTCCTTATTTGACTGTCGAAGGCGGCTTTGTAATCGAAAAAATATGGTGTGTGTGTCGATTTGTTTTTCTAGGGTCTTCTCCAAGATTTGTCGTAGCATAAATATCTGGTCTATGGTGGATTTGCCAGGTCTGAAGCCACACTGATAAGGTCCAATCAGCTGGTTTACGATAGGCTTCAGTCTTTCACATAATACGCTCGACAGGACCTTATATGCTGTACGCCAACGAGAGCACACTGAGGTTCCAATCGTTTGGAATGCATTCTTCCGACCAGTGTTGCCAGAAAACTGTGATTCAAAATCGTCATTTTCAGATTTAAAATACGTCATTTCAATGAAAAAATCACCAGTTAAATATTGAAGCTGAAAATAGCACTCAATTTGTTTTATTTGGCTGCAAGCTGCATGCTCGTTGAATACATTAAAAAATATCACACCGCTAACAGACACTTGATGACAATAAAATCGATAACATTATCACCTATGTAGGCAGTGTTGCATGTATACTATGCAAGGAGTGTTCCTTATCATATATCAATGTTCACACATTCACATTCTACCTTTAAAACTTATTAATAAAGTGAAAACTATTGTGTCTATTAAATACGTCAAATATGCCTCAAAATACGTAAATCGTCATTTGAGCTTAAAATACGTCAAAATGACGTATTTAACGTCACAATGGCAACGCTGCTTCAAACTATATTCTGCATAGAAGCTCATGAATGCATTTAAATAGAGCTTCGCCTCCATTCTTGAAGAGCTCAGCAGGTAAGCCATCGGCTCCTGCGGCTTTGTTGTTTTTAAGCCGAACTATAGCTTTCAAGATTTCACTATGGTCGGGCAGCGGAACTTCAACGCTGTCGTCCACAGTTGGGGTTTCCGGTATGTCATCTCTTTTGGCGGGATTATTGTCGTCGTCACTATTCAAAAGCCTAGAGAAGTGTTCCCTCCACATCATCAGTGTATTCTGGATATCTGCCACTAGATTCCCATTTTCATCCCTGCAGGAAGAGGCCCCGGTCTTGAAACCATCAGCCAGGCAATCGAAAAATTTTTTCGAAAAATTTTTGGACCTCATTTCTGTCACCATGCATCTCAATTTTCTCGCACTCACGCATTTGCGCTTCCCTTTTCTTTCGCCTGAAAATGTGTCTCTCTTCCCTCCTCTTCTCTTTGTAACGCTCTTAAGCAGCATGCGTTACAACCGACTGCAGGGTGGCTTTGTAGGCGGCGTCTTTTTCTGCAGTGGCGTCGCGACACTCCTGGTCGTGCCACTGGTTTCGGCGAGGGCGGTGATAGCCTATCACCTCTTCGGCAGCCGTACGCATAGAGTGAGAAATATGATTCCACTGCGCACATATATCGTCGATCGGAGGAGTGCTTTTTTGAAGCAGGAGTGAGAGTCGAGTAGCGAAGTCTTCGGCTGTTTGTTTTGATTGCAGCTTTTCGACGTCTAGCTTTCTCTGTGCTGGATTGCGCGCATTCTTCGTTGCCCACAGGCGTGTACGGATCTTGGCTGCGACAAGATAATGATCCGAGTCTATATTGGCACCTCGGATCGTGCGTACATCCAAAACACTGGAAGAGTGCCTTCCGTCAATCAAAACGTGATCAATTTGGTTGCGCGTCTTTTGATCAGGAGACAAGTGGCTTTATGAATATTGAGATGCTTGAATCTACTGCTACTAACGACCATGTTTCGCGCTGCGGCAAAGTCAATCAGCCTCATTCCGTTATCGGAGGTATTGTCGTGGAGGCTGAACTTTCCGACTGTTGGACCAAAGATATTTTCTTTTCCCACCTTGGCGTTGAAGTCACCAAGCACGATTTTTATGTCGTGGCGGGGGCTGCGCTCATAGGCCTCTTCAAGGCGCTCGTAGAAGCTGTCTTTGGTCTCATCGTCCTTCTCTTCTGTCGGAGCGTGCGCACAAATCAGGCTTATATTGAAGAATCTTGTATAATATATTTTCATAGGTGTTTTAAATTCTATTACTATTGCATTAGTATTATACCGCGACTAATGCAATAGAAAGCCTTGGTTTGTAGAGCGAGGCTTTAAAACTCGGCAGACGAGCAATTAATGCCCTTTTTGAGTTCAGTAAAATGACAAGACAGGAAAGTTCTAGTATCAAACTGAGACTGATTTTTTATTTCAAATTTTCCAACTTATATACTAATTTACAAATTATCTGACACATCTTGCATTTCATTCGTATATCCAAAATGCCCAATGTAACATGGTGTTCAACCTTTTGTTCATGTTACAAATGCATTTAGTCATCAATTTTAAACAAAATTGCATTTCCCCATTTATGATATTTGACATATCAAAAATAGAAAGAAATAAAAGAAATTTGATTTGCCATTGTCACCAATAAGTACGGTCAAGCACCTGAGCAATGAACTGCATGTGCAGCAAGTGAAATACTCATGTTTCACTTCGCTGTAGGTATTTGGGTATACGTATGAAATGTTAGCATTTCTTTACCATACGTGTGTGTCATAATGTTCATGTGTGTCATTGACATGAAAAACAATATTGGAAGAATTTCTTTTCTTGGTCATACATATTTTCGGTTATTTTTCTTACAAAAGTATTGTGTGATGTTTTTGTGGAAAAGTAAAATGATTGTACAATGAGTGTACACCACACCCTTACCCTTAAGATAAAATTTATGAGATTTTGAATAAATTTAAATCTGAATACAAATTAAGAGTATTGAATTTTTTTTTTTTTTTTTTTTTTTTTTTTTTTTTTTTTTTTTTTTTTTTTTATGTATATAGTTAATGCATATAATATGTATTGTAAATGAGAATGTGTCTGATACGTTCTTATTTTATTTATATTAAGAATATATATATCTATTTTATTTTACAAATTTTTTTTTTTTTTTATACAATTTTAATGAGTTATTATGGAATACTCTTTCTTTATTATTTATTTCTAATATTGAATTACAATTTTGTCTTTCCAGTATTCTATATGGACCAATGTAGGGACTCTGATTTTTCTTTCTACTTTCTAGTTTTACTAGTACTAAGTCTCCTATATCAAAAGAACTTTTTATAATATTTTTATCATATTCTAATTTCGATTTTTCTTTTGCTATATTTATTAAATTTTTAGCGTTATCTAATGCTCTCTTAATCCTAGTCCTAAGTTCGTTAGCATAATTTTCTAAATTATAAACTTTAGTATTAGTGCAAAGTGCGTCCGATGGCAGAGTTGGTAATTTGCCAAAAATCAACTGGTATGGAGAATAATTGTTGTTAACATGAGGTGTGGTATTATACGCAAATGTATAATAAGGTATCCACTTGTCCCATTCTAAATCTTCTGCAAAATTTAACATGTATTCATTTAGTACCCTGTGATTTCTTTCTAGCGTTCCTATAGATTGATGGTGATATGGTGCTGAGAATTTTTGATCTATATTTAATAATTTGCATACTTCATTCATTAAATCGTTTTTGAATTCAGTGCCTCTATCTGATTTTAATACTTTAAAACAACCATATTTCAAAATAAACTGTTCTACTAGAGTTTTAGCTATATTCTTTGCTTCCTTTGTTTCTATAGGGTATGCTACAACATATTTTGTTAGTTCGCACTGCATTGTTAATATATACCTATAATTGTTTGAAATTCTTAATGGTCCTACTGTATCTATTTCTATTATTTCAAAACTAGTACTTGGGGTTTCAGTGATATTCATTTCTTCCTTAATATGTTTCGTTTGCTTATTTCTTAAGCATTTATCGCAATTCACAACGTAATCTCTAACCATTTTTCTCATATTTTTCCAAACATATCTTTGTTTGAGTCTTAGTACAGTTTTTCGAATGCCTAAGTGTCCTGACAATGGTGAGCTATGGAATTCTTCGATCAATTTATTTTGTAATTTCTTACTTTTAATGTACTGCAAAGGTTTATACAAGATGATATTCAAGTTAAGGTTCTTATATTTTTTAGATTTTATCAATCTTTGGTATACCTCATCATAAATTCTTTTCATATATTCTATTGATATCAGTTTGAAAATTTCATCGTCGCTAGCTAATGCGAGATCTTTAATATTCTGCTTATGCATATAGATTATCAGCTTCTCTAGAAACAAAACGTATTTTGCAAGATCATCACTAATATTCATATGATAGCTATTATTTATACATTCAATGGTACCATTGCTTTTCGTATTTATACTGGTATTAATTATAAATTTCAATTTGTGCACATTTTTAATATCTTGTAATGAAGTACATTCCCATATATTCGTATATTTTTCGTTTTGAGGTATGTCTTTCTTATCTGAGTTGTTTTCAGTTGTTTTACCCTTTGCATTCATTCCACGTGTAATTGCTAAGATTTTTGTTGGTTTGGTATAATAGTCTTCTATTGGAATCATGTTTTTCAGCATATCGGAATCTATCTTAATTCTAGACAATGCATCAGCATTTGTATTAATTTTTCCTTTTTTATATACAATTTCAAAGTCGTAGTCTGATAAATCAATCCGTACTCTAGTTAGTTTGGAAGAGGGGTTTTTATGTGTGAAGAGTGAAACGAGAGGTCTGTGGTCAGTTACTACTATAAATCTTCTACCATATAAATATGGTCTAAAGAATTCAATGCCCCAATGTATAGCAAGTAATTCTTTTTCTATTACGGGTTTATTAATTTCGTGTTTATTCAAAGTTCTGCTTGCATAGGTTATTGGCAAATCTGTTCCCATTTCCCCCTGTGATAAGATTGCACCTAAAGCATAATTTGAAGCATCTGTCGTTAAAATGAATGGTTTTTGAAAATCTGGATATTGCAATATTGGAGAACTAATTAATTTTTGTCTTAATATGTCAAAAGTTTGCTGACATTCGTCTGTCCATTCAAATATTTTCCCTTTTTTTGTTTGATCATTAAGACATTTTGTAATTTTAGCGAAATCTTTTATGAAACGTCTATAGTAATTACAGAAAGCTACAAATCGTTTTACTTCGTCCGAATCTTTAGGTATCGGATAATTTTGAATTGCTTTGTGTTTTGCTGGGTCCGTTTTAATACCCTCTTTTGTTATTAGATGACCTAAATAAACAACTTCTGACTTTAGAAATACACATTTTTTTGCGTTTAATTTTAAATTGAATTTTGATAAACGTTCAAAGACTTGTCTCAGATTGTCATTGTGATGTTTCAAACTACATCCAAAAATTATGATGTCATCTACATATAAAAATGCTTTACTATCGAGATCTGAAAGTGCTATTGTTAGCATACGTTGGAAACTATTTGATGAAATTTTTAGACCAAAAGGTAGTCGTTTAAACTGATAGTGACCGTTAGATGTAGAAAATGCTGTTGGTTTTCTTGATTCTTTATCTAAGTTAATTTGATGAAATGAGCTTGTCATGTCTAGAGTTGAAAAATATTTTGCTCTTCCTAATTTATCTAATACATCTTCAATTCTCGTTAGAGGAAATTTGTCATTGACTATTTTCTTATTTAATTGTCTAAAATCTACTACAAGTCGCCATTTATCTTTGTCTCCATCGTTTTTCTTAGGTACAACAAGTAATGGTGAGTTGTATGGACTGGTTGAATGTTCAATTATATCGTCATCAAGTAGTTTTTGAACTTGTTGATTGATTTCCTCTATTTGAGTTTGAGGAAGTCTATAGTTTTTAATGTAAACTGGTGTTTTATCGGTTAAATTAAGATGTTGTGTATAAAAGTTGTTTGCTGTTAAAACTTCGTCTTCTAGGTGAAATATGTCTTGATAGTCTTTAAAAATTTTTATCAACTCATCTGTTGCTCTAGTGTCATTATTGTCAATTTTGAACAATTGTAATAGTTTGCTAAATCGGTCTTTATTTTTTTGTTTATTGTGATTTTCCGATTTAGTGAGAAAAACGTAGTTCCTTAATGGTTCTATTTCAAAATTAATATTTTTTAATATTACATCTTTATCTGTTGTGTTTAGAAATTTAACATGACTAATGCCTTTTCCTGGAACTATTGTATTTCCTACAAAAATTCCTGGCTCCAATTCTTTACTTAGAATAATGCTATCTTCTGTTATATTTAATTGTATCGGATATATTAGCTCGGATCGTTTTTCTATTTTAATGTAGTAGTCTCTATGTATTTTAGATTTCATGGGAATTGTAATCTCTGTTTCTTGTAAAGTTAATGAGATCGTGAATGTTTCGTAATCAATTTTGCATAAAAATCTTGTGAAAAAATCTCTCCCTAAGATTCCGTCCGTTGGTATTGGAAAATTATCATTGACTATGTGAAAATTGTGTTTTGATTCGAATTCATATAAATTAAAATTTAATTCTGCGATTCCAATAGATTTTACACTTTCATTTGTTATACCAGAAAATGAACACGATTGTTCTTTTTCAATAAAAAGGTCTTCATTTAATTCACCTAATTTACATAATGAAATATCAGCCCCTGTATCTATTAAAAATGTTAAGCTAGTTTTTGTGCCTATGTCTAATTGTATATAATTAGTAGTGTTTTTAGAAATAGAAAAAATTTTACTCAATTCTGCTCCGGAGGATGAAAGTTTTAAATTTGATTTTTCATCTCCGGGCCTTCGGAGTTTTCCTGAACTATATGTACGCTATTTCTATTATAATTATTATTGTTGTTATTACCATTATTATTTCGGTTTCGTCTACCATTATTATTGTTGTTTTGTCCATTGTTGTAACGGTTATTATTCTGGTAATTATCATTCCAGTTATTATTATTTCTATTATTTGGGCCTATTCGGCGAAATCTGTTATTCTGTTACCAGGCCCGTAGCCAGGATTTAACTAAGGGGGGGGTTTGGATTAAAAAAAATATCGATAGTTTTTGATATCGATAAATGAAAAGGTATTTTTTATATAATTACCAGAAAGATGGGAAAAATCAGTGGCTAGAAATAGAAAATACTTTGAGAAATGAATTTGTAACAAATTTTTAACAATAAAGCGACAAACTTGAAAAAAAACACTTTAAAACTTTTTTGTACACCAAATACATAAAACAAAAATTAATTTTTTATTTTTGTTTATTTTATATATTTATATTAACAGCCTGATTCTGCGTACTTGATAAATTCACCTTATTGAATATTTATCAAGTATTGATTATTTATCAAGAGTTGGTATTCTGTGATAGAAAAAAAACTCTTTAATTGATAAACTTGTCAATATCTCATTTGCTATTGATAAATTTATCAAGAGAGTTGTGGTTGCTCGTAGCAGGCAATACCAAGGTTAATATTAACATAATAATGTTAACAATAATAATTATTTTCTACAAATTAATACACTTTTGTGGAACATAAGGAAAATGAAAGCAGAAATCTGTTCTCTGTGCTATGCTATTAATGAGAACAATTAGCTGTTAACAGGAATTTACCTACTCTGGTGAATTATGAAAACTTTTTATTTATCAAGGTTGCTGTAGAATACTAAAAAAGCTTTCGATTGATAAAATTCTTTACAAATTTTATTTATAAATTACTTATCAAGAAAACGCAGAATAGGGCGGTAAGTCTTCTTATTTATTTTTTTTTGTTAATTCTAATAACACAGCGTCCGCTGTGACACTGCAATCCCTATGTATGCTTAAGGATGCACACCCATATAACATACAAAACGTGTGTTCTATAATTTCAAAACTGTCGTTTGTTGAGTTCAATGTGTTTCGGCTATATATCTTGCTTATCGTTGCACTGTCATTTTGGAATACAGAAAGACGCTAAAAAAAAAAAATTTTCAAGACAAACTTCTAAAATGACGATAAATAAGCATCTTATATTATTTTTTTAATACTTTACTTGCAAGCTTATATCGGTTTATAATTCTATATAAAAATAACCACGATTAGAATAACGACATTTTCTTGTATTTCCTGACTTTTGTAAAGACCACAATGAAAGGTTAGAAAATTTTATTTAAAAAGTTTTTATTATCATTCGGTAAAATTAACAAGAGGTTGTGATCCTGCGCCTCCAAAACCAGTGTTAAAAAATACGCAAAACTTGCCATAAGCTGCATTTTCCAATTTGGAGTAAACCAACCAATGCCAACGGTTCGACCAAGAATGCTTAACACTTTAACTGCCACCATACAAAAAAAAATATCGGGTCCTCCAGGCCATTTTTTCGAACAAATCAGAAAAAGTTTTTTTTTATATTTCGGTGAAATTTTGAAATATAATATTGAGGCACAACATATGTACCTCACGGCCTGATGTATACGTTTACTGTATATTTAGTGTGGATGACGGACAGATGGATATGGCTAAATCGACTTGGGTGATGATGCTGATCAAGAATATATACACTTTTCTATACCTACCACGCTTCCTTGTAGGCGTTACAAACGGAATGACAAAATTAAAGTTTTTAAAATTAAAATCCCAGTAAAGGGGGTTTTTTTAAATCGTGGGGGTATAAAAATGATGCGCTAAAGATAGTTTTAGGTATGCCAGGCCATGCGGAATTGAACTACGTTTACAGACTTGCATTTCGAGGTACTAATTTTAAACCATGAACTATAATGTGTAATCAAATACTGAGGCACATACGCTGTGCCTCAGAGCCTACATGGACATTTTACTGAGGCACACCGTATGTGCCTCATGGCAGTTAACGTGTTAAATCGGAGTTTGCGAGAACCGCTGGCAGGAAAATTAAAGTTTGGTGGAGGCACATAAATGCTTTGAAAACTTTCAAGGCGGTTCGAATCGAAAATATTGCTCATCAACTTGAAAATATCGTTATTTGGACATTGATATACTCTCGAAGTCGAATGCAGTTCCGATGAATCAAATGATATTTCTGGAAAAATTTCTACAATCATACACACAAACTTAGAGTTATAAGCATTAAAAGTAAAATATTAATACCGCAACTTGTACTTGTACTTGTACTTGTACCGCTTTCCACATAGCTGTCAACATTTAAGCTTTCTACAACTGCAGGTTACAAAGGAAGTTCTGAAGACTTTTCAGATTCCAAAGTTTCTTGAACGTTTTCTATCGGGTTTTCCAATAAGAGTTGTTATTTTGGTATTCAAAGAAAAATGCCATTTTTTGAGACATATGATCGGATGTTTATTTCATAATAATCATCCGAAGGTATGCCGTTAATAATGAAAAGCAACATCAGCCAAATGGCCACCACGACCACGTTTACAGAACAATATCCTTTTCATGAAATTTTCCATAACCAAATCGCAAAGTGGCTGCCCTATGTGCTCATTTTCGAAAAAGTAAGGTCCAATGACCCCGCCGGACCATAAGCCACACCAAACAGTCACACGTTGAGGATGAAGGGGCTTCTCAACAATAACTCTTGGATTTTCCGAGCCCCAGATGCGACAATTTTGCTTGCTGACGTAGCCACCGAGGTGGAAATGGGCCTCATCAGTCAAGATGATTTTTCGATGGAATTCCGGATCATTTTCATGCATTTCAAGGACCCAATCAGCAAAGTCACGACGTTGTTGTATCGTTCCATTTTTAGTAATGGCATAGTTTCTACTTGTCAAATGTCAAAGAATAAAAGCTTTAAAAGTGAGCGCTTCACAATAGCGGGCGATTCACAATAACACCTCTTATTGGAAAACCCTGTACAATACAGATGAAATATAATATTATTCGGATTTTTTCGGTTCTGCATCAAACACAAAGTTGATCCATTAATATTCAATCAATGCAAACACGCTACCAAAAAAAAACACTGCTTTCAAACATTCAGAAATATTCGGCAACTTTTTAACACATTTACGCATTGATAAAGGAAGAAAAACCATTTGAATCAAGCACTTACTTTCCACCGTTCTAGCCTTTTTTTACTTCTGGTTTCTGCAGCCAATTAAGTAGACTAATTTTTGTAGTTTTGTCACAGTAAAATTAACAATAGAAACTCTTAAACTTATCTAACGAAACGCAATCAAAATTTCACCACTTTCACGTTACACCTGTTAACGCAATAAATTCTTAAATTGCTGGTCGTAGACAAAGTTCAATTGAATGTATCGAACTTTTTTCAATACTTAAGCTTGTTGGTGTTTTCGCTGTATTTCGCTATATTATTTTTTTATACTTTTTGGACCATAAGGGGGGGTTTTAACCCTAAAAACCCCCCCCTTGTCTACGGGCCTGTCTGTTACGCATTTTCTGTTATCAATCGTAACAGATGCCGATCATAAAAGATCTGTTAAAATTGGTATTCAGTGTATCGAACTTTTATGGCAACCTGTTATCAATCTTCGAAAATAAAAATCTATTACAATTCCGTTAACTTCTGTTATGAAACAGCTGATTATTGTAAATAAATTTATTCAAGCAAACAAAATGCAGAACGAAAAGGTAAGTTAAGGGATGTTTTAGGCAAAGCTAATTATAAACAATTTTTTTCTTCAGTATATTTCAGTCCAACAACTGATCCAGCTGTGGGCTTCAAGGATGTTGCCGCTGCCTTCATGGTTGATTCAATGCCATGTAAGAAGGGTATGGAATGCAAGGATTTGCTCTCGGCGAACATGAAAATTCATAAGATGCAGGGCCAGGCGGTGGATCTACATGCACGCAAGGATGTTAAGGTACACAGATTGCTGTAAAAAAAATAATTTTTCGACTAAATTCCCTTATTCTAGAAATGAGACAGTGTGCAAAAAATCAGTCTGGGATGCCGACTTAATGCAAGGAGAGTTTGGTGAGACCGTGCAAAAGCCAGGCGCTGGCGTGATTTCCACACGTAAAATGTCTTCTGCCATGTCTGCCGCTAAGGCTGCTTGCAATTATATGCACGATTGGTGGCACGGCACTCTTGCTGGTCAGTTCGTCTTAAGTGTCATTTCGGATGGCAGCTGTTGTAACCCCAAACAAGCAAACAAATTTTTGGAACAATTGAAAATGAGTTAAAATGGATTTTTTTCACTTCACTTGCAAATGTTTATTTGGAGCTAAAAAAGTTAATGGTGAAAAAATTTTTCGCTGCTCTCAAGTGGTTTAGAAATTACAGTGCTTGAAAGTTCAGAAAATGGATTTAAAAAACTTGTGTTTTCTTTTTAAATTTTCGTGCAGCGTTATGGGCATCAAAAGAAAGGTTATGCTGTTACCTATTCAACAAGCTATCAATCATTAAAATACATGCATTACTTTCGAAGATATAGCATTGTACATATTATGCACACTTGAAAATACATTTAATTAATTTGATGTTTATACCTAATTACGTTAAGGTTATTTCGTAAAAGGATGAACCACCAAGTGTGCACAATATGTAAAATGCTATATCTTCAAAAGTAATGGATGGATTTTTGTGATTGATAGCTTTTTGAATAGATAACAGCATCATCTTTCTTTTGATACCGATAATGCTTGGATTTGTTGGAAAATTAAAAAAAATCACAAGTTTTTGAGGTCCATTTTCCTAACTTTCAAGCCCTATAACTTCTAAGCCACTTGAGAGCGGCGAAAAATTTTTCCAGATTTGAGCTTAAGAGGGGTTAAATACATATATTCCACGAAAAAATTTTTAATTTTCGTTCATCTTCAATTACACCAAATTTTTTAAGGTTTCCAGATAATTGATTTTGCAAAGTCTAGAGAGTCGATAGGAAACCCGAAGCAATGACTGTGTGCAATGCAGATAATTGTAGAAAAAAAACTTTAGTAATAATTTTAAATACACCTTATATTTTAGATTAAGTCGCAACACGCAATGGGTGTTGGCTAAAGCATTTGTATTTTGTATTTTATACTAAAAGTTTATACATTTTTATACTGTGTTATGACAAATATAAATACGACTTTAAGAATAAAATGTTTTTATAGGACATAAATATTTAAAAGTAGTAAGAAATGATCTTCGACTGGGCCGAACCCCCCATGGCCGAACCAAAATATATTCAAAGTCTAAAGCAGCCAATAAAATGTTTATTTGTAAAATTATTGACCAAGTGCACGTTGATTCTTTTGTTTACACTTTCAATTGACCGATGTGCTGGGCTGAGACAGTAAAAAATGGTGTTGCTTCCTATTGAGGCTGGGTAGGATTTCCATAAAAATGCAGCGCTGTTAGTAGATATAAAATGTCATTTAAAAAATTTAATTTGAATTAACTCAACAAATAAAGACTTGAATTTTAAAAGGTATGTTTGTGGCTACTAAAAATGGTTTCATTTTGCTCTTGAGCAGTCGAGCTTTCACCTTATCCAATCAAAATAGCTAAGGAAGCGCACGTCAGCAAGCTCGAGTTCTTCTAAAAAACAGTAAATTGAACACAAACATTTATTTATACTTAACAATTAGTTTACTTACATTTTTTTGCCTTTTTCGGAATTTCTTATTGAAATTCTCAGATAAATTAATTTATTTTTTTTTTATTTGATACAAAACTTTTATTTAAAACCCTTCGGACAAGGACTACGCAGTAGCTCTAATTACTATAAAGTGTTTTTTTTTTTCAAACGTTTAAGGAATACAAAAATGCTTCAGTAATACAAATACAGAGCAATGAATATATGAACGAAAATTATATACATACATATATGTATATGTGATGAGAATTAAATGCTGCAGCTATAGTTAAACTATTTGCCAGTTTCCATCATATTCTGCTTTCCTGCGCCATTCTGAGCCTGGTCAACAGACTTGCCGCCATCCTGCAGTTGAGGTTGTTCGGGTGCTTTGACGCTCAGACGAGCTGGTCTTGTCTGTTGAATCTGAACGATGCGCTCATTCTGTTTGAGTGCCTTACTTGGTGGCGGTGATGCCTTGACGGTGAGTATACCATCTGACGAAATTGTTGAGACCGCATCCTGGGAATCATAGTCCTTGGGCAGCGTATACTTTCGCACAAAGTGACGGTGAATCAAACCATTGTCGTCTTCGCGTTCCTCGTGCTTTCCCTCGACAACAATAGTTTTGTCCACAGTCTTTACAGTCAATTCATTCGGCTTGAACTTGGAAACATCCATGCAAGCTTGAAAACCCTCGTTGCCGCTGCCATGACGAATGGCACCACGATGAGTCAAAGCATGATGGTGCCGATCATACGGCGACGTGGATGCAGTAGCAAGGATGGACGCGATGAACGAAACATCTCCATGGGATGTATGCCAAAACCAGTCAACGTCCAGAAGGTGATCCAAATCGCCTGCTTGTGGACTATACTCAGTATCGAGTGCAACGATAGCCTTTTTGTTTAAGTTTTCGCAACCTTTTCTTTGTACGCTTTGTTTTGAAGATGTACTTGTTTTGTTGAAGTTCTTTCGATTTTTTTCATTTTTAAAAAGTTATCTTGATTTTAATTTTAATAAATCCGCGAAACGCTGTCTGTTATGTGCTAGCTCAAATCATTTCAGAAAGAAAATGTCACTTTAATAGAATTTGTTATGATAAAAGACTCAAAAATCTGTCTGTTATTCTGTTATGGTTTTTAACAGATTTCATAACAGATTTTGTCGCGCTGAATACCGATTATAGAATTTGGAATAGATTTTTTGACAGTTCGAAAATCTGTTATGATATATAACAGATTTCATAACAGATTTTGTCATGCAGAATACGAATTTTGAGCTCGTAACAGATTTTTTGACAGCTAAAAAATTTGTATGGGAAATCATAGCAGAATAACAGAATTTTTTCATAACAGATTCCGCAGAATAGGCCCAATTATTATTTCTATGATTATTTCTGTTATTGTTATTGTTATAATTCGAATTTCTATTATTGCGATTCGAAATGCTGTTTCTGTTATAATTATTATTTCTATAGTTATTGTTATTATTATTCCGCTTATTTGAATTGTTTCCATTACGAAAATATAATACTTGATTTTCATTACTAGCAAAGTCTTTTTCTAGTTCTATTGCAAGTTGTACGGCTTCATTCAAATCTTTAGGCTTAGACGCAAATATTGTGGGTTTAATGTCTGCATTAAGACCATTTTTGAATATGTTTAATGCATAGGTGTTATTGAGCGAAATTATGGTGTTTTTCTGTATCGCGTTGCATTGAGGAATTTCATTTATTTGCAACTCATTTAGTTCCGCGATTAATTCTAAGAGTTTTTCATTGTACGTTTGTACCTTCATATTCTTTTGTATGAATTTGCTCAATGTTAGCTGTACTTGAGCTATTGTTTTTGTGGGCTTGTATCTTGACTGTAGGGAATTTTTAAGAGCGTTGAAATCATTTGTTTCACTAGCACTTATTGCTGTTCTTACACTTGGTGATAATTTTACGTGAACAACAAAATCTATTAGCTGAGTTTTTGCATCAGATGTTAATGAGTTATATACTATTTCGACTATCTTTAAAAATGAAGTGAGATCTTTGAAATTTCCAGAAAATTCTGGTATACTTTTTAACGATAGCTCTAAGTTAAATGATGCCATTGTGACAGAATTAGGAGTTGATCTTGAAACTTGGGGAGTTGGGTTTGCGTTAGAATTTTCCGTCTCTGACATGCTGTGAGTTGGGATCGTTTCTAATGTGTCTAGTTTTTGCTGTAATAGTGTTTTCGCTTTTTCAAAATACTTATAAAATGTTTTTGTATGTCCTTCTTTTATTTCCCTGGTTATGCTAAATTCTATGAATTGTTTGTTGATGAGTTCTACTTCTTCTAATTTTAAAATTAGTGTTCTGCTAGTGTATCCTTTACTACCCGATTTTCTAAGATTCGTTATAATTTTGGCTAAACTATCTATTAGTTGGTCCATTTACAATTCATATTGATTTTTTTTTTTTCATTATTCAAGCAATAGTGTTATTCACTTTTTTATTGACATAATTTTTGTAATATGCGTTTAATTTTTTAATACCTATAATTAGGATTAGTAGGAAGATGATTATTATTAGTGTAGTCCAATATTCTCCTCTAATTTCTTTTGGTTTATTGGTGTTGGCGCCCACTTCGTATCCTGCAATCGCTATCAGAATTGCGTTGCTGACTTTGCTCCACCATCCCATTATAATATTATTTTTGTGTAGGTTTTTCTAATTCTTTTAGTTTTTCGAAAAATAGCTTCTTTTGCGGTCCGCTGCTGAGTCCTATTAGTCGTCTTAATTCGGCCTTTTCTCTGTTCAGGCGTTTCTTTTTTCCGCCTTTTGATTTCTTCTTGATGATTGCCGGTTTTGGTTCCACAGGACGTTGTAGTTTTCTTTTATTCCTCTCCAAGTATTGCTCTATTGTTATCGGCTTGGGTACGCAATGGTTTGGTGTAGGAACGTACGGTGGTGCTTGAATTTCTATACCTTCAGCGGGGTTATATTCCTCTTCTGCTATCTTGTCTACCAAGCTGTTAAAAATCTTGTGGAATTCCTTGTCCATTAAAAAGGTTTGTTAAAAATAAAAATTTTATTTTTCTTTAAAAACAGGAAGATTTCAGTTAAGTTATGGGGCAGGATCGCCATATAATATATTTTCATAGGTGTTTTAAATTCTATTACTATTGCATTAGTATTATACCGCGACTAATGCAATAGAAAGCCTTGGTTTGTAGAGCGAGGCTTTAAAACTCGGCAGACGAGCAATTAATGCCCTTTTTGAGTTCAGTAAAATGACAAGACAGGAAAGTTCTAGTATCAAACTGAGACTGATTTTTTATTTCAAATTTTCCAACTTATATACTAATTTACAAATTATCTGACACATCTTGCATTTCATTCGTATATCCAAAATGCCCAATGTAACATGGTGTTCAACCTTTTGTTCATGTTACAAATGCATTTAGTCATCAATTTTAAACAAAATTGCATTTCCCCATTTATGATATTTGACATATCAAAAATAGAAAGAAATAAAAGAAATTTGATTTGCCATTGTCACCAATAAGTACGGTCAAGCACCTGAGCAATGAACTGCATGTGCAGCAAGTGAAATACTCATGTTTCACTTCGCTGTAGGTATTTGGGTATACGTATGAAATGTTAGCATTTCTTTACCATACGTGTGTGTCATAATGTTCATGTGTGTCATTGACATGAAAAACAATATTGGAAGAATTTCTTTTCTTGGTCATACATATTTTCGGTTATTTTTCTTACAAAAGTATTGTGTGATGTTTTTGTGGAAAAGTAAAATGATTGTACAATGAGTGTACACCACACTTGCCTTGACACGGATTATGGCAAGTCGTTCGTTCACAGGTGTGAATCGCAGGACATGATGCCATAGTCGCTTGCCAACCACGAATCCGTATCCAAATTTGTACTTCTCCGCATGGCCGCTGTAGTAGATATCACAGGATGCTTGCCATAAGCAACCCTGTCCCTTCCATCGCATATCTTGGATTGCAGTGATATCAGCTTTGTATATTTCTAAGATATCTATCAGTTGGATAGAGGCACCATCCCCAATTAAGGGTTCGGACGTTCCAGGTGCATATCCGTAAATCGTTTTCGTTTGCGATAGTCGTCATCAGATTTGGGGATCATTTTTATCTTTATTCTTTTACGTTTCATTGAAATTTTTTTTTATGTGGTTGGCTTCAAACCCAACGCACAACCCTTCAAAAGGCAGGGAGCCCGCCGCTCAGATTAGCCGTCAAACTAACGGTTTCCAGTTTGCCGTTTCTAGAGGACACCACGTAGAGGTTTGAGTCGACTTGAGACGAGTTCGACATGGATTATGCTGGCCTCACTAGGTTGAGGCAGTCAGACACGTTGCTATGTGAAGATCACCACCCTGACCCTCACGCGTTACCTAGTGAGGATCATCCTCCGCTTAATGGATTTGGTTTATTTTTAATTGATACAACAGTTGCTGTTGTGAACGTTGTGAATTGAAACAAAGTGACAGATTTCCAGGGATGCAAATAGCGAGTTGTTGAATACTTTATTAAACCCTTAACAGAGGTGCTGACAACGCAGCATTTAATATTCAGTTTTCATTTAAAGATTTGAAAAATTTGTTAATTAAATGGCGCCCTCTAAGGCTGGCGCCCCTAGGCTCAAGCCTTTTGTGCCTTATGGTAAATCCGCGGCTGGACTTAAGTTAAATTTAAAGTAAAATAGATAACAACATTAATATTAATGTAGACTAAAAATTAGCTTTGTTCATACAAAAATCAATAGAACTATCTTTATACAAATTGTTTAGCAATAGAAGAGTTCTTTTAATGGACTCATTGATGGCATAATTTGATCTATGAAATTTAATATGAAAATAGTCTGAATGGCGTAAAGTTCTAAACGGTATATTAAAGGATATGAACTCAAGAAGCAATGGACAATCAACATTATTGTATGATATCATAAATAACACAGTGCAACACGAAAAAAAATAACCATATACGGACACCACTACGTGATAAAAGACTAAAAAAAAAAGACCCGTGTCATTTTTCCCAAAGTCATGCACTTTTTTGTTTATGGGCCGCCAAAGATTTGGGGCCTCGGTATCATTTTCGCAAAAAGTGATCATTTTCTCGGGCTCATATCTTGCAAACCGTTCAGAATTTCGATTTACTTTCTGAGGTAAAGTTGTAGCTCTTGTCATAAAGAACAAAAATTGCGAACATATAAAATCAAAAAACTTCACCTTCCAGATCAAAATCGCAAAAAACTTAAAAAAATTCGATTTTTTTTTACCTTTTTTTCCGTGTTCAGGTCCATAGGTAGCAAACCGTTCAAAATTCAAGGAAACAATCAACTACAAAAATTTACCTAAGATCTCAATAAACAAATTTCTAGAATATATAAACTTCCTAGAGATGATTCTTAACACTGTTTAGGTAGCACGCAAAAGTGAAAAAAGTGACGCGGTGAAAGTTTTATAAAGTGCTACAACATAATTCGTACACAACAGTGGCAACTGACAGTTTCAGTATGCAGTGTGAAAAAATTAATTTATTTTGCTACGTTTGCGGTCATCAAACCAGAAAAAAAAACATCTACAAGATTTCAGAAGGAAAAGAATCTTTTAACTAGTGAATTCAAAAGAGCATATACATTGTTTTTCGACGAAGTGGACTTGACCGGTGAAAATTACACGCCTAATACAGTGTGTCGCCAATGTTATAACAATCTCATGGCATGGTTGAATGGAGGCAGAGGTACTATGAAGTATTGTAAGCCGGTAAACTAGATTAATCGCCCAGGTGATCATGATGCAACCAGTTGCTATGCATGCGTAAATTACACATGTCGTCTAAATCGACATGCTGAGAAGAACAAAATTTATAAAGCAACTGCAACAGCCACACTACCAGTGCTTGCACCTGAAAATTTTGTATCACCAAGGCCGCCAACTCCAGATCGTACTACAGAATTTACAGCAATGAGTACAGCAAGTGGTGTTACTTATGAAGATCCATTTGATACCGATTATGAGCCCCAACAGGGAAGGGATGGACCACAACTAATAACACAAATGCAAATGGATTTCATTGTATGATGTTAATGAAGTATTTGAAGAAGAAAGAGCTGATGATGGAGGGCAGTCTGGAAGCAAGGTGCCTGTGGACACCATAAGTTCTGAATCAGAGTCAGATTCGGACGATTCGGACGACGATTTGGATCCACAACTTAAGAGAGCGCGATGTGCAAGTCCAGGGCCATCAACATTATAAACATAATACGAATACTTTTTTTTAATATTTTTGTAATAGATAGCATAGTATTTCAATGTTGAAGTAAATAAAAAACAAATGAAATTAAAAAACGGTGTTAAGAATAATTCCCAGGAAGTTTATATGTTCTAGAAATTTGTTTATTGAGATCTTAGGTAAATTTTTGTAGTTGATTGTTTCCTTGAATTTTGAACGGTCTGCTACCTATGGACCTGAACACGGGAAAAAAGGTAAAAAAAATCAAATTAAAAAATTTTCGGCAAATTTTTCACTTTTGCGTGCTACCTAAACAGTGTTAAGAATCATCTCTAGGAAGTTTATATGTTCTAGAAATTTGTTTATTGAGATCTTAGGTAAATTTTTGTAGTTGATTGTTTCCTTGAATTTTGAACGGTTTGCTACCTATGGACCTGAACACGGGAAAAAAGGTAAAAAAAAATCGAGTTTTTTTTAAGTTTTTTGCGATTTTGATCTGGAAGGTGAAGTTTTTTTGATTTTATATGTTCGCACATACAAAACATTTTGTTCTTTATGACAAGAGCTACAACTTTGCCTCAGAGAGTAAATCGAAATTCTGAACGGTTTGCAACATATGAGCCCGAGAAAATGATCACTTTTTTGCGAAAATGATACCGAGGCCCCAAATCTTTGGCGGCCCATAAACAAAAAAGTGAATGACTTTGGGAAAAATTGGGAGACACGGGTCTTTTTTTTAGTCTTTTATCACGTAGTGGTGTCCGTGTATGGTTATTTTGCCATGACTTAAAAAATTATACACAGTGTAATACATTATACTGCAACATTTATTGAGATATAATGTTAGGTTATTATTTTTAAACCAAGTAAGACAATTGTTTAATTCATTTTGAAGAGTAAGACAGTCTGAATAATGCTTTATTTTGTAAAACATTTTTAAATCATCCGCGTATAATAAATAACAAGCAGAAAAAAACATTTTGAAATAACATTATACCCCCACGTTTAAAAAACGTAAAAGGGGTATATAATTTGATCACTCCGTTTGTAACGGCCCATTAGGAGGCGTGTAAGTTATAATAATAAATAAATAACTGGCCATTTCAGCCCTTAAAAGGACTTTGACCTAGCTTGACCTAGCTTCTTATGATCAATTGTGTTGTGCGTGTTATTAAGTTTGTACACAATTGACCGAGAAACCGAGGCGTGTAAGGTATAGAAAAGTCTATATATTCTTGATCAGCATCACCACCTGAGTCAATTTAGTCATGACCGTCTGTCTGTCTGTCTGTCTGTCTGTGATCACGATTAAAGTCGTAATTTTCAAGCTATCATCACGAAATTCGATATTTAAGCTCTTATCTAAAAAATAAAGACCAAGTTTGAAAATGAGCCAAATCGAGTGAAAACCACAACCACCTCCCACACAAAGTGGCATTATCATAAAACAAAAGAGAATATTTTCTTTTAAGGGGGACTATTTACCCAGAGGTCGAAAAAAAGGTCATATTTGTGAATTTTTTCAAGGAAACTTAAGGGATATTTTTATATTAGGGTTTATATACCTTAAAATATACACATTCAAGAGTATATTTAGTTTTTTTTTTTATTAAAACATAAATTAACGATTTTCGATCAAAAAATAAGCTGTAGGATTAAAATTAAAACATAATGAAAATGCAAAAAAAAAAAAATCCTACAAGTTTGAGATTATTATGAATAAAATAAGTCTGCAAAAAAATCAAAACAATCGGTTCACTGAGTTTCGAGAAATCTTGGTCACCGACTTTGAAAACATGGTTTCGAGAAAAACGCGTTTGAAAATAAGGGCCAGCACTGCGCGCTCACTCACTAGGCTATAACTTTGTTATTTTTTGAGATATCGACTTGAAATGTTCACCACATATTCTTGAGACTTAAAGCTTTAAGTTCTGGGTACATATGTAGCCCCTTACAACTGTGAAGAAAATGTTTTTACAAATAAACATTTTATTGACTGCTTAAGACTTTGAACGTAATTTGGTTCGGTCATGGGGGTATTTTAACTTCGGCCCAGTCGAAGGTCATTTCATACTAGTTCTTAAAGAAGTTTCCCTTGAGCTAATAAATCCACATAATTTAAATCGACAAGTCATAAAAACCTTACCTCATGCATTAAAACAAAAACTATGCAGAGTATTGCACCATATATTGTTCTACCTCACCGACCTGAAAATAATGGTTTTTCGTGGATTGTACCCCAGAAGTCAAAACTGGCACTCCAGAAAGTGTTGTATAGTACTTTATGTGACAAATTACTCTGTAATGAACACGTACAGTATAAGTGTCCAATTTGCTTCGAAACACACACCAGTAATGATATCATCGATGACTAATTCCACGCATCATATTAATTTATGATATAAATACTATTTTTGTTACTAAACTGTTATATAAATATGAATTACTTTGCTATCTTTATGTTCAATGAATTAATATATTGCTTTAACCCTCTACTGTACAGGAAGCCATATATGGCTTTTCATTTTAAATTTCGAATTTCCAACGGTTATTAGCAGTTACGAAAGAGAACAGTTATTAAAATGCATTTGTAGACACTTGTGATTATGTCGCGAGTATTGTTGTCACTTCATTTTGCACAGCTGCAAAGAAAATGTCAGTTTAGTTTATCAGTGCGTGTTGTTAGTTTGTAGCTGGAAGGAAAGTGAACTTGGCGCGTCCTTACCTTTTTTGGGAAAACTTTAGGGCCAGAGGCGATATCAACAAAAAAATATATGGCAATTATTTTAAAAGTTGAAAAAGCTAGGAATTCATTTGCATGTATGGCAAATTTGATTATTTATTTAAATATAAATCTTTTAAAAACCCATTTTAAATATAAATCCAACAAACAAAAATATTTTTCTAAGCTGGATCATAAAGCGTACAGTAGAGGATGAACATGAATTCGCTAAATAAATAAACGTTTGTAACGCGAAATATTTGTCAATACATTAAAAACAAAACTTGTAACATTTTCAATATAAACACTTAAAAATTATATTCGTCAAGTATTTTACTCACTTGACACTCCACGCAAGTCTGCGAGGCGCGTCTTCTGCAGGGTTAAACTTATAGCATGACAACTGAAAGTACTATTGCATTATAATTTAATTGCTTAGGTAATAAACATAATGCTACAACATTTCATTTCTGTAATGCAGCAATTTTTTGCTTCCCCTTTCCCGACACTCCACTTATTGTTTACACATTATCGCCTTCTGGTATAAGACTCAAAATTCTCAAAATAATTGTCATTGAACTCTGGTCATGTGCTGATCGTGATGAACTGTTTGTAAATGAATTTAAAACATTAAATTTGAAGAATAACACGATACGATCATATCTCGATTGTTAGAAAGTGTAATTAAGACATTGGAAGGTAAGCCCGTTTCCAAAAATGTCTTTCGTTTTTAAGTGTAAACAAAATTAATTCATTTTTCTTTCTTTTCCTTTTGCAGAACAGCATAATACCACCACAAAAAGAATGTTTACTAGAGTGAATAAGCATCTAAAATTGCAACACACATCATTGTTTATATGGTATACAATTTACTATATAGCACAATTTCGGGGTTGTATTAATTTTCGATTGAAATCACTCAACAAAAGAACGAATCTGACAAAGTTTGAAAAATTTCTTAAAGCATATTCTTCTATAATGCTACAATTTACCTACTATTACTCTTGGGTATTCATAATAAGTTTTATTTATTCCGGTGCTCAAATGAGGTCTTTAAAAAGCAATAAATCTATTCTTGCCCAGGATAATATGCTCGGTTATCTTTCTATAATCCTGGTATTATACTCAAATGTGATTATAGTGAAGACTCTGAGGAAAAATCAAGAACGTATTAAAATCATCATTATTGAATTCCGCAGGATTGAGGGATATATAAGACAATTGTGTTATTGCAGTTATTATCTGGATAGAACACAAATATGCCTTATCTCCTTGCGTTGGCTATTCATTATTCTCACCTCAATGAGTTCCTTTCTGATAAAATTGTCTTTAGTACCTGCCTTATTTATACTGATGAATTTTTATATCATAAGCTATGAACTTTGCTACCACGCCCACTTGTTATGTATTGTTGCCATAACGCATTTTTATAGATCTCTGAATACTTTTCTCTGTGATTATTTAAGATTGCTTGTAAGAGCACCGGGAAAGCCACCAAAATTTCTACTCAAATTGATAGAAATTGAACACCTGATTCAAAAGCTTCATTTTAAAATATCCGAATGTGCTCCGCCAGTTTTGGTCTGTATTTACAGTCGTTTGTTTTTGAGTTGCTATCATCTGTACGATCGTATAGGATGTTATATCTTCGCAACACACAACACAGTAAATCGCCGTAAAAATGGTCTTATAGCAGTATCATTCATAATATTACAATTTTTGGAGATTTGGATCATATCGTATGCGGCGGATATGCTTCATATGGAGCGACAACGTTTTCAAGCACAACTGCTGGAATTTGAATTGCATTTGGCCAGACATGCTTACGAAAGGAGACGCATTCAAGACACTCGATATATGCTTGTATTAGAACATGAGGTATGTATTGTTAAGAGATGTGCTTTTCAAGTAGTTCATTTGAATAAAATTTATTTTTTAAGCTACAATGGACATCGTTACATTCCAAAATAAGTTGTATTTCCGTCTCCGCCTATGGGGCATTACTTGCCAACCGCTCGACAGCACTGACCTTCCTCAATGCTACGATATTATTTACAATACCTCTGATGCAATATTATGTTGCCGAACTTAGAAAAAATGGAAATTTGATAGAATGCCCCGTTTTATTTATTTGGGACACCAACAATTGTACATATCAAGAAATAAATAATTAAATAAAATACAGAAAATGCATTAATGCAGTATCATTGGCTGTATCGTTGAGGTGACATCGTAGGTTTACCCTTGTTCTTAATCTTGTTCCTATCCTTTGCTTTGTTCCCAAACTTGTCTTAATTCTTATCTTTTTAATTATATTTGTCGAAATAATTGTCATACTTCTTGTGCAAACTTTTGATTTAATCCGTGACCAAATTACTGATCTTATCCATATTTGAATCCTTGTCCCACTCCTGTTCATCATCTTTGTCCTAAATCTTGTTCTTAGTGTGTCCAAATCCTGATTATATTCCGAGTCCCATTTCTCATTCTTATCGTTTTCAGAATCTTTTCCTAAATATTGTTTCTGATGTGTCTAAATCTTTTTTCTAATACTTGTCCCAATCTTTGCGGTAGTCCTTTAACTAATCCTTGTCTGAGTTCTTGTCGTTATCTTTGTTCAATTTCATGCTTTATTATTTTTTTCAAATCTTTGTTCTACTTCTTATCTTATTCCTGGTCAAAATATTTGTCAAAATCCTTGTAACTAAAAAAAAAAAATAAATAAATAAATAACTGGCCATTTCAGCCCTTGAAAGGACTTTAACCTAGCTTCTTATGATCAATTGTGTTGTGCGTGTTATTAAGTTTGTACACAATTCACCGAGAAATGGATCTACAGGCTTAACGCCGACTCCGAACGGCGATGAACGGAAGAATGTTCTTATTCTCAAGAAGCTTTGCATGGCATTTTTATTACTCTCTGAGGTTTGCCATTGTCTGCAGAGAGGTGGCGGCCGTACAGAAAAATTATTTTAACTCAAATAATTTTCTGTCGCTGCTGGGGTTCGAACCTGGGTCTCCAAAGTTCGTTGACATAGCGGCCACGCACTTTAACCAACTACGCCACGGACGCCACAAAATCCTTGTAACTATCCTTTTTTAATCCTTTTCCAAATTCTTATCCAAATCCTTGCCTTAATACTTGTCCTTATTTAAATTTGAATTTATTGTTTTTACTTTTGTTATTGCATTTGCTTTTGATTTGAAGTGACGAAGTTACGTTTTACCGCGCACGTTTCCAAAAAAGTTGAAAAAGGCAAAGTTGTTTTTGTTTTTCTTTTGCTTTTGCTTTTTCTTTTTCTTTTGCTTTTGCTTTTGCTTTTGCTTTTTTTTTGCTTTTCCTTTGCTTTTGCTTTTGTTTTTTTTATTTTGTTTTTGCTTTTTCTTTTGCTTTTGCTTTTTTTTATTAATTTTTGCTTTTGCGTTGGCTTTTGCTTTTGCTTTTGCTTTTGATTTTGATTTTGATTTTGATTTTGATATTGTTTATGCTCTAACATTAAACTTAGATCCATGCAAGGGTGGTAATTTTAATGTACATACCTAAAGCGGTTCCTTGAGAGGCGTAATGGATTTATTTATTTTTATTTATGTCCTGTGGTCGAAAAATTTACCTTTACTGTTGTTCCATAAAGTTTACCGAAGTGCCAATTGTCGTGGTGTTCCATGCAATTTTTTTTTCAGAGTTGCCATTTTATACCATTTAGTGGCTTTTTCATGTTGAGATGGCGCAAAACATTTTTTTATTATTTTCGAGGTTTCGAAAAGCAATAACAAATAAAATTCCTTGCTATGGTAAAATAAATTTTTACTTGGTAAAATAAATTTTTACTTTACACGGCTAAAAAAAATCAAGCATGCTATACTTGAATCAACGAAATAAGTTATTACTTTACACTGAAGTGTAATTTTCTCAATTCAAGCATTATTTTGCTAGAATTGAGCAAATTTAAAACAAATAGATAGATATTACGAAAAAAAAGAAATGGTAAATTCAAGATGCATTTGCTTTAAATTTAAGCATATTTTTTCTAGATTTAAGTCTAAAATTTACTTAAAGTGAGAAAAATTTGCTTGATTCAAGTTAATAATTCGCTGAAAACTAAAATAATTTTCTTATACAAGTTAACATCATGGCGGCTGTGGCGCAGAGGGTAGAGTGCGTGACCCATACGCCAGAGAACCGTGGTTCAATTCCATCTCACACAGAAAGATTTTTCAATTGAATGAATTTTTCTGTTCGGTCGTCACCTCTCTGCAGACAATGGCAAACTTGCCATTGAATCTGAACTTTTGAAAAATCTGATATCTGGCCTTCTTTATTTGTTACGGCGCACAATTGGGCATTGTATGCCAAAAGTGCAGATTAATTAAAAAAAACGTTCAATGAAAATGTTGTTAAAACGAATTATAGTCCTTGTTGAGATCTATCCAACGACATACTTTTTATTACGATCGGATAAAAACTGATGAAGTTATACAAAAAAGACCATTTGGGGCAGATTTCGGGTCCACCTAAAAAAAAAATTTGTGTGCTACTAAAATCCCCTTAACATAAGCTTTCAAATGACGGGCGGTCTTTTGATATTATTTTTGGTGACCCACCTTAATGAACATTCAAGATATCTACTATCGGACAAAATAAAGTGCAATTATTGCATTTACCTTAATATTAAGGTATTTTTATTGCAACCATGTTATAGCAACCCTGATAAATACATAAATAAATGGGAAATTCATAGAGGCTTCATATTTTAAAATAAATTAACCGTTTATTTTGTGTTGCTAAGATCAAGCCTTTTACAAATTGTGTTGTGAAATTTTTATACGGACAAAATAAAGTGCAAAGTGTGTCATTTTAAAGAACACGCGCAATATTTCCGTACTATTTTTAATTTTGTCATATAAATTTCAAGGTTATCTATTTTGAATAGTAAATAAAAACGAAAAGTAAAATAAATAATTGAAAGGAATTAGGCAATTCGCAATGAAACCATTAACAAAGGATGTCAAGGATTTACTGGTTCAGGACCGAAAGGATGGCATTGGATACAAGGAATTGGCCATAAGATATACAATTTCTATATCTGGAGCAAGAAAAATTGTCGAAAAGCAGAGAGTTTTGGGAACTACTGAAAATTTAAAGAAATCGTGGTACACAGAACCAAAAACGTACTTAATAACAAAGAAAAAGTTCTTTGTCCCAATGTATTATACATTAAAATTGGTCCAAAGTACGAGTTCCTTGATTCAATGAATCTTTGTTCTTACGTTATTTCTTTGATATGTTATGAAGAAAAATGATTAATTAATGACACATACAACTGTTACAATAAGTTAGTCTGTCCTTAGAAATTTTAAAACAATATCAAGATATATTTTAAAAAATCAGTTTCTTATTGAGATAAAATTCTCTAATGGTTTTTTAGATATTACAACACAAGAACTGGAACAAAATTTTAATGAACACGAACAATGAACTGTTCCTCAAAATTAAGAAAAACGATTCATTGAACCAAAGAATTCGTTCTTTGGGGCAATGAATAGTTCTTAATAAAAATCAATGCATTTCGCTTTATGAACGAGATTCTTTGATTTTAAGAAGAATATTTGGTTCAGTGTAGAAAACGGAAGACTTCTGTGCAGGATGACAGGCAAATATTGATCCTAGCCAAGAAAAAGCCACTTGATTCAGCAAGAGAAATAAGAGAATCTTTGAATTTAAATGTCTCGTCTCGTACAGTGCAAAGAAGGTTGAACGAAAAAGGATTAAGGAGCTTCTACGCAAAGAAAAAGCCTCTTTTGCGCGCCGCAAGTATTAAAAAAAGACTCTATTTTGCGAAGAAGTATATAAATATGCCCAAAACGTTCTGGAATCGCATAATTAGGTCAGATGAGTCAAAATTTGAATTAAAAAACTCAAAAAGACGTAAGCGAGTTTGGTGTGAACCCTCCCAGACACTTAAACTGAAAAACATTTCACCCAATGTAAAACATGGAGGAGGCTCCCTTATGGTATGGGGTTGTTTTTCATCGGTTGGGATAGGCGAGCTTGTTAAAATAGATACAAAAATGACAGGCGAGTATTATGTTAATATTTTTTGAAAGAAAATCTTGTAAAATCTGCAGAAAAAATGAACTTGGGTGATTTTATATTTCAACAAGATAATGATCCCAAACACACAAGTAAGATTGCAACGCAGTAATTTCTTCAAAATAATATCGAAAAATTAGAATGGCCTCCTCAATCTCCGGATTTGAATCCGATTGAGCACCTGTGGACGATTTTAGATGATCAAATTTCATTTGACTCAAGAAAAAATATCAAATCGTTTTGGGATAATATGCAGCAAGGATGGCAGGCAATATCCAAAGATACTTTGAAGAACTTGGTCGCCAGTATGCCAAAAAGGTTAGCAGCGGTAGAAGAAAACAAAGGAGGACATACAAATTACTAAACAAGTTTTTAAAATGACTTAATTTGCATTTTTTGGTAGCTATTCGATTAAAAACATCTTTTTGCACTTTATTTTGTCCAATATTATTTGGTAGTTACTGTATGTTTTTATGAACTAATTTAAAAACTGAAATATACTTTTTATTTTTTAATAACAAATCTCGATGTATTAAAACAGTTTGTACCTTCTGAAAAAATCAATAAAAAAAAATCAAGTTATTTTGACTGCATTGGATATGTTTTTATTTCTTTGCACTTTATTTTGTCCGATAGCATAAAAATTTGTGTATAGAAGTTTTTTGGTAGGGTGCGTGTTTGTGGGCTTTCAATTTTGATCCACCTTGAACACCAGAGGGCGCTGTAGTACAAATTTTTTACAAAACCACCTAAAACTCCCAAACCGCTCATGCGATTAGAATAAAAATTGGTATATAGTAGTTTTCAGGTATGATGAGTTTTTTAGCACTATCTTCTTTGAACCAACTTGGACACCAGATGGTGCTGTAGTACAAATTTTTAACAAAATCGTATATTTTTAGTTGTTTTCTTAGGTTATATGTGCAAATATTTACAAAATATTAAATATTTCTTAAATTTAGTAAAATTAAACTAATTTCCGTTATTTTTACATCAAAAACATGAACATATCTTGAAAACTATGAAAAATTTTACTACAACGATATATTTAATCAATATTTAATGCATTTAATGCTCAAAATTGAGAAAAAAGCGATCAGAAATTTAATTTTGTGATTTTCGATTCAAATATCTCCGCCGTTTTTTAATAAATTTTGTTAATTTTTTTTTAATTTAAAGCTTTATCAAATTACTATGAAACCCCTATTGCAAGAATATCGTTAGTAGAGTATATGTATTTTATATATTTTTTCAAAACAGGTCTGAAATATTGGAGTTTTCCTCAAAAAAAGGCTCACAAATTGTGTTTGTTGTAAAAATAATTTAAATTCAAATTCGCAAATTTTTAACTCTATTTAAAAACAATAACATTTAAAGGCGAAAATTGTTTCAATTTTATGCAAAAATTAAAAACCATTTTTGTGATTCAAAAGGCAAGGTTGAATTTGATTTTTTCGAACAAACTTTTTTTTCCAATATTGTGCTTTTATATTTTTGAAAAAATATACAAACTAAAAAATTAATTTGTTAGAAAAAATTATAATAGTATCTCTAACCAATCAAAAGTTATAGCCAATAATCTATATCCAAAATATATATACAAAAAGCAAAACGCTGTCTGTGTAATGGCTGGAAACTTCCAAGTTTTTGAGCCGATAGAGCTGAAATTTTGGCAGTACACTTTTTCAAGTACGAGATGGCTTCAATCAATAAAAAGCTATATTTCCTACGGTTTTCGTCGATTGGGCTACATTTTGGTAATTTAGTCTGTATGCATACTGTCGGCAAGTGTACTAAAACTGGGTAATGTCCATCTACTAGAAAACTGGGATGAGCATTATATAAGAGGCTGTGGCTCCGCCCATACAGTTAAAATTTGTATTATCGAATAGATTTGAAAGTAAAAGTAGCAATAAGTACTTACATATAAACTCAAAATAGAGTTACTAGAGCCAACATTTGATGTTTTTGTTTGCTTAAACTTGCTACCTATTTATCGACAGTTTCCGGTTTTATCGACAAACCCATAAAATTTGTATGTTAACCCCCCTAAAGAGTGGTCGGAGGGAATAGGTGTCAAAGGCAAAAATGTTCCTTTTGCAAAAGTAATGGGCGTCGGTGATACATATTAACCCTCTCCGGCACTCTCTTAAAGGTCATATGCTCAGGTGTATGGAATAAATAAACAAAAACCATAAAATTTGTATGGGAGCCCCCCTAAGAAGTGGTCGGAGAGAATTGGTGTCAAAGGAAAAAATGCTCCTTTTGCAAAAGTAATGTGGGTCAGTGATACATATTCACCCTTTCCGGCACAAAAACCATAAAATTTGTATTGGAGCCCCTCTAAGGAGTGGTCGGAGAGAGTAGGTGTCAAAGGCAAAACTGTTTCTTTTGCAAAAATAATGGAGGTCGGTAATACATATTAACCCTCTCCGGCACTCTCTTAAAAATCATATGCTCAGGTGTATGAAATAAATAAACAAAAACCATAAAATTTGTATGGGAGCCCCTATAAGGAGTGGTCGGAGAGAATAGGTGTAAAAGGCAAAAATGTTCCTTTTGCAAAAATAATGGAGGTCGGTAATACATATTAACCCTCTCCGGCACTCTCTTAAAGGTCATATGCTCAGGTGTATGGAATAAATAAACAAAAACCATAAAATTTGTATGGGAGCCCCCCTAAGAAGTGGTCGGAGAGAATTGGTGTCAAAGGAAAAAATGCTCCTTTTGCAAAAGAAATGCGGGTCAGTGATACATATTAACCCTTTCCGGCACTCTCTTAAAGGTCATATGCTCAGGTGTATGGAATAAATAAACAAAAACCATAAAATTTTAATGGGAGCCCCCCTAAGGAGTGGTCGGAGGGAATAGGTGTCAAAGGCAAAAATGTTCCTTTTGCAAAAGTAATGGGGGTTGGTCAGTTATATTAACCCTCTCCGGCACTCTTTTAAAGTTCATATGCTCAGGTGTATGGAATAAATATTTTGCTAAATAGTTTTTAAAAAAGATGTCATCAAAAGCGAATTGAATAATTCTACGTCTTGTGTTACGACATAGTCGAAACTACTGTATCTTTTTTTTATTATCTGCTATTTTTTACCCCACATTATGGAAAGCGGCATATTCAGTGCACCTTTCCACAATGAAGGTAGATAGTTGATGTTTCTTCGTTGACGAAATTTTGAACTCTTTTGAAAATATCTTCTGAACCAATAGTCGTAGAGATGTCAAAGTACCACCACTTGAAAAAATTTAACTGTTTTTGATTTTGTTATATTATTTATGTGGCGTCCGTGGCGTAGGCCTGAAGCCTTTAAAAAACGAACCTTTTTTGTTCTGAAATGAGTTAAAAAATTAAACCAAGTATTTGAATTAATTTTTTTATTATTGCATAATATTATTAGTTATTACATATCGATGATTTGTAGAAAAAGATATTATTATGATTGAACTCATTTAAGAATGCAAAAAACATTTATGATTAATTTCTGAACTCATTTATGATTAAAAATGGTTTGTTTACGAGACATTTTTACCTACTAAAATGATAAAAAAAAAATTATTATTGTTTGACTCTAAATAAGTTTTTTATGAATTTCGAAAAAGGAGTACAGTTTTTAGTTATGGAAGAACAGTCTTCACGAATTTCATCTTCGATAGCAAGCGCTATTAAGCAACAAAGTAATAAATATAAAATTTAAAATAAAAACTTCCCAAGAACGTTCGCAAAACTCTCACCTTATGCAAAACCTTCGCTTATGGTTCAGTGGGTAGTACTGCACAAGAACCTTTATTTATTTTATTTAAAAATAGTTGTTATTTTTGTTAAAAAGAAACTACAAAGACATATGTATGTAGGTAAATAAAGTCAAAAACTTGTTTAATTTGGTCGAATAATTAATTTTCAAATTAATAAATTGAAAACCGGTTTTGTAAAAATTGTACTATTCGAAACCGCTTTTTTATAATGTCGAATAGTTGCATACCATAGTTACAACAAAATATCTGTGTCGAATACTAATTCATTTCCTATATCTGCACTAGAAGTCCGCACACAACTCGCTTCTAAAATGATCGATTCAATCGCTAACCGCAAGAGACCACCTCGCGATATTGTAATTCAGGGACCTTAGCAATTCAAACTTGCGGTGGTCACTACTCTGTCCGATCATTATCTCTGCAAAAGTGAACGGGACGTAGGGATGTATTTTTTGTTGCAAACAACACAAAGACCATCGAACCATTGCTATTTGTGCCTTTTGCAAAAAACCATTTTACTTCGCCAATGATCAAAATTGGTTCGAAATACTTTATCAAAAAATTAAATTGTAATGTATTGATCGAAATACACATTTTTTGTATTTCACAAAATTAAATATCATCTGTCTTAGATTTTTACTGTTGATGAGCATTGGGACACAGAGGTCCAGTCACCGCAAGGTTACCCGCAACTTTTCCAAAAATGTTGTACTTGTAGCTTCTCCCACCCTCAAAATATTGCAGCAAGAAGAAGGGCTACAAAAAGTAAAGATTTTTCAACTTTGGGGTGGTCTGATAGGCAAAAGAATGAATCTACTCTTTACAATTAAATAATTTCTAAAGCCACATTCATTCCCTTTTGAATGATACCTTGCAAAAAACAAAAAAAATCGATTGCATAGTTTTTCCAAGAAAAATCCGAAAGTAAAATGGGCACCAGTGTCCCATTAGCCGTCAAAAGGTTAAAAAATTTTCTGATATCTTCTGATAAATTAAAAAATTAATTAATTGTGATTAACTAAATATAATTAGATAATGAAAAATAAATCTTTAGATGAGAGATGGGAAAGTAATTTTTATTTTTAAGGCCAAAGGTTGAATTATTTAAGATTAAAAGTTCGTGTTAAGTCTGACATGCTTGAATCAAGCAGTTTTAAAATAACTTTATATTTTGTAAGATCAGTTAATTTATTCTTGTAAATAAGAAATAAATTAAATGCAGCTTATAATTTTTATACCCCCACGTTTAAAAAACGTAAATGGCGGTATATTAATTTTGTCACTCCGTTTGTAACGCCCATAAGGAGGCGTGGTAGGTATGGAAAAATGTATAAATTCTTGCTCAATATCACCACCCGAGTCGATTTAGCCATGTCCGTCTGTCCGTCTGTCGTCACGATTACAGCCGTAATTTTCAAGCTATCATCAAGAAATTCAACATTTAAGCTTTTATCTAAAAAATAAAAGTTAAGTTCGAAAATGAGCCAAATCGGATGAAAACCACGGCTACCTCCCATACAAAGTGGCTTTATCAAAACGGTAAAATCTCTTAGAATTCCACAAACATTAATGTATGGACTTGAAATTGAGTTTTGATATTAAATATACACTCTGAGTATGAAATTCAACCAAATCAAATGAAAACCACGCCTACCTCCCATACAAAGTGACTTTATCAAAAAGCTAAAAATCTCTATAAATTCCACAAAAATTAATATGGACTTGAAATTTTGCATATTAATTTTGATATATAACATAATTTCTGTGTATAAAATGAAACGATATCGAGTGTAAACCACGCCTACCTCCCATACAAAGTGACTTTATCAAAAAACATAGCGTTTTCTGTTAAAACTATAACGAACATTTTTTTACAAATAAACACTTTATTGATTGCTTAAGGCTTTGAATATACTTTGGTTCCGCCGTGGGGGTATTTTAACTTCGGCCCAGTCGAAGATAATTTCTTACTAGTTTTTTCTAATTTCATTTTTTATGCTTGATTTGAGGATTAATTTTTAATTTTCTTGGATCAATCACTCTTAGAACATATTACACATGTTTCACTTAATTTCCCCTTCCCTCCCACAAATCTATCATCCCATGTTCGAACCAAGGCAAACCGGACTGAATAGGTATTACGTCTGAAAACCTTGGTTTAAAGCTAAAACAAAAATGTCGCATTGTGACTTAATTGCTGAGGTTATAATCATTATGACTATAAATATAAGCATTATAACTAAAGAGAATGCTATACAAATTGGTTATGTAATGCAACGATTTAGTTAATTTCCCTCATTACACTTTTCCTCACATGCATTTGGCTTCAAATATCAGATATAAATTTCTCAAAAATAATTTTGTCGCTAAACTCTGACCAAGTGTTGGGCACGATTGACTGTTTGTTGCTGAACATTATATATTGATATTGAAGAACAATACCAATTACATACAATAAATCATATCCCGATTGCAAGTAACTATAATTTAGACATTGAAAGGTAAATTGTTTCCTTAAATACCTGTATTTTATTTTTAAGTGTGAACAAAAATAATGAATTTTTCTTCTATTCTGTTTTGCAGAATTGCCCCGTAATATTTCCCATAGAAATAATGTTTACTACAGTGAATAAGCATCTAAAATTGCATCACACATCATTGTTTATATGGTATACAATTTACTATATAGCACAATTTCGAGGGTGTATTAATTTTCGATTGAAATCACTCAACAAAAGAACGAATTTGACAAAATTTGAAAAATTTCTTAAAGCATATTCTTCTATAATGCTTCAATTTATCTTCTATTTCTCTGGAATAGCAATAATTTTTGTATTTACAAATATTAAAAGTACGGAATATTTTCTTGGTCAGGAAATGATGCTCGATGTACTTTATACTATTGTGGTATTATCCTCAAATATGATTATAGTGAAGACTCTGAGGAAAAATCAAGAACGCATTAAAATCATCATAATTGAATTCCGCAGGATTGAGTCATATATTAGAAAATTGTGTTATTGCAGTTATTATTTGAATAGGACACAAATAAGCCTTATATCCTTGCGTTGGCTATTCATTATTCTATCCTCAATAACTTCACCGCTTATAAAATTTAGTCTTATACCTGAGACATGCATGCTGTTTAGTTTTTATATCATAAGCTTTGAACTTTGCTTCCACGCCCACTTGTTATGTATTGTTGCCATAACGCATTATTATAGAGCTCTGAATACTTCTCTCTGCGATTATTTAATATTGCTTGCACCTGGAAAGTCACCAAAATTACCACTTAAATTGATAGAAATTGAACACCTGATTCAAAAACTTTATTTTAAAATATCCGAATGTGCTGCGCCATTTTTGGTCTGTATTTACAGTCGTTTGTTTTTGAGTTGCACAGAACTATACGTCGGTATGGGATGTTATATCTTCGCAACACACAACACAGCAAATCGCAGTATAACTGGTCTATTGGCAGTACCTTTCATAACCTCACAGTTTTTGGAGATTTGCATCATATCGTATGCGGCGGATATGCTTCATATAGAGCGACAACGTTTTCAAGCACAACTGCTGGAATGTGAATTGCATTTGGCCAGATATGCATACAAAAGGAGACGCATTCAAGATACTCGATATATGCTTGTATTAGAACATGAGGTATGTATGCTTCAGAGATGTGCTTTTCAAGTAGTTTATTTGAATGAAATTTATTTTCTAAGCTACAATGGACATCTTTACATTCCAAAATAAGTTGTATTTCTGTCTCCGCCTATGGGGTCTTACTTGCCAACCGCTCAACGATACTGACCTTCCTCAATGCTACGTTAGCATTTGTAATACCTCTTATACAAGGTGTGGGGGCCGAATATATAAATAGTGGAACAATGGTGGACTGCCGCGTTGAGTATATTTGGGAAATCTTTAATTGAACTTTATACCATAACCTTCTACAAACAAATAATTAATCCTCAATCCGCCAAATCAGAAATAAAGAAGTTAGTGATTCAGAAATTTGTGCTTTTAGTTAATTTTGTTTCGAGAAACACGAATTTGATGCTTTTATGGCAATATTTCACATACGAAAGTCACCAGGTGCAATATTTTGTGGCCGAACTTAGAAAATATGTAAATTTGATGGAATGCCGCATTGTATATATATTGAATATATTGAAAATATATCGCATATATATTGAAAATATATAGAAAAAAAAAGAAGAGAAGAAAACAAAAGAAGAAAAAAGAAAAAATAAGAAGTAAGAAAGAAAAATAGAAAAGAAAAGAAGAAGTAAAATGCATTTTAAGATTTAAAAGAAATGAACTAAAACTTTAATGGAATTTGAGAATGACTTAAAGTGTATTATTTTCGGTGTATTTTATAAGTTTCGTTTTAAAAGTGCTAGCTGTTGCTAAAAATGAACGAAGACCCACAGGTAGTTTATTCCAGCATCGTGCAGTTCTAACAAGAAAAAACCGGTCAAAAATAGAAGTTGAAATCTTGGGAATAATTATTTGCGAATTTCTTGTGGAGTGAGAGAATACAAATCTGTTCACCATGTAGTGGGAATCCGTGTTTTTATGAATTTATATAAGAATAATATTAAACGAATTTTTATAAAGTGTTAAAAGGTACATTTTAGAAATTTCAAGACATGATCGGAGACATGATCACGCCAACGAATACTATACACATAACGAACAATTTTATTAAATATAACTTCTAACTTTTTTACATTGTATCCAATGGTACCAGAATGAACTTCAATGCAATAAGATAAACTAGACATTAAAAGGGAATGGGCAATCTTGTTCTTAATATGAAGGGGTAAGTATAAATTTTAACTATATAATTTCCTTAGTCAGTGGCGTCCGTGGCGTAGTTGGTTAAAGTGCGTGGCCGCTATGTCAATGAACCCGGAGACCCAGGTTCGAACCCCAGCAGCGACAGAAAATTATTTGAATTAAAATAGTTTTTCTGTACGGCCGCCACCTCTCTGCAGACAATGGCAAACCTCAGAGAGTAATCAAAATGCCATGTAAAGCTTCTTGAGAATAAGAACATTTCGTTCATCGCCGTTCGGAGTCGGCGTTAAGCCTGTAGGTCCATTTCTCGGTCAATTGTGTACAAACTTAATAACACGCACAACACAATTTATCCTAAGAAGCTAGGTCAAAGTCCTTTCAAGGGCTGAAATGGCCAGTTATTTATTTTTTTTTTAAATTTCCTAAGAGTTGAGCTTATATTATAACTTAGAGCATTTATGTGGTGTTCAAATGTTAGTTTGTTGTCAATTATGACACCAAGACATTTAAGTCTGTAGACAAATTCAATTTGACTGCTTGCCATGCGAATATTTAATGGAGAAGTGTCAGACCTTGACGGGCTAAATTTTAGTGCCTTCGTCTTTTTGGAATTTATGATGAGTTCATTGGATTCCATCCATGTTGACAAACTACTTAAATTGAAATTTATCACAGATTCAAGGACATCATAGTAAATACTAATACTCTCCAGAAAACAAAAGTTGAATATCATCAGCAAAAATTAAGATTTTCTACAGAATTTACTACATCATGTAAATATAACATAACGAGAATAGGACCTAAAAATAGAGCCTTGGGGAACACCAGATATATTACTCAACAAACTAGACTTGAGACCATTATACGACACATATTGCATACGATCACAGAGATACGACAGCAACAACTAGCAGGCGGAGTTTGAGAAATTACATTTAATTTTGAGTTTATTTATCAGGTTGAAATGACTTATTGTATCAAATGTTTTCGTAATATCAAGAGATATAAGTACGCTAGTTTTATTATTATTGAAAATTTCCCTGATTGAGTCGGTAAGTCAAAGAAGTAGTGCTGTAGTAATCTACCCATTTCTAAACCCAGATTGAACGTCGTAAATAAGGAAGTATTGATGTGTATGTTTCAAAATTTGATTTTTTATAATACTTTCTACATTTCTAAATTACATTACTCGGTCTGAGATTGTCTACAGAATTTGTCGTCGAACCATTTTTTGGTATGGGTACAATACGTGATTTTTTCCAAGACGTAGGAAATTTTGAAGAAGCCAGGATATTATTTACAAAAAACAAGAGATGATTCTGTATAAAGGGGAACATTGTTTTCACAAATCTGATTTGTTTAAGTTAAGGAAACAGCTTTGCAAGCCAAAATGTCTTGTTTGTTTTGTTTTGTTTAATGTTACATCCACTTGAACTATGTTCTACTTGTTTAAATAATTTTAAGTTTGTTTGTTTATTGAATTCAATTTATGAAGTGATAACTTCTTTAGGCACGTTTGGCAATTTCTGAACGGTGATTTTCTCGATTCAATCATCAGCATACAGTTAGATTCTGCCGCTGTTTTTGTATGTTCGAACATGTGCGCACTCGCATCGTAGTCGTTGTAACACACAATCTTACGTTTGCATTTTGTTGTTGTTGTGTTTCAACATTTATATCATGCGTGTGTAGGTTTGTGCTTTATACAGTGTGTAAGCACATACATACAGGGTGGGCCAAATAAAAGTTTTTATGTGTTTTTTTATAAAATGAACAAAATAAAATTTTTTCCATGCTATAATACATTGCACTTATAAATGTCTCGTACTGTTGCAAAAATCGAGGATTTTCGTGTATCAAGGGTTGAGATTATAGAGAATGTACTGTAATATTTTATATAACATAAAAGTTATTATATATGTACATAGATATATCTTTTAAAATTGGAAAATGAGAAGTTATCACTTCTATCGTGTGGTTATAGGAACACACCTCCTTTTTTTTTAATTTGAACTTCAGAAAAGAAAAATATTTTATAACGAAAAATAGAAAGGATTGAAACTTCGAACTGGTTACATCTTAAAATAAAATTTATCAAAAATTAAAATTACTGTTTCAATTTTAACTGGCTCCCAACGGGGGGCTTGCTAAATAAAATCATTGTCGGAACATCGCTGAAGCTTTTTCTAAAATAACTTTTAAAGTTAACAAAAGCAATTTCAAAAGAAAATATAAATTTTCGCATAAGAACGAAGTTCAGCATTGAAAAATTCAGCAAGCTATTTACCAGTGTTCAAATCCACAAAAAAATCGAGATACGGAGGATCATCCGCCAACCAACAACGATTTAAAGGAGAATACTAAGAAGACTACGTAGAATTAAATTACTTAATTCAATTAATAAAACTGTAAGTTCTGAATTGATTTTGCACTTAATAAAAAAATAAATAAAATAAATTAATCATCATTATCGTATCACGCTTCGAACAGAGCAGACCGAGTTTTTCTTTTCCAATTTTGCTTAAATAAGAAATAAAAAATAATTTGTGAAAACTTTTTTAAATAAATTTTTTTTTTTTTTTTTCACACATCGTGTTATTTTCTCTTTTGTTAAACGGGTGTTATATCGAAAACAGAACTAAATCAATAAAAAAATTACAACAAAACCACAATTTCTAAACATGGTGTTCAATTTTATAGTGGAGATGCGATGCCTCCATCAAAAATACCTAAAGAAAAAAGTAGGAGGAACTACTGGACGCCGCTCCAGGTTCTTCAGAGCACGGACTCACCACATATGGATGATGAGATCCAAGAAGCAGTGAAGAAAACTCCACCTAATATTCCACCGATAAAGGTTTTAATAAATGATCTCAAAACCATCCACAAACTTTGTGAAGATGCAAAAATAACAAACTATTTAATTAAAAAAATGTCCATTGGAATAAAAATTACAACTGAGTCAAAGCAAGACTATGACAAGATAATATCCCATCTTCAAGCAAACAAGCTACAATTTTTTTCGCATGACAACAAAAGTGATCGCATGTTTCAGGCAGTAATTTTTGGCCTTGAAAATGTTTCTGAAGAAACAGTTAAAGCTGAGCTGATATCGCTTGGTTATAAATGCACTGAAGTCAAGCTGATAAAGAAACAATATGAGCGCTATTTGGACTCACTCTACATTGTTTATTTCGAAAATGGAACAGTTAAACTCTCTGAATTGCGCTCAAAAGTCAAAGCATTATTTCGTACTCTTATTACTTGGGAGTACCAAAAAAAGAACAAAAAACAACCTGTGCAGTGCCGTAATTGCCAAATGTATGGTCATGGCGAGCGAAAGTGTTACGTCACAACAAACTGTGCTTTCTGTGCTGGCAAGCATAAAACGTCAGAATGCCCTGACAAAAATAAAGTTCGCTGTGCAAACTGCGCTGGCAACCATACTTCGTCGGATGTCACCTGTCCAAACAGAGCTGTTTATTTGTCATTGAGAGACAAGCGAAACAACAGAGCTGCAAGAAATTTTCCAAATACAACAAAGCGAGAGTACTTGCACAACAATTTGAATTTCCCGTCGCTTTATCATCATGAAAAGTCTACACCACAACTACAACCAGTTAGGACTGCAAACACTTATTCTGAGGTACTGACAAGCTCCGGTAATAGTCTATTTAGTCAAGATGAAATAATGAACTTAACTTTTGATTTATGGCTTCATTTTGTATTTCTATCCGATCAATCGTTTCGTTCACAACAGTGTTCGTTCATGTTTTGGAATTTGTAAATCGAACATAAGCAAACAACGAAAACAGCTGATCAGCTAGCGAACGATGCCGTAGTACAGTTACATATTTGCAATATGTATTTCTAACGATCACTGAAACACCGAATTCAAACGTCAAAATCAAACGAATGCTTTCATGTTATCGTTGTGATGTATTCGTTGAGAAAATTTTATTTTAAAATCGATATTTTAACAAAAAAATACGTATATATGATAAAACTTATTTATATATTAACATATAATTACAATTTAAGTACTAAACATTAATCAATTCAAAATTGAATACAATAGTTATTACTTAAATTGCAATATTAAAAAACAAGCAATATTTTTCAGCGCTTGTGAGGCAGCTAGAGGCCAACTCAAACTTTTTTTATTTTTCTTCCAATTAAATTTTGGGCAGATCTAAACAAAAAAAAAATTTCAGAAAAGAATAGCAACATCCAAGCAAAAGGCGGTGATTTTTTTCGGTTAACTACAAGTAATAAATAGAAGCAGGCCATTCTGCTTATGTCGAAGAACACAGTTTACACCACAACCTACAATTTACCTACAACACAGACAAGAACCAAAGCATTGCCAACAACATGAAAAGTACAAAAAATGCATGAAATCTTAAAAGAAAATACAGAAAACTTCCCTAATGTTTGATATGGCAGTGCCACGTTTGATACTGCTTGTGTATAACTGTTTGAGTGTAAGTAGCAAACATAACTTGTCAAATGAGCTAACGATAAGCTGTGTTCGAAATACATATCTCAACTTCAATCCAACTTCGTTCGCATAGTCATCGTTCGTTGAAGTCTTCGTTAGGGCGATGTTATGTAGACGGTCACGGACACGGCACGGGCACGAATTGTTTTTGTTTCAATGTAAAAGGGAAATTTGAGAGAGCGAGCGAGGGAATAAATTTTGCCCACCGCGGTCACCAAATGATTCGGCTGTCAATACCAAATCACTGGATCAAAACAGTGTTGCGTTGTGGAAATATTCACAATATTTGTATTTTTGCATGCAAATAGTACACTTTTAGTACGAAATCTATCAAAGCAGTAATGAAACCTGCATAATAGCAACACTCACCATACTAATACTCGTCATACTTTTTTCAATAAAGTATTAAAAGTAGCAAAAAGTGTGCTAGTGATCATAGATCAAATGACCGCCAGCATAACATACTTTGGGCACGACATTCATCAAACGGAAAAAGAGAGTAAAAACTCGTGCCCGTGCCGTGCCCGTGACCGTCTACATAACATCGCCCTTAGAAATACATAATGAAGCAATTAGTACTTGTCAAACAAAAAGTGATCAATTTAAGGTTATTACTGAATTAGCAGTTAAATTTTTGTATAATAATATTAAGTAATGAACGTTCAACAGTTGAAGGTCAGAACAGTGTAATAAGTCCATTGAATTGTTCACATTCCTGTTAGCACATAAAGTTGATATTTGTATGTTGTCAGAGACATGGCTTAAGAGTTCTATAAAATTCTCTCATCCGAACTATACCTTTATACGAAATGATCGCCTAGATAGGACAGGAGGAGGCGTTGCAATACTAATTAAGAAAGGAATACCTTTCGTATCAATTCCTACCGTTAAAACAAAGCTCATAGAAAATGTTGGTGTACAAGTCAACCTTTTTGAGAATTTCACAGTTAAACTCATTAGTGTTTACTTCCCTGGACAACAAAATTCCTACTCTAACCGACAATTGTTTGAAGCAGACTTGAGAAAATTGTTAGGTAATATTGATAAATATATTATTTGTGGCGACCTAAATTCAAGACACCGTGACTGGGGTTGCATACGTGCCAACAGTTGGGGTAATGTTCTTGCAAACCTGACTACGCGTCTCCCTTTCACAGTGCAATACCCTACGAGTCCAACTTATATACCCAACTCTAAGGCGGCTCCTTCTACACTCGACTTGGTACTTACGAACATATGCCAATTTATATCACAACCTATTGTACTGAATGAACTTCCGTCAGACCACCTTCCAGTCAGTTTCAACCTTCATTGTACAGTAAATGTCAGTGAAAACCTTACATATAATTATAGCAAGGCAAATTGGAGTTTGTTCAAATCCTATCTAAACGAGAATTTTAATAACTCTCCTATGAATATAGATGATATCTCTAGTACAGCTCAAGTTGATAGTCACATAAAATTTTTATCTGATAAAATTCAAGCTGCACTTCAAGCCTCTGTTCCAAAGGAACTACCAAACAACAGTTACCTAAGACTCCCTTCTGACATAATGGATCTTATCCGTACCAGAAATCATTTTCGACGAAACTGGGGCAGATATTATAGCCAAGCTGATTATTATTCAATGTGTTCTTATTCTTCTATAATTCGTAAAAGAATTTTTGATTTGAGAAATATTCAATGGAAAAATAAGTTATCTTCACTGGATAAAGGATCGAAGCCTTTTTGGAACATTTACAAAATCTGCAAAAAAAAAGTAAATTGTATTCCTCCCCTCATCCTAGGGAATGATATTATTACTTCCAGTAAAGATAAAGCAAACGCCCTTGCTCAAAAATTTTTTGAAAACCATAACATATCTGCTAACTTGAGTACTGACTCTTTAACACGATTTGTAAATGAAACTGTTATCGAATATGAATCCATACAGCAAGTTACTGATCCAGTATATACCACACCTGCAAATGTTAAAATGCTATTGAAGGAGCTGAAGAACAAAAAATCCCCTGGTATTGATGGTATTCAGAATATTATTCTTAAAAAATTGCCAATTCAAGCGATAAATTTTGTCACGCTTATCGTAAATGCTTGCCTAAAATTGCAATATTTTCCAGACTGCTGGAAGCGTGCAAACGTTGTCCCTATCGCCAAGCCTGGCAAACCCCCAAATCAGGTGAGCAGCTACAGGCCTATTAGTCTTCTCTGTAGCCTAAGCAAATTATTAGAAAAAGTTATAAAAGATTTACTATGGAAACATATCGACGAAAAACAGATAGTTCCTAAGGAGCAATTTGGTTTTAGGAAAGGCCACTGTACTACGCACCAAGTAAAAAGGATACATAAACATGTTACTGATAATTTCAAAAATAACAAGTCCACTGCTCTGGTTTTGTTGGATATTGAAAAGGCTTTCGATTCTGTGTAGCATAAGGGATTAGTGTATAAGCTTATTAAATTCATATTCCCTCAATATCTAGTTAATATTATAAAAAGTTTCATTTCAAATCGTTACTTTCGTGTATCTGTTCAAGGAGAACATTCAGATTATATTGAAATACCAGCTGGAGTTCCACAGGGTTCCGTCCTTGGCCCTTTGCTCTATATCATCTTCTGTTCAGACATGCCAAAGCCCAATAATTGCGAAGTTGCAGCTTTCGCAGATGACATAGGTCTCTACACTGCCAATGAACTGGGTGAGGATTGCAGAAAATTTTTAGAGCTCGCTCTTCGTGACGTTATGTGCTATTTCCATCTTTGGAAAATTAAAATAAATGTAGACAAGACTCAAGCAATCTTTTTCTCGAGAAAAAGGCTGTCTTGCTTCTTCCCCAGCTCTACGTTAAGCATAGGAGGTGTTGCTATACCCTGGTCCAGTAATGTCAAATATCTTGGCGTTCATCTTGATTCTAAACTCACTTTTAAAATACACATAACAAATATAATTAACAAAGTTGATATCGCTATAAAAATGCTTTACCCACTTATCAACAGAAATTCTGTTTTAGACCATAATAACAAAATGCTCATTGCGAAAACTATATTTCAATCCATCATTCTGTACGCCTCGCCTGTATGGGGATCTTGTGCGAAAACCCATATATATAAGTTGCAAATCAAGCAAAATAAACTCTTGAAAATGATGCTAAACCTCCCCTTTGATTACTCTACTAAAAGACTACATGATGAAAATAAAATTTCTCTCATAATAAACTCGATAAGTGTAAGAGCCTCTAAATTTAATATCAATTGCAGCATTTCTGACAACTCTATGATATCAAGTTTATGTACAAACAACTAGGTTAAGTTAATACATTTTTAGTTATATTAAGTTTTATATTAAATTTAAAAATAGAATTAATCGAAGGTTTTCTATAGCTTTTACTTCGCAGTTCCTATAATATTACACAAACGATCTCAAATAATAAAATACTGTTTTATATATGTAAGGATAGCCAAATCTTTGTATAAACTGTACACAATTAAATGTAAATGTAAAAAATAATGTCTTGCTATTAATAAATGAATTGAAATTGAAAAAAAAATAAATTAAACAAAAAAAAAAAAACAAATATATATAAATTTCTCTAACATACATTTTTTTAAATTTTGAATACTAATTATAATTTGAATAATAACCGTGAATTAATTTTCAAATAAACTAACTTTGTTCAAATTAAAAACAAAATTTTTTATTAAATATAAAAGTAAAAATGAGTGTTTCAAGGGAACAAGTTTTAGAAATTGTACGGCAAACGACTGAGCAGACTAGACAGGAATTTAATAAACAGATAGACCATTTGACAATGGTAGTACACCGCCTTGAAATTCCTACGGTGGAACCTTATTTGCCAGTTACAATCACAAGGTCTGAAGTGGACAATGCTAATCTTAATCTCGTTAAGTCTCTGCCCGAGTTTAATGGCGATTCTTCTGCTTTTCCTGTATGGCGATCTGCCGCAGAATTTGCAATCAAATACTATTCGGAGGGATCTGAAAAATATTACATCGCCATGGGTATTTTTAGGAATAAAATTACAGGTTCTGCTAATGCTACGCTATCTGCATTTAGTACAGTTTTGAATTTTAACTCAATCATAGCCAGATTAGATCAATCGTATTTGGATAAAAGGCCAATCAACGTATTGGAAAATGAGTAAAGTATCCTTCGTCAGGATAATTTAAGTATTTCTGATTATTATGACGTAGTAGACAAGCATCTTACCCTTATTATTAACAAAAATATAATGACTTACAGTGGTAATGGTGAATTAACTTTTGCTCTTAACCAACGTGCTAGAGAAAACGCGTTGAGAGTTTTTATCTGGCTTGAGGCGTCCATTATTTTCATGTAGACCCAAAGATCTTCCAACTGCTTTATCAGTTGCGCAGGAACTTGATACAAACCATAGGCGGTATAATTTCGCCCGTACGTTCGTTGTAGGAAACCTAGTTGAAATTAACAGACCACAATACCAGAAACGATATAAAAACAATTCAAACTCACAAACACAAGCGTTAAGGGATGTCCCAATTCCAATGGATGTCGACCGCGGATCATCTGCATTTAAACATACTACCAATAATATAAAATCTGTCCAGGAAAAAACCTAAGATAGAAATGATTTTAGGGTACCTCGCGAGAATGTTGATAACATGTTTCACAAACGCACACGTGAACATATCGACTCTGCTCGTTCATCACAACAAAAAATGTAGAGAGTTAATAATATGCAACAAGTAGAGCAATCAGGCTTCAGTGATGAAAATGGTGTAGGTTTTCAAGAAGATTGTTATTTAGACGATATAACACCAGCCCTTACGATAACGAAATTAATTTTTGTTCGAATAAAATCACTCCTACCATTTATTACCAAAACCTTTAAAAACGGTAAAGAGCTCAAAATTCTATTTGAGACAGGAACTTCAAAAAACTATATAAAAGATCATTGCTTTTTTAAAGGGGTCATAAATGTTGATAAGCCATTTAAAGTCAAATCCTTAAAAATAAGTTTTGATGAAATTATAGCTAGAAATATTGAAGCATTTGCAGAACCAAATATTGCATTATACAGCTGTAAAGGGTACAATTCGGACTATAAATGAAGAACCAATTTATACGAAAAGCTATCCATATCCTATTTCAGTAGCATAACTGACGAAATTAAAACTTTGCTTAAGGATGGAATAATACGAGCATCCTACAGACCTTATAACTCACCCATCCATGTAGTAAATAAAAAAGGCTAGTTATTGACTTTAGAAAACTTAATGAAAACACTGTCTCCGATCGATACCCGATTCCAGATATTTCCGTTATTCTAGCTAATTCAGGGCAAGTCTCAGTACTTTACCACCATTGATCTCAAATCAGGATTTCAATGATAGGGAAAGGGCAGCCTTTAGTGTCAATAATGGCAAATATGAATTCTGTCGGCTTCCCTTTGGCTTAAAAAATGCACCCAGCCTTTTTCAGCGGGCCATTGATGACGTGCTCCGAGAGGATATAGGTAAAATATGTCATGTTTACATAGATGATATTATTATCTATTCACCTGGCGAAAAATCGCATTTGCGAGACATAGAAAATATATTAAAAAAAAGGGGGGGGGGGGGGTGTGAGTATGACCACACGATAGAAGTGATAACTTCTCATTTTCCAATTTTAAAAGATAAATCTATGTACATAAATAATAACTTTTATGTTATATAAAATATTACAGTACATACTCGATAATATCAACCCTTGATACACGAAAATCCTCGATTTTTGCAACAGTACGAGACATTTATAAGTTCAATGTATTATAGCATGGAAAAAAATTTAATTTTGTTCATTTTATAAAAAAATTCATAAAAACTTTTATTTGACCCACCCTGTATGCATGTACGTACACACTGTAAAAAGCACAAACCTACGCATGCTAAAAATGTTGAAACACAACAACAACAAAATGCAAACGTAAGATTGTGTGTTACAACGACTACGATGCGAGTGCGCACATGTTCGAAAATACAAAAACAGCGGCAGAATCGAACTGTATGCTGACGATTGAATCGAGAAAATCACTGATCAGAAATTGCCAAACGTGCCTAAAGAAGTTATCACTTCAAAAATTGAAAAATGCAGGAATGAGGGTGTCAGCAGAAAAGTCAAAGTTTTTTAAGACAGATGTAGAATTCCTTGGTTTCATTGTTTCACAAAAAGGCATAGAAACATGTAGTAATAAAGTCGCCGACACACTTGGATATAAAACACCTCAAACTCTGCGGGCACTACGCTCATTTCAGGGCTTATCAGGATATTATCGTAGGTTCGTTAAGGACTACGCTGCAATAACAAAACCTTTGACAAAATACCTTCGCGGTGAAAATAGTCATGTATCGGCTAAAAATATTAAATTAAGTTTTGACTTGGAAGCGATAAATGCTTTCGAAAAGATTAAGAAAATATTGGCCTCAGAGGACGTCTTGTTATATCATCCCGACTATAATAAGCCGTTTGAATTAACGACGGATGCTTCCTCTAGCGCTCTTGGCGCTGTGCTTTCACATTAAAACATTTCAACAACAACTAAGCAACACTTTTTGACTTGCATCGACAAGTTTTCAAAATTTGCCATAGTTAAGCTAATTATGTCAAGGTCTACAATTGATATAAAAACTGCCTTGTTAGAAATATTAGGACAGTTTAGAAACCAAAAAATAATCGTAACAGACAATGAAAAAGCCTTTCATTCTAATTTGATATAAAGCATGCTAAGGGATAAATTTGCCATAGAGCAATTTTTTGTACCTACTCTTCACAGTAAAAGAAATGGACAAATTGAAAGGTTTCATTCGACTCTTCTAATAATAGCTCGATGTATTAAAATAAAGCAAGAGATAAATGAAACTAAGGATTTAATACTGTTAGCAACACACAAGTACAACAACAGCATCCACTCAGTCATAAATGCCAAACCGATTGATGTGCTCCAAATAGGTTCACCTGAAAAAATTAGGGAAATAAAAGAGATGTGAATTTTGACTCAAGAAAAAACATTTAGTAGACTTAATAAAAACAGGACCACAAAAACTTATCAGCCTGGAGAGATAGTTTTCTTACGGCGAAATAAAAGATTAGGAAATAAGAGTTACAAAATGCAGTCAACTTTTTGGAATTTTGCGACTAGCAAAAGAGTAGAAAAACATTGCTTTGGTAAAGTATAGCGCTTCTATAATTCCGCTTTGGTTTTATTGCTCTTGCGCTTATTAGATTGTCAAAGTTAGTGGACTGCTAGAACCACTGAGACTACTGATGAGTCGGAGTAGCGTCCGACGAAACCATGGTCTAGTCAGCTTGGTTTGTTCTGCAAAGAACATTGTTGTTGTAGCAACCTGTTGCTTCAACATTAGGATAAAAGATTAGGAAATAAGTTTGATAAGATTTATAATGAAAATATTATCGAAAGAGATTTAGGAACAACGGTGTTAATAGATGGGAAAATAATTCATTAAGAAAATCTTCGATAAAACTTCGTTTGAGAAACTTGTAATGTAAAAAAATTGGTCAAATCTTCATTTCAACATTCATCCATTTCAACATTGTTTGATTCTTTCTTAAAGAAGTCGGGACGACTCCTCTTTAAAGGGGGGAATAGTTAAGGAAACAGCTTTGCAAACCAAAATATCTTGTTTGTTTCGTTTTGTTTAATGTTACACCCACTTGAACTACTTGTTTTAATTGTCATACTTCTTGTGCAAACTTTTGATTTAATCCGTGACCAAATTACTGATCTTATCCATATTCGAATCCTTGTCCCACTCCTGTTCATCATCTTTGTCCTAAATCTTGTTCTTAGTGTGTCCAAATCCTGGTTCTATTCCGAGTCCCATTTCTCATTCTTATCGTTTTCAGAATCCGTTCCTAAATATTGTTTCTGATGTGTCTAAATCTTTGTTCTAATTCTTGTCCCAATCTTTGCGGTAGTCCGTTAACTAATCCTTGTCTGAGTTCTTGCCGTTATCCTTGTCCAATTTCATGCTTTAATTTTTTTTCAAATCTTTGTTTTACTCCTTATCTTATTCCTGGTCAAAATCTTTGTCCAAGTCCTTGTAACTATCCTTTTTTTAATCCTGTTCCAAATTCTTATCCAAATCCTTGCCATAATACTTTTCCTTATTGAAATTTGAATTTATTGTTCTTACTTTTGTTTTTGCATTTGCTTTTTATTTGAAGTGACGAAGTTACGTTTTACCGCGCAGGTTTCCAAAAAAGTTGAAAAAGGCATTTTTTTCGAAATTCATCGACGTTGCATTGAATTGTTACTCACTGAGTATAAAAGCTATGATTAAAAAAATTATACGACCGTAACGGTTAATTCTTTGACTTCATTATAAAAATAAAACAAAAATTCAAAACGTCATCGGGACGTGGTGGGAACTGCTTAAGCAACGCAACCGAAAATTTGTTACATGGAATTATTACTCGCTGAGTATAAGTGCTAGGATTAAAAATATGATACACCAATAAAGGCCTGTTTTAAGGACACAAAGAGAGCCGCTCGAAGATCGACAATGCAACATTCAGGCAGCGGTGTTGCATTGAATTTTTAATCGGTGAGTATATAAGCTATGATAAATGTTTAGTACGGAAAATGAAGGGTTTATACTTGGCCTTATGACAAAAATAAAAAAAAATACTGACGTCACCAGGTCGTGAATATAGCAGCTATGTAACAGAAATGTAATATCGTTGCATGAAACTATTACTCACTCAGGAGAAATGCTGCGGTAAATTTTGTTTTACGACAGCATAGATGTGTTATTACGCCCAGAGGCGCAAGCAGGAATTTGTTTTGGGGGGGGGGGGGGGGGTTTATAACTATATGAAATAAAAGAAAATGTACGTAACTATAGCGGCTATGGTGTAATGAGTCCAAATATTGCACTCAAAACGTTAAGTCTGCCACAATGACAGCAAACATAAGGGGGCATATAGGTTACAAATTTAAAAAAAACCGACCGATTTTGTAACCTCGAAAATCAATTTTTTTTCAAATGGCCGCCATTTTGTTTTTTTTTCGGAAAAAAATTATCCTAGCTCAGGCGATAGCCACTTAAACAAGGATTAATTTGATTTTTTTTAATTTTTCCTCAGATGTTCTAGACTGGTGATATCCTGCATACCATCATATTTTTAGCATTTTTTTAAAAAAAATCAAGTAACTACAATAACTGCTTGAAAAATTCTAAATAATGATTTTTTTTTTGTATTCTTAAAATGTTAATAAATATGTGTGTAAAATTTGAGAACGATATCTTTTTTCCTTCTATGAAAAAAATTCCCGAAAAAAAATTTTTTTTTGAAATTTGTAACCTATATGCCCCCATAATGATAAAATTTTTATAAATAGTTATTTGTTAGAATAGAAAAAATTTTATTTATTATTTTTGCATTAAAAAAGCTTTTGTTACAGGATTAAGGCGATTAAGAATAATAAAAGAAACTAACTTATCTTTTTAAATCCAGTTTACGCTTACTTTCAGCGAGTTTATCTAAAATAATATCCACTGATGGTGTCATTTCTCTGTACATATAAAGCAATGTGAGGCCGTTTAGTCTATCTTGCAACATCGTGCTTCCTAAATAGGATTTGAGTCGGCGAAGTACTGAAAATGTTCGTTAATTTTCACATGAAGTTACCGGAAGATTTGCAAGGATAATAAGTAAATTATATATATTTGGAAATATATCCTTATTGCACTGTTGTATAACTTGAAAAACATTTTTTTTATTAATTTTTGTATTTTTTTTTGTAGGCTTTGGCCGTATTAAAATAAAAACTTGGTTATATTTTTATTTTTATAAATTTTTATTTTTGTCAATATTTCGACTAAATTTGTTAGTCATCCTCAGGACCTACAAAATATATGAAAAAACACATTTACATAAACAAAACTTAAACATTACTTTTTACACAATGAAAAACAACGAATAACAACAATTAAACATTAAACAAGTTATTTAAAAATTAATTGTTTATTTATTGTGGCAATAAAGGGTACTTGGTTAAAGCTGCTCTCGTCAACTAATGTTTTGTTTAATTTAGTGTTTATAGATATGAGCGCAATTATCAGTGTCCGTTTTATAGTTGAGTCTCTTTTGCATGGGTGTGTTGATTATGTGGAGCATCTCTATAGTGTATCGTCGTTTATAATTGTTCTCTTATTGGAGAATCTTTGTTTCTTCAAAGTTCGGAGAATGGCCGAACTTTACGCAGTGGGCTGCAAGTGCTGTTTTATTGTCATTCTTGTTGTTTATGTCTGATTTGTGTGCTGATATTCTTGTTCTCAATTTTGATTTTGTCGTTCCAACATATACTCGTCCGCATATGTTGAAAACTGAAAAACTGTATTTTTACCATCATAATTTTTGACGTAGAATACGTCATTCTCGGAGGTAAGTAGGGTGGTTGATAGTGATCAGGTGTCGGTATTTATATAACTTTTTGAGCCTTTGGTGGGCCTAAAGTTCTGATCGTACAATGTTGATGTCAGCACTTGTTGGTCTGCTTGATCCTCAATGCGACAAAAATTCATGTTAGAACTCTCTAAAGAGAGTAAATAAATTTAAATTTTACACAATTACATGAAATATAAAGCCAACATTTGATGTTTTTGTTTGCTTAAACTTTCTACCTTTTTCTCGACAGTTTCCGGTTTAATCGACAAAACCATAAAATTTGTATGGGAGCCCCTCTAAGGAGTGGTCGGAGGGAATAGGTGTCAAAGGCAAAAATGTTCCTTTTGCAAAAGTATTGGGTGTCGGTCAAACATATTAACCCTCTCCGGCACTCTCTTAAAGGTCATATGCTCAGGTGTATGGAATAAATAAACAAAACCCATAAAATTTGTATGGGAGCCCCCCTAAGGAGTGGTCGGAGGGAATAGGTGTCAAAGGCAAAAATGTTCCTTTTGCAAAAAAAAAATGGGGGTCGGTGATACATATTAACCCTTTCCGGCACAAACACAATAAAATTTGTATGAGAGGCCCCCTAAGGAGTGGTCGGAGGGAATAGGTGTCAAAAGCAGAAATATTCCTTTTGCAAAAGTAATGGGGGTCAGTCACACCTATGAACCCTTTCCGGCACTCTTTTAAAGGTCATATGCTCAGGTGTATGGAATAAATATTTTGCTAAATATTTTTTAAAAAAGATGTCATCGAAAGCGAATTGAATAATTTTACGTCTTATGTTACGACATAGTCGAAACAACTGTATCTTTTTTTATTACTTATTTTATATCAAACATTCAGCTCATTTTTTAGGTCATCAAAATCTTCTTTCAAATCATCTTTATAAATTAGTTTTTCAAAAGCGCTTAAAGCTGCAACACTTGGCGATTTTTTTGCATCAGGAAAATGTGATTGAAATCCAATTAGAATACCTCTATGTTTTAAAAATCTGTCACTCAGGCTTGTGATAAATGTATCAAGAAAGGTATGTAAACCGATATGCGATAATACGATTCAACACATTGTGCGTCAGGGTGGAAAGATGCAACACTTGGTCTCGTCAAAATGGTGCCATTGGTTTCTGTTTGTTTTTCAGCATTTATATGCAATTTTTTTAATTCTATTTCAGCATTATATCTTACATTTTTTACTTCTTGCAAACTGATATTGGCTAAATCGACTGCTTGTGTCAAATCAATGTTTCGAGTTTGAAGAAATTTGCGTAAATTATATGAATAACCAATTTCTTGGTTAATACACTGCAAAGATATAAGAAAGTCTGTCTTTTGTAATGCACGATTCAGTAAATTGGCTTGGTTGGATGTGTTTGTATCCTCCCAACAGGAAATTTTGCCTGTTGCGAATATTATGGCATCGAAAAAATTCACAAAAACCGTAACCGAGTTGGATCTTTCAATCCATCTACAATTGTAGGACAAATTTTCTTCAGTTTTTGATGACTACAAATATTTAACTCTTCGAGGCACTGTTTCAAAACCACTTGCAAAACCATGTGCAAAAATTGAAAGGTCTAGTATTTCTTCAGGGAAATTCATCATCGTAATACAAATCGGTAAATCAGTGCAATAGATATATCAAAATTATCAGAAAAATAACTGATTTTCATGTTTTTGCCTATAGCGCAAAAACTCGAGCTGATGGAGAAAAGCGGAGTCTATGTCTGAAATCAGGAAACCCAATTTGTCTATAATCAGCTGTAAAATCTCCGGCACCAAAATGTCTGTCTGCTCTCTCATTCTCTCTACTATAAAATATATCTTTATTTTCTAGCTGTTAACGAAATCAAGCGAAGTGTGACCTTAAGCGTCGCCTAAGAAGTTCCACTTCCAAAATATTTGCATGGCAGCCCTAGTATGAGAGTCTACTTTGCGAAAGTCATAATGCGCTCAGGGCAACTCTCTTATTCACTTCTGCTGCGCTCCATCTTTCTCTCTTCTACCCGAGTCATGGCAACCCCACCTATCTACCACACATAGAACGCAATCAGCACACAATCGCGGCTTTTGTCATCTACAGCAAAAGTATTTTGATTAGAGTAGAATATATTTCTATATGAAGAGTTTAGTTCGATAGATAGGGCGTTGTCTTTGTAATCTTGAGTTCGCAGGTTCGATCCTCAGATGTGACAAGGAAATTTTTTCAGTCCTTTATACAGTGTATATCTCTCTCATTCTCTCTACTATAAAACATATCTTTTATCTCTATCGTGAAACGAAATGAAGTAAAGTGACCTTGAAATTTCACTCCTCAATTCTCGTTCAAATTTCGAAGCGCGCGCCGCCTAAGAATTTTCACTTCAAAAATCAATTGCATAGTTTTTCCAGGAAAAATCCGAAAATAAAAAGGTCACCGGTGTCCCATTGGTCGTCAAAGGGTTAAATATTTTCTGATAAATTAAAAAATTAATTAATTGTGATAAACTAAATATAATTAGATAATGAAAAACATATCTTCAGATGAGAGATGGGAAAGTAATTTTTCTTTTTTAAGGCCAAAGGTTGAATGATTTAATATTGAAAGTTCGTGTAAAGTCTTACATGCTTGAATCAAGCAATTTTAAAATAATTTTGTATTTTCTAAGATCAATTAATTTTATTCTTGTAAATAAGAAATAAATTAAATGCTGATTATAAATTTTTTTTTCTAATTTCAGTTTTTATGCTTGATTTGAGGATTAATTTTAAATTTTCTTAGATCAATCACTCTAAGAACATATTACACATGTTGCACTTAATTGCCCCTTCCCTCCCACTAATCTAGCATTCCTAATCTATCTATCATTATCACTAATCTATCATTCGAATGATAGATATATCACTAATCTATCATTCGAACCTACGCAGACCTGACTGAATAGGTATTTCGTCTGAAAACCTTGGTTTAAAGCTAAAACAAAAATGTCGCATTATGACTTAATGCTTTGGTAATATTCATTATGACTATAAAAATAAGCATTATAACTAAAGAGTATACTATAAAAATTGGTTTTTGTAATGCAACGATTTAGTTAATTTCCCTCATTACACTTTTCCTCGCATGCATTTGGCTTCAAACATCAGATATATATTTCTCAAAAATAATTTTGTCGCTAAACTCTGACCAAGTGTTGGGCACGATTGACTGTTTGTTGCTGAACATTTTGTATTTAATTTGAAGAACAATACCAATTACATACAATTAATCATATCCCGATTACAAGTAAGTATAATTTAGACATTGAAAGGTAAATTGTTTCCCTAAATACCTGTATTTTATTTTTAAGTGTGAACAAAAATAACGAATTTTTCTTCTATTTTGTTTTGCAGAATTGCCCCGTAATATTTCCCATAGAAATAATGTTTACTACAGTGAATAAGCATCTAAAATTGCATCACACAGCATTGTTTATATGGTATACAATTTACTATATAGCACAATTTCTGGGGTGTATTAATTTTCGATTGAAATCACTAAACAATAGAACGAATTTGACAAAATTTGGAAAATTTCTTAAAGCATATTCTTCTATAATGCTACAATTTACCTACTATTTCTCTGGAATAGCAATTATTTTTGTATTTACAAATATTAAAAGTACGGAAGATTTTCTTGGCCAGGAAATGATGCTCGATGTACTTTATACTATTGTGGTATTATCCGCAAATATGATTATAGTGAAGACTCTGAGGAAAAATCAAGAACGCATTAAAATCATCATTATTGAATTCCGCAGGATTGAGTCATATATTAGACAATTGTGTTATTGCAGTTATTATTTGAATAGGACACAAATTACCCTTATCTCCTTGCGTTGGCTATTCATTATTCTATCCTCAATGACTTCAATACTTATAAAATTTTGTCTCATACCTTCAACATGCATGCTGTTTAGTTTTTATATCATAAGCTTTGAACTTTGCTACCACGCCCACTTGTTATGTATTGTTGCCATAACGCATTATTATAGAGCTCTGAATACTTCTCTCTGCGATTATTTAATATTGCTTGCACCTGGAAAGTCACCAAAATTACCACTTAAATTGATAGAAATTGAACACCTGATTCAAAAACTTTATTTTAAAATATCCCAATGTGCTGCGCCAGTTTTGGTCTGTATTTACAGTCGTTTGTTTTTGAGTTGCACAGAACTATACGTCGGTATGGGATGTTATATCTTCGCAACACACAACACAGCAAATCGCGGTATAACTGGTCTATTGGCAGTTCCTTTCATAACCTCACAGTTTTTGGAGATTTGCATCATATCGTATGCGGCGGATATGCTTCATATGGAGCGACAACGTTTTCAAGCACAACTGCTGGAATGTGAATTGCATTTGGCCAGATATGCATACAAAAAGAGACGCATTCAAGATACTCGATATATGCTTGTATTAGAACATGAGGTATGTATGCTTCAGAGATGTGCTTTTCAAGTAGTTTATTTGAATGAAGTTTATTTTCTAAGCTACAATGGACATCTTTACATTCCAAAATAAGTTGTATTTCTGTCTCCGCTTATGGGGTCTTACTTGCCAACCGCTCAACGATACTGACCTTCCTCAATGCTACGTTAGCATTTGTAATACCTCTTATACAAGGTGTGGGGGCCGAATATATAAATAGTGGAACAATGGTGGATTGCCGCGTTGAGTATATTTGGGAAATCTTTAATTGAACTTGATATCATAACTGCCTACAAACAAATTATTAACCCTTAATCCGCCAAATCAGAAATAAAGAAGTTAGTGACTCAGAAATTTGTGTTTTTAGTTAATTTTGTTTCGAGAAACACGAATTTGAGAAACACGATGCTATTATGGCAATATTTCACATTCGAAAGTCACCAGGTGCAATTTAAATAAGACGTCATTAAAGCCGACTTACCGGATTACCAAGAAGAAATAAAGAGTGGTTGGTTTTTTTTTTATTGTAATGGGTGTTTTTTTTAGGGGTTTGTTTTTCGAATAGAGATAAAACTGGCATTTTGTGGTCAAATCTGGCAACTCTTATGTCATTTATGTTCAGTTTGGTTTGCCATTTCATCATGAACAGGTTGACAAAAGAACAACGCTTGCAAATCGTGCAAATTTATTTCGAAAATAATGGTTCAGTTCGCGAAGTTTACCGCAAGCTCCGTCCATTTTATGGTCGACATAATCGTCCATCAGAGCAATTAATTCGGTTAACCATGGGTCGTTTTCGCACTACGTTTACTCTATGTGATAATACGCATCCGCAGAGACGTCGAACAGTGCGCACCGAAGAAACAATTGCCGCTGTAGAGCAAAATGTTGAAGAGGACCCGAATGAATCGATTCGCCACCGTGCACAGCATTTGAAGCTTTGTCCATCAACTTTATGGAAGATTTTGCGCAAAGATCTTGGCTTACGACCTTACAAGATCCAGCTTGTGCAAGAATTAAAGCCGCGAGACCATGCAATGCGTCGTGACTTTGGTGTATGGACCGAAAATGAGATTGATCTCGATGCTGATTTTCATCGCAAAATTTTGTTCAGTGATGAGGCTCACTTTTGGTTGAATGGCTACGTCAACAAGCAAAATTGCCGCATTTAGAGTGAAGAGAATCCACATGAGATCCTTGAGACGCCATTACATCCACAAAAACTGACTGTTTGGTGTGCTCTATGGGCTGGTGGAGTCATTGGGCCATACTTCTTCCAAAATAATGCTGGAGAGTCAGTTACCGTTAATGGAGACCGGTATAGAGCCATGATAACCGACTATTTTGTTCCCGAATTGGATGGCATGAATGTGGATGAGTTGTGGTTCCAACAAGACGGCGCTACATGCCACACAGCGCACGTCACAATCGATTTATTGAAGGAAACATTCGATGAGCGCATAATTTCGCGGAATGAACCTGTCAATTGGCCACCAAGATCGTGTGATTTGACACCATTGGATTATTTTCTTTGGAGATATGTGAAGTCGCTCGTCTACGCCAACAAACCAGAAACGTTAGGGGACTTGGAGGCTAACATTCGTGGCGTTATTGCCGACATACGGCCCCATATGCTCGAAAAAGTGGTTGAAAATTGGACCTGTAGAATTGGCTTTATTCGAGCCAGCCGCGGCGGCCACATGCCCGAAATCATATTTAAACATTAATGGCATAAAATTATCCTTCCAATAAAGCCAAATTGATGGACATTAAAACAATTTTCTTGTGTTTTATTTCAATTCGAAGTTCTATACCTCTAAAAAAAACACCCTTTATAAAATAAAGTTGGTTTTTATTCATTCATAAGGTATTTTATATATAAAAAAGAAAAATAAAAGTAAGCTTCGAGAAGGTACAAAAAATACAATATTCACATAGTCGCATTTTTAACAAACTGAATTATTTTTTTATTATGATACTCATAAAAACATTTTCTTATCATGGAGCAGCATATTTGTATGTCGCATTTTGTGCATTTACATTTTGTATCGGTTTTTAAAGTTTGTTTCCTCTTGTCTGTTGTTTATAAAGGAAAATGATCATATTTTCTTTCCAACAGTAGAATTAGGAGGTTCAGCATTTACAGCAGGTCTTCCAACTGGTCGTTTTTCTTTGATGTTGCAAAGAGAAATAGCTATTTCTTCACGAAAAAGGGCGAGTTTTAAAGAGCTTACGGATTTCATTTAAAAGAAAAACACAGAAAATTTAAAGAAATGTATGAAATCTTTATTTGAGTCTATAGAACAATCTATATAATTCAATGTTTAAAGATGATTTCATGTAAATGTTGACCGCGGCTACGCCTCAAATGGTTCATACGCTGGGTATAATTTTGTCATACTCTCTCCGGTACATATCGGCCGGTATCTCACGAATAAATTCTTCAATATTTTCTTCCAGTGCTTCAACCGTTGCGAGCTTATCCCTATAGACATGAGCCTTAAGATGGCCCCACAAAAAATAGTCTAAAGGCGTTTAATCACACGATCTAGGCGCCCAATTGACCGGTCTGTTGTCAACACATAATCTAGCTGTTTTCGGTAGTGAATTCAATCGATCATTGAGCAAGTTTTGCAATTTTCTTATCCGAAACAAGGGATCATAGCCAAGTTGACCTATTTTTTTGTAGACTAAACCAACGCTCAGGGGATGCCCCCTATAAATGCGAAAGCATTGTGTTGATTCGGAAGAAGGGTGATAGTTACTTGGAGGGTGGAAAGATGGAGTAGTGTCGGTGAAGATTAGTTTTAAATTTACATAGTTCAAAACTATCGGGAAACACGCTCGCAGGGAGATTGTTCCACAATTTTATTGTACGACCGAAGAGCGAATTATCTCGGTAATGCGAGATTCTATTGGGCATCAAGGCAAAGGTATAGGGATGGGCTTGGTGCGCTGCCCGAGTGGACCTGGGAAACACACGAGCTGGTGGCGTCAGGTCATGTATCTCCCTTGAACACTTCCCATGGTAGTACCTATACAAAAGGCTAAGGCACCCAACATTGCGTCAATGCCCAAGAGAGTTGAGAGAAGATGAAATGTTTTCATCTTCTATCAGATATATCGCACGTTGTTGAATTCGGTCCAGAAGCTCCAAATAAGATCTTGAAGCTCCTGCCCAAATGTGCGAATTGTACTCCATTTTCGGCCTAATATCTGAGGCATAGATCATGCGTAGGTCAGTTGGAGTGAAGTATTTTTTACACCGTTTTAAAAAACCTAAGCACTTGGCCGTTTCTTTCGACACATCAAAAATGTGATTGTTCCAGCGTAGATCAGATCTAATTAACATGCCCAGAACGTCAAGAGCATCTGACTCCGCAAGATCAAGAGCATCTGACCCGTTCATATTGAGGGGTGCTAAGGGGCAATTCACTCGTTTGTGAGTTAACAGACAGCACTGGGTCTTGCTAGCATTAAACTTAACTCTATTAGCAAGTCACCACTCGGAGTTTTTTTCCAAGTCATTAAGCAGTGTGTCATTCATATGTTGCCTCTTTCTCTCAATCTCCAAAGAGCTCGGGCGTTTTTTGAAAGAATTTAAATGACAAATGCTGCTGTCATCCGCAAACGAATGAATTGGGTTATGAGTCAACGACAGAAGGTCGTTGATAAAAACCAGAAACAAAGTCGGCGATAGGACTGAACCCTGGGCACTCCAGCAACAATGGCATGTTCACTGAACGAAATGCCGTCAACCACGACTCGAATCGACCTCTCCTTAAGAAAACATGTGATCCATCGAGCAAAGTTACCACCAACACCATATGCAATTAGTTTTGACACGAGCGCTTTATGCCACACTCGGTCAAACGTCTTAGAAATATCCAAAGCAACAACCCTTCTTTCACCAAAGAAGTGAACACATTGGTTCCATTTCTCCGTGAGGAAAGTCATTAGGTCACCAGTAAAACGAGCCCTTCGGAAGCCATATTGACGGTCGCTCAGCAATACGTTGCGCTCCAGGTAGTTCATAAGGTGGAAGTTTATTACACTCTCCATGACTTTAGAGAGCGTAGAGCATATCGCTATGGATCGGTTTGTTCTCAGGGTTCGTGGCATCGCCCTTCTTAGGTACCGGCTGAACATTCGCAACCTTCCAACAAGATGGAAATACTCCTGTCCTGTATGAGATGTTGAAAAGGTTACGCAAAGGTCGAGCCTGTGTAGAAACACACATTTTAAGCACAATTGGTGGTATACCATCGGTGCTAGAAGATTTGTTTATGTTGAGGTTTGCAAGTACTCTTTTTACTGCTCTCGTCCGAAAATATATCTCCTGCATCGAAGACGATCTATTCTCTCTAGAAGGCGGTGGCTGATTGCTAGCCGGAATTGTGGAATTTTGTGCAAACATTTCAGCCAATAGGTTCGCTTTATTAGCCGAGTCAGTGAAGATTTGGTCACCCTTTAAAAGAGCAGGAATCGACAAGGACGTCTGATTTTTAACTCTTTTAACGAATAACCAAAAGTTTTTGCTCCCTTTAGGGCAGAGAAGAACCTGTTCTCGAATGCGAGTTTCGTGAAGAAACTTTTCGCGTTTTAAAACTGCATTACAGCGATTCCTAGCCTCAATGCGAAGTCTTCTGGTATCAGCATTCTTGTTGGAATGTCAATTCTGAAAGACTTCCTCTTTAGACCCGACTGCAATCCTGCAAATCTCATCAAACCAGGAGTGGTCTTTTGGTTTAATACTTCTCATTTTACTGGGGATGAAAGACCTCATGCCCAATAAAATTATTTCTTGTACCATAAGAGCCGCGGCATTTACATTTCTATCAACAAAACATAATATCCAATTGAAATTTCGGTAAAAATTATTTAACGCAATCCAATTTGCTCTTCCATAAAACCAAGCGATCCTCTTCGGGGCCTTAGGCGTAGAAGTGCATAGGTTAGAATATGGAATTTTTAGAATCTCGAATTTCTTCAAAGGCTTTGTATTTTGAATTATAGGAAATGCATATCTTCCCCAATAGCTTTCGAGTTTTGAATATTTGTACACAGACATGCACAACAATATGCCTATGTAGTTGTTTAAATCTGCAACTTTTATGGAAAATTTTGTTGCAAGATCTTCATTATGCGCTGCATTGCATAATTCATTACGCACCAATTCCATTATTTCAGGTGTAAAAAATATTGGAAATATTACAATGGTGTACTTAAGATTTTGATTGCATTTGGTAGTTCACAATTTCCTCTAAAGCAATTGCATTGGTGTTGTCTTCCACATTAAAAGACTCTTCATTCGAAAAGACTCTTTTGATTTTACCAGTAAAACCACCTGCACCTGGTAAAATTCTAGGACCAGTGGACTCCTTAGTTGGTAATGGTAACCTTGGTCTTTTTCGTGGTATGGATGATGCTACTGATGATAGAGCTTCTGCTGATGTTGATGGAGCTACACAAAGTTTGTCGTCAGTTGCACTTATATTTACGGATAAATTTAACGTTGGAATAAAATCATCTGTTGTGTCTGAAATTGCCATTTGTAGGACACAGTTATTGATAATTTCCTGATTTTCTGGCGTTATTTTAACATAGTCGGGGTAATGGTAGTCGTCATCATTATCAAAATCACCACCACTTAAACTTTCATCACCATCATCATTTTCACCAACCTATCCCACAAATTCAAAAAATGTGGTATTTCAAAACTAATGTCACTGGCGAGGCAGAACGAGCGATCAGACATTTGGAATTGACAGAAGATAACTGTAATATGTCATGGGCAGGATTAGAAGAACTTCAGCTATTCTACAACGACTACTAGCTCTCCCAAATATCACGTCAGAAGCCAAAGCCATAAGGAACTTTCATGATACCATTCATGAGAGCTTGGCCGTTTTACTTCACATCTTGATAAAGAAATTGGATCATCAGAGTCACATGTTATACAAGCAGTATCTGCAAGACCCTAGAGAGTTACTATAACCAATTTTCTTAGTTTTCTCAAGAAACATTTCAAAGCTGTGGAAGCTATGGAAAACCACAACAGATATCAAAAGGTACCATCACCGAAAGAAAATCAGAGATTAGCATTATCAACATTGACGTCAAATTCATGCAAACTTTGTAACGAAAAAGGCCACCCGATGTTTTACTGTTAAAAATTTAAACTCCAAATGACACCTTCAGATCGTCTCAAATGGGTTCAATCACAAGGCCTATGTGGAAATTGCTTAAAATCAGATCATAAATCAAAACAATGTAAACAAGGATCTTGCAAAAAATCTAATAAAATGTACAAAACTTTATTACATTAGGAGCAACGCAACCAGCCCCAACAATCTATAAAAACATCAGCAGCAGCATCGACTGTAGATACTTCTACAGATACGTCTTTGGTTATAATTTCGGCTAAAAATAATCGAAACCATTCAGAAGCACATGATTATGTACTTCTAGCAACAGCTAAAGTAAGAATTGTGGCCAACAACGGGCAGACATGTAAAGTTTGTGATGTGCTTGACTCGGGATCACAGGTCATTTTAGTGACTTACACAAAGACTTAGCAACAGGCTGTCACTATCAACAACAAATTCAATACTGTCAATAGAAGGAGTTGGGACGCAAACTAAAATTTCCACTTCACGTGTCAATGTTGTTTTAGAAACACGGCTTGGACACTTCGCAACAAGATAAGAAGCCTTCGTTCTTACTAAAACAATCCCAGCTCCTTCAAGAGAACCTTCAAGATAAATAAATGTCAAGGACTTGGAGATTCCGGAGGATAAAGATCTAGCAGACCCCCAATTTTCCAAGCCCTAATACATTGACGTCCTTATTGAAGCAGAATTCTATCATGAACTACTACGTCCAGAAAAATTGTCATTACGAAACGGCTTACCTTTGCTCCAAAATCCTGTTTTGGGGTGGATAATCATTGGAAGATCAAAATCTAAAACAATCGAAAATGTGACATGTGCCATATTTGCAGATAAAAATAAAAGGTTGGCCGAAATTTTAGAAAGATTTTGGAGATTTGATGATTTCAATAAAAAAACAAAGACCTTAACAGCAGCAGAATCACTGTGTGGGACGCATTTTGCAAATACCGTATCAAGAAATCAACGAGGGAGATTAGTGGTTCGACTTCCGTTTTCTGACAAGCCGTCATCATTAGGAGACTCTCAAGTGCAAGCCGAAAGTCGCTTTAAGTCAATGGAAAAAAGACTCAAGAATAATCCTACAATTCGAACCGAATTCGTAAAGTTCATGCAAGAATATGAAGCTTTAGGACAAATGCGCAAGATTCAAAATCAACACATTCCATCATCAAATAACTTCATTCCTCACCAATGTGTGTTAAAGCCGGATAGTAGTACAACCAAGCTACGAGTCATGTTTGATGCTTCGGCAATAACATCTTCAGGGCTGTCGCTCAACGATATCTTACAAAAGGGGCCAACCGGTTTCAGGGGGCCAACCGGAACAGTTTCAGATTTCATCGTTTCGTGTTTACCGCTGATATAGAAAAGATATATCGACAAATTCTAGTGCATTATGATGATACACCACAGCCACTGATATTCTAAAGAAAAAATGTGTTTGAAGATCTTCAGTACTACTGATTACAAACTGTTATATACGGTACAGTTTACAAAACATGTCTATTCCATATGGTGCACAAACAATACGCTATGATTTCCATGTTGATGACTGTTGAGGCGGCACGAACAACATTACAACAGTTTTAGAAACTCAACAACAAATCACAACTATATTGCAGGAAGCTGGCTTCAAATTACGAAAATGGTGCACAAATCATTCTCGACTTTTAGCTGGTATACCGCATGAGGACCAAGAAATTAATCTTGACCTAGATGACAACTCAAATGAAACTATCAAAACGTTGGGACCATTTGGCGCCCAAACTCAGACAAATTGTGGGGAAGTGCACAGATAAATGAACAAAAACAAATCACGAAAAGAGCAGTAGCATCAGATTTGGCGAGAAGCCTTGATCCACTAGGAATATGAGTAAAATCAAAGATTTTAGGCAGAAACTATGGGAACTAATTCTTCAATGAGACCAAAAGTTACTTGCACAGCTTCTGCAGCAACAGACACAATTCAGAAATGATCAACTTACGAACAACAGTATTAAAACATCTAGACACATATTTAATGGCCGAGTTCCAGAAAATATACATATTGACACTCTTGTTAATGCATTTGAACAAGCGTATAGAGCTACATACAAGGATAAAACTATAACAACACCAATACTTTGTGCCAAATCTAAGGTTGCGCCAATGAAAAAATTATATTATCAATACCTCCACTAGAACTATCAGCTACTGTACTTGATGCAAATCTCACAAACCGTGTAAAAAGAGATCTAAAATATACCAACCTTTCGTCGTTTCTATGGTCAGATTCGGAAATTGTGCTATCATGGATTCAGCCCTCATCATCTACCTTACATACGTTTGCACAAAATCGAGGAGGTGAACAGTAGTGGAAGAAGCCAGAAGAAAAATTACCTGATATTTCACTACATTGACAGTAGTGTCTTTCAAGCAGAAATTTTTGCGATCGAGAAAGCAGCTACGACCACCCAATCAAATAACATCAATCCATCAAGGATTACAATCTTTGTGGACAGCCAGGCTGCGATAAAAGCACTCCGCAGCGAAACAACTTAATCGAAATCTGTACTGAGCTGCCGGCAAGATCTCATCAGAATCAGTCCTCCCCACAAGATCAATATCTGCTGGGTCCCCGGGCATCGTGAAACGGGTAGAGGGAAACGAAATAGCAGACAGACTGGCTAGGGAGGGCTCTGAACTGGAAAGAAGTTCTGTGATTGGGTCGATCATGTCTCCAATCGGAGAATTCAAAAAGAATATAAATGATAAAGCCAGAAATAACACAAATAACTCTTGGTCAAATAGAGACGACTGTGTTATCTCTCGCCATCTCTGGCCTAAACTCTGCGAAAAAAGGACCCAATCCCTACTTTCAATGAGTAAAAATGAAACTCGCATCTTAATAGGGGTCCTCACGGGGCATTGTTGTATAGGCACAATGGCCTCGCGACTAGGAATCCCGCACCCAGACTTCTGCAGAATCTGTGGAGATGTCGAGGAAACAGAAACCATCAAGCATCTACTTTGTGAGTGTCCTAAACTCCAACAACGCCGACTTCGCCACATGGGAAGCAGAGTGTACGGAGAACTGCAAGAGCTCGTGGACGTACCACTGATGGATCTTTCCAAATTTGTACGGAGCACCGGTTGGTTCAACCAACCTTGCTCCAGTGCCTAAGATTCTATTTGGTTTTGCCACAGTAGGTCCACAGACATAGGGAACCACAATGGACCAATAGGCCCCCTTGTAAGGTTGCCCTTCCCTCCAAACCTAACCTAACCTAATGACATCACACATCAGTGGAGTGATCTTGAAACTATAGTTTATAAAAATGATCATCGGAATTCGTTTCGATTCCTTGTACACACCGTTGGTTATTTACGACGCCCATTTCTTCGCCAAAGGTCAGAATTTTTAGCACTATCACCATTATAGCTACGATCAGCCTTAATTAGGATATTAAAAACGGACAAACGAACCAACTTGAGAACCTCCTCCTTTTTGAAGTCGGTTAAAAACGGTTCAAGCCTCAGAATTCAGTGAAGAAATAAAGGACCTTATGAAGTTTAAGTCCGTTCGAAACTCCAGCTCTTTGGGCAATCTGGCACCCTTCATTGCCAAGTTGGGAATTTTATGTGTTAGTGGACGCCTTGAATCATCGTTGCTACCGTATGATGCAAAACATCCCATGGTGTAACCTTACAATGACACCATATGCATATTGAATTTCCAAATGAAGCACGAAGAAAACAAACACTGTGGATCACAGGCACTGTTAAATATCATGCGGTAAAACTTCTGGCCTATTAAAGGAAAAATTACAGCTCGAAACATCATTTACACTTGTATACGGGGTGTTTCATGCCAGATCGGCCTCGACTGGTCAGACATGTTTCCTTTTAGTTTAAAATTTTCAAGGATAATGGACTGATATGAGAAATAAAAAATCGCCAAATTTTTAATGCACTCTTTTAGGTTTTACAGTGAAAAAAAGTACTGTAAAAACTACAAGAGTGGATTAAAAAATCGACATTTGAGGATTTTTTATTTCTCATATTAGTCTGTCATCCTTGAAAATTTAAAACAAATCAGAGACATGTCTGACCGGTCGAGGCCGATCTGGCATGGAACACCCCATGCAATGTTCAAAAGCAAAGCCTAAGCTTTTTGGGGAGCTCATGGGCACATTACCCACCGATCGAGTCACTCAATCTTGGCAATTTCTAAATTCCGGAGTGGATTACTGTGGCCCCTTCTGGATCCACTATAAAATTAGAGGAAAGAAGCCAACAAAGGTCTACTTAGCCATATTTTGCTGTTTTCCACAAAGGCGGTGCACTTGGAATTGGTTAGTGACCTTACAACGAACGGTTTTATTGGAGCACTAAATCGTTGAATCAGCAGGCGAGGCCGCTGTCAAAAATCTATAATGCGACAATGAAACTAATTCTGTTGGAGCTAAAGGGCAGCTAGCTGACCTTGAAGAAGCAATACATGCACAGAAATCTAAGGAAGCTATTATACGAAGGAATACAATTTCATTTCATTTCCCCAAGAGCTCCACACTTTGGCGGACTATGGTAATATGAAGCTATTAGTAATGAGTGTCTCGATTTCGTCACTCACGTATGAAGAACTGGAAACAGTCGTAGTCGAAGTAGAAGCCATTTTGAATTCACAACCACTGACACTGATTTCGACAGAGCCCAATGATTTAACAGCATTAACACCAGGACATTTCTTGATTGGCGAGACACTGACGGCCCTTGTTCATCCACATGTACTACATCAATCAATGTTAAATTCACTTGCTCACTGGAAGGAAGTCTCTAGAGTAAAACATGAATTTTGGACACGGTGGTCAAAAGAATATTTAAATTAACTCCAACAGCGCAGTAAATGGACAAGGAAAAAAATTAATTCGAAAGAAGGTACAATGGTTATTATAAAACATGATAATCACCAATCGTGAAATGGCCAATAGGACGTGTAATCAAAACCTTTACAGGAAACAATGGTTTAATTCGAGTTACGGGACTAAAAACATCTCACGGAACGTATAAGCGACCTGTGCATCTACTAGCTCCATTACCAACAATTTCATCAGATTATCAGAACTCCGAACCAATATCAGAGTGTACAAACTCACTCCAGGGTAGCATACCTTCAAATCGCTTACAAAAAAGAGAAACACTCAGCCCTCAAAGTGTGTCAAGAAAAATAATTCGCTTAGATCCAAACCAACTGTTAACTTTATTGGCACTAATATTGCTTCCAGTTGCACTATGTTCATCAATAAGTCAACAAAGATTCTCGAATAAACCAGGTATATATTTCGAAGGATTTGACACTGCAAATGGCATCGTCAGAAAATGGAAAATCACCTATATACAGAGAGATTGAAATTCTTCGAAACAGCACCACAGTTCTTGAACAGTTGCGTCTACTACTTGAGCAACAAACAATGTGTCTGGAACTTGTGAAACAGTATCTTGTGAAACCATAAATATTGATTTACAAACTGATGAGAAGATGCTGATGAAGCGGCGAAAAAGCAGAGAGGCCATCAACATTGTTGGAAATCTGGCTAACAAACTTTTTGGGGTGTTAGTCTCGGAGTATGTGGAAAATATTTCAAAAACCAACAACCAGATTAATAGCAACGAAGAGATCTTGTCAAACATGATTCAAAACCAGACATCAGTCATTGATTCAACTTTAAATATAGTCAGTTGAGAGACAGAAGCCATCGCACTCAAAATAAACATCGAACTTTCATTAATGGCCTCGAACATAGTAAAAATTGAAGCCGCTATATTTGATGTATTAGCCGATACTCGACACGGTAGAATCAACCCACTTTTAATAACGCCACAACAGCTCCAAGAACAAGTAATGAAGATAAGAGGGCACCTATCGCTGAACCTTCGACTCCCTTTAGATCAATATGATGTGCTCGACTTCTATGAATCACTATCGTCTCAAAATGGCATCAGACAGAACCATATTATATTTATAATAAAATTACCATTGACTGATAATGAGCATTTTAACCGATTCCTGTTATTACCAATAATACAATGCTACAAATACGACCGCAAACATATGTATTAGCTATCACATCGCATCGTGATCAATATTGTGCATTAACTGATGCCGGTCTTAAGGCTTGTGTGACCATCAAACCAACAATAAACCATCTGCTTTGCTCGGATAAACAAGTAAAGTACCGTCAGGGATCACACGCGTATTCGTGCGAAATCAACATGCTAAAAAACAAAACCGATCCCACTCTCATTATGGAAGAAATCAAAACTGACACTAATTGGCAACCATTACAACATACAAATCAATGGTTAATTGGATCAAAATTTATAACACAACTTACTGCAGTTTGTAATGACGTCACAGAATTATTAGAATTACAAGGATCAAATTTGCTTACTCTACACGATGATTGTATGCTTAAACACCACACTGCAACCATTCAAACTCATCAATTGTTCACAGACACTCTATATGTATCACATGTTGCTTTTAGTGAACTGTTGGTGAGGAACATTTCCAAAACACGTTTACTCTATAATTACTCTACTCGCCTTTGGATCTGAGCAATGAATTACAAGAATTCAAGAAGAACAGCTTCACGAAACCATCAAGACAAATAAAATCATTGAATTGCCTCAACAGTTTGCTGACTGATCTGCGAACGAAGTTGTCAACAAATGAGAGTCTGTATCTCAAACGATGTTGATTGCCGACTCTTACGGCAAGCTTACGTTTCTTACGTCATTGAAACTGTTATACACAAGCAGTTGTCAAATTTAGCACTACCAGATCAACGAATGTAGAAGTTAGTGTTGTGTATTTTCTTTTGTGAAATGAAGAGTACACTGAGTATATTTCTGTTTAGCATTTATTTTCCTTATATCATTATGTCTTTGATATAAAATTCTACATATCACATAGTTTTATGATACAGTATGACGGCATAGGATGATAGTATGGTATGCTATGGTATTTTATGGTACGTATGGTATAGTATGATATGGATGATGGGTTTGGTGTGATTGTTTTGGTGTGCTTGTTGGGGTTAAAGTTTCACTTCTACCCTGCGTGGCAGCCACATACAAATTTCTTTGAAGTGATAACTTCTTTAGGCGCGTTTGGCAATTTCTGATCAGTGATTTTCTCGATTTAATCGTCAGCATACAGTTAGATTCTGCCACTGCTTTTGTATGTTCCAACCAGTGCACTATGGTCCCAATGACAGGTTTTTGAGGCAAAAAGTCAATTTTGAAAGTCAATCATTTGAAAAAAATAATAACGGAATTTTATATTTAACACTTTGAAACACTCAACTGTTAAATATTAGAGTCAGGTGGCAACCCTTGACGACATGCCGAGCTGTCAAAGTTGTCATGTTTTCTTTGTTACATTTTCTGACATTCAATCATAAACAAACAACAAAGGAATTTGGCTCACCAAACAAGCACTGTGAAGATTATAATAATTTTGTAAAATGGAAAACACTTGTGAAGGTATGCAAATTAAAATGTTATTAAAAATTGAAACAAAAAAATATGTGGTAAATAATAGTTTGTATCAACATGTGTTGTATTTTTTGTGCAGTTTGTGTTGTCGTCCATAGGTTCTTTGGAGTAGAACTATGTTTATCGGAGAGTATCCGTGAAAAAATTTATGTGTGGGGAAAGGTAATAATATGTACTAAAAGTTTTTAGAAAAACGATCTGCCCCAATCTGCCGTTTTTTATAAAAATCTATTTCCAGATAATGTAAAACTTAAAAATTTGGATATTTTTAACTTTTGGTTGGAAAATGATAGAAAACCCAATAATGTTATCAACTGGATTTCTGCGAAATTTAATAGAAGTGTCAATGACAACTGTATGACGACAGTGAAAAATCAAATTAATAATAATAAAAACAACAGTGGGTTAAAAACCGGAGGACCACGAAGCGTTTTCTGGAAAATGAAAGAGTGTGGTTATCTCGTAAGACTGTGTTCAAACTATTAGAAAGGGATGGTGCAAAGAAAAAAGGCCGTCCTTATGTGGGTTATGGTGAGGGAAGTGAGCGACAAAAAAGAAAAATGGCTTCAGAAGTGTCGTCCGAACAGGGAAATGATGCCATGCTTTTGATTCATGCTGCTTCTATTTCTGCTAATTTAGCAAAAGAAAATGATTTAAATTTTATTTTAAAGAAAGCTGCCTCGTCTCCATTAGAAGCAACTAGAATGAGAAAAAAAATAACTTCTAACGAGAAAATGCCATTACCGCTCTCCCCTGAAGAAGCATTAAGCTTTTTGCTAGAGAATAGTTTAACAAAACAGCAATATACTAACATAAGACAGATGTGCAAGTCAAGAAACTGTGATATTTTCCCCAGTTGCAATAGTATTCTAGAGAGCAAGTTGGCATGCAGACCCGATGGATTAACGGTAACGGATTCATCAGCATATATTCCTCTCCAAAGTTTAGTTGATCATACAGCAAAAAGAAATTTGTCATGCCAGGAAGAAGTTCTGCTGCAAATGGATGAAGTCAATGAAATAAATTTTGTTTTAAGTTACGGTTTTGACGGTTCCACAGGACAGAGTGCATTCAAACAAATATTTACCAGCAATTCCCCGGAAAGTTTAGATAACTCGCTCTTTGTAACGTCAGTTATACCATTAAAAATAGTCACATCAAGTAATGCAGTCGTTTGGAATAACCGTACTCCTCAATCAGTCCGTTTTTGCCGACCACTTAAAATTGAATTTATAAAGGAAACTAAAGAGCATATATTGAAAGAAAAAGCAAATCTTGATGTGGAAATATCAAATATTAAGCCTATGGAATATTATATGGTAAACAGTAGAAAGATCACTGTAAACTACGAGCTTATTATGAGTTTAATTGATGGAAAAGTGTTGAACGTACTAACGGGAACAAAGAGTACTCAGTCGTGTCCAATATGCGGTGGAAATCCGAAACAGTTTTTGTCGATAAAAGATTTAAGCTCATCGGTGTTTCAGCCAAAATCGAATACATTAAAATATGGTATAAGCCCATTACACGCCTGGATTCGATGCTTCGAATTTGTCCTTAATCTTTCATATAGACTTAATATTAAAAAATGGCAAATTCGGAGTGCTGAGGATAAACTTCTTATGCTAAAGAGAAAGAGTGAAATTCAAGAACAATTTTGGCAAAACATGGGCCTTCATGTCCATAAGCCAAAAACTAATGGGAGTGGCTCCACAAACGACGGCAATACGGCACGAAAAGCATTTTCTAATCCGGAACTATTTTCTTCTATAACCAACATTAATATCGACTTTTTAAAACATTTACATATAATTCTTATCACCATTAACTCTGAATTTGAAATAAGTGGCGACCACTTAAAAAAATTTTGCGGTGAGACTGCAGATATTTATTTTAAAAATTATGAATGGTACCCAATGTCAGCGACATTACATAAAATTTTAGCACATTCTTATCAAATATTGCAAGCGTCAATCGTACCTCTCGGATGTGCTGGTGAACATGCTTCTGAGGCGAGAAACAAATTTTATAAAAAAGACCGCATGGAGCACGCACGAAAGGATTCTAGGGAGCATAATATAATGGATGTTTTTAACAGGGCCCTGGATTCTTCTGACCCATTATTATCAAGTATATATCTGAAAAATCGTCTTTCAAAAAAGAGAAGTTTGCAGTTGCCAAGAGAAGTTATTTCTCTTCTTAAGATTCCTGAAATCCATGAGTATCAACTGCCAAGTACGTCAAATGCAGCTATAAATAAAGATATTTCATATTCTGAAGAGGACGAAGAGGAATCATTTTATTTTAATTTCGAATTAGAAGTTGATGAATCAGAAAAGTGTCAAGTAAAAATTTATTACAAAAGCCAGTTTTTTGTACGTATTAATTAAATTTTCTCTTTTTAGATTGATTCATGATACCTTTACAATCCAAACACCATTCTTTTTTAAGTAAATTTCTGAAATGTTTTAACGAATTATTTTGTGATTTTAAGTTAGTTGCTAAATATATGTCATATCAAACAGAATGATACAATTTTCGCTAAATTTCAAAGAGAGCTCTCACTGGAGGTGGGCGTGGCAGTAGGCGGATTGACTTGAAATGTTTACAAAAATTATTGGTGAGAATTATAGTGCGTTAATTGAAAATTAGACAATAATAAATTCCCCGTGATTTTCAACCGCAGTGTCACTATAATCAACCTACTGGAAATGGGCGTGGCACTGCTCGATTGACTTGAATTTTTTACTGAAAACTTAAAAACACGTTATAATCATCTGTACGAAATTTCAAAGATCTAGCTGGTTCCTGTGATTTATTGCCTCAAAACCTTGTCATTGGGACCATAGTGCAGTGATCTGCAACGAGTCATGTTTTTGTGACTTGTAGTGATTCATTCAAAACCGAGTAGTATACATACACATCAAACAAAAACCAGCACTACTACTCGAATCACTTTTTCTACAGAAAGTAACACATAGTTCAATGTTTGATTCGTCAATCGAACGTCAAAGTGCAACCAAATACTCTTCAACATCAAACTACTTGTTATGAATCATAACAAGTGCTCATAGCTCAAGAAAAAGTCCCATAGCTCATTAGGAATACTTGATTATTTTTCTATGAAAACGCAGTGACTACTTTTGAACTAGAAGAGTATAAGGGTAACACCGAATTGTATTTAATGTTTTTTTTTAATATTGTTTTTAATAATTACAAATCAAACTGAAATTCTTTACTTAAGTCAAAGTTGGTAACGCTGGAAAAGTCATGATCATTTATTTGAAATACGTGTACATAACTTATTAGAAGCGAGTCATGATCATACCGACTACTTACGACACCGAGTCGGAGTATGAAGCATGAAGCATTGGAGTTAAGTTGCGTGTTATGAATATTGCAATGCTTATTTTACATGCTTTTCCTATGGAAGTGTATGTGGTGAATATGTCGCAACGAAAATGCTCGACCGCAATGTGGCAACGGCAATGTTGCTGTCGTTGGTTTAAATCTATTTCTGCATGCAACAAGTGCAGCCCTTTTTTGTTTTTGCTCAGTTGCTCTCAATTTTAACATAAGACAGATATTTTTTTTTTTGTTATTTCGGTGTTAGCTTTGGTTAACGACAAACTTTAAGACTATTAACGCAGGTAGTATGAAAAATTTTGTGCGGAAGCATTCTGCCATATATGATCTTTATGATTGTTGCGCCGCGTTCAAAATAATCAAGCCGCACACGACATTACAACATTTTTATATTCACCTCATGTTGCACGGCTGCAGCCGTCGTCAATGTGTCTAGCTTATTTATCTTACTGTGCGGCCGAATACTATTGTTCGTTCTTTGTTCGTACGTTTCACGAAGTTGCTTATGGCGTAGATGTGATAGCATTGCGTCGGCAGCAAAAAGCAGCCTATTCACATGTGGATAGGAAATTCGAAAATGCCTTTCACTGCCTTCACGACAACTTTGAACAATTATAACAAAACCACGCACAAACTGACGTCACTAAAATAATAAAACATCGCTGTATGTGTATTTTTATTAAATCCAGTAAGAATATAACTCCTCACTAGATTTAACTTATTTTGAACATTCTCTAATCATTAAAACTATCCGATCCAACATAACCGTTTTTAGTAACCATACCATAACCAGTCTTTCTCTTAAACAAATTTACTAAAATATTTTATTTAAGTATTTTTACGTTTTCCCATCACTGAGGACAGAATTTTTTTCATGTCTAAGCTCTTATTCTTTGGATACAACATATGCTTGATTATCGTTTAAACTCATCATAATAACTTGAAATTGATATAATTGCTTAGGTAATAAACATTATTATTGTATGCTACAACAGTTCATTTGTGTAATGTAGCAATTTTTGGCTTTCCGCTCCCCCCACCCCTCCACTAATTGTTTACAAATCTACGACTTCTGATATAAGAACCAAAATTCTCGTAAATAATTATCGCTGAACTCTGGCCATGTGCCGGTGGTATACTTATTGCGTCTGAATTTTAAATTTGAATAACAATATCTCGATTGTAAGAAAGTGTAATTAAGACATTGGAAGGTAAGCCCGTTTCCAAAAATATCTAGATTTACTTTAGTGTAAACAAACTTCATAAATTTTTCTTCCATTTATTTTTGCAGAACAGCATAATAATCTCCACAGAAATAATGTTTACTACAGTGAGTAAACATCTAAAATTGCATCGCACATCATTGTTTATATGGTATACAATTTACTATATAGCACAATTTTGGGGATGTATTAATTTTCGATTGAAATCACTAAACAAAAGAACGAATCTGACAAAATTTGAAAAATTTCTTAAAGCATATTCTTCTATAATGCTACAATTTGCCTACTATTACTCTTGGTTTGTAATTATTACTATTATTGCAGTTGACACTCAAGAATTATTCTCTAAAAGTACGAAATCTTTTCGGGCCCAGGACATGATGCTCGGTGAACTTTATCTTATTGTGGTATTTTTCTCAAATGTTATTATAGTGAAGACTCTGAGGAAAAATCAAGAACGCATTAAAATCATCATTACTGAATTCCGCAGGATTGAGGCATATATTAGACAATTGTGTTATTGCAGTTATTATCTGGATGGAACACAAATGTGCCTTATCTCCTTGCGTTGGCTATTCATTATTTTCACCTCAATGACTTCACATCTGATAAAACTCATTTTCAGACCTGAAGCATTTATGCTGCTGAATTTTTATGTCATAAGTTATGAACTTTGCTACCACGCCCACTTATTATGTATTTTTGCCATAACACATTTTTATAGTGCTCTGAATACTTCTCTCTGCGATTATTTAATATTGCTTGTAAGAGCACCTGGAAAGCCACCAAAAGTTCCACTCAAATTGATAAAAATTGAACGTCTGATTCAAAAGCTTCACTTTAAAATATCCGAATGTGCTGCGCCAGTTTTGGTCTGTATTTACAGTCGTTTGTTTTTGAGTTGCGGTGAACTATACGAAGGTATGGGATGTTATTTCTTCGCAACACATCTGAGTACAGCAAATCGCCGTAAAAGTGGTCTTTTGGCAGTACCTTTCATAATCTCACAGTTTTTGGAGATTTACATCATATCGTATGCGGCGGATATGCTTCATATGGAGCGACAACGTTTTCAAGCACAACTGCTGGAATGTGAATTGCATTTGGCCAGACATGCTTACAAAAGAAGGTGTATTCAAGATGCTCGACGCATGCTTCTATTAGAACATGAGGTATGTATGCTCAAGAGATGTGCTTTTCAAGTAGTTTGTTTGAATAAAATTTATTTTCTAAGCTACAATGGACATCGTTACATTCCAAAATAAGTTGTATTTCCGTCTCCGCCTATGGTGCCTTACTTGCCAACCGCTCGACAACACTGATCTTCCTCAATGCTATGTTAACATTTACATTACCTCTTGTACAATATTTGGTGGCCGAACTTAAAAAAAATGGACATTTGATGGAATGCCGCGTTGAATATATTTGGGAAATCTTTAATTGAACTTTAAACCCTAACTGTCTACAAATAATGAACCCTCAATCCGCCAAATCGGTATTATTATATAAAAGGCTTATCACGTATTTTCGTGTACGCTAAACTACTTTTTTTAAACTTTTTTTTTTTAAAACCTACCCTAAAAAGTTATTAAAATTTGAAATTAAATACTATCTAAAGAACTTTATAGAAAATTATTCATAAACGCTGCATTAAGCAGTACAAAGCTTTTTCTTTCTTTTCCATCGTGTGTTTAAAAGCTCTTTTTTATTATTAGGAAGCCTATAAGCATGATCGAAAAAATGAGCTAATGAAGCGACAACAACGTAAATTTTAAAATAGACTGAATCTATCCTTTTTTATGAAATTCCCTACAGTAAAATGTTTAAAATAAATTAATTGGTAAGCATGAGAATATTTACATAAATATTCATCTGTATCGATCGCGTAGTACCCTTTCGAGGTAAGCGAGAATTCGTCTTTATACGAAAACACGAAAGAGTAACTGAGACAAATGCTGTTGCTGTTTTCGACTCAGACTCTGTGCTGCAGTAGCAGCAGTGCTGCCACCTCTTATCAATTAGCTGATAAAAAGCTTTTATTAGCAGTGTTGCTCAGCTCACATTACAAAGGTTGAAGTTTTGATAAAACACTTATCAAGATCCATTTTTGGACGACAAAATAATGGCTATGCTAATTTGATGAAAGTAATTAATTCATTTAGCTTAATAGGAATAGTAGAGTACCTTATATTGTTTATAGCTGGAAAAGTATGTGCGCATTATTTTATAGTTGTTAAAAATGTTTAATTTCATGTTGTTAAATATGAAATCTATTTATATAATGAAGTCGGTTAAAAAGGAGTGTACATTTTGATGTCACCACTTGCTGCGAAAACGGGTCGACTGATTTCAACCAAAATTTCAGGCTACGTTGGGGAAGTTTGCACGTAATTGGCCCATTGTATCCGGATATATGGCTTTTTAAAGATTTTCCCATATTTTTATATATAAAAAAAGTCGTATATATATAAAAAATTTGTGTTGGTAATTCCATAACTCAAATTTGTGTTGGTAATCCCATAACTCAAGAACGGAGCGTCCGATTTGCTTGAGGTTTTCTCTGTTGTGGTTTTATTGGCCGTGTCATGTTACGTATATGAACATATTTTGTCACACCTCCTTTTACCGCCCACAAATTAATGAAAGTTTTATATTTCAGACGGTTTGAGTCTTATTAGACTGAAATTTAGTTCTTTAGTTCATATGGTCACTGTTGGCAACAGTACTACAAATGGGGGGTGACCTATATAAATATGCTGGGTATTCCCCTCTCTAATATATGTTTATCTATCTTTATTCATATTTATCTTGGGTTGTTGGGTTGCTTAAAACTTGAAAACTACTGGACCAAATTGGATGCTTCCTTCTGTGAATATGTGATATCGAATATATTTGGAATTATGGGTCACACAGCATCACACAGCAAATTTTAAACTAGAATGAAATTTTTACGTGCCGTTCTACTGGTGAAAATTTATAGGCGCTGGACGAGGGGTGTGGCACTTTTTCAGCAGCCAAAATTTAAGGTATAACTCTCGAACTATAAGTCACATATCCATTTAACTCGGTAAAAACGTACTATTTAGTTGTGTGTTCTGACTGGCAAAATTAAGTGACCATTGGAGAAGTGGGCGTGGCAGTGCCGATACAATTCAAATTTGGGTATCAAATTGCTTTGGAAGTAGAAGTCACATAACATAGAAACTCAGAATGGAGAATGTATTTCTACAAGAGAATTGGGACTGGCATAGGAAAAGAGGTTATGGCTTCGACCATACAAGTCAAATTTTTGATATTGAATAGCTTTGGAACTAAACGTCGCATGACAATGAAACTCAATATGGAATTACTCATTGCCAAGGTCTTTCTACTGGAAAATTGGTACGTGCATTGGAAAAGGGGGTGTGGCCCGATTTTCTATGCAGAATAGCTATGGAAGTTAAAATCACAGGACATTGAAACACAAAATGAAATTGCCACCTAGGAGTGATGCTCTGCTACTGGGAAACTGTAACGGGCAGTAGAACATGAGCGTGGTGTCAGACTATGGGACTAAGAACAGTTTTGAATTTACTTGTTAATTCCAATATACTTGCCGGGTGCAGCAATGCGCGCCGGGTATCGCTAGTAAACATATAAAACAATAACATTTCTCATTTGAATTATTTTAAATTGTGATACGTCAAGTAGGTCTGTCAAAGTTAAATCTTCATGTTCATTGCTGATGATTTCTTTAATCTCTTTCAAATTTAAAATGACTGAATTTCAAATGTTTGCTTTTGCTAGAGTTATTGTTTGAATTAAATTATGTAATTCATTAATAATTAAACTGTTTATTTGTTTAATAAATTTTATTATTCTTGAATTTCCCTTGAGATAATTAACCGTTTTGGTTATTTCAGTTATAGCTTTAAATAACTTGGAATTAGTAACAAATTGCCTATTATTGTTTTCTACGAGTTCATTTATTTTATTTTTGATTAACACGAAATCATCATGGTCGAGTGTAACCGGATCCATTTCCAAAGTGTTCCTAGTTAATTTATACCTCTTTTTGTTCTAGTCTTATATTTTTTATTCCGTCTAATTGTTGTTATTTCAAAGTTAATAAATCTATTTGCGTCAAGGATGTTTCTTGTTTCCGTTAAAACTGTTTTATAGTGGGTTAAATTTGTTAAATGGAATATACTGCCAAAGTTACTGTAGAGAGCTATTTCATTTCCTTCTATTAATACATAATTTTCTCTTGTATAATCCATAATGTCGGTTCCTTCAATGTAACACCAATTAATCAGTGGTAATACTATACATTGTATCATTTTCTGAAACAAAAAAAAAAAATATATTACGTTTTATATTATCTTTATGTACTATCCTCCATTTACTATAAATTCTAACTTTATTTCCAAAGTCTTCCTTAACTTTCTGTTTCTTAAATTTGGGTAGAAGGTTATTTCTTTCAGTAACAATTTTTTCATAAATTATATCTCCCTCTTGAAACGATTTTATTATTCTTTTTTCATTGTGTTGCTCTAACATTTTTACTTGAGCCTATAATAATTTTGAAAGCAAATTATCGTGTTGTATTTTATTATATAATACTTCGAACGGTTTTTTCACCAATTACTGAGTGTTGGAGATGGGTCGTTCCGAACCTGTTGAGTTCGCGGAACTATGTTCACAGTCGGACATAGTTCCAATCGTTCTTTCCCTGTTCAGCTGTAGGGAATAAATAAACAAAAATCATAAAAGTGGTCGGAGGGAAAAGGTGTATAAGGGAAAAATTTTCCTTTTACAAAAGTAAGTCGGTCATACATATTAACTCTCTCCGGCACTCAGTTAAAGGTCATCTGTACAGATGTATGGAATAAATATACAAAAATCTTAAAATTTGTATGGGAGCCCCTCTAAGGAGTGGTCGGAGGGAATATGTGTCAAAGGCAAAAATGTTCCGTTAGCAAAAGTAATGGGGGTCAGTCCTACACATTAACCCTCTCCGGCACTCTCTTAAAGGTCATATGCTTAGGTGTATGGAATAAATGTACAAAAACCATAAAATTTGTATGGGAGCCCCCCTAAGGAGTGGTCGGAGAGAATATGTGTCAAAGGCAAAACTGTTCCTTTTGCAAAAGTAATGGGGGTCAGTGATACATATTAACCCTTTCCGGCACTCTCTTAAAGGTCATATGCTCAGGTGTATGAAATAAATGTACAAAAACCATACAATTTGTATGGGAGCCCCTCTAAGGAGTGGTCAGAGGGAATATGTGTCAAAGGCAAAAATGTTCCTTTTGCAAAAGTAATGGGGGTCAGTCCTACATAGTAACCCTCTCCGGCACTCTCTTAAAGGTCATATGCTTAGGTGTATGGAATAAATGTACAAAAACCATAAAATTTGTATGGGAGCCCCCCTAAGGAGTTGTCGGAAGGAATAGGTGTCAAAGGCAAAACTGTTCTTTTTGCAAAAGTAATGGGGGTCAGTCATACATATTAACCCTCTCCGGCACTCTCTTAAAGGTCATATGCTTAGGTGTATGGAATAAATGTACAAAAACCATAAAATTTGTATGGGAGCCCCTCTAAGGAGTGGTCGGAGGGAATATGTGTCAAAGGCAAAAATGTTCCTTTTGCAAAAGTAATGGGGGTCAGTCCTACATATTAACCCTCTCCGGCACTCTCTTAAAGGTCATATGCTCAGGTGTATGGAATAAATGTACAAAAACCATAAAATTTGTATGGGAGCCCCCCTAACGAGTTGTCGGAGGGAATAGGTGTCAAAGGCAAAACTATTCCTTTTGCAAAAGTAATGGGGGTCAGTCATACATATTAACCCTCTCCGGCACTCTCTTAAAGGTCATATGCTTAGGTGTATGGAATAAATGTACAAAAACCATAAAATTTGTATGGGAGCCCCTCTAAGGAGTGGTCGGAGGGAATATGTGTCAAAGGCAAAAATGTTCCTTTTGCAAAAGTAATGGGGGTCAGTCCTACATATTAACCCTCTCCGGCACTCTCTTAAAGGTCATATGCTCAGGTGTATGGAATAAATGTACAAAAACCATAAAATTTGTATGGGAGCCCCCCTAAGGAGTAGTCGGAGGGAATAGGTGTCTAAAGGAAGAATGTTCCTTTTTGAAAAGTATTGGTAATATATGTAAATCCTCTCCGGCCTTCTCTTAAGGCCCTTCTGTTTAGGTGTAGAGAATATATATACAAAAACCATAACATTTGGTTACAACCATTACATAGCTGCTCTGAAGTTGTAAGCCAAACACTCAACGAGTTCGAGGCAACATTGTGGCTTACAACGTAGAGCAACATATTTAATAAGCACGAAAAATTGCGTCTACAGCTCAAAGGAACAACATAGTTCCGCGAACATGTTTCCGCGAACTAGTTCCGCTGTACAAAAGAAACGTTCCATGTTCGTTTCGGCCCCAGAACTGTTTAGCACAAACCTACTGAGTGTACTGTTTTGTTGTATTGCTGAACTGCTTTAAAAATAGATTCTACATAGCTTATTAAGTTATATTTTTCTTTAATTCTTCTCGCTATCTCAATAAGAGTGGAATGGACACGTTCAACCTGGCCATTCGTTTTGCTATGCTTTGGGTCGCAAAAGAATATTTCAATACCAAATCTGTTTATAAATGTTTTTAATTGCACTGTTGAGAAACCTGGTTCATTATCAACCGTTAATATTTTCGCTTCAGGAAAATTCTATAGGATTTCTGTTACCTTTCCCTCCAAGTTTGTTTTATCGTCTATTAACTTTACAACTAAATATTTTGAATAAGAATCTATACACGTTAAAAATTTTAAATTCTGCGCAAAAAAAATTTCCAAGTGTAATTTTATCCCCTTGATTTTTCGAGATTGGAGCCTCTTCAATTGGTATTTTCTTTGGATGTCTCGAATATATATTTTTATTACAAATTTCAAATTTTATAAATATTTCAAGTTTTCTCTATGATTCCTATGTGCTCGATTGTGGGTTTGTTCTATAATGCTACCCTATATGCATTATAGGGCTAAAAGTTATGTCTGAAGGAACTTTTTTGGTACACTAAGGGAAATAACGCATATTAGCATTATCCACGCCTGAGTATAAATTTTATTCAAATATTTACGTGGATAAATCAAATGTTTTCCTTACAACTCGTTTTTTCCCGTATTTGAATTTTATTTATACCACACACGTACACACATATTCCATACAAGCAAGCAGCAACAGCATCGCACACGTCCACACATACGCCGGCAAGCAGCAACAGCATCGCACACGTACACACATATTCCGACAAGCAGCAACAGCATCGCACTTTGTTCCTGCAGTATATTTCTTGCAGTTGGGGGTCTTATAGTTCTCATTTAGTTATTGTTGCAAGAGCAATATAATATGCATGTTTGGCAAAGAAATGAAATTATGTAAGGTGGAGTGACAACTTGATATCTACTCAGTAATATCTTGTACCGGTTGTCATTTACCTATATATTTTGCTTGTATCTACATGTATTTTGTAGATTACTTTTTCGTTCTCTATTTTACACTATGTTTGACAGTTGGTGCAATATTAGGGCACCAACTGTAAAAAATAGTATAAATTAGAGAACGAAAAAAGTGAAGCGAGAATAAATTATACAGGCAATGGCATTTGATGAACGCAATATGGAGAAAATAATACCATAAAACCATTAATAACATATTCACTTTAAATATGTTTTTTTTAAATTCAATATTTCTATATAAATTTTCTTTAAATGCGATAGTTTATTTTCAAATAGTAAATATTTGAAAGATATTTTAAAAAAATTCGTGCATAATTTTAATATATTTTTTATTAATTCTGTTTAAATATTTAAATATTTAATTTAATTAAAAAGTATTCAAATAAATTTTAAATATTTACGTAGTCGATTTATTCAAATGCGTTATTGGTGCAAAAATGACTCGCTTTTTGGATAAATTAAAAAAGTTTTTGGATAAATTTAATATTTTTTTCCCTTAGTGTATGTACGAATTTAATATTAAAGTTTTGTAATAAATCATTTTTTATTTCAAAAAGATCTTCAAGTGTACAATGGATTGCTGTTATGATTTTTAGTCGTAAAAATTCTTTTAAAATTGTAATTAAATTCTCAATTACAATTACATATTCAATAATATGTCTTATTCTTCAATTTGATTATTATCGCTGCTTTCCTCAGAATGTTGAGTTCCTGCTGTGGACGAATCGTCAGACAAATTATTAAGGTATTGATGAGATAGTGAATCTGCAACTACATTGGTAGTTCCCAGTTTATATATTATTTTAGGAGCGAATTCCTCTATGAAAGCATGCCAACGCTTCGTTTTAGCATTAGGATTTCGAACCGAAACAGCAAATGTCAATTCCTGGTGATCCGTATGGATCTCAAGATCTGTAACACCATACAGATAGTTCCTTAAATTTTTTAAAGCCCACACGATTGCATACAACACCTTTTCATTGGTTGCATAATTTTGGTCCGTGGAGTTTAATGTTTTTTTATATCATATTGATACATGATAAAAATAAAAAAAGTTTACGGGACATGAGACCGCTCAGGTAACCGTATAATTTAACGGAAATACATCTTTGTTGCATGGATTAATTGCATAGAGCTACGGCAAAGTTAATGCACCCCACAAAATGCAATCAATGGAGAAACAAAAGCAAAAGTAAGGGCAAAAGCAAAACCAAAAGCATAAGCAAAAGCGAAAGCGAAAGCAGAAGCAAAAATCAAAAGCAAAAATAAAAGCAAAAGCAAAAACAAAAGCAAGAGAGAAAGCAAAAGCAAAAGCAAAAGCAAAAGCAAAAGCAAAAGCAAAAGCAAGAGCAAGAGCAAGAGCAAGAGCAAGAGCAAGAGCAAGAGCAAGAGCAAGAGCAAGAGCAAGAGCAAGAGCAAGAGCAAGAGCAAGAGCAAGAGCAAGAGCAAGAGCCAGAGCAAGAGCAAGGGCAAGAGCTAGAGCGAGGGCAAGAGCAAGAGCAAGAGCAAAAGCAAAAGCAGAAGCAAAAAGCAAAAGCAAAAGCAAAAATAAAAGCAAACGCAAAAACAAAAACAAAAACAAAAACAAAAAGCTCAAGCCTGTGTTAGATAACACGGGCGCATAGGTCAGACGTAGAATGCGTTAGTCATTAACAGCCTTATTCAATAGATTTCCTTAAACAACCTTTAAACGCTTGTTTAGTTACGCACTGTTTAAGGCTTTACGCAGCTTCTATGCAACCTTGCTAACATTGTTCTTCATAAACATTTTGTCTTTTTCTGCTTATGATTGTAAGGTTTGTGTCTGAACTATAGAAAATCTCTACAAAAATTAAGAATTCCTATGGATTTACAATGGCCGCCGCATAAAAAAATGCTGCAAAGGGCGCATATGGAGCATGTCTTTGATATTAAAAGAAAAGACAAACAAAAATCATGGTTGTATTTATCATGGTTGTCGTTCGCTACTTGGTCATTATACTTCTTCTCTTTCGCACACTGGTTCTGTGATGAACACACAGATAATCGTACTGCTCTTACACATGATGTTATAATACATAAAATACAAAGCATATGAAAATTTATACAAAATTTGAAGGAGTTAAATTTTGATTTACTTATAGAATCAAAAAAATTATATGTAGCAATATGATTATTTAAATACAAATCAAAAGAAGACACATTAAATATGTTACGACCATACTTGAATTTTCTTCAATGCATGCATAAAGTATTAAAAACTTATAATGAAAGTGACAAACATTTTCTCAAAATTTTGTGCTCCAGATTAACACCCCCGTATAACGTATTCTATGTTAAAACAAAAACAAAAACAAAAACACAGGTGCGTCACTGGACACAAGAGAGAAGCGAAGCATTTTCGCAAATTCATAGATTTGATAACTTAATAGCGTTTTTTCGATTAAAATAATTTTTAAATTCAAAACTTTAAAATAACAAAGTATATATATAATATATATTGACCCTCTTCGGCCCTCCCTTAAAGCCCCCTGTTCAGTTGTAGGGAATAAATATACAAAAATCATTAATTTTGTTACAATTTAAGCAACTTACAGGTTGTTTATTTTTGACGATATTTATAACGACCTTTAGTAGGAAGTAGAAACAACATCTAATACACAATCCTTAGTGAATATTTCTTTTAGTTCGTTCGTTCTTTTAGTTCGTTAGGTCTTTTAGTTCGCATGGACAAACCGAAGATTCAAACCATAGCTCGGAAAATGTAGTTATCTTTGCTCTAGTTCGTTTTGTTTGCTACTTTTGTCGGTTGGCTAGCCAATACACAGTCCTAGAATAGTAAGAGATTATATTTCTTAATCTACTCTTAAAGTAATAGATTATAGTGATCTGCTGAAACATAGCTTTAGCTAATGTTTATCACTGAATCAACAAAATTATGAAAGAAAGGGTTTTAGCGTAATGGTTAGAGGAAAGTATCAACAAACGATAGAACTGTGGGTTGTGGGTTCAATTCCTGCAGCGGGCAAGAAATTATTTTTAATTTAACATTTTCTGGTTCAGTTGATGCAAGCAAGAAACAATATCAATTCTAAGAAAAAAGGTGTCGGAAAAAAGTGTCGTTTTTTCTGATTTCACTCTAGCAAATCGCAGAACGAGGCGTAAAAAGCTTCGCTTCAAAAACAAACGGAAACGAAAATTAAAATGAAAATGAAAATGAAAACGAAAACAAAGCTGTTTTAGTAAGCTTTGAATATGCTTTGGTTTGGCCGTGGCAGTATTTTAACTTCGGTCTAGTCGAGGAAAATTTTTTTATTTTTTTTGCTGAAATACAATTTGGAAATCACTGAAAACGTCACAATAACCGCACATGCAACGTTGTGACCACGTTTATGCTAGAAAATGTCATATTTTCAAATGAAATTGTCGATATACACCTGGAGTGCTTAGTATTGTCAAGGCGTAAATAGAGTGAGAGCCAGCGCCTGCCAGACCTACGTTAAAGTATAAAAGTTGACATTTTTTTGTGTGTTCTCACTAGCATAGAGTACAATGTTTGGGGGTTACAAATCTTGACTAGTAGTGCCTTCGCCAGGAATCTGGTAATATGGTGCACAAAAAAAACTCTCGCACGTTAAAGTATAAAAGATATTTGGATATCATCTTCAAATGACTATTTGAAGCCAGTAGTTTAGAAGCCAGACCTTTCCGAAGGGCCTAACACTCCGCCAGACGCGGTACAAGGTCCAATCTCACTAGAGCGTATTGCCCATGCATATGTCGAATTGTAGGAGATTTTCAATGGAATTTACAATAAATAAAATGTTTAAATGTGTTTTAAAAACTACTCTTAAGTGTCTAAAGAATCAGACATAACCAAAGAGTTGGACGTCCGTTTATACCGAATAAACGATAGCAAGAACTTAGGGAGCATTATCGAACTGTGGTCAGATAAACTTATCTTATAAAAGGAAAATTATTTGTTAGATTGACATTTTTTATTTCATATTATAAAATACATGTATTTTAACTCAATGTTACATTACATTTAATCATCTCCATTATCATCGTTCTCATCGTCATTATCATACAACATATGCTTGGTTATCGTTTAAACTCATATCATAATAACTTCAAATTGATATAATTGCTTAGGTAATAAACATTATGATTGTGTGCTACAGCAGTTCATTTGTGTAATGTAACAATTTTTTGCTTTCCGCTCTCCCCACCCCTCCACTAATTGGTTACATATCTACGACTTCTGATATAAGAACCAAAATTCTCGTAAATAATTGTCGCTGAACTCTGGCCATGTGCCGGTGGTAAACTTATTGTAACTGAATTTTAAATTTGAATAACAATACGATAAAGGTAAGCCCGCTTCCAAAAATATCTAGAATTCGTTTCTAAGTGTAAACAAAATTAACGATTTTTATTTCCATTTATTTTTGCAGAACAGCATACTACTCCTCACATAAAGAATGTTTACTACAGTCAGTAAACATCTAAAATTGCATCACACAGCATTGGTTATATGGTATACAATTTACTATATAGCACAATTTCGGGGATGTATTAATTTTCGATTGAAATCACTCAACAAAAGAAAGAATGGGACAATATTTGAAAAATTTCTTAAAGTGTATTCTTTTATAATGCTACAATTTACCTATTATTACTCTTGGTTAATTATTATTATTGTTATTAGTACTGATACTCTAGATTTGTTCTCAAATCGCAAGAAATCCTTTCGTGCCCAGGAACTAATGCTCAGTGAACTTTATACTATTGTGATATTTTCCTCAAATGTGATTATAGTGAAGACTCTGAGGAAAAATCAGGAACGCATTAAAATCATCATTATTGAATTCCGCAGGATTGAGGCATATATTAGACGATTGTGTTATTGCAGTTATTATCTGGATGGAACACAAATGTGCCTTATCTCCTTGCGTTGGATATTCATTATTTTCACCTCAATGACTTCAATACTGATAAAAACTTGTTTCATACCTGAAACATGCATACTATTGAATTTTTATATCATAAGCTATGAACTTTGCTACCACGCCCACTTGTTATGTATTGTTGCCATAACGCATTTTTATAGAGCTCTGAATACTTTTCTCTGTGATTATTTAAGATTGCTTGTAAGAGCACCTGGTAAGCCACCAAAATTTCCACTCAAATTGATAAAAATTGAACGCCTGATTCAAAACCTTCATTTTAAAATATCCGAATGTGCTGCGCCATTTTTTATCTGTATTTACAATCGTTTGTTTTTGAGTTGCAATGAACTATACGATGGTATGAAATGTTATTTCTTCGCAACACATCTCAGTACAGCAAATCGCCGTGGACGTGCTCTATTAGCAGTACCATTCATAATCTCAGAGTTTTTGGAGATTTGCATTATATCGTATGCGGCGGATATGCTTCATACGGAGAGACAACGTTTTCAAGCACAACTGCTGGAGATTGAACTGCATTTGGCCAGACTTGCTTACAAAAGAAGGTGTATTCAAGATACTAGACGCATGCTTGTATTAGAACATGAGGTATGTATTACTAAGCAATGTGCTTTTCAGGTAGTTTATTTGAATAAAATTTATTTTATAAGCTACAATGGACATCGTTACATTCCAAAATAAGTTGTATTTCCGTCTCCGCCTATGGTGCCTTACTTGCCGATCGCTCAACGACACTGGCCTTTCTCAATGCTACGTTAACATTTACAATACCTTTTCTACAATATTTGGTTGCCGAACTAAAAACTAGTGGACATTTGATGCAATGCCGCGTTGAATATATTTGGGAAACCTTTAATTGTACTTTCCACCGTAACTGTCAAGGATTGGACGACTAAGTCAAAGAGAGAAAATGCATTAATAATGCGTTAACCCATTTTGGCCCGGTACTCGATCCCGTTGGAGTTTTTTTGTGAATTTTGGAATGTAGTTAATATTGCCAATCTCTAAAGGTTTTCGTGCATCAGCTGGTGTAGTTATCTACCCATTGGACCCATTGGAATTGAATGTATCTATTCAATTTGGACTAAAACTTGTTTTATAGAAAACAAAATTTTTTTGGAAATATTATTAAGTTTTATTGAAAAAATACAAGTAACTAGCTCCTTTCCGCTGCTTAGCCTTCGTTAAGAATATTAATCTTAAAATTAAAGTATTTATTTGTATATGCAACGCAAAAAATAACTTTAAATATAAAAACTTTAAAAAAAATATAATTAAATTATTTTATTAAATTTGTTTGCCTTCTTTAAACGGTAATTGTTATGACCTATAGTAGCTTAATTTTTTTGAAGCGAAGCTTTTTACATCTCGTTCTGTGATTTGTTGGAGTGAAATCCCAAAAACAACACTTTTTTCCGAAACCTTTTTTAAAAATAATTTTGAACGATCTGCGCATCTACAGCATGATAGACTTCTTACTAAATGAGCTTACGATATGACTTTTTATCAAGTCTTGTTCAGAATGTGAACAAATATGAAACGAGCCTGTAAGAAGTTGCATAAAACTATGAATAGAATAGAGTAAACAAGTTTGTCCTCCGTTTTATATTAAAACTAGAGATACCCGGCGCGTTGCTGCACCCGGCAAGTATATTGGAAATAATAAGTAAATTCAAAACTTTTATTAGTCCCTTCGTCTGACACCACGCTCATGTTCCACTGTCCGTTACAGTTTTTCAGCAGCAGAACATCACTCCCAGGTGGCAATTCCATTATGAGTTTCAATGTCCCGTGATTTTAACTGTATATTTAGCTATAGTTATAGCTTATAGCTATTCTGTATAGAAAATCGGGCCACACCCCCTTTTCCAATGCACGTACCAGTTTTCCAGTAGGCAATTATTAACTCCATACTTTGGCAATTAGTAACTCCATACTGAGTTTCATTGTCATGCGACGTTTAGTTCCAAAGATATTCAATATCAAAAATTTGACTTGTATGGTCGAAGCCATAACCTCTCTTCCTATGCCCGTCCCAATTCTTTTGTAGAAATACATTCTCCATTCTGAGTTTCAATGCTATGTGACTTGTACTTCCAAAGCTTTTCGATACCTAAAGTTGAATTGTATTGGCAGTGCCACGCCCACTTGTCCAATGGTCACTCAATTTTGCCAGTCAAAACACACAACTAAATAGTACGTTTTTACCGAGTTAAATTGATGTGTGATTTATAGTTCGAGAGTTATACCTTAAATTTGGGCTGCTGAAAACCCCTCGTCCAACGCCCATAAATTTTCACCAGTGGAACGGCACGTGAAAATTTCATTCGAACATCAAATTTCGATGCTGTGAGACCTATAATTCCAAAAATATTCGATATCACATATTCGCAGAAGGATGTATCCAATTCGGTCTAGTCGTTTTCAAGTTATAAGCAACCGAACAAACCAAAATAGATAAGAATATAGATAGATATACATATATAAGAGAGGGGGAATACCCAGCATATTTATATATCTCTCCCCCCATTTGTAGTACTGTTGTCAACAGTGACCATATGAACTCAAGAACTAAATTTTGGTCTGATAAGATCCAAACCGTCTGAAATATAAAACTTTCATTTATCTGTGAGCGGTAAAAAGGGGTGTGACAAAAAATGTTCACATACGAACCATGGTACGGCCAATAAAATCACGACTTTTTTATATATATATATATAGTTATGGGAAAATCTTTGAAATGCAATATCTCCGGAAACAATGGGCCAATTTCGTGCAAACTTCCCCAACGTACCCTGAAATTTTGGTTGAAATCGGTCGACCCGTTTCCGCAGCAAGGGGTAACACCAAAATGTACACTACTTTTTATATAAATAGATTTTATATTTACAATTATCAACTAATGCGCACATACTTTTCCAGCTATAAACAATATAAGGTATTCTTTTATTCCTGGTTAGCTAATATGGATTATTTACTTTCATCAAATTAGCATAGCCATTATTTTTTCGTACAAAAATGGATTTTGATAAGTGTTTTATCAAAACTTCAACCTTTGTAATGTGAGCTGAGCAACACTGCTAATAAAAGCTTTTTATCAGCTAGTGGATAAGAGATGGCAGCACCGCTGCTACTGTTTGGCAGCACTGAGTCTGAGTCGAAAACAGCAACAGCATTTGTCTCATTTACTCTTACGTGTTTTCGTATAAAGACGAATTCTCGCTTACTTCGCAAGGGTACTACGCGATCGAAACAGATTTATGTAAATAGTCTCATGCTTACGTATTAATTGATTTTAAACATTTTAGGAAGGAAAGGATAGATTCTATCTATTTTAAAATTTACATTGGTGCTGCTTCATTAGTTCATTTTTTTCGTAGTCAAAAAGAGCTTTTAAACACACAATGGAAAAGAAAGAAAAAGCTTTGTACTGCTTAATGCAGTGTTTATGAATAATTTTCTATGAAGTTTTTTAGATGGTATTTAATCTCAAATTTTCATAACTTTTTAGGGTAGGTTTTAAAAAATAAAGTATGCAATAGCTTAAGTTAAAAATAACGCTTTGAATTAGTAAAAGAGTTATTAAAATCGGTTCAGTAGTTCTTTAGTTTAGCGTACACGAAGATACGTGATAAGCCTTTTATATAATAGTATAGATTTGGCGGATTGAAGGTTAATTATTTGTAGACAGTTAGGGTTTAAAGTTCAATTAAAGATTTCCCAAATATATTCAACGCGGCATTCCATCAAATGTCCATTTTTTTTAAGTTCGGCCACCAAATATTGTACAAGAGGTAATGTAAATGTTAACATAGCATTGAGGAAGGTCAGTATCGTTGAGCGGTTGGCAAGTAAGGCACCATAGGCGGAGACGGAAATACAATTTATTTTGGAATGTAGTGATGTCCATTGTAGCTTAAAAAATAAATTTTATTCAAATAAACTACTTGAAAAGCACATCTCTTAACAATACATACCTCATGTTCTAATACAACCATACGTCGAGCATCTTGAATACACCTTCTTTTGTAAGCATGTTTGGCCAAATGCAGTTCAATGTCCAGCAGTTGTGCTTGAAAACGTTGTCGCTCCATATGAAGCATATCCGCCGCATACGATATAATGCAAACCTCCAAAAACTGTGAGATTACGAAAGGTACTGCCATTAGACCACTTTTACGGCGATTTGCTGTACTCAGATGTGTTGCGAAGAAATAACATCCCATACCTTCGTATAGTTCACCGCAACTCAAAAACAAACGACTGTAAATACAGACCAAAACTGGCGCAGCACATTCGGATATTTTAAAGTGAAGCTTTTGAATCAGACGTTCAATTTTTATCAATTTGAGTGGAAATTTTGGTGGCTTTCCAGGTGCTCTTACAAGCAATATTAAATAATCGCAGAGAGAAGTATTCAGAGCACTATAAAAATGTGTTATGGCAAAAATACATAATAAGTGGGCGTGGTAGCAAAGTTCATAACTTATGATATAAAAGTTCAGCAGCATAAATGCTTCAGGTCTGAAAATGAGTTTTATCAGATGTGAAGTCATTGAGGTGAAAATAATGAATAGCCAACGCAAGGAGATAAGGCACATTTGTGTTCCATCCAGATAATAACTGCAATAACACAATTGTCTAATATATGCCTCAATCCTTCGGAATTCAATAATGATGATTTTAATGCGTTCCTGATTTTTCCTCAGAGTCTTCACTATAATCACATTTGAGGAAAATATCACAATAGTATAAAGTTCACTGAGCATTAGTTCCTGGGCACGAAAGGATTTCTTGCGATTTGAGAACAAATCTAGAGTATCAGTACTAATAACAATAATAATAATTAACCAAGAGTAATAATAGGTAAATTGTAGCATTATAAAAGAATATACTTTAAGAAATTTTTCAAATTTTGTCAGATTCGTTCTTTTGTTTAGTGATTTCAATCGAAAATTAATACATCCCCGAAATTGTGCTATATAGTAAATTGTATACCATATAAACAATGATGTGTGATGCAATTTTAGATGTTTTCTCACTGTAGCAAACATTATTTCTGTGGGGAGTATTATGCTGTTCTGCAAAAATAAAAGGAAAAATTCATTAAGTTTGTTTACTTTAAAGTAAATCTAGATATTTTTGGAAACGGGCTTACCTTCCAATGTCTTAATTACACTTTCTTACAATCGAGATATTGTCTTTATTGGATTGTTATTCAAATTTAAAACTCAGACGCAATAAGTTTACCACCGGCACATGGCCAGAGTTCAGCGACAATTATCTTCGTTCTTATATCAGAAGTCGTAGATATGTAAACAATTAGTGGAGGGGTGGGGAGAGCGGAAAGCAAAAAATTGCTACATTACAGAAATGAACTGTTGTAGCATACAATCATAATGTTTATTACCTAAGCAATTATATCAATTTGAAGTTGTTATGATATGAGTTTAAAAGATAACCAAGCATATGTTGTATCCAAAGAAGCTAGCGCTTAGCCATGTAAAAATGCTGTCCTCAGTGATGGGGAAACGTAAAAATACATAAATAAAATATTTTAGTAAATATTTTTTTAGAGAATGGCTAGTTGGTATGGTTACCAAGAATGGTTATGTTGGATCGGATAGTTTTAATGATTAGAGAATGTTAAAAAAAGATACAGTAGTTTCGACTATGTCGTAACACAAGACGTAGAATTATTCAATTCGCTTTTGATGACATCTTTTTTAAAAATATTTATTCCATACACCTGAGGATATGACCTTTAAGAGAGTGCCGGAGAGGGTTAATATGTATCACCAACCCCCATTACTTTTGCAGAAGGAACATTTTTGCCTTTGACACCTATTCCCTCCGACCACTCCTTAGGGGCGCTCCCATACAAATTTTATGGTTTTGTCGATAAAACCGGAAACTGTCCATAAATAGGTACACTAAGGGAAATAACGCATATTAACATTATCCACGCCTGAGTATTTATATCATTTAAATATTTACGTGGATAAATCAAATATTTTCCTTACAACTCGTTTTTTTCCCGTATTTGAATTTTATTTATACCACACACGTACACACATATTTCATACAAGCGAGCAGCAACAGCATCGCACACTTACACACATACTCCGACAAGCAGCAACAGCATCGCACTCATGGTATAATAATACATGGTAGCATTGACAGTTGCTTGGGAAATCATATACTGTCACAAAAAATATACTCAAAAAGAGAGCGATCACAATCCGCCATTGAAAGCACAAGCAATGTTGAAAACGTTGAAGTGACAAAAAAAACAACAACCACAGCAGCTGCTGATGTATTTCCACAAAAAACTGTTTTTGACAGTTTATGTTTTCCTGTTGAAGAGAAAATAAGCAGTTGTCAATGCTACCATGTATTATTATACCATGATCGCACTTTGTTCCTGAGTTTATTTCTTGCATTTGCAGTTCTTACAGTTCTCATTTAGTTATTGTTGCAAGAGCAATATATTATGCATGTTTGGCAAAGAAATTAAATTATGTAGGGTGGAGTGACAACTTGATATTTTCTCTGAAATATCTTGCGCCGGTTGTCATTTACCTACATATTTTACTTCTATCTGTATGTATATTGTAAATTTATTTTTTCTCCCTCTAGTTTATACTATTTTTGACATTTGGTGCCCTAATAATTGCACCAACTGGCAAAAATTGTATAAATTAGAGAACAAAAAAGTGAAGCGAGAATAAATAATACAGGCAAATGCCATTTGATGGACGCAATATGAAGAAAATAATACTATAAACCATTAATATCATATTCAATTTAAATATGTTGTTTTTTAAATTCAATATTTTTATATAAATTTTCTTTAAATGCGATAGTTTATTTTCAAATAGTAAATATTTGAAAGATATTTTAAAAAAATTCGTGCATAATTTTAATATATTTTTTATTAATTCTGTTTAAATATTTAAATATTTAATTAAATTAAAAAAGTATTCAAATAAATTTTAAATATTTACGTAGTCGATTTATTCAAAGGCGTTGTTGGTGCAAAAATGACTCTCTTTTTGGATAAATTAAAAAAGTTTTTGGATAAATTTAATATTTTTTTCCCTTAGTGTAGAAAACTTAAACAAGCAAACAAAATTTGTTCAATGCTACCAAGTTCAACAACCCATGTGTCAAAATTTCACTGTCGATAATATGCCCGTATATTTAATTGGCTGCAGAATTTTGACATTTCAATAACGATTCTGTTAAAAAAGCATGCCCCTCAAAATTACTCACTGTTACTGGGCTACGCGAGTCTGTTAAAAACAACATGCCCCCAAAAGTATGCTTTTTTTTAATTATAAGATTTATGTCTTCACGCTAGATGGCGCTGTCTTCGCCGTCGAAAAAACCGGAAGCCGTCGACAAATAGGTAGCAAGTTTAAGCAAACAAAAACATCAAATGTTGGCTTTATATTTCATGTAATTGTGTAAAATTGATATAAGTTAGACAGTTCTAACATGAATTTTTGCCGCATTGAGGATCAAGCAGACCAACAAGTGCTAAGATCAACATTGTACGATTAGTACTTTAGGCCCACCAAAGGCTCAAAAAGTAAGGTAAATACCGACACCTGATCACTATCAACCACCCTACTTACCTCCGAGAACGACGTATTCTACGTCAATAAGTTAAATCTAGTGAGGAGTTATATTCTTACTGGATTTTATAAAAATACCCATACAGCGATGTTTTATTATTTTAGTGACGTCAGTTTGTGCGTGGTTTTGTTATAATTGTTCAAAGTTGTCGTGAAGGCAGTGAAAGGCATTTTCGAATTTCCTATTCACATGTGAATAGGCTGCTTTTTGCTGCCGACGCAATGCTATCACATCTACGCCCTAAGCAACTTCGTGAAACGTACGAACAAAGAACGAACAATAGTATTCGGCCGCACAGTAAGATAAATAAGCTAGACACATTGACGACGGCTGCAGCCGTGCAACATGAGGTGAATATAAAAATGTTGTAATGTCATGTGCGGCTTGATTATTTTGAACGCGGCGCAACAATCATAAAGATCATATATGGCAGAATGCTTCCGCACAAAATTTTTCATACTACCTGCGTTAATAGTCTTAAAGTTTGTCGTCACCCAAAGCTAACACCGAAATAACAAAAAAAAAATATCTGTCTTATGTAAAAATTGAGAGCAACTGAGCAAAAACAAAAAAGGGCTGCACTTGTTGCATGTCAAATTAGAAATAGATTCAAACCAACGACAGCAACATTGCCGTTGTCACATTGCGGTCGAGCATTTTCGTTGCGACATATTCACCACATATGTACACTTCTATAGGAAAAGCATGTAAAATAAATTTGACAGATGTTGCACTGCTGCAGCCGTCGTCAATGTGTTTAGGCCGTCATACTCATCAAAAAATGTTGCAATATTCATAACACGCAACTTAACTCCAATGCTTCATGCTTCATACTCCGACTCGTGGTCGTAAGTAGTCGGTATGATCATGACTCGCTTCTAATAAGTTATTTACACGTATTTCAAATAAATGATCATGACTTTTCTAGCGTTGCCAACTTTGACTTAAGTAAAGAATTGCAGTTTGATTTGTAATTATTAAAAACAATATTAAAAAAAAACATTAAATACAATTCGGTGTTACCCTTATACTCTTCTAGTTCAAAAGTAGTCACTGTGTTTTTATAGAAAAATAATCAAGTATTCCTAATGAGCTATGGTATTTGGCTTGAGCTATGAGTACTTGTTATGATTCATAACAAGTGGTTTGATATTAAAGAGTATTTGGTTGCACTTTGTCGTTCGATTGAAGAATCAAACATTGAACTATGTGTAACTTTCTGTAGAAAATGTGATTCGAGTAGTAGTGCTGGTTGTTGTTTGATGTGTATGTATACTACTCGGTTTTGAATGAATCACTATAAGTCACAAAAACGTGACTCGTTGCAGATCACTGGTTCGAACATACATACAAAAGCAGTGGCAGAATCTAACTGTATGCTGACGATTGAATCGAGAAAATCACTGATCAGAAATTGCCAAACGCGCCTAAAGAAGTTATCACTTCAAAGAAATTTGTGTGTGGCCGTCGCGCACGGTAGAAGTGAAACTTTAACCCCAACAAGCACACCAAAACAATCACACCAAACCCATCATCCAAACCATACCATACCATACGTACCATAAAATACCATACTAAAATCCTATGCTGTCACACTGTATCATAAAACTATATGATATGTAAAATTTTATATCAAAGACATAAAGATTCAAGAAACAAACTTGGTCTAGCGTGACGTCATAATCGTAAAAAATATTTTGTTATATGCTTACATTATGTTTATTGTTTTTTAACGTTATTTTAAATTATAAAGCATTATTTAACCAAAATACAGATATAAAAGAGTCAAAAATCTAGGCTCCTCAAACAAGTGCAATTTATAAAACATCTAAAAATATATAAAAAAATGAAAATATATTCATGTCAGTAGCTTGTTGAATAAGCACGACGTTTAAGGAGTTCTCTAAGCCTTTTTTTGCATTGAGTTGACGAGATTAGCTATTTCTTCAGCAGTGATGTTTTGCCATTCTTTAGTAATTTCCCCTTTTTAGCATTTCTTTGCTTGTAATAGTTCGTTTTTTTCGAATTTTCCGTTCTAGCAATGCCCACAGGTGCTCGATGGGGTTAAGATCTGGTGACTGTGGAGGAGTTTTCAGCTGTTTTGGTACATTGTAAAGTAGCCAAAGCTTTACGATTCCAGCCGTGTGTTTTGGGTCGTTGTCTTGTTGGAAGTACAACTCACTTGACAACCTAAGTTTCTCTGCATTTTGTTTTACGTTTTCTTTCAAAATGTTTAAATAACCGAATTTATCCATAATCGATTTAATAAACACAGAATTCCCAACACCACTAGCTGCCATATACCGCCATATCATCACACCTCCACAACCATGCTTAACAGTTGGCAATATGTTGTCTTTATTGAGGGCCGTACCCGGCTTTCTCCACACAATCGGCCATCCTTTTATTCCGAAAATGCAGATCTTACTCTCATCTGTAAATATGACATTTCTCCAGAACTCAGATTACGTACTGAATACTGGTTTGTTTTCGTACTGCTTTGGAAAGGCAATACGCTTTTGTCGGTTTACCAATGATATAAAAGGTTTCTTACGAGCAACTCTTCCATGATATCCGGCCTTTCTCAAAATATCTTCTAGCAGTAGATACACTAATAGTCTTGCCAAACGTTTGAATGATATCAAGAGTTATTTGAGAAGCATTCATTTTTGATTTTTTTTTCACAAGTGATATTATACTGCGAGATTCTCGTTCTGATAGCTTAGATGGGCGCCCTGGACGTGGCTTTGAAGTTATTATTCCGGTACTTTGAAAGTTCTGAACTACTCTTCGAACCGAGGTACACGCTCTGCCAACTTTTTTACAAATTTGTCGACAGTTTAGGTCCTCTTCCCAAAGCTTCATAAATATTTTTCATTCACCGACACTAGCTTCTTTTCTTCTAGCTGCCACTATAAGAAACGATTAAAATATCAAGAAATAAAATATAAATTTTATTGAATTAAATACTTTTTATTATTTAAAACCAACAAAAACCGAATTTACGTTTATCTGCTCTTTTTCATTCATTTTAGAATATGAGTAAAGAATAAAGTTCTCATTTTCATTTTCGTGAGGAACTGAGCAGATTTTTTTTGTTCATGTAGTGAAGAAGAGCAAAAGAGTTGGTGATGAAGAATATTTTTTCTTCATTTGAAGAAACTATTGTTACTTACCTCTTCCTCATTGCTTCACTTGTCGCTCATAGAGTCCTCATATATTGATGAATTGCTCACGAAGTGGTGAGTGGTGAATTTGCTAAGAACCCTCATATGAGGCACTGCATAAGTACATGCGTAGCAAAAACAAAGCTGTGGTTGCTTTTCATAAGCTGCGTTCGATTCGCCAGCCTATACTCAATTCAAGTCGCTTATTTCAAAATTTGTATGTGAAAACAACAACTAAGTCAACAGCTAGTTGAGTATAGAGTAGGTCAATTATCAGTTGAGTTGAGTAAAGTTGCGTTGCCAAGTTCTTAATTTTTAGTTGGTTTGTGTACGGAATAAGGTAAATGTAATAGATTCTGTCAAAATTTAATGTGAGTACAAAAACAAAATTAATTTATTGGCAGACTTTATGTGGTCTGTAAAAACGAAAGTGTTGCCAACTATGCAGTAAGTAACAGCTAAGTGAGTAGCCGTTTTTTTCGTAATTGAGTTGAGCATTGGCGAATCGAACGCAGCTATAGAATACAAAACTAAATCGCAGATCACTTTGGTTTTTTTATTTTTATAGCCATGCTGATCAACATACATACACACAAAATATTCAACACATTTCTATGCCTTGCTTCCAATCAAAATAGCATGCAAATGTCGTGTAAGTACAACAGAGAAAACAACAAAATAATATGAAACGAACGAGTGCATCATCTGTTGCCTCACCACTTCGTGAGCAATTTATGAATAAATGAGGACTCAATGAGCGACAAGTGAAGCAATGATGAAGAGGTGAGTAACAGTAGTTTCTTCAAATGAAAAAAAAAATATTCTTCTTTACCAACTGTTTTGCTCTTTTTCACTTCATGAATAAAAAAAATCTGGTCAGCTTTTCACGAAAAGGAAAATGAGTACATTTATTTTTTGAACAAAAAATTCCCTCATATTCATAAGGCTTCATGAGTGAGCAAATACGAACCCTGGTATCATTTGTGATATGCACAGTAAATAATCGAAATAAATTGAAGCAAACGTAAGTTATTTTGAAATTTTTTAGCTAAGGAAAGTTTTTTGTGCGATGGGAGCGTAGACTTATGATTCTTAGTGCATGTCAAAATGAAAAGCAAACCACATAACGGAGCTGCGCAATGCGTAATCTATTTATCTATCATTCTTGAAGTATTTCTCTCTGTGAGAAATGCAGAACCATCAGTGGTGCCAAATGATCTGATATATGGAATATGTTCTCATTATCTGCCTTGAAAAATGGCCTGATTTTTCAAAATGCTAAGAATTGTGGCGTCCGTGGAGTAGTTGGTTAAAGTGCGTCCGCCATCATGGCAATGCAAACCTCAGAGAGTAATCAAAATGTGCCATGTAAAGCTTCTTTAGAACAAGAACAGTCCGTTCATCGCCGTCCGGAGTCGGCGTTAAGTCTGTAGGTCCGGTTATCGGTCAATTGTGTACAAACTTAATAACACGCATAACACAATTGATCATAAGAAGCTAGGTCAAAGTCCTTTCAAGGGCTTAAATGGGCAGTTATTTATTTATTTATTTTATCTAAGAATTGTGAAAAACTTTAATTTTTTTCAGAAAATTTAAAAAAAAAACGGAAATTTAACTCAATTTAATACAGTAACTGGGTTAACGAAAATCATAATATTGATAACAGAGAAAACTAAACAGTATAGAATGTATTATATTATTCTTTATATTGTCCCTTTTCTTTTTTTAATTTAATTTTTAAATTTTTTTCTTTTCAATTTAATTTTGGATTTTTTTTTTTATTTTTTTTAATTCATCTTTTTAGTTTTTATTTTCTTGATATTTGAATTTTTTATTCTTTATATTTTCTTTTTTATGTTTTATTTGTTAAAATTATTGATTCCCTATTTAATATTATTTATTTTTCATATATTCTTTCTTCGTATTTGTATATTTATTTACAATTTCTTATTTTTTCTACTTTGTTTTTTATTTTATATAAATGTTTTATATGACAAATAATTATTTATTTTTAATTTTTTAATCTTTTTATTTTAATTACTAATTTCTTATTTTTTTATTTTTGATTTTAACTGTTGCTTCCTCATTTTTGTTTATTTTTATTTTCTATGGTTTATTTGTTATTTAATATTTTTTATTTGTTATCTCTTATATTTTTTTTTCATTTATAATTTTTTTTATTATATATTATTTGTATTTATTTTCTTTAAAATTTTAATTTTTTTATTATATTTTTTTTTACGTTTTTTCTTTTCTATTTCTTATTTTCACTTTACAATTTAATAATTTTTCATATTTTAACTTAAATTTGTTATATTCTTCAAAAAATTTTTAATTCTTAACATTATTTTTTTATACCTATAATTTATTTTTAATTTTATTTTTACATATATGTGACCCGGTCTATGAAAAGGTGCCTTATGACTCAAAAACAAAATTTCGAGAAATCAGCTATTAAAAAATAAAAAATTCAATAAAATTCAGTTTTTCCTTCATTCGTGCTCTTCTTTCTCTACATTTTTAGTACACTTCTAAGCAAGTTAGGACTTTCTGCTTTTCACCATGTGAAAGAGCGTCTCAAACTCTATCCGAACCAAACAAAAAAAGAAAAATAATTTTTTGAGTCATAAGGCACCTTTTCATAGACCGGGTCACATATTATTTATGTGTTTTTATTTTCTTTAAATTTTTAATGTTTTATTATACTAAAAGTAAAAGTAAATTTTTATTTTATATTTTTTCTTTTCAATTTTTTATTTTCACTTTACAATTTTAAAATTTTTGATATTTTAAATTAAATTTGTTATATACTACACAAAATTTTTTATTCTTAATATTATTGTTTTGTACCTAAATATTATTTTTTAATTTTGTTTATTATGTAATTTCTTATTTTTTTCTTATTTTATATTTTTTCTTTAAATTTTTTCAGTTCAATTACTTATTTTCTTTTTACAATTTTATAATTTTTCATATTTTAACTCTAATTTGTTATATTCTACATAAAATTTTTAATTCTTAACATAATTTTTTATACATATATATTATTGTTTATTTTTATTTATTACTTAATTTCTTATAAATTTTTTACTTTATTTTTTTCAACATTTTTAAGTAGTTTTTTGAATTATTTTTTATTTTTTCTATTTGTTGTTATTATTAATTTTGTACTTTTTATTTATTTTTTATATTTTAGGTTTTAAATTTATTTTAATATGTTACTTTTTTCTGTTTTTTATTGTGTTTTATTTTTATAAATTTTTTTATTTTTATTTTTTAGTTTTTCTTTTCTAGTTTTTATTATTAATTTCTTATTTAAGGTTTTAAATTTATACTTTTTTCATTCGTTGTTGCTCTTTTTTTAAGTATTGTATTTTATTAATTTATTTTTATTTTTTCACATTTTTTCTTTATATTTTTATTCATAATTGGTTATTGTATATTCTTTGGATTAATTTCTTTTTACTTTCAATCTTTTCTTGCACTTATTTGGTTTATTTTTAATTTTTTTTTTGCTCATTTTTTTACAATATTTTGTATTTATTTTTTTTTTTCTATTTTTGCTTTTATTCATTTTATATTAATTTTATTATGTTCTGTATACAATTTTTAATGATTTGTACAATAAATTTGTACTAATGTTTATATATGTTTTTTATTTTTATTTATTTATTTATTATGTTAATTAATTATGTATCATTATTATTTTAAATGTTTTATTTGTACTTTACATTTAATATTTTTTAAATTTATTTTTAATTTGTTATTTCTTTTAATATTTTTTTTATGTTTTTCATTTATTTTTTATTATTTTTCATATCATATTCTTTGTTATGTATTTGTTTTTTTAATTTTTAATTTTTTTGTAAATTTTTATATAAAAAAAAAAAATAAATAAATTGAACATCAAATTTCATGTTCAACGAGATCAAGATATATACTTAAGCCAGTATACACTCAATTCAGAGAGAATATGGTAAGCAATGGTGACTAGGCGTTTAAGCTTTTCACATAAGAATTCAACCAAAAAGATATAAAAAACCACACAATATGGCAAGAACCCTATGATTTTCAACATACTTCTTATTCTCTTTTTATATACACCGAGAAGAAAAGCAATAGTAAATTCACCTAAGCCGGCTTGGGTAAAGAAAATTCTATGGAAATTAGAAACTTCTGGTTATTCACCAAAGTAATATATTATTTAATACATTGCTTTAAAAGCACATACTGCCAATAAAAAAATGTTTGATTCACCCAAGTCAAGTATATTATCTTTTAACCAATAGTGTAGGTAAACCACCAAAAACTTCAACCCTTTATCATCAAAATGGTATGAGCTAAATTTATCGCTGAATACTCCCGGTTTGTTATAGTTCTCATTTAGTTTTTGTAATGAAAATTATACAACTTAGAAGTGTAGCCAAGATGCTTTGCTTCGTGAGTGCATTTTTTTGGCATTAAATTAGAGCAGTTATATCCACCTATTGACTCATTTATAAGCCATCTAAATGCATAAACTTTGTTATTGTATGTTTATTTATACATATTAAATAAAAGTGTTTCCTTAAAAAAAATATAAATTTTTTGTTCTTTTTATTTAGAAGTTTCACCTAAGTGCTTCGGTAATTTTGCAAAACAGCAATATACAAAATTAAACCTAATTATATGTACATTTCATACTTGTCTTTGGAGATTTCTTACAAAAACAATATACAGTAATTTACCCAAGTAGATGTATAAAATATACATATTATTTATCTATTATCTATTATTTATCTATTTAATTTTGATAGTTTAACAAAGTTTTTTGTTGAAAACTTGAACACATTGTTCGGCAGAATAAGAAAGCAAGCTCATATAAATTGGCAAAGCTAATGTGTAAATTACAAAATACTTCGCTAATTTATCATCCAAAACAATATCGGTAAGCTAACATGTAATACTTAGGTGTTTTGACCAAAAACTTTGGAGACTGAAAGCTGCCAAAGCCATCGTATAAATTATACTAGGTTTTTTATTAATTTTGCATAAGTTTTTTTCTCAGTGTAGCTATAATCGTACGATGTACGATGCAAAACCACCTAGCTTCAAAGATTAATTTCATATTATAAATAATGGAATACACTGAACCAGTAAGCTTGAAATTCGGAACCCTGTTTGGATCAATATTTTAATTGACTTTATATGATGTGTTTAGACCGGAAAATTGAGTTAAAGTTGAAGGAAACTATTAAATATTGGCTCATTTTCAGTTTAAATTTACGAAATCAAAGAAATTCTTGAGTCCTCAACGATTTTGTTTCTGATGACTGAATGTAGTCAAATGGCAACGTCCCGACCAGTCAATAGTCCTACGCTTTAACCTTTCTGCACTTCTTTCCTCATATCTAATAAAACACACAGACAACGCTACCTAAGTTCAAAGTCACTAGAACGTTCCAGTTCAAAGGGTATAATAGCTATACTATTGTAATCTGCATTAGAAAAGTTGTACTCAGTTGAAAGATGGAATTATTTGGTATTTATTATATTGGTAGAAGACAAATCCGATGGTGAAAAGTCCCACCAAAGCTCTGGGAGTATAAATTGGACTACCGGTTTTTTTTTTTACTTTGATCCAAGGATTTCAGGTGGAATACCTACCTTTTCAGTCAAATCTACGATCGCGATCCCTAATTCCAAAAATCCTTTCCAATGCGCTTTACTCCAACCCCTTTCTAAATGTACGAGTAAATACATATCATTTAGGCTTGGGTAGTTCATGAACGAACTAGTTCAATTGAACGATTCCCACTCATGAACTATGTGAGCTAGTTCAGTGTTTCTCGTTCTTTTAGTTTTCAGTTCATTTTAGTTCAATTGATATTGCAGCGAGTAGAAACAAAACGAACGAGAGCAAAAATAACTAAATTTACCAAGCTATGGTTTGAGTCCTCGGTTTGAGACTTGGTTTGAGACTTTTTGTGTCTACACTAATAGAAATGTTGTATTTGATGGCTATCACATATTCATACAAAGGTTTGTTTCATTTTATAAACCTGGACATGAACGAGTAAACGGAACGAGTTCGATTGGTCGAACTAAAAGAGCTAACGAACTAAAAGACCTAACGAACTAAAAGAACTATTGAACTTAAAGAATTTACGAACTAAGAGAACAAACGACGAAGTAAAACATGCAACGAACAAAAAGAACGAACGAACTAAAAGAACCAGTGTTGCCATTTTAGCTACTTTGTAACTAGATTTAGCTTCTTTTTTTATCATTTATCTCAAAAAATTGTGTTTTAGCTCCTAGCTATTTTTTTAGCTTCTTAGTTTTTTTTAGCTTTTTTTAGGTACTACTTTATGCAATATATATGCGATAATGCAATATTATCTTAATCACTTGTTACCACCATTATTTTCTTTTTTGTGACTTATACATACGATCAAATCCAATAGAGAAAACTTCACACTTATCCATGGACTAAAGTATCGTCTTCTATTGATTTTTGGATAGAAGTAAGAGAATGGAAGGGTGCTTTAAACGAAAACCCTTTATCTGGTCTTACTAAATTCGTTTTTTATTTTTTACTTTTACCGTTAAGCAGCGCTGTTAAAGAGAACGTTTCGAATAATGAGTCTTATAAAAACAAAACAAAGAAATTCAATTGAATTGTTAATGTCAAATTCCACAGTATGTTAAGCCCATCATGCCCATCATTGTGTATCACGAAACAAGGCATGAACGACAAAAAAGAAACGATCAGCACTACTTTCTTCTATATATAAACCTACATATTGCTTATCGTGTTTTGCTTATCGTTAGTAAGCATATTTCGTGATACAGAATGAAGGAGCAAGATATATCTTAAAAAATAAACAAATGTTGCCACGATTTCGTGACGATGACGATGAAATGACGATCTCGTAAAATTTATGAAGCGGGAAGATATTTACAAAGATGAAGATTCTGATAGTTCAGATAATAATAGTAATGGTAGTATGGAATTTGAGATCTGAACTGATGGAATACACCTACTGTGTATATAACTGATGGAATACACATAAATATATGTATTTACTTAAAACTAGACTTTTTGGCCTTTTTCTTGTAATGCATTTTTGTTGTAATTAACACATTACCGTTTTAAAAAAAACTATAAGTATATTGAAAGTGTATTTTACTGATAAAAATATACTCCTTTTGTTGTTTTTAATTATGTACACAAAATTTTAAAAAAAAAATTAAACTGAATGAATAAAATATAGTAACTAAGTTGTTTTTAAAAACTAGCTTCTTTTTTTAGCTAAAAACAAAAATTTGTTTAGCTCTTTTTAGCTACTTTTTGTAGCAGTTTTAGCTACACCCTCAAAAATTTTCTGGCAACACTGAAAATAACTAAATGAACGAACTAGTTCATTACATACGATTGAACTAAAAAGAGCGATCTTTGTGATGAACTATAATGCCCAAGACTAATATCATTATCATTGCATGTCCCAATATTTGTCAGGGAATGTTTCTATAGAAAAACTATGGGCACATTATATAAATCTTGCACAGTCGGCATTTAAGGCCATGCAAGCTTATGAACTTGAATCAAGACAAAGTTTCTTAATGTGGGAAACACTGAATACACTGGGACGAAACTCCCAGAGAGTTATGAATTATGGTGAGTACAGAGGCATGATAGATTTGAGGGCTATTTGCCTTTCAAATAGAGAGTCATTAAGACCTCTTACAATGACAGGTCCTCTTACCTTTACAATATTCAATTCTAAATAATACACTCCAATATAATACGCTTAAAAAGAATATCACAAAAAGTTTTATTTTTGTTTTTATATCCATTCTACTCCAGGTAGGAGGATTGGGCGTTTAAAAATGTTCACACTTTTTTCATTGAGCAACTTTGTGACATTAAACTTTGCCCCAAAGGTATCATAAATATGAACACATTTTTGAAGAACAACAAAACAAAAATTTGATTATATGTATGTATAACAGTCAGGTGGTCGTGGTGGGTGTTAATTACATTATTTGCTTGTTTTTGTTGTTGTGCTACTTGACTGTTTGTTGACCGTATAAATAGCTTTGATTACAGGCCAAAAGATAAAAACAAAACATAACAGAACAAAGCAAAACAAAACAAAACAAAACCAAAATATAGACCAGGCCAAAAGTTATCTCAAAGTATCTTATTACATTTTGTTGCAATTTTCGTAAAACTTTTACATTGTCATAAGGCAGGCGCTAGGGGGTATGGCATTGCTTCTGCCTAAGCAGGTTGAAGTTTATAAATTGTTTCGGTAATTCTATTACCACACTTAAGCTTGAACATGGCGACCCACAAATACCACATACCAACTAACCAAAGAAGCTAACAAACAAAAAACCAACCAACCTTCCTACCAACCAACCAACCAACCAACCAAACAACCAACCGAACAAGTTTACCGTGTGGTGTAATGGACTCGAAGATGGCTTCCGTTTATGCGTTTCTTTTGTGTTCTGGACTTAACTTTGGCGATTTTCTGGCTTACATTTTTTTGCCCGGCTTTTCTTTATGTACGGCTTACTCACTTTATTTTTTTTCTTTCTTGTTTTTGTTTTTATTGCTTTTCAGCTTTGTTTTCATGGCTCATTCTCGTGCACATGTTGCCGTGTTGACCGCACGCCATCATGTCTTATTGCGTATATGTCACTCAAATTGTATGCCTTGGGCTGTCGACGTCTTAACGTTGTAGTCTGTGTTGGGTGTGAAGGTTTGGTCCCTTCTTCGGCATTGTTTCTTGCCATTAAGTCTAAATAGCAAGTTTTTAGTCTTGCATTTAATTAATTACCAGCTTAATACATTGTTTTCGAGTGACACTTTCTTACGTGCGGCATTCATCAAGGATTTTCTTCTTTTTTTTCACCCCATACAGAATAATTATTTGTAGATCTGTTGTGTCTAATTTGTTGGTTAATTACATTTGGCTCTCAAACACATGTTCACATTTAAATAAACTGTCAGGAATAACTTCTTATGCGATTTGATAAATGATGATGTTACAAGTCACTTTAGCAAATAAAAAAAAAAAATTGCTTGTATTCAATTAAATGAAAAGAGATTGCAACGAAGTGGGAGACAATTTATTGACAATCAACTTGTTTGTCCAATGAATTGGTTTTCATGGAAAGTATTAAGAAGAATAGAATTCAGAGTAAGTTCATAGTTTATTTCACAATTTAAAAGATCTTCATATCATCTAACACTTGGTCGGACTTATGATTGCCAATCGTAAAATTTCATTACCCGAAAACTTGGTATTCCGCTCAATACTTCAGACCCAAAAGTCTCGATGCTAATTGCAAATGTAAGATTTTTCAGGATTCAATATTTTTTTTTTTATTTTTTTTTTATTTTTTTTTTACGTAGAATACGTCATTCTCAGAGGTTAGTAGGGCGGTTGATAGTGATCAAGTGGCGGTTGATAGCGTTTTTAGGTCACATTTTGAGCATTTCGTGTGCCTAAAGTACTGATCGTACAATGTTGATGTTAGCACTTGTTGGTCTGCTTGATTCTCTCTGGGAGCAAAATTCATGTTTGAACTCTCTAACTTATTTCTCTCTCTAAATTTTACACAATTACATGAAATATAAAGCCAACAATTGATGTTTCCGTTTGCTTTGAGCATGGTTCTTGTATCTGCTGCACATGAGATGCATGAGTTTCTTTCAATCAAATGGAACTGAGGAACTATATAGTTCCGGGACATGTTTTGCAACTCGAGAGTACTCAATTTGTTCTTTTTAAGCACTTATAAGTTACATACGAACGGACGGACAGACACACGGACTGGCTAAATCCACTTGGGTGGTGATGCTGATCAAGAATATATATAACTTGCTATACCTACGCCTCTTTATGGGCCTTACAAACAGAGTGACAAAATTAATATGCCCTTATTGCGTTTTTGTATTGGAGCCAATGTAAAAAGTGGTCAGAAGATATAGGTCCCCAAGGGAAAAATTTTCCTTTTACAAAAGTAAAGGGGGTCGGTCATACATATAAACCCTCTCCGGCACTCTTTTAAAAGGTCATATGCTCAGGTGTATGGAAAAAATATACAAAACCATAAAATTTGTATCGGAGCCCTCCTAAGGAGTGGTCGGAGAGAATAGCTGTCAAACGCAAAAATGTTCCTTTTGCAAAAGTAATGGGGGTCGGTCATGTATATTAACCCTCTCCGGCACTCTCTCAAAGGTCATATGCTCAGGTGTATGGAATAAATATACAAAAACCATTAAATTTGTATGGGTGCCCCCCTACAGAGTGGTCGGAGTGAATAGTTGTCTAACAGAACAATGTTCCTTTTGCAAAAGTAATGGGGGTCGTTCATACATATTAACCCTCTCCGGCACTCTCTTAAAGGTCATATGCTCAGGTGTATGGAATAAATATACAAAAAACATAAAATTTGTATGGGTGCCCCCCTACAGAGTGGTCGGAGTGAATAGTTGTCTAACGGAACAATGTTCCTTTTGTAAAAGTAATGGGGGTCGGTGATACATATTAACCCTCTCCGGCACTCTTTTAAAAGGTCATATGCTCAGGTGTATGGAAAAAAATATACAAAAACCATAAAATTTGTATCGGAGCCCTCCTAAGGAGTGGTCGGAGAGAATAGCTGTCAAAGGCAAAAATGTTCCTTTTGCAAAAGTAATGTGGGTCGGTCATGTATATTAACCCTCTCCGGCACTCTCTTAAAGGTCATATGCTCAGGTGTATGGAATAAATATACAAAAACCATAAAATTTGTATGGGTGCCCCCCTCCAGAGTGGTCGGAGTGAATAGTAGAATAGTCTAACGGAACAATGTTCCTTTTGCAAAAGTAATGGGGGTCGGTCATGTATATTAACCCTCTCCGGCACTCTCTTAAAGGTCATATGCTCAGGTGTATGGAATAAATATACAAAAACCATAAAATATGTATGGGAGCCCCCCTAAGGAGTGGTCGGAGAGAATGGTCAGTCATACATATTAACCCTCTCCGGCACTCTCTTAAAGGTCATATGCTCAGGTGTATGGAATAAATATAAAAAAACCATAAAATTTGTATTGGAGCCACCATACAAAATGGATTTTTTAAAAAAGATGTTATCAAAAGCGAATTGAATAATTTTACATCTTGTATTACGACATATTCGAAACTGCTGTATAGTTTTTTTTTTCGAAACAATCAATCAGTTCAATCAAAAATGCCGAGAGACACAAATTTTGTCCTAAACATTTTAAACCAAAAAAAAAAAAAAAAAGAAAAATGTTTTTCTCAGAATAAAAAAATAAAAAATACAAACTAATACTCGAATTAATAAATGTTAATGTTAAAAAATTAATTTGAAAACAAAATGTCCGTGTAGATTTATGTAGATTTATTCATTCATAATTTGGAGTTGATATCTTCAACTACTGGGGCCAGTTGAAAATATCTTAAGCCGTGAGTTTGTCCGATGCTTGATACTTGAAACGGAAAAATGTTTAACCCAAAAGTAACTCTCGACTTTATCAGAAACCTATAAGATAAACCAGTACATGACTACATGGTATACCGATGGCTCTCTAACCGAGAAGAAGAGACCGGAGCAGGAGTCTACGAGCCAGGGATTTTTCCCATGGGCAGTAGCATATTCCAAGCGGAAATATACACGATAGACAGGTGCGTACATTTTAACCTGAAGCGAAATACAGGAACTAAAACATAGCTTTTCTCTCCGACAGTCAAGCGGTCAACAAGGCCCTGAAATCCAATCAGGTAACCTCAAAACAAGTGATGGAGTATCTTGACAAACTTAACACGCTCGGGCTACAAAACCGGGTCTGGATCTTATGGATATCGTGGCACAAAGTTATAGAAAGAAGCGAAATTGCTGACGAATTGATAAAGAAAGGAGCATCAAGTCCCCTTGTTGGTCCGAAACCATTATGTGGGATAGGCAAAGGAATCCTCTCTCTTTCAAAAAAAAAAAAGAGGAAGAAAAAGAAATAGACACATACTGGAGAAACTTACCAGGGTAAAAGCACTCTAAACAACTCTTAGGGGCATACGACCTAAACAGATTCCAAGAATGCATGAAGCTAATAAAGAATGATCTAAGAATCGTCACAGGACTGCTAAAAGGTCAATGTGGGTTGGACTATCACCTAACAAAACTGGGAATTTTTAGTGATGACACATGTAGGCTGACGAAGACGAAGAATTTGCGATGCACATCCTTGGACAGTGTCCTGTACTTCTTCAAATGCTACAAAAATATCTGGGTTACCACCAAGAGCGTAGCCAGGGGGGGCAGGGGGCAGTTGCTAAAGGTAGTTGCTTCTAAATCTGAAAATCTGAGTGTTTTCATATAATCGATGGATTTGAAAGTAGTTTCTATATGTAATTCCTTTTTAATCCTTTTTAATATGTGGTTTTTCCTTTTTCTTTGAAACTAGATATGGTAAAAAGATATTATAAAAATATGAAAGATATGGTAAAAAGAAATTTATAAAGTTTCGGTAAACCCCCCCACCGCCCTAATTATCATCCTGCCTACGCCCTTGGTTACCACATTAAACCAGATAACTCATTAAAATCAAGAGATATAGGACATATACTATCATTTATCTCAGAGATTGGACTACAAAAAGATCTTTAAGTCCATGAAAGGGCAAAATAGATCTTAAGGTCGCAGTGCAAATCCCAATAACAATAATAATTATTGCCTCGACCTCGCTTGTGCACGCGAGCCCTTTTCATGAAATTTCTCATGACATTCTAGCATAATTCTGGACGCTTTTATACAATAGCCAGTTAGATTTCAAGTTTTTGCTCCGGATTCGTAATAGGTTTATAGACATAGACCTTTCCTTTGAGGAAACCTTACAGAAAAAAAGTCCAACGACGTCAAATCGCATGATTTCGATGGCCAATACATCCATCACCTCGGCGCAAGATAAGATCTTCCTGCTGTTCTAATTTTTCCATTTTTTTCACATTTTGGTGAGATTTCAGTGAGATTAAAATGGAAACTCAATGCATGTACCTTTTAAAACATTCGCGCTCATGGACGGGAAGGTAGATGAGATTTTTGATACTTATGAGACAATTCGTTTGAAGGAGTTAATTAGGACTTAACTATTGAAAAAACTTTCTGTGTCAGATGGAATTGAACCAGGGTTATCTGGCGTATGGATCACGCACTCTACCCACTGCACCACGGCCGTCACTACAATTCACACTCAGAGTGCATATTAAAAGCTCATTTGCAAAATTTTAAGTCCATTTATTAGTTTTTGTATAATTAAAAGAGAGTTTACCTTTTTGGTAAAGTCACTTTGTTTGGGAGGTAGGCATGGTGTTCACTCGATTTCGTTGAATTATATACTCAGAGTGCATATTAAAGGTTCTTTGCAAAATTTCAAGTCCTTATATTAATTTTTGTGGCATTAAAAGAGATTTTACCTTTTTGGTAAAGTCACTTTGTTTGGGAAGTAGGCGTGGTTTTTATTCGATCTGGTTGAAGTTCATACTTAGAGTACATATAATATATCAAAGTTTATATGCAAAATTTCAAAGTCCTTATGTTAATTTTTAAAGAATTTCAAGAGATTTTACCTTTTTGGTAAATTTACTTTGTTTGGGAGGTAGGCGTGGTTTCATCCGATTTAGCTAATATTTGAACTTGGTCTTTTTTTTAGATAAAAGCTTAAATATTGATGATGGTAGTTTGTAAATTATAGCTGTTATCGTGATCACGAACAGACGTGGTGATGGTGATCAAGAATATGTATATATCTATACTTTTCCATACCTACCACGCCTACTTATTGGTGTTAAAAACGGACAAAAGAAATATATGCCTCTTTTACGTTTTTTAAACGAAATTAATAAAACAGTCAACTTATTTGATTTTAAAAACTAGTAAGAAATGATCTTCGACTGGGCCGAAGTTAAAATACCCCCACGGACGAACCAAAGTATATTCAAAGTCTTAAGCAATCAATAAAATGTTTGTCTCTAAAAACGTTTTCGTTATATTTTTAACAGAAAATATTCGCTTTTGGGTTTAGATAAAGTCGCTTTGTATGGGAGGTGGGCGTGGTTTTCACTCAATTTAGTTGAATTCCATACACATAGTACACGTTATATATCAAAGTGTATATGCAAAATTTGAAGTCCATACATTAATTTTTGTGGATTTTAGAGAAATTTTACCTTTTTGATAAAGTTACTTTGTATGGGAGGTAGGCGTGGTTTTCATTTGATTTTTCATTTTTCATTTGAGTGACAAAATTAATATACCCCCATTTACGTTTTTTAAACGTGGGGGTATAAAAATACTGGTCTGAGCTTATCAAGTAAAACCTTTATGTGGGCATAAAAGAGATTTTTGCAGTTATATTTTGTTGTTGCTCGTTGTAATTTCACCAATCGGCAAATTTTATTTAGAGTTCTAAGTAGTGTTGAAAAAACTATCTATACATCCAACAACAATAACTTTGTCACAAGTTTACCTACCTATACAACCTATAACTACACACTTTAGAGATATGTATGTTCCTTCAAGTGCAATGACCAGTAACTACGGAAAAGCTTGCATTGCCACCTGAATTCAATACGACGACAGCTTTAGTAAGTACATATGTTGACTGAGTGCTCCATTGTGAGTAGCTGTCTAAAGTGAAATCCAAACGACGCCGGTTCTAATCGAATGCCCGTCAGACAGACAACGTACAAGCAGACAGTGTCAGCATTTAGATTAGAAATGGAAAAAGAATTCAAATACGAAAAAGGTCAAAACAGTTTGTTTAGCAAAAGCTTCAGTTTCACACCGGATGATGACGTGTGCTGTGTGCTGATGATGCACTGAATTTGGATACGAATTTCTTCTACTTCTTCATCACAAAATTTTTTCAACAAACAAACACATTTTTCCCTCTGGTCTTTGTTATTCGTTTTCTACGTGAAAATTGTTGATGCCATCATAAACCACAAAGCACAAGTGACCTAGGGTCGTCTCCACTGTAAATGCAAACAACAATAGTCACCCGTGCTGCTCTCGCAAAACTGAACCAATTCGATCTAAAATTATCAAATGCAGTTACAGACGAAAAACTACTGTCGTCGACAGTGGTGAACTACAGTGTCTTGTTGGTGTTGCCAACAAAAAAAAAAAAAAAAACCACAAATAAAAATGAAATGCGTTTCACACTAGCCAGAACTGAAGGTTATTTCTAATCCTGCAAAGTGGGTATGCGAGTGGGTGGGTGCTGTCGGTTTTTTTTTTTTTTTTTGCATTATGTTTGCTTTGAGAAGCCGAGTGTTGATTAAAGTTTGTTATTCAACAACTAGCCCCGAAGTTGTTGTTGTTGATGTTGTTACTGCTGTGCTGTTTGTTTGGTTGCCACTTAAAGTTTAAGTTATTGTTTTTGTTTTGAAAGCTTGAATAAAAAATTCCCAGAACATTCTGTTATGTGGTAAAAATCAGGGTTTTCATCCTAAATGTTAGTGTTTGTATATGTTTAAGCAGCGTTTCCAGGAAATCAGATGGTTTGAAACGGAATCAAAAAACTTTTTTACACACGTGGCTTTAAAAGTTAAAGTTGAAATAAAAGCTGTCAGCAGAGAGGCTATATATTGAGAGAAGGTAAACATATTAAACGTAAAATATTGCAACAGTTTTCGAAACGAAACAACTTCTTCAGCCGCGTATACAGCACATTAGAATTTTGAGTAAGAACGAAGTATCAAAATAACGGTTAACCATTATCACTTCGGGCAATCTCGGCAGTAGTCAGTTGCACTCGACAGTCTTTGAGTTCCGCATACATTTAAAGATAAGATGTAAAGTTAATGTTTAATTCTTTTAATTGCGTTATCGACAATGGTTGCGATACTCACTAATCAGAGCATGCATGCACAAAAATATGATTGTTGTATTTGATATCTATCAAACGCCTTATGGTTGTTGCATTGGGTAACAAAGAAACTCTTTCGTTAAACAGGTAAACAGGGCAATCAAAGCACTGTTGACGTTATTGCTCTATATATATTTGCATAACTACTCGGCAATCATGACTCTTAAAATACTCTTTTATTCCTAGTTTGGCCTAGATTTCTAAATGAAATGGCAGAGCAGCTCAATATATTTCTATATTGGATCCCCGAACATAGAGACTTCCCAGGAAACTGCAAAGCAGACGATCTCGCTCGTAACGATACTACCAAAAACTTATCGAAAGAGAAGGAACAAATTGTAATACCTCTCATCACATGTAAATTACGCACAAATGAACTATCTCTTGAAAGTACAAACATTAGGTGGTAGCAGATGCCATATGGCGTGTCAATTTTGGCGAACCCTGAACTTAAAATGCTTAAAGGAACTAATTTCCCTTAGAAGAGACCAAAAAAGTATTGTCAAAGGCGTTCTAACGGGACACTGCCTAATTGGAAACCATGCCTGAAGACTAAAAATCCTCCATAACGACTTCTGCAGAAGCTGTAGAGACGAAGAGGAGGTAGAATCCACAACACATCTTCTCTGCACATGCCCAGCTCTGTCAAGAAGCGCCACCTTTTCATAGGTAACTGGTGTATGTTATTAAGTTTGTACACAATTGACCGAGAACCGGACCTACAAGCTTTAACGCCGACTCCGAACGGCGATTAACGAAATTTTCTTATTCTCAAAAAGCTTTACATGGTATTTTGATTGCTCTTTGAAGGTTTGCCATTGTCTGCAGAGAGGTGGCGGCCGTACAGAAAAATTATTTTAATTCAAATAATTTTCTGTCGCTACTGGGATTCGAACCCGGGTCTCCAGGTTCGTTGACATAGAGGCCACGCACTTTAACCAACAACGCCACGGACGCCCAATTGGCCTAAGTGTATCTTATAAGATACAGCTGCGTCAACTTAACCTAACCTAACCTAACGGACGCCCAATTGGCCTTAGTGTGTCTTATAAGAGACAGCCGTGTCAACTTAACCGAACCTAACCTAGTGCCTAACCTTAACCTTAACCTAACCTAACCTGTACTCAGAGTACACTCATAAAATACTCAAGAATCTTTACACGGCATTATTTTACTCTCTGAGGATTTCCAGTGTCTGCAGAAACGTGACGGCCGAACAGAAAAATTAATTCAATTGAAAAAATTTTTCTGTGTCAGATGGAATTGAGCCAGGGTTCTCTGACGTATGGGTTGCGAACTCTACCCACTGCGACACGGCCGCCACGATTATAAAATTAAATACTTAAAATTCATTAGTTTAAGATGCCACGGAGGATGGGTTAACAAAATTTGTTAAAAACATATTTTATTTTTTTTTTTGTTTTTGTGAAGAAAGTTAGACGCGTCGGCCGAACTAGGGTTAAGACTCATATAAATGAGTATTTATCGGCATAATGCGCTTAAAAAAAACACTATTTTATGAGTACATTATTGTAGGTTGTAGGCTCATAAATATGATTCATAATAATGAGTGTTTGAGTGTGTCATATTTGGACTATAGATTAAGACGCTTTTAAGACTTATATTTCATAATCTTTCAAGACCCATGATATGAACTCTTAAAAACTCATAATAACGTATCTTTAAACTGATATGAATTATTCATTTAATATTCACACTGAAAACTCTTTTAAGACTCATATTCAATACTCTTTTAAAACTCATGTAATGGACTCTTCAAAGACTCATCATAATGAAGACTCTTTTTAAACTCATATAAATTATTCTTTTAAGAGTCATAAGATTGATGTTAAAGACACTTCAAAGTCTCCGCAAAAAAGACTTTTAAAACACAAATTTTGAACTTTGAAATGATTTTAATAAAACCCCAGCAAACATATTCTGAAGCTCAAAACAAAAGTTAATAAAAGAGTCAAATGTATGAGTGTATTATGATAGCTCATAGAGAAGTCTTCAAAAAGGTCATAAATATAACTGGATTATTTAGCAAAAATAATGGCTTGTAAAAAGATTAGAATTGTGATATTCTTTATAAGACCTATGTCCGAAACACAATAAAACAGATTTTTTTTTAATTTTTTATTTATTCGATGCATTTAAATTAATTTTTTTAACTCAAATTCAATAAATCAGTTGTAAATAAAAATTACTAAATACCTAATATAATACTGCCTTATTTAGGACTTTTTAATGAGGCATAAAAAGGACTCCTAACCGTCTTATTTTTGAGCAATCATATTTTAATCATATTAAAGACTCTTTCAAGAATGCTTTCAACGAGTCCTCATAAGCAGGCATTATAATGATCCTTTCACAAGATTTTTTGTTTATTTTTTTTTTTTTTTTTTGAGCAATCATTTAACAATCTTACAAAAACGCCTTCAGAACTCCTTTTATTGCGTTCTCATAAAACACGCATTAAAAATACTCTTTTTTGAATCATTTCTTCTGAGGCACTCAGAAAATATTTGCAGGATACTTCTTTGAAATAAATGCATACACGAAAATTTTTCAAATAAATCCATATATGCCAAAGATATACAGAATTTCCTTTGGGAAAGATTTATAAGACGTACCAGTTTAGACCGCATTGATACCGCTCGGTTCAATGCTAGGCCTATTAGTCTCTCTTCTATTTATTTTACTGAAAGCATTATGAAGGATTTTGGATCAACACATTAGATCTCTACTCAATCTCTAGCAACAACACGCCCAATTTAAGGATAGCCCTACATGATTTTAATGGATCTGTCTCTTCAAAGAAAAGACTTTGGCTGCCTTCTTGGATTCTAAATATATCTATTCTATCTATTCTATCTATTCTATCTATTCTATCTATTCTATCTATTCTATCTATTCTATCTATTCCATCTATTCTATCTATTCTATCATTCTATCTATTCTATCTATTCTATATATTCTATGTATTCTATGTATTCTATCTGTTCTATCTGTTCTATCTATTCTATCTATTCTATCTATTCTGTCTATTCTATCTATTTTATTAATTCTCTCTATTCTTTCTATTCTATCTATTCTATCTATTCTATCTATTCTATCTATTCTATCTATTCTATCTATTCTATCTATTCTATCTATTCTATCTATTCTATCTACTCTATCTACTCTATCTATTCTGTCTATTCTATCTATTCTGTCTATTCTATCTATTCTATCTATTCTATCTATTCTATCTATTCTACCTATTCTATCTATTCTATCTATTCTATCTATTCTATATATTCTATCTATTCTACCTATTCTATCTATTCTATCTATTATATCTATTCTATCTATTCTATTTATTCTATTTATTCTAATGTATCTATTCTATCTATTCTATCTATTCTAGCTATTCTACCTACTCTATCTACTCTATTAATTTTATCTATTCTATCTATCCTTTCTATTTTGTCTCTTCTAACTATTCTATCTATTTTATCAAATTTCCTTTTAATTTTTGAGACATTTATCATTGATTTGCTTTATTTCATAAAATGTATATACAATAATTATTCAAGCTCAAATCTACCCTATTCCTCTTCACCACCCATCTTTGATAAAAAAGTATATTCCATGACAGCATGTCTAACAATAATGATGAAGCAATTTGAAAAATATTGAAACATTCACGTGACTACACATAAAATTGACTTCCTCAAAACTATCCACTTATACCCACATATAGTACGGTGATCACTATATTGGTGGTGCTGGCAACCACGAATAAAAAACAATAAAATATTCCAAAAAAAAAAAAAAAAAACTAACGGAATATATTCACATGCAACACCGTGAACTGAAGAGCGTAAAACTGGAAAATTGTTTATTTATATTTTGTCGGAAACCTTGCCAAGTCATAACAATGCTATATTAAGTAGGTAGTCTGGCAAAACTGGCATATAGTTACATATTTTATAGTACATTAATTTAAAGAAAAGCATTGGCAATAAATTTCGACTTTAAACTATCACAGAATGTAGTACTCGTATTTTTAGTTCAAGCCATACACAAAAAAAGAAAAAAAAAACCAAAAAATACAACGAAAAACCTTTGATTTACCAATTGTGGGCAATTCCTTACAAACAAAAGTGAACGGCACACTAAACGCCTACATTAAGCTTTCAATTTCCGTTTATTTCCTTTTAACATTTCCGTGTTTTATTTATAAATAAAAGGGAAACAGCACGAGATGCTTAAATTCCCTTTTCAATTGGATTAAAAGCATCGATGGAAGAATAACCAATAATGAAATTGCAGAAAAAGATGTACAGAAATGAATCAATGAATAAATGAATAATCAAAAGTAAGACTAAAGCATGAGTATAGCTCGAATAAAGAGGAGTAACAGCCCAAAAAATAAAAAAAAATTCCAAAGAAAACAAACTTCTAATAATAGAAAATACGTCTTAATAAGTATGCACAAAATATGAAAGGTTATATAGGGGGTTAAATGGGGAGTGAGAACGTGAACCCTATTTCTTGGTGAAAATATAAATATTCAAATATATTTTACTCTACAGGATTGAAAATGTTTGACTGACTGAGTTTCAAATACTTTTTAATCTTGCTGAATTCATATCCGATGTTACATCCCTACGAGATTATAGAAATGACACGATTGAAAGAATTTTATACAAGGACCTAGCGATTGAAAAACTTTTTAATTTTTAATAGTTTATTAGAGTAAAACTAAGAATTGGATTTGGAATTGAACTTGGACTTGGATTTAAACTTGGACTTGGAATTGGACTTGAACTCAAACTTGGACTTGGACTTAGACTTAGACTTAGACTTAGACTTAGACTTAGACTTAGACTTAGACTTAGACTTAGACTTAGACTTAGACTTAGACTTAGACTTAGACTTAGACTTAGACTTAGATTTAGACTTAGACTTAGACTTAGACTTAGACTTAGACTTAGACTTAGACTTAGACTTAGACTTAGACTTAGACTTAGACTTAGACTTAGACTTAGACTTAGACTTAGACTTAGACTAAGACTTAGACTTAGACTTAGACTTAGACTTAAACTTAGACTTAGACTTAGACTTAGACTTAGACTTAGACTTAGACTTAGACTTAGACTTAGACTTAGACTTAGACTTAGACTTAGACTTAGACTTAGACTTAGACTTAGACTTAGACTTAGACTTAGACTTAGACTTAGACTTAGACTTAGACTTAGACTTAGACTTAGACTTAGACTTAGACTTAGACTTAGACTTAGACTTAGACCTAGACCTAGACTTAGACTTAGACTTAGACTTAGACTTAGACTTAGACTTAGACTTAGACTTAGACTTAGACTTAGACTTAGACTTAGACTTAGACTTAGACTTAGACTTAGACTTAGACTTAGACTTAGACTAAGACTTAGACTTAGACTTAGACTTAGACTTAAACTTAGACTTAGACTTAGACTTAGACTTAGACTTAGACTTAGACTTAGACTTAGACTTAGACTTAGACTTAGACTTAGACTTAGACTTAGACTTAGACTTAGACTTAGACTTAGACTTAGACTTAGACTTAGACTTAGACTTAGACTTAGACTTAGACTTAGACTTAGACTTAGACTTAGACTTAGACTTAGACTTAGACTTAGACTTAGACTTAGACTTAGACTTAGACTTGGACTTGGACTTAGACTAAGACTTAGACTTAGACTTGGACTTGGACATTGACTTAGAATTAGAATTAGAATTAGACTAAGACTTAGACTTAGACTTAGACTTAGACTTAGACTTAGACTTAGACTTAGACTTAGACTTAGACTTAGACTTAGACTTAGACTTAGACTTAGACTTAGACTTAGACTTAGACTTAGACTAAGACTTAGACTTAGACTTAGACTTAGACTTAAACTTAGACTTAGACTTAGACTTAGACTTAGACTTAGACTTAGACTTAGACTTAGACTTAGACTTAGACTTAGACTTAGACTTAGACTTAGACTTAGACTTAGACTTAGACTTAGACTTAGACTTAGACTTAGACTTAGACTTAGACTTAGACTTAGACTTAGACTTAGACTTAGACTTAGACTTAGACTTAGACTTAGACTTAGACTTAGACTTAGACTTAGACTTGGACTTGGACTTAGACTAAGACTTAGACTTAGACTTGGACTTGGACATTGACTTAGAATTAGAATTAGAATTAGACTAAGACTTAGACTTAGACTTAGACTTAGACTTAGACTTAGACTTAGACTTAGACTTAGACTTAGACTTAGACTTAGACTTAGACTTAGACTTAGACTTAGACTTAGACTTAGACTTTGACTTTGACTTTGACTTAGACTTAGACTTAGACTTAGACTTAGACTTAGACTTTGACTTTGACTTAGACTTAGACTTAGACTTAGACTTAGACTTAGACTTAGACTTAGACTTAGACTTAGACTTAGACTTAGACTTAGACTTAGACTTAGACTTAGACTTAGACTTAGACTTAGACTTAGACTTAGACTTAGACTTAGACTTAGACTTAGACTTAGACTTAGACTTAGACTTAGACTTAGACTTAGACTTAGACTTAGACTTCGACTTAGACTTAGACTTAGACTTAGACTTAGACTTAGACTTAGACTTAGACTTAGACTTAGACTTAGACTTAGACTTCGACTTAGACTTAGACTTAGACTTAGACTTAGACTTAGACTTAGACTTAGACTTAGACTTAGACTTAGAGTTAGACTTATGGCTTACTTAGAAACTAACCTTACTTGGTCTAATAGTCAGCCTTTGGAGCCCATTTTCTATCGATAATCCCGAAAACAGACCAGATCTGTTTTAAAAACGATTGTATGTGTAAATTGATAAAAAAAAATATTACATAGGAGCTCAAACAAAGCTCAAAAATTGATCAAATTGCTATCTACGTGTACTTTTACTTTTGTAACTTTGGATGTAGTTCGTGCCTAATATTTACCTGTAGTTCAAGCTCGTGAATGAAGTTTTCGGTGTTCCCGGTTTTGCGTGAAATAGGGATCTCTACTTAAAATGTCTTCTTATATTTATGGTAATGGATATAATTTTAGTTATGGTAATGGTTATAGTTATGTAATGTTTATGAATAAAGTTACGGTTACGATTATGGTTATGGTTTTATTATTGGTTGTTTTTGATATGGTTATGGTTATGGTTATGATTATGGTTATGGTTATGGTTAGGATTATGGTTATGGTTATCGTTATGGTTATGATTATGGTTATGGTTATGGTTAGGATTATGGTTATGGTTATGGTTATGATTATGGTTATGGCTATAGTTATGGTTATGGTTATGGTTTTAGTTATGGTTATGGTTGTGGTTATGGTTATGGTTATGGTTATGGTTATGGTTATGGTTATGATTATGGTTTTGGTTTTGGTTATGGTTATGGTTATGGTTATGGTTATGGTTATGGTTATGGTTATGGTTATGGTTATGGTTATGGTTGTGGTTATGGTTATTGTTATGGTTATGGTTATGGTTATGGTTATCGTTATGGTTATGATTATGGTTATGGTTATGGTTATGGTTATGGTTATGGTTATGGTTATGGTTATGGTTATGGTTATGGTTATGGTTATGGTTATGGTTATGGTTATGGGTATGGGTATGGTTATGGTTATGATAATGGTTATGGTTATATGTATGGGTATGGTTGTGGTTAAGGTTATGGTTATGGTTATGGTTATGGTTATGGTTATGGTTATGGCTATGGGTATGGGTATGGTTATGGTTATGATAATGGTTATGGTTATGGGTATGGGTACGGTTGTGGTTAAGGTTATAGCTATAGTTATAGTCATAGCTATGGTTGTGGTTATGGTTATGGTTGCGAACCATGGTGTAATTAAGAAGGTGATCGGGAATTTTTATCTTCTCTCAAAAAAATGTTACCTACCCTTGTCAAAAACAGCTGATGGTAAATTATAAGCAAAAGTTGCAAAACAATCTATTACAATTTTTTATTGAGTGCAAGCGATTTGACACTTGTCCGCAGTTTATCTCTTTCTTTCTTACTTTCTCAATATTTTTTGACAATCGTAGGGAATTTAGTAAACGTCACGTTCATCTTGTTAATTACACCATGGTTGTGAACATGGTTATGGTTGGAGATATAGTTATGGTGGATTGTGTCTCAGGTTTGAAGTCAACAAAAAATACTGTAGCGATATTGTGTAGGGGCCAACGAAACAGTCTGTCTAGTCTGCTGTATGATTTGCTCTATACAGAGACGTTTTCGTTATTAGTTGTTTTTTTTTTATTAACATACTTGGCCTTAAGCTCAACTATTAACTTTCAATATAATTGAATGAAAAGCTTAAATTAAATTTAATTCAAAAGATACTTAGGTATATTAAAAAAATTAAATATTTTTATATTCTCTCAGATTTTCTCTGTTCCGTAAATAGTCAAGTTCTGTTTCCTGTTCAAATACTTAAATTTTACAAGCATATTAATAAATTGTTTTTTTTTTTTAATTTTACTTAACGAGCAACATGTTAACATCGACTGTAAAACATAACAAATTTGTTGTTGAACAACTCCATACATTCAATTAAACACAACCATTATAAGCAGCCCGCTTGAGTTCTTCAGCTTTTCCAATTTTTTTATTATTTTAAACAGTAAAACACTGCTTAAACTTCAAGAAGTATGCTGCATATATTTTGTTTGGAAAATTGTTTGGAAAAGTTTCATTTTTGTGGGTTTTTTTTTTAATTTTTTTGTTTTTTTTTCTTTTTTGTTGCCGTGCGATTTTGTAAAGATGAATTCTAAGCACAAATTGCATTAAAAGTTATTCATGCATATTATTATGCACACAAGTAAACATTCACGCACACACTTGCAAAGTTTTACAAACATGCACACACACAAAAGAGCCAAACAACACATGCAGCGCATTATCATGCTAAGCATCTATGTGTGGGAGCTACACACACACTAACACAGCTGCAGTTGACACGTTTTGTTGTGATCATTTATTAAATTGTGCCTGAGCCATTGTTGTTGTTTTTATTGTTGGTGTTGCTGTTGTTGCTGCTGTTCATATCATTGTTGCTGCTGTCTGAGTTGGCTGAAGATGTAGCCTCTATTGGCTCAACTTCAGCCCTCTCTGCGCTTCACCAACCGTTGTGCTTTTTTGTAGATTTTGATATTACTGGCTGATGCTACTGCTGCTGCTGCTTCAGCTCCTAAGGTTGACGATGCTGATGATGATTATGATGATTTTGTTGATAATGATGACGTTGACGTTATGACGTTGCAAAAGCTTTTGTCGCTTTTGAGCTCTAATATTCAATAATTTTCCTTATTTATTGTGTACTGCATACTTGAGTGATTCTTCTCCATTCATATGATCATATGTGTGATTGGGTTTGGTTGAGTGAGTGTGTGTGCATGAGTGGGTGTATGTGCTGTGTATTTATATTGTTGTGGTGGGATTTGTAATAAGTCAAGCGCACGTAAGACAGACTTTTGGCAATTTGTAAAAGCTTGTCATAATCGTAGCATGGATTTCGCAGAGTAATAAAAACGAACTCATCAGCTTAAGAGCTACGTTATTTTCTTTTTTTTTTTGTGTTTAAGTCAGAAGATGATAGACTGCTCTTCTAATAGGTTTCAGAAGTCAAGAAATCAAACATGTCTTACAAAAGGGAAAAATTAATACATTTGTACACATTTCTGTTTTATGCTATTATTGTGAGTTTGTAAACTCAATTTTTAATTGGTTCACATAACTTCAACTTAGACAAGAAATTTATTGATCAACCCTGATGTAAGTATTTAACTCTACAGACATACTTGGTGGTAAAAAAAATCTTTGATCCGTATACTTTTTGGAGCTTTGTGCTTTCAAATTTTGTGTTTTCAAATTGCCTTTATCTTGGGAAGAAAATCAGACTTTTTCTGGGTATTCAAATTAAATTTTTAAATTATTAAAGAGATTTCATCTTTATCTACTGACAAAATTTTAAATATCTCTATGATTTTTTATATTTTTTTTTTTATTTTTATGATTCTGTTAGTGAAGTCCCAAAAGCACTCGATATAACAAAGATTACACAAAAAATGTGAAGAAAAATATCTGTTTTTTTTCTACATTGTCTCCTATAAGCTCTATAGACTTTTCCCAACGATGTTCAATATTTTCGATACCTTGTTTCTGTGAGAACCATCGAGCGCCTCAAAATAGCCATCAACTGCAGACTCCACGCCTTCACTGTTGGCAAATCTTTTACAATAGAACCATTTATTTCAGTTTGGAAACAGCAAATAATCGTAGGTTGCCGAAACCGGGTACGTTCTTGGGTAAGAAGAAGCAATTCGCGTAATTTTTTCGCAAAATGAGACTGTTTTTTTTTTTTTTGACATTATCATTTTAACACTGCTATAAGTTCGCATAATACTCGCCATTGATTATTAAAGATAGTCAATGAAAATTATCCCACGTGTATCCCAAAAATCTGACGCCAAGACCTTGTCTGGAGATAGTATTATTCTCGCTTTTCCTTGGAGCCGATTCTCCCCTTTCAGTCCATAAGTTTCTTTGGAGCCGATTGACCACTTTCAGTTCATTATTTTCACCGATCCTTCGTCTTACTTCCTATAATTTTATGATCTTCGAATGGTGCACTAGGATGGTAGAAACTGGGGTCTAGTGTGTAAGTACTAGAATGGGGTGAGTGACTCCAATAACATTTACAATAAAAAAGTTAGACTCCTCGAAACAAAAATATAGATACATCATTCTTTAAGATCAGGCTGTTAATTCGGGAGATATGAAGAAAAACTTAAATACTCGACTTAAATACTCGTTCTATCAAAAATGCTTCATAATTGCATATCTATAATATATCTATATACCTATAACTCGGTATAAAAGTACGGCTGAGTAAAACCGACTCAGGAAACTATCCGTATATAAGACAGTTTAGAAAGTATAGATAGTTTAGAAAGTTCAGTTAAGTAGGTCAATTGACCAAAACCCATGTTGAAAGCTATCCAAATGAATAATTCGACCTATTTATACTCGAAGCAGTTGGACGACCTATCGAAGCCGTCATATAATTCTAATCGAGTCTAATAAATAAAACCTTAAGACACCCTGGATATTGGGGGTAACCAATCGGAACCATCGTAGAAAGTTTTAATAAAATAGTGGATTGACCGACGTAAGCCAATAAAGCAGACTAATCAAATATTATAAACATAACCTACAAAAAATACTCTGGATAGTGGTACGATTGATCGAAGCCGACATAGAAAGCTATCTGAATGAATAATACGCCCTCTTTATACTCGGATAACGCATCGAAGCCGACGTAGAAACTCACTCGAGTATAATAAGTATTGCTTATGTCTATAACACCCTTGATAATGAAACGACCTTTCGAAGCCGACGTTGAGAGTAATCCTTATACATTTTTATAAGGATATTACAACCTCTTTGTACTCCGAATATAGTAAGACGAATGATACCAGTCAACTAAGTAAACTATCTGAATAGGAGAAGTATGGGTAGAGCTTAAGGTCACTTAGGATAGAGGGACAACCCACCGGAGCCTTTGTAGAAAGATATGCGAATAAATGTTAAAATTTCTAACTTTCTCTTATTAATATTATTCATTAAAAATTGACCATCCACACACCAAAAATTAACCAAAAAAAATTTGTTCCTTGACCCTTACGGCAATATATTTCCACTCCACTTCTGATAGAACACTTCCAAAAATGGTTAATAGTTTCTAAGTCGGAAGGTGGACGGGTTCCCACGCCCATGAACCTTATCGAATATCACCATCTTGGACATGTATTAATAAAAACTTGCTGTGAATTATAGTGATGCAGAGCATAGTGAATATAAATCTCTCTTAGTTCTTAAGGTGGTTGTTGTTATCATGGGTTGACCTGCGTGCTAGGTCAATGTGCTGTTAATATTATTGTTATTATTGTTGTTGATGTTGTTGTTGTATATTTGTGTGTTGTTATTGTTGTTGCAAAAATTTTCAAAAAGTACTTGCGCTTTCAATGCAAAAATTGTAAAGTGCTTTCGGCGCCCTCGGTAGCTGAGAAGTTAGCATTCTTGACTTCCACCTCAAAGGCTCTAGGTTCGAACCCCGGCCAGGCAATGGTCCGTCCTATACTTTAACCTTTCTAAATTTGTTTTCTCATTTCTAATCAACTGAAATTAAAAATTTATTAATATGAATATGACTTAAGAAGTTGTAGTTCGTGGTAGAAAAGTCTTTGGAAAGGATTTCGTCATGACTAAGTAAAATTGACTGAGGTGCCTCATGACTAAGTAAAAGTGACTGAGGTAAAGGCATTATGTAGACTATCCCCAGATTCTAATTCACATGTTTCTGCGGCTTTCCGCCATGCTTAAACATTCGACACATGTTTCAATTGATTGCACTTTCTTTCTCCAAACTATCACACCATTTCGAACCAAGGCAGACTTGACTGAATAGGTATAACACCTGAAATCCTTGGTTCAAAGCTAAAACAAAAGAAAATTGTTAAGTCAGTGACTTTTGGAGCAGGTTTTTTTTTTTTTTTTGGCAAAAAAGCATTTTATTTCTCCACATAGTCTAGTCTTGATTTTTTTATTCCTTCCATATAATAGGTTTTATCAAGGTCCTTAAAATAGTCGTTTCTTTCAGTGATACCTCTTCATTCGACCCAAATCTCTTATCGCCGACCCATTCTTTCAGGTTTGGAAATAGAAAATAGTCGCAGGGGGCTAAAGCTGGACAATATGGTGGATGGTGTAGCAGTACGCAGCCTAAATTATGGATTTTTGCCATGGCGACTACTGACATGTGCGCCGATACGTCACCATCAATACTTCAAAAAGGAGGAGGTTCTCAAGATCGTTGGTTTCTTTTTTTTTTTTTTAATGTATGTACATCGGAAACTCCTAAAGCACTTGCCTGATTTTCGTAATTTTTTGTCAACAGATAGATACCATGAACACGGAAGTCCTTTTTTAAAAAAGTGGACTATACTCGGGGCGTGTCACTATTAGAAAAACATTGCATTTAAGATAGTATTGACACTAGAGTACTGAAATTTAGTACAGGGGTAGGCTCAGTTCTTATTAATTACTGTAAAGAAAGTGGGCGTTATTCGATAAAGGGGTGTGCCAATATAAAAAACACACTGTATCTCGAATAATATTGACACTAGGGTACTGAAATTTAGTAGATGAGTAGGCACAGTTATTAGAAATAACGGTAAGGAAAGTGGGCGTCATTATAAAAATGGGTGTGGCAATATCTGAAAAACACTGTATCTCGAATAATATTGACAAAAGGGTACTGAAATTTTGTTCAGGGGTAGGCAAAATTATTACAAATTACGGTCAAAAAAGTGGGCGTTATTCAACAAAGGGGTTTGGCAATATTAGAAAAATACTGTATCTCAGTTAATATTGACACTAGGGTACTAATGTGTGGTGTGCAGGTAGGTAGGTCGGTGGGTAGGTAGAATCATTACAAAAGTGGGCGGGATTGTACACAGGGTGTGACTCTTTGAGGAAAGTACTATACATCGGTTAATATTGATACTTGGGAGCTGAAATTTGGCACAGGGCTAGATAGAATCATTATAAAGTACGATCAATAAAGTGGACAGGATTAGAAAAAGGACATGGCACTTTAATAAAAATTGTAAAGAGACAGAAATTGAAAATGCCCAACAAACCTTCAGGAATTAATAAAACAAATTTTTTAAGGACAAAATTTCATATTTAAAATTTTCCTCAAGAATACTGTTACATAAAAATTTTTCATATTCTCTAAAAAGAAAGAAATAGAAACCTTTTAACCAAAAACAAGAAAAAACCGAGTTCAAAATTCTTAGCAACTGCGGTCGTTTTTGCTTCAAATCAACGTCAAATCTGCCCAACAGCGTTTTACCTTTTTCAAGGTAAAAACCATGACCGACAAACCTTGATCTAATGGTGAACGTAAACATGAAGAAGTCCATTGCTTTGACTGTTCCTTAGTCTATGGTGGGCTGTGATGTATTCATGTTTCGTCTACAGTTAAGAAATGGCGCACAATTGTTCCAAATCGAAAAAAGACGGCCAAAACCTGAATTTGTCAAATCTGCATGAAAATTATGATTTTTGATTCAGGTTTTTGGAGTCGCTGATCACGAATCTGAAGTCAAAAATGTGAAATTAAAAATGGCGGCTTAAAAATGGCGGCCATGAACATGTTAATTTGTATAATAGCTTTATTATGCAGTACAATTTTGTTGCACAAGAGTTTTCGGGTTCGCTGATTACGAATCTGAAGTCAAAAATTCGAATTTCAAAATGGCGGCTTAAAAATGGCGACCATGAACATGTTAATTTGTATAATAGCTATATTATGCAGTACAATTTTGCTGCCCAGAAAGTTTTCGGGGACGCTGATCACGAATCTGAAGTCAAATCTTCGAAATTCAAAATGGCGGCCATGAACATGCTAATTTTAATAATAACTATATTATGCAGTACAATTGTGTTGCCCCAAAAGTTTTCGGGGTCGCTGATCACGAATCTGAAGTCAAAAATTCGAAATTCAAAATGGCGGCTTAAAAATGGTAAGCATGAACATGCTAATTTTAATAATAACTATATTATGCAGTACAATTGTGTTGCCCCAAAAGTTTTCGGGGTCGCTGATCACGAATCTGAAGTAAAAATTCGAAATTCAAAATGGCGGCTTAAAAATGGCGACCATGAACATGCTAATTTTTATAATAATATATTTTTTTTTTCAGACTTTGAAGGCCCCAAAAAGGCTTAAAAAATTAAAAAAAAGCAATTGACAGCGCAATTTTTTCCCTTTGTCTATTTTAACTAGATATCTGCAGTAAAAAATGTTTTTAAAATTTCTTTAAAAATTAGGTTTTGGCCGTCTTTTTTCGATTTGGAACCATTGTGCGGCGCAAGAGCTCCATCAAATTGCAATTGAACATGGCTAAACACTTCATTGAAGTGGTCGAGTGTAGGCAAACGCGCTACCCATCGTTCGTATAGCTTTTTCATGTCCAAATATTCATGTAGAATGTGATACCTACAACCTCAGCCACCTCACCCACTCTCATTCTCTAATTGTCCAATATCATTCCGTGGATTTTATCGACGATTTCTGGGGTGACGACCTCTTTTGGGCTAACTGAACGTGCAGCGTCACTTATGCTAGTATGGTCACAACGGAATTCAGTAAACCACTTCATCGCACTTGAAATTGATGGTGCGGAGTCCCTATAGCATTTGTCAAGCCTGCATTTGTTTCCACAGCGAAACATCACTTGGTTTCGGTGATGTATTTTTTATGGAAAAAATAATGCTTTATAAGTACACGAAATTCACTTTTTCGATTTTCGTCGAAATTCACGAGGTTGTATGCTTTCAATGGCTGTCAATTACAAACAAAATGACGCAGCTTGCGCAAAATTTGAGAGTGGTCTATTAACAGATGGTAGTGGATAGGCACAGTGTTGCATTAAAAGTTACTACGCGGGAATTCAAATTGACTTCTCAGTTCACTGACTTCTCAGAATCACTTAAAAACCATAAAATTTAATAAGAAATAAATTTTCCGAAATACAATCTTCTTATTCCGTATCAAGATAAATGGTCCATAAAACTTTCAAAATCCGGAATTTATTTCAAAAAATATAATATTTTAAGCACATTCATTGAATTGGTATTCATTGGTATTTCAACATCGTTTCCACAGCGATTTTTTATAATTTCGTTTTCATCATTGGACCATTTCTAAAATTAACAGCTCATCATGATAAATGAACGAAAATAAAATTCCGAAATTATTACAAAACCATTGCGATTATCAAGCTTTCACGCAAAACATAATAAATACAGCTTAACTTAACACTTAATCCAATGAAAACATCAAAAAATACATCATTAATCAATATCACACCAACGCCGACCAACCAGGTGCAAATCATTTAAACAGGTGCAAAACAAGTCAACAAAAATGTGGGATAGGAAAAAGAAAAATACAAAAATTGTGAACAGCTGTCGTTCAATTCATTAAATTATCCAAATCCTAGCGCAAAAAGCAGATCTTATCAGTACAAAAAAATAATAATAAAAAAAGTTGAAATAAAATAAATGAAGTTAAGTATGAAAACGTGCAAAAAAGCAATGACGATGCCAAGCCTCGAATGACACTCGCCAATGTGACAAAGATGTCGATGACAGGACGCGCTGTGAAGTAATTTTTTATTTTAACGTTCATTTTTTTTTTTTTTTTTGTGTTCCAGCTGTTGGTAGTACGTTTACTCGTAAGGTATGCTGTAACGGTTGATTCAAACCATCGTCAATTCAAATCTCCACACTGTGCTCTGCGCCCTCAACCAGCTGCTGTTGTTTTTACTGCTGCTACTGCTTCAGCTGCTGCTGCATGTCCTTGACTATTAGTTGTCATGTCACTTTCATCTAGTGCAGCTTTTGCTTTTTTCAACGTGCTATTTGCTCCCCTTTTTCTGCTTAACTTCGACAATGGCTTTTTTATATTTATTTTTTTCATTTTTTTTTTGTTTTTACGTGCATTCCTCCTTTATTTTTGTGGCATTTTTTTTTAACATGGTAGTTTTTGGTATTTTTGTTGTTGATGATGCTTCACACCCAGTTTATTTTCAGTATAATCTGTCTTTCGTATACTTGAGCAGTCATCATCAACTCTTAAAGCTCACTAACTGAGAAACTCATTCATCTAGCGTTAGTGCAGAGCTTGGAACCACCCGCACACATAAACACACACAGTTTCACCAAGAAGGTAGAATAACGTGAAAGTATATATTGAGCATGTTTTTTTGTTGTAAAACATCAATATTAGATCCTTAAGTATAGCAGCCAAGAGTCATTAAAATGGATATTTTATAGAAAGAAGATGTAAAACTATTATTTTTAAGTTTTTCCATTGAAGCATGTGGAAAGGTGTAGTGAGGGTGTAGCGTAGAACCAGGTGATGTTAGCATATTTTACCGATTTGAATTTCATCATTAATTTTAAAGAAATCTGAGTTTTACTGTGTGAAGATTCTTAATCACCTATGCATTGCATATGGCTTAAAAATTTTCATTCAAATTATCGATGATAAACAGGTATGGGCACCACTACATTTAAAGCGTCTGTGTCACAGATTGTCTTTTCTGTGATTGTCTTTTGTATTTGATTTGTTGTTGCGTTTTGTGTTGCTACAGAAGCCTTTGCTCTCAACTCTTGCTCTCAACGCTCCCAGAGCGCTCTCTGCCCATAGCTGATGATAAATGATATGAAAATTTTATGCCAAGAATATACACCAATCACTGCCGTCTAGGAGCAAAACGGTCGGAAGTAGAATTGGAGGCAAAAAAGTACAAATTCTAAAGGAAAAATCCTCCTACTAGGATAGAGAGAAATATAAGGTGGTTTGGCCATATTACAGGGCCAAATACAAGTTTTTTGTTTTTAAATGCAATAAAATTAACACAAATAATTTTTTTCCATGAATTACGGCTTTATTAGTAAAAACAAACATTCCCATTAATTATGGAACACAATGTCGTTCAAGTGGTTGCCTCTGCTGGCTTCGCAGTAGCGCATTCTATCACTCCAATCTCAATTTTCCTAGACATTGTTAATGGTTTCGGTAGGCTGTAGCTCACGGATTGCTTGGATGATATTATGCTTTAAGTGCTTGAATCGTATCCGGATTGTTGGCATAACATCAGTCCTTCACAGTTTCCCCAAAGTCAAAAAAAAGTCCAAAGGGGTCAAATCGCAGCTCCGAGGTGTCCAATTAACATCGCCACGACGGCTGATAACACGATTTGGCAATTTGGTGCGCAAAAGATCGATTGTGGCATGGGTTGAGTGGCAAGGCGCGCCATCCTGCATGTACCAGAGGTCGTCCCAATTCATGTCTCCAATTTCAGTAAAAAAAATTAGGTTAACATGGCACTGTAACGTCCACCGTTGACCGAAACATTATTGCCAGCCTCATTTTCGAAGAAAAATGGTTCAATGATGCCACCACTCCATAATCTCCACTCCAAACTGTCACTCTCTATGGATGAATCGGCGTCTCGATAATAACGGGTTTTATCGTAATTGCGGGTTTTCCGCCCCAGATACGGCAATTTTGTTTGTTAACGTAGCCGCCGAGATGAAAAAGCGCCTCGTCAGAAGTGATGATTTTTCGCCAAATGTGTACGCTTGAAACACACAAACACACTTGAATAACCCTGCAAACATTTTCAGAGTGCCCCAAAAAAATGGCTCTAAAAAGAGTTTATCTTATGGGTGTTTTATGAGTACGCAATAAAAAGACTCATAAAGGATTCTTTGATATGATTCTAAAATGATTGCTCAAAAATAAGACTCTAAAAAGGGTATTTTTTATGCGTGTTTTATGAGTACGCAATAAAAGGACTCTAAAAGGAGTCTTTGATATGATTGTAAAATGATTGCTCAGAAATCAGACTCTAAAAAGAGTATTTTTTATGCGTGTTTTATGAGTACGCAATTAAAAGACTCATAAAGAAGTCTTTTATATGATTGTTAAATGGCTATAAATTTTTCTAATATTACTTTTTATTTGAAATGTTTAAAAAAAGATATTGTTGTCATTTTTTTTTATTTTTCAACTATCCAATATTATAAATAAATTTTAATCTAAAAATATATTTCAGCCTAAACGGATCATAATTACTTCTATGAGTTCTGAAAGGGTCCTCAGTATGAGTCTTTAAAGATTCCATTCCATGATTCTTAAATATGACTATCAAAAGTGTCTTAATTTTAAGTCCAAAAGACATTTATATGAGTTTTAAAAAAATATTTATTTAAAGTCTTTATTATGAATCTTAAAAAGTATTTAAAATGAGTCTTAAAATAGTCTTAATTTTGAGTCCAAAAAGACTCATTTATATGAGTTATAAAAGAGTCTTTACTATGAGTCTTTAAAGAGTCTTTATTATGAGTCTTAAAAGAGTATTAAATATGAGTCTTAAATGAGTCTTAATTTTGAGTCCAAAAACACTAATTTATATGAGTTCTAAAAGAGTCTTTATTATGAGTCTTAAAAGAGTATTAAATATGAGTCTTAAAAGAGTCTTAATTTTGAGTCCAAAATGAGGCATAAAGCAGTCATTATTATGAATCATATTTTGAGGCCCGACACCTACGAAAATGTACTCATAAAAGAGTCTTTTTTGAGCGCATACTGGCGATAAAAGCTCATTTATATGAGTCCTAAAAGACTCTTTTAAGAATCATAATATTTTCTGGGTATTTTCATCTTATTTTCAAGTGTGTTCACTGTTTGGGCTCCACAGCACTCACTTCGAAAATAAGTTTCCAAATATTTCCCAACGTTGTTCAAGCGTAAAGCGACTCATTTCTTTCCGCGGAGATATGATCCGTATGGTATGACTCCAATCTTAATCAAATTTTTGTTTTGCGCCTTATCTTATTACTGGTCCTACTCCATCTTTTAATCCTTGTCCTTATACTTGTCCTTATTTTAATTTGTTTTGTTTTTAATTTTTAGTCTTGGTGTTTTTACTTCTGCTATTTCATTTGGTACATCGAGATTATTTAAGGAAGCTCCCTAAGAGACCTCATGATGCAATTAACATTTTTAGTTTTTATTATATAGCCAAAAACCATAGCTTTACTCTCCTTGCATACAATTTGATGTAACGCCTATAGTCACGGAGTTATAATTTCATGCAACATTTTTACATTCTTATTGCATTTTTAGTGCATAAAGCTGTTGAAATTTTTTTTTTATTTTCGTTATGAGGTCAAGGAACAATTTTTTAACGTCGTAAAATAAAATTTTCATAGCATTTATACTCAGCGAGTAATGATTCCATACAACAATACTAAATATTTGTTGCATAAGCTGCTCTACTCGACCTAACAAAGTCATAATTAATTTTTATTTTGTCCGTAAGACCAAGAATAAATTCTTCATATTTTAAAACATTTACCGTGCCGCATATACTCATCGAGTAATAAATCTATTCAACGCCGTTGCATGATTGATACATTTTCAAACTTGTGGCGGCTCTCTCTGCGGAGTCATGACACCATAAATTTGTTGTCCAGTTTTGTCATGAGGACCCGTATTGCCGTTTAATTTAGGGTGCTATAATTCTATGTAACATATTGGATTTTTCGTTGCTTAGGTTGCTCCTTCTGCGTCCCGAAGAAGTTTTTGTAACTATTTTTTAATTTTTTTTTTTTTGGTTTTTGTGATGAAGTCACCACACTCAGTTTTTTCAATATACTCAATAAAAAAAAAATTCCATGCAAAGCCGATGTGCTTTTAATTTTGGAAAAATGCTTTTTTAAACGTTTTTGGAAACCTGCGCGGTAAAACGTAACGTTGTCACGTCAAAAAAAAAAAAAAAACTTGATCAATTACTTAAAATAAAAAAAGAAAACGTATGAAATCGGTTCAGCCTTTTCGAAAGTATTTGGAACACCGAACTTAAAAACGTTCTTTTGAAAACTTCGCGTTAGAGTTTCTTATTTCTGAGAAAGATGCTCCGAGACGTCTTTGCAAAGAGGAATGTAACTTTGAGAATATTCTTCGCATAAGCGAGATATATACATAATTATTTGCACGTTACGAAAATAAAATAAAAGAAAAATGCCTTTTGACCCCAAAGAGAGATTCGCTTTTAAAATTTTTAAAGCCAAAAAAAAACAATTTTTTTCGAGTTCAAATGTTTTTTATCATCACAGGGTTTGAGTTGCTTTCCGATTCTGACCAAGTTGCTGATTCTGATGAACTTTCAGAACTTGTCTGGCTATTGTCTGGAGCTACCTCCCGATTCTGATAAACTCTCCGAGCTTGACTCGCTATAGACTGGCTTGACTCAAATAAAAAAAAAAAAAAAAAAAAGCTTGACTCGCTTGACCGAAAAAACCACGTCGTTTTCAGTTGAAAAAGAAGGCGATGCTAACAGTTTTCATGGATTATAAGGATGTTGTGTATCATAAATTCCGTCCACAAGGCCAAATAGTCAATTAGGAGTATTATTTGGGCGTTTTGAGACATTTGCGTGAAGCAATTCGCCAAAAAAAGACCGGGTTTGTGGGCAAACAACTCAAGGATCTTGCACCACGATAACGCACCGACGCACAATGACATCGTTATCCGTGAAAATTTGGCTAAAAACGAAACGAATACCATCAAAAAACCACCGAACTCACCTGATTTCGCTCCCTGCTACTTTTTCTTATTCAAAATAAAAAAAAAATAAATAACTGGCCATTTCAGCCCTTGAAAGGACTTTGACCTAGCTTCTTATGATCAATTGTGTTGTGCGTGTTATTAAGTTTGTACACAGTTGACCGAGAATCGGACCTACATACTTAACGCCGACTCCGAACCGCGATGAACAGAATGTTCTCGTTCTCAAGAAGCTTTACATGGCATTTTGATTACTCTCTGAGGTTTGCCATTGTCTGCAGAGAGGTGGCGGCCGTACAGAAAAATTATTTTAATTCAAATAATTTTCTGTCGCTGCTGGGATTCGAACCTGGGTCTCCAAAGTTCGTTGACATAGCGGCCACGCACTTTAACCAACTACGCCACGGACGCCACACTTTTTCTTATTCGGATAACTTAAAAAACCGCTCCGTGGAACGCGTTTCAGTACCCAAGATGAGATCATGGAAAAATCGAAGATGGCTCTGATGGCTATACCGCAAACCGAATATAAAAAATGTTTCAAGGATTGGATCAAGCGCTGGCATAAGTGCGTTGCAGTCGATAGGGAGTACTATGAAGGAAACATTATCGATTTTGATGTATAATCTTGTATTAACTTTTTGATCAAGGTGGTAAGTCGCTGATGTCGATTTTTTGATGTACCGAGAGTTTTTTTAGCTATAGTTGCTAATTTTTTCTTATTAGCACATTTCCAAGCTTGACACATTTGTGTTATAAGATCAGCTGTGATCATTTATGCTTCTGAAGTGATTCCAAGATTGTGGGTGCCACGCTCCTTCGTCTAATCTTGTTTTTCTGAGTGGACTTTAAGGTCAAAGAAGTAGTTTTTCTTCGAATGGATGAATTAAAACCATGGATGGATAAAAGTGGATACAGATGGATAAATAAGCATTTGAAGCCTCGAATTTTAAAATATTCGATAAAATAGTCTTTACATAGACCATATACGAGTACTTGGTCATAATAGGCGTTTCAATCCAATTAAAAGTAGCACTCGATATATAGAAACCTCCCTTGACGCTATGATGGAAACATGAAAATAGAAACTTCAAAACCATGCGTAATAACAATTTTCAAATCAATTTGCGTTCCACACTGTATTTTTAACAAAAAATCATTTTATTTTAAAATTCACTTCAACACTTGGATCGCTGCATCGAACTCAAATAAACTAGGAAATTTCACAAAAACCGATTACTTACATGTTGTCCTACCACAAACTCAATTATCTAAAACAATAAAACAGATACACAGCATGCATGGATAGGAGGAACAACAACTACATGCTGTTGCAAATGTCGGTATTTGATTAAAGGTAAATATTTACAGCCCAAAATCACTCATTCACCTCACTCATTCACTCACTCAACATCCTACCATGCAATCGGCAGCATTGCCACAATCAAACGATACAAAATTCACCACACACACACACACACACTTAAAAACAACCAACTTTACACACACTCTCACTCTTTACAAGCACACTTTTAGAAACCAAAAGAAAAATGTAACCAAATTATTTCGTTTAATTTAGCTTGAAAACTTAACATCAAAACAACACAACTAAATATTTTGCACTTAACACATTTTGCTACCTCGTTCACACCAGTAACTCACTCTGACTAAAACTCAAAAACTTTTCACACTTAAACAAACCACCTCCCACCCTCATTCTTTACTTAAACTTCCTACTCACACATTCTTCATGCTGACATTTTCATCTGTGAAATTAAATCCATGAGTTCCATGACTGGGTCTGTGGGGAATTTTTAGAAATTTGTAGAAATATTCCCTAAACAACAACTTATAACGAAATGAATTGTTATTGTTGTACAACGGAAACATTTAGAATTGCCCGAAGTAGCTGTTGCATTTCCAGCAAATTGTTTGGTTATATGTAATAATTTTATTTTTCTTCCCTTGTTCCTTTTATATTTTGACCAGAGTGTCTCCGTCATTCTCAGTGGAGTCACTTAGCAGTGAAAGTTTATTTTTTTTTTTTTTTTGTTTTTGCTAAAATTAAAATGGACACAATTGTTGCATTGCTGCTCAATGCCAATGACTGACTGACTGACTGTCTAGCTGTCCAGAACTGAGTTGTGTGTGCCTCAATGTGCCCTAAGAGCACGTTTGAGCTTTCAGACAGAGGAACGAACAGGCAGAGATACCGACCGAAAGCATGACTAAATGTCTGCATTTCTGTTGATTGTCTTTTTCAACTGTCTATCTTTGGGTTTGTGAATGTCTTTTGGTCTGTCGTTCTTTTTGACCTGTCTCTTTGGTCTGTCCATCCATCTATTCTATCTTCATTTAGATATTTTTTTTTTAACCCTGCTTGAAAGTGTAACAACTAAATTTTTATTAGTATAAAATTTAGTTATACACCCTGTATTTTTATAAGTACGATACATGCAACGTAGTAATAAGAGAGAGAGCACGAGCGAGAAACAACAATTTGCGAGAGATAACTTTAATACACACACACATACGCAACATGCTCCATATCACAACAGTAAGAAGGAGAGAGAGAGAGATTAAGAGAAGGCATACCAAACAACCTAAAGAAGTCAGCGAATAAAACCGTTTGAACATCAGAGAGCCGCATGCAGCCACAACTGAATATATTTTTATGTATAATATAATACATAAGAGAAGCAGAGAAAGCATACCAAGCAACATAAAGAAGTCAGCTTATAAAACCGGTTTGAACATCAAAGTACAGCATGCAGCTACAAGCTAAGGCAAAAAAGGCCAGTCACAGCATTGAAGCGGTCTCTTGTTCATAGTACAGTCAAAGTGATCGGACGTTCGGAAGCGCAAAAGTGGTGAGTGTAACCTTGTGGAGTCAGAGTTCTTTTCGATTATTTATGTAGACATATTTCCGGTGGTCAAGTTTCCTTCCCCGGTTATATTTAGTTTTCACTCACAGGGTCGCGATTACGTATTGGTGGTTAAGTTTCCTTCCCCAATATCGTAATCAAACTTCTTTGGCAGGATTTAGAAAAGTTTTCCTCGATTTATGTAGACATATTTCCGGTGGTTAAGTTTCCTTCCCCGGTAATATTTAGTTTCCACTTACAGGGTGCCGCGATTAGGTATTGGTGGTTAAGTTTCCTTCCCCAATATCGTAATCAAAATTCTTAGTCAGGATTTAGAATAGTTTCTTGCTCGATTTATGTAGACATATTTCCGGTGGTTAAGTTTCCTTCCCCGGTTATATTTTGTTTCCACTCACAGGGTGCCGTGATTACGTATTGGTGGTTAAGTTTCCTTCCCCAATATCGTAATCAAACTTCTTCTGCCGCAGTGATAGCCATTAAGTCACACTTCTTAGGTCGCAGGAATAGCTAATTGTTTCAAACAAGGTCACACAAAACCCAGAAAAGCACTCCCGACAAGCGTAAGCACCGTTCGAGCCAATCAAAGCAGCCTCCGCCGTATACCCATTGAAGTACAAAATCGGCCGTAATCTACGCTTCAACTTCGCCACAGAGACTCCAAGACATCACCTACTGCCACACGTCAAGGTCATCGTGTGTAGCTTCAACTTCGCCACAGAGACTCCAATACATCACCTGCTACCGCACGTCAAGGTCATCGTGCATTAATCTTGAAAGCGGGCATAATCTACGCTTCAACTTCGCCACAGAGACTCCAAGACATAATTTACTGCCGCACGTCAAGGTCATCGTGCGTATACGCTTCAACTTCGCCACAGAGACTCCAAGACATCACCTACTACCGCACGTCAAGGTCATCGTGCATTAAACTTAAAAGCGGCCGTAATCTACACTTCAACTTCGCCACAGAGACTCCAAGACATCACCTACTGCCACACGTCAAGGTCATCGTGTGTATACGCTTCAACTTCGCCACAGAGACTCCAAGACATCACCTACTACCACACGTCAAGGTCATCGTGTGTACACGCATTAACCTCGAAATCGGCCTTAATCTACGCTTCAACTACGCCACAGAGACTCCCAGACATCACCTATTACCGCCAGTCAAGGTCATCGTGTGTATACGCATTAACCTCAAAATCGACCGTAATCTACGTTTCAACTTCGCCACAGAGACTCCAAGACATCGTGTGTATACGCTTCAACCTCGCCAAAGTGCCTCCAAGACATCTCTTATTACCATCAGTCAAGGCCATCGTACGTATACCCATAGGAATGTATATAAGACATTAAGCCGTATCTTGAATTGTCAATAAATAATTATCATCTTACAAGCGAAAGGGTTTCTTTATCATATAAATTTTCTGCAACGAACGCTGGATACCGGCGAGTATATCCCAGCTCTAAATCCGGAGAACGGAACTTCGTTACAGTGGCGCCCGAGCAGGGACCCTGACGCAGAAATATAAAACATCCAGACATCAAACAAATTAATCCAAAGCCTTACAAGAGAGGAAATTACAATGGTGAAGACAACTTGGATCTATTCTCTGCGCAAGGAAGATCTCACGATGTACGCACGCGAATTTGGTTTCGATGAGACAGGAACAGTAGAAGACCTACGTAAGAGATTCGCTAACTTCGCCTCCGAACTTGAAGAACCTACCTTAGAGTTACGACTTGAGGAGCTGGAAAGAAGACACACGAAGGCAACGTCTCCAAAGCCATTAATGGTACCGATGCCGATTCCAACGGGTGGTACAATCACACACACCCCAGAGATTCATCAGAAAGACAACATGGAAGCAGCTTCAACCCAAAGTGAAGGTAACTATGCAGCCGTCATCGAGAAAGTTCGTAAGTGGCCTGTAAAGTTTGACGGAAGTCGGGACCCACTAAGTTTCGTAGAGAGAATCGAGGAGCTGACGAAAGCGTATGGGATAAATGCTGACTTTCTACCACGAACAATGCCCGAACTGTTAACGGACCGAGCGCTCATCTGGCTTAGGAACAACAACGGGCTTTGGCAGAATTGGTCCCAGTTCAAAAAAGACTTTCTGACATTCTTTCTACCTACTCGCTACTTCGAGAAATTAGAAGACGAGATCCGGGGACGTCATCAAAGACCACAAAAGGGTTTTAAGGACTTTGTGCTAGCTATCCAAAACATGATGCGTCATGCGAACTATTCGGCAACAGAACAGATGGAGAGGATATTCAGAAACTGCAGAAGTGAGTATCAGCTCTATATAAAACGAAAGGACTTCCGACACCTGGGAGAACTAATGGCTCTAGCAGACGATTACGAGAGTATACGAGGTAACGACAAACAGGCTCACACAGTAAACCCGCGATCATTAGAGGAACGACACAGGCAAATCCAACAGGACACCACAGCGAAGATAAATCCGAGAACCGCATGCAGACGATGCGGACAAGATGGCCACTTTCATGCAGCATGTAAGAATCCTCGTATCATGTTTTGCTGGGAATGTGGAAGGCGTGGAATACGAACGATTGAGTGCTGTAGACTCCGATATTCGGGAAACGCCACAGGGTTGCGACAATAAAGAGGAGGAACGCAGCCACACCGCAAAACACCTCCTCTTCCCCATTACTAAGACAGGAACACAACCGAGTTGTCGCCACCGTGACTTTGGATACAACTTGTGCCTTGGCAGTCATCGACACGGGAGCAACTCGCAGCTTTATAAGTACGAAATTAGCAAGTAAACTAAGAACTTCACGTAATAGTCAGGATATCAACAAAAACGTCATTTTGGCAGATGGCTCAAGGAAAATGGTGAACGAGACACTGACCCTGAATGTGCAGTTGGACACCGAACAAAGTAAGGTAAATTTTCTTGTTCTTCCCGAGGTTACAGACGAAGTGCTCCTTGGACTGGACTTTTTATCAGCCGTGGGGACAACCATCACGTGTGGAAGGCAGACAGTCCACCTCAGCAAAGATAAATTACAACCAAAGACCGTGGAATCGCAGATAGCAACGATCCTTCCAGAAGAGCAAACGACAACCTCAGATGATATCGATTTATTTCTCCGGCAGGAGCTAAAGAAGTTTGAATTACTCCAAGGAGTCTCGCACATTACAGAACACAAGCTGGTGGTAACTGACACTCGACCAATGAAGCAAAGATATTTCCCAAGGAATCCGGCCATGCAAGAAGTAATTAACAAGGAAATCGACGAACTCTTACAGAAGGACCTCATTGAGCCATCCCACAGCCCCCACAGTGCGCCTATTGTGTTGGCAAAGAAGAAAAACGGTGCCTGGAGACTTTGCGTGGACTTCCGGCAACTGAACTCTCGATCCATTCCAGACGCGTATCCATTACCACGAATCCACCATATTCTTGATCGCTTACGCGCAGCTAAGTATATAAGCAGTCTCGATCTCAAGAATGGATATTGGCAGATACCGATGGCAGAAGAAAGCAAGGAGTTCACCGCCTTCACGGTTCCAGGCCGAGGATTGTTTCAGTGGAAGGTTATGCCTTTTGGCTTGCACTCCGCCCCCGCTACGTTTCAACGAGCCCTAGACAAAGTCATTGGACCTGAAATGGAGCCGTTTGCATTTGCATATCTGGACGATATCGTCGTGACTGGTGGAACTAAGAAGGAACACTTGGAAAACTTAAGAAGGGTCTTCGAGCGACTTCGAGCAGCAAATCTAAAGCTGAATGCCGACAAATGCGAATTCTTCAAAAGCGAGATCAAGTACTTAGGTCATGTTGTCAGCGACCAAGGCATTCAAACCGATCCAGACAAGATAATAGCTATCAAAACACTTCAACCCCCAAACAATATTCGAGAACTACGGCGTTGTCTAGGCATTGCATCGTGGTATCGCCGATTTGTGCCAGAATTTTCATCAATTGTGCAACCGCTGACCCATTTGCTGAAGAAAGGAAAACACTGGAAATGGAACACCGAGCAGCAAACGGCATTCGATACCCTTAAGGACCGACTTACCAAAGCCCCAATATTAGCTTGCCCGGATTTCTCCAAGAGGTTCATTCTCCAGACAGATGCCAGCGATTATGGTTTGGGAGCAGTTCTGACACAGGAGGTCGACGGTACTGAAAAGGTCATCGCTTACGCAAGTCGCAGTCTTAACAATGCGGAAAAGAATTATTCTGCGACAGAAAAAGAATGCTTGGCGATCGTGTGGGGCATCAGAAAAATGCGTCCCTACCTCGAAGGTTATGAGTTCACCGTTCTAACTGATCATCTTGCCCTGAAATGGCTCAACTCAATCGAGAGCCCCTCCGGTCGGATTGCTAGGTGGGCGCTAGAGCTACAACAACACCAATTTGATATCCAGTACCGCAAAGGTAAGCTAAATGTTCTTGCAGATGCTCTCTCGCGTCAACCTCTCGAGACATTACTCCGAACCACGCTGGACACGCCAGAAACACAAATATGCAGATGGCTAGAGAAGAAAAGATCCGAAATCAGGACGAATCCAGAGAAGTTCCCTGATTTTACCGAAGAAGATGGGCAACTTTACCGACACATCCCACAACGAGCTGGAAATGAAGAAGTATCGCATTGGAAGCTATGCGTACCCTCATTTTTGCGAAGTCGAGTCCTCAACGAGTGCCATGACCACCCAAGCGCAGGTCATCTTGGAATACGCAAGACCATCGCTAGAGTCGAAAGCCGTTACTATTGGCCAGGTATGTCACGTGATACTTGCCAATACGTCCGTCAATGTGAATCCTGTCAGAGATTTAAAGTCTCGCAACAAGCCCCAGCTGGAAGAATGCTGTCTCAAATAGCCGAAGAGCCGTGGTCACTAGTAAGCGCTGACTTCGTTGGACCACTTCCACGCTCCAAGCACGGCAACACGACGATCTTGGTCATGACGGATAAATTTTCGAAATGGGTCGAAGCAATCCCGCTACGCAAAGCAACCAGTGACAGCCTCATCAAAGCATTTAGAGAACATATACTCTCACGGTTTGGGGCACCAAAAGTATTGACAACCGACAACGGTACCCAATTTACCAGCCTTAAGTTCAAAAGATTCCTGAAAGAGATTGGCACCAAACACCAATTTACAGCCCCGTACACGCCCCAGGAGAACCCCACTGAAAGATCAAATCGCACTCTGAAGACTATGATAGCTCAATTCGTTGTTGACAAGCATCAGACTTGGGACGACCTGTTACCTGAACTCACATTAGCGATCAACTCAGCAAAATCGGAAACCACTGGTTACAGCCCGGCCTTTCTTACTCAGTGTCGAGAGTTAAGATTACCAGGTAATCTCTTTGATGAACTTACATTTGGAACAGGTGAGGAGCCACAAAAACCGTCTGAAAGAGAGGAAAAACTCAAAGAAGTCCACGAAATTGTAAGAAGGCGAATTGAGCGGGCAGCGCAAGACCAAGCAAGATTTTATAACTTACGTCGTCGCCAATGGACACCCCAAGTTGGCCAATTGGCGTGGGTAAAGCAGCATCATCTATCGAAAGCGGTGGACAAGTTTGCGGCCAAGTTGGCACCAAAGTATAGTGGCCCATACAAAATAATTTCCTTTAAGTCCCCAGTCATCTTGGAATTGCAGCGATTGAACTCAAAACGTGTATGTACAGCACACATAGGTGAGATTAAGCCCTGCCATGGGAATGATAATTCCTTATTTCCCAATCAAAACCACATCGAGAGGAGAGCACCAGGTGGTAACGACTCTACAATTATTAATCGGCTACAGCAAGGAGGGACCAGCAGCAATTCTCGATTACCAAGCGACACGTCAGCACATTCAGTTGATCTCCGACCTCCAATCGACTATCATCAACCCGCGAGTGAACCACCCAAATTTTAAAAGAAAAAAAAAAGGAAAAGAAATGTCAGCAGTGAACCGCAAGCGAAAGGAGGGCTACAGTGAGCCGCTAATCGAAGGTGAGTGCAAGCTGTTGCGTATCCAGCAGGAACAGGCCCCCGTTTTCCGAGCAGAGCCCGAGGTGGTAGTGATCACCGATGACGAGAGTGAAGAAGGGTCATGTGAGATATTGCTGACTTACCCCCCAGGACGAGGTGGCATAAGCATCAGAAAAGATGATATCGAACGCTTATGGCCAAAGCGCTTCCTCAACGACATTCTGGTGGATTTTTATCTACAATGGCTAGTGCGACAGTATCCAACAGAAGGACGTAACTTGGTGCACATCTTTGGCACTCATTTCTACGAGCAACTCAGCCGAGGCAACGAGGGGGAAACGCTTCAAGAACAGCATGCGCGAGTCCGTAATTGGAGTAAGAGGGCAGCTTTAAATAAGAAGGCGGTGATCATCGTTCCGATTTGCGAAAACCAGCACTGGTTCATGGCAATAATACGCACGAAAAGGGAAAACGCTCTCATCAACAGTGCGGAAATTTTGATTTTTGACTCGTTGGCCTATACGTCCCGGATGAATGTCGTCAAAAACCTACGACGGTATCTGGGGTGTGAACTGTTTGGTCTTGATGTGAGCCCTGATGATACCAGATGTCCAGCCATTTGTGTGAAGTTACCACAGCAAGACAACTTCACAGACTGTGGGGCCTTCCTCCTCCACAATGCAGACAAGTTCTTGCAGGAACCACAACTTAATTATGGAGAGGATCTCAGCCAGTGGTACCCCATAGCGGAGGCCAAGAACAAAAGGTTAGAGGTAGCCAACGTCATCAACACCTTGCGCCAGAAGGAGGCCAAACCTATGGGGGTACAATCGACGGAAAATACCAAGGATCCTGAACGACAACAACATCTCACTCACGCCAGTAACAGCGAGCAACAACAACACTTCTGCGGTGAGCAACAACAACAGTACCTCACTCACGCCAGTAACAGCGAGCAACAACAACACTTCTGCGGTGAGCAACAACAACAGTACCTCACTCACGCCAGTAACAGCGAGCAACAACAACACTTCTGCGGTGAGCAACAACAACAGTACCTCATTTACGCCAGTAGCAGCGAGCAGCAACAACACTTCTGCGGTGAGCAACAACAACAGTACCTCACTCACGCCAGTAACAGCGAGCAACAACAACACTTCTGCGGTGAGCAACAACAACAGTACCTCATTCACACCAGTAGCAACGGGCAGCAACAACCCTTCTGCGGTGAGCAACAACAACAGCATCCCGACCGTGAAAATCAAAATCTACAAGGAAACTTACCAGACCTTATCGCCAACCACCATGAAGCCACCAGTAATAGTAGTCTCGCCTCGGTGGATATATTAGATTTGTTCCCTACCTTGGAAGACGAAGATTTCACAAATTTGGGAGTTCTTTCGTCACTTTGGGACCCGTCAAGGAGTGAAACCACAAAACTCTATGACGACCATACAGCCGATAGTCCCATCAGCATCGGGGAACTGGTGACAGATAAGCCAGTCGATAAGCCAGGAAAGCGAAAAGCCACAAATGTCCCTGAGTCACTCCTTCTGGAAATAGAAGAAGTCCACCGCAGAAGAAGATCTGGTGCCAAGGTCCGGTTTGCCCGAGTAGTCCAGGGCACGAAATATCAGGTGGATATTTCACGATGTGGAGCCATCAACATTAATGTTCGCTCGGTAAAGTAGGAGGGGAGTGTAACAACTAAATTTTTATTAGTATAAAATTTAGTTATACACCCTGTATTTTTATAAGTACGATAAATGCAACGTAGTAATAAGAGAGAGAGCACGAGCGAGAAACAACAATTTGCGAGAGATAACTTTAATACACACACACATACGCAACATGCTCCATATCACAACAGTAAGAAGGAGAGAGAGAGAGATTAAGAGAAGGCATAGCAAACAACCTAAAGAAGTCAGCGAATAAAACCGTTTGAACATCAGAGAGCCGCATGCAGCCACAACTGAATATATTTTTATGTATAATATAATACATAAGAGAAGCAGAGAAAGCATACCAAGCAACATAAAGAAGTCAGCTTATAAAACCGGTTTGAACATCAAAGTACAGCATGCAGCTACAAGCTAAGGCAAAAAAGGCCAGTCACAGCATTGAAGCGGTCTCTTGTTCATAGTACAGTCAAAGTGATCGGACGTTCGGAAGCGCAAAAGTGGTGAGTGTAACCTTGTGGAGTCAGAGTTCTTTTCGATTATTTATGTAGACATATTTCCGGTGGTCAAGTTTCCTTCCCCGGTTATATTTAGTTTTCACTCACAGGGTCGCGATTACGTATTGGTGGTTAAGTTTCCTTCCCCAATATCGTAATCAAACTTCTTTGGCAGGATTTAGAAAAGTTTTCCTCGATTTATGTAGACATATTTCCGGTGGTTAAGTTTCCTTCCCCGGTAATATTTAGTTTCCACTTACAGGGTGCCGCGATTAGGTATTGGTGGTTAAGTTTCCTTCCCCAATATCGTAATCAAAATTCTTAGTCAGGATTTAGAATAGTTTCTTGCTCGATTTATGTAGACATATTTCCGGTGGTTAAGTTTCCTTCCCCGGTTATATTTTGTTTCCACTCACAGGGTGCCGTGATTACGTATTGGTGGTTAAGTTTCCTTCCCCAATATCGTAATCAAACTTCTTCTGCCGCAGTGATAGCCATTAAGTCACACTTCTTAGGTCGCAGGAATAGCTAATTGTTTCAAACAAGGTCACACAAAACCCAGAAAAGCACTCCCGACAAGCGTAAGCACCGTTCGAGCCAATCAAAGCAGCCTCCGCCGTATACCCATTGAAGTACAAAATCGGCCGTAATCTACGCTTCAACTTCGCCACAGAGACTCCAAGACATCACCTACTGCCACACGTCAAGGTCATCGTGTGTAGCTTCAACTTCGCCACAGAGACTCCAATACATCACCTGCTACCGCACGTCAAGGTCATCGTGCATTAATCTTGAAAGCGGGCATAATCTACGCTTCAACTTCGCCACAGAGACTCCAAGACATAATTTACTGCCGCACGTCAAGGTCATCGTGCGTATACGCTTCAACTTCGCCACAGAGACTCCAAGACATCACCTACTACCGCACGTCAAGGTCATCGTGCATTAAACTTAAAAGCGGCCGTAATCTACACTTCAACTTCGCCACAGAGACTCCAAGACATCACCTACTGCCACACGTCAAGGTCATCGTGTGTATACGCTTCAACTTCGCCACAGAGACTCCAAGACATCACCTACTACCACACGTCAAGGTCATCGTGTGTACACGCATTAACCTCGAAATCGGCCTTAATCTACGCTTCAACTACGCCACAGAGACTCCCAGACATCACCTATTACCGCCAGTCAAGGTCATCGTGTGTATACGCATTAACCTCAAAATCGACCGTAATCTACGTTTCAACTTCGCCACAGAGACTCCAAGACATCGTGTGTATACGCTTCAACCTCGCCAAAGTGCCTCCAAGACATCTCTTATTACCATCAGTCAAGGCCATCGTACGTATACCCATAGGAATGTATATAAGACATTAAGCCGTATCTTGAATTGTCAATAAATAATTATCATCTTACAAGCGAAAGGGTTTCTTTATCATATAAATTTTCTGCAACGAACGCTGGATACCGGCGAGTATATCCCAGCTCTAAATCCGGAGAACGGAACTTCGTTACAAAAGTTTCTACAATTTTTGCAAATTTTTAAACCTTCAAAATAATTCCTGTTGCATGTTGTTGACGTGTTGCTTAACATCAGAAATAATTGAGAGAATTCTGAACTGCGGTAGAAGCACAAGTAGAAGAGAAGTTACATAAATAAAAAGTAAAAATTTCAATTAAAAAAGGAAAATTACAGCAAAATAAGTTAAGAAGAATTTGAACTAAGAAATATTTTGTTGAATTCAAATTTATTAATTTATATCTTAAAAAATACGACCTACGTTGAACTACGAAATAGCTGTTAGAAAGCTTGGGTCCACACATACTAAGATACTGTCCGCAGAATTAAGATATAAGATATTAGATATAAGATACAAGATACAAGATACAAGATACAAGATACAAGATACAAGATACAAGATACAAGATACAAGATACAAGATACAAGATACAAGATACAAGATACAAGATACAAGATACAAGATACAATATACAAGATACAATATACAATATACAAGATACAAGATACAAGATACAAGATAGAAGATACAAGATACAAGATACAAGATACAAGATACAAGATACAAGATACAAGATACAAGATACAAGATACAAGATACAAGATACAAGATACAAGATACAAGATACAAGATACAAGATACAAGATACAAGATACAAGATACAAGATACAAGAAACAAGATACAAGATACAACAAACAATATACAAGATATAAGATAAAATATATAAGATTTAAGATTTAAGATTTAAGATTAAAGATTTAAGATTTAAGATTTAAGATCTAAGATCTAAGATTTAAGATTTTAAGATTTAAGATTTAAGATTTAAGATTTAAGATTTAAGATTTAAGATTTAAGATTTAAGATTTAAGATTTAAGATTTAAGATTTAAGATTTAAGATTTAAGATTTAAGATTTAAGATTTAAGATTTAAGATCTAAGATCTAAGATTTAAGATTTTAAGATTTAAGATTTAAGATTTAAGATTTAAGATTTAAGATTTAAGATTTAAGATTTAAGATTTAAGATTTAAGATTTAAGATTTAAGATTTAAGATTTAAGATTTAAGATTTAAGATTTAAGATTTAAGATTTAAGATTTAAGATTTAAGATTTAAGATTTAAGATTTAAGATTTAAGATTTAAGATTTAAGATTTAAGATTTAAGATTTAAGATTTAAGATTTAAGATTTAAGATTTAAGATTTAAGATTTAAGATTTAAGATTTAAGATTTAAGATTTAAGATTTAAGATTTAAGATTTAAGATTTAAGATTTAAGATTTAAGATTTAAGATTTAAGATTTTAGATTTTAGATTTAAGATTTAAGATTTAAGATTTAAGATTTAAGATTTAGGATTTAAGATTTAAGATTTAAGATTTAAGATTTAAGATTTAAGATTTAAGATTTTAGATTTTAGATTTAAGATTTAAGATTTAAGATTTAAGATTTAAGATTTAAGATTTAGGATTTAAGATTTAAGATTTAAGATTTAAGATTTAAGATTTAAGATTTAAGATTTAAGATTTAAGATTTAAGATTTAAGATTTAAGATTTAAGATTTAAGATTTAAGATTTAAGATTTAAGATTTAAGATTTAAGATTTAAGATTTAAGATTTAAGATTTAAGATTTAAGATTTAAGATTTAAGATTTAAGATTTAAGATTTAAGATTTAAGATTTAAGATTTAAGATTTAAGATTTGAGATTTAAGATTTAAGATTTAAGATTTAAGATTTAAGATTTAAGATTTAAGATTTAAGATTTAAGATTTAAGATTTAAGATTTAAGATTTAAGATTTAAGATTCAAGGACATAAAAGATTTAAAATTTAAGTTCTTAACCAAGGATTTCAGATGTAATTGCTATTCCATCAAGTCGTCCTAGGTTGGAATTAAACCTAAACACGACGGGATCGCTACAGCTGTAAGGTTTAAAATAAATGTCCAACATTGATTCTAAAAAGCAATGTAAGGATATTACTTTAAAGTGATCTAATAAATTAACAGGGTGCTTAAAAGAATTAAAAAAGTACTTTCAGAATTAAACCAACAAAACTAATAACAAAAAGTTGCTGAAATTATATCCCAGCGGAACCGGATAATTGCACAAATACTCATAAAATTGTCTCTATTTTGCAGTGGCTGGCAACAAAGTGAAACTCATAAAAAAGGGACCGATATAAAAAGTGATGTTAAAACAAAAATAAAAATAAAAAAAAGCAAAAAAAAAATTATTCCGCTCAATGCGCGCTTCCGTTGTAAATCGCACGTTGAGTGGCGAACTTGATATTTCTTTATAAAGCTATTTATGCACAGCTTGTTGTTGTTGTTGCTGATGTTGTGGTGTTTGTTGTTGATTCTGCTTTGCCATTTTAACAACTGCATTACCTTCAAGGATACGAAATGAAAACGAAATGAAATCATTGTCACAGCAGCACGTCACTTAATATGTAAAACAACAACAACAATAACGGCTACAACAACACTAAAAAGCGAAACAGCAGCAAAAACAAAAATAAATAAAAAATTTCATTTCCGTTTCCTGTGGAAAAAGTGTGCTCCCTCCCACGCTCATACACACACACACTGACACAAGCACACAACCCAAGCACAGCGTGATGCAATAAAAATATATTCAACATAAAATATACACAATGGTTCCAAAAAACCTGAGCTGGAAGAGGGTAAAAGGTAAAAATGAACACATAAAAGTATGCTTCATTTTTTGGTTGCCGCTTGCTTCCCATAGCCGATGGATGTATGTAGTTGTTGCTGCTTGAGTTGAAATGGCTTGCCTTTTTGTTGGTTGTTGTTGTTGTTGTTGTTGTTGCTGCAATATTATAAGCTCATAAAATTGTAGGTGCAAAAATCTCTGCAAAATTGCTGTCTGTCATTGTTGTCTATTTCCCAATTGTTGTTGTTGTTGCTGTTGCTGTGGATATTTCGGTTTCAATGCTTTATTAAGTTGAACGCCGTTACTGTCTAGAAATTTTTTGTTTCACTTTGGTTCGCTTTCTTTTTTGTTTTTTTTTTTTTCTTTACTTCTCTCTCCACTTTACTTTTGGAATGAAAATTTAATAGAATGAAAATAATTTGATGGCAAAAATAAATTTTATTCTATTACGGCAAACGTGCTGGACACAGAAATTGCCTAATTTTTGCACATCGCCATTGGCCATTGTTGCTGAAATCGATGAGTTTCTAAATTGGTTATAATTTTGCGAAAAAAACATAAAATAACAGATATAAGTGCATTTATTGGTGATTGGAATTTATTATAATTTAGTTGATTTTTTTAATGATCAACCTTCGGCTATAATAAAATTATATTCGAGAAATTTTAACTGAAGTATAACAACGTTTTTTAGAGAATCTATTTAAAATTTGTAAAAAAATTAAATACTTCAGGACGAGGAGAAAAAAATAACACAAACATAAACGAACTGTCATTAAAATTTTAACATTGGTAATTTTATGCTTACAAATTGGAAAGCTCATTGAAACTCGGAAAAACTGAAATTTTTGTTTTAATCCTTAGGAGCTTAATATCAGGAAAACGAATTAAGTTTTTAAGATGCATTTTTTTTTCCAATTAAAAGAATATAAAATTTCACACGAAAGTAAATTGTAGATAGGATATTAACTTTATTAATAACATTTCAAATTAATTTAAACAAACTTAACATACAAAATTCACTTTTATTTGTGCGATTTTTGATTAGCACAGTCACTTGAAAACTTAAAATAGCAAAAGAAAATGGGTTCAAACTTCATTGAAATTATTTTTAATATTAATTTCAATATTTTAGATCTTATTTGTAAAAAAATTAATAATGTGTTGAGCCTCCACGGTTAAGTATGACTTCGTACATCCGCTTGGGTAAGGAGTCATATAATTTTTTTAAATAATTGAGTGAAATAGCCTGCCAGGACCTTTTTATTCCTTCAATGAGTTCTGCTTCAGTTGAATATTGCCTGCCGGACTCGTACACCTTCCGTGCCAGCCATCCCCAAACATTTTCCATAATGTTTAGGTCGGGCGAGTATGGCGGCCAAGTTAGCAATTCTACGTTTTGACCCTCAATCCAGGACTTTTCAATCCTTGCTGTGCGGATAGGTGCGTTGTCCTGCTGGAACTTCCATTTCAAGGGTCCAAAAATATCCTTGATTGCAGGAAAAGCCGTCTTCAGTACACCTTTGTACGCAATGGCATTCATACGGCTGGTTAGAAACTGCAGTTCTATAGTGCCAAAGTAAGTAATAGCTCCCCACACCATGACACCACCAGCACAGCTATGCAATCGATCTAAAGTATGTTCTTCCTTTCTGAGATCATGAAAGTAGTAGGCATAGCCATCAGGACCCTCCAAATTGAATTTCTTTTCATCCGAAAAGACTACACGCTCCCACTCCTTGGTCCAGGTCATATTCGAGCGACAGAAATCGAGACGTTGCATCTTTCGAAGTTGGTTTAAAGGTGGTTTTTTTTTTAATTTTAGACGCTTTATATGTTTAGCATTCGAAATAACTCTTTGCACAGTCCGAACGCACGCTTTCAAACCAGTTTTTTCTTTTATTTTGGCGGCTGAGTCATGAGAATTAGATGCGTGCCTTAATATGATTCGCTTGTCAGCTGCTGTTATTACTGATGAGGGCCGACCTTTCATGTTTTTCCCATAGGTATCCTCATTGTTTAAATATGAGGTAATAACTTTACGGCTGCGTTTAATATTTTTCGATATTTGAAGAATCGAGTGGCCGCACTCCCTGTAAGCCTTTATTTTGCCTTTTTCAGACTCATCCAACGGGTTTCCTTTTCCCATTATTACTTTATTTGATTGATAATTGGTCCCAATAAATAAACAATAAACTTAAACACCCAAACAAGACAGCTTACACGCAAAAACTGACACAAAAGCGAAAATGTGCTAATCGGCTGTCCCAAAAAAATGCATGCATTTTTGTCACACTTCAAAGAAAAAAGCATACCAAAATAACGGTACACTTCCAGAGCTCACAGTTATTCTTAGAATGAGTGAAAATGATGAAGAATAAAAGAAAAAAAAAATGAGTATGAAACATATTCAGAGTAGGGACTTATTTGCCTTTAAACTGATAGGTTAGAGAGTGTGCTAATCGGTTGTCGGGCAGTATTTTTGGTAAAAATATGAATTAGCTCGGAATTCAATTAGGTTAAAAAAAAATAAATAAACAAATAACTGCCCATTTCAGCCCTTGAAAGGACTTTGACCTAGCTTCTTATGATCAATTGTGTTGTGCGTGTTATTAAGTTTGTGCACAATTGACCGAGAACCGGACCTACATGTTTAACGCCGACTCCGAACGGCGATGAACGGAATGTTCTCGTTCTCAAGAAGCTTTAGATGGCATTTTGATTACTCTCTGAGGTTTGCCATTGTCTGCAGAGAGGTGACGGCCGTACAGAAAAATTATTGTAATTCAAATAATTTTCTGTCGCTGCTGGGGTTCGAACCTGGGTCTCCAGGTTCGTTGACATAGCGGCCACGCACTTTATCCAACTACGCCACGGACGCCACTATTCAATTAGGTTATGATGTTCAAATATGCACAGAAATTGTTAAACTTTTAGAGCAAAAGAAGGACTTAAGTCTATTCCCTACAAACCAGTAAGTCTTGCGCCTTGGTAACACAAGACATTGCCAGATGAATTTTGAGAGTTCTATTCGAAAATTCGACATAATCTAGCATAAACGTGCTCACAAAATTTTGTTGTGTGTGCACTGATTGCGTTATTTACAGAGGATTAAAAATTGTATTTTACCAAAAAAAAAAAAAAAAAAAAAAAAAAAAAAAAAAAAAAAAAAAAAAATTAACCCTATCATGACCATTGGTTCACCGGTGACCCTTTTACTTTCGATTTTTTCTTGAGAAACTATGCAATCGATTTTGTTGTTTTGCAAGGTATCATTCAAAAGGAAATGAATGTGGCTTTAAGCAAATACTTAATTTTTAAGGGTAGATTCATCCCTTGGCCTACTCCAAAGTCGACAAAATCTTTACTTTTCTTACCCCCCTCCCCACCACCTTCTTACTGCAATATTTGGAGGTACAGGCACAACATTTTTGGAGAAGTTGCAGGCAACCTTCCACTTTCTAACACAAAATAACAAAACCAGATTGAAGATCCACTTCGACTATCCCATGACAACCAAATCTGACGGGACCTCTATGCCCCACTAGTAGTCAATGGTAAAAATATCTATGCATGTTTAATTTTATTGTAGAGTTTATTTATCTATGTATATATATAAAAAGCAAAACGTTGTCTGTCTGTCTGTCTGTCTTTCTGATGGCTATAGACTCCAAACTACTGGGCCGATTGAGCTGAAATTTTAGCAGTAGATTTGTATCCAGCACGAGATGGTTTAGGGAAAAAATTTTGCCACTTCCCCTTTTACCGCCCACAAATCAACAAAAATGCCATATATCAGACGGTTTTAGTCGTCTTAAACTAAATTTTAGTAGTTTAGTTTGTATGCTTAATGTCGGCAACTTTATTAAAAATGGGTTGCCACACCCCCTTTTAACGCCCTCTGATCAATAAAAATACTATATATTATACGGTTTTAGTCGTATTAGACTGCACTTTGGTAATTTAATTTGTATGCTCACTTTCGGCAACTGTACTAAAAATCGGTTTCCACACCCCCTTCAACGCCCACAAATCAACGAAATATTTTATTTCAGACGGTTTTAGTTGTATAAGACTAAAATTGGGTAATGTCCATCTACTAGAAAACTGGGATGGGTATAGAATAAGGGAATTTGGCTGCGCCCGTACAATTAAAATTTTTAATATCGAATAGCTTTGGAAGTAAAAGTAACATTACTTACATACAAACTCAAAATGGAGTTACTATTTGGTGATGTCCTGCTACTGGGAAACAGTAACAAGCAGTGGAAAATGACAGTGGTGTCAAACTATGGGTCGAAGAAAAGTTTTGAACACAATTATTATGTTCCGATATAGTTGCTAGGTGCAGCAACGCGCGCCGGGAAAAAACTAGTTTGAAATAAAAATACATTTTTTTACATTTTTGATCAAAACATTGAAGTTTAATTTTTTTAATGATAAATTTCGAAGCAATTTCGGTCATTGCAAATGGTTTTTCAATCAAAGTAAAATGGTTTTTTGCAAAAATATTGCACAAATACCAATGGTTCGATGGTCTTTGTATTGTTTTGAGTAGAAAATGCATCATAACGTCCCATTTCAGTTTTGCAGAGATAATGATCGGACAGAGTAGTGAGCTCCGCGAGTTTGAATCGCTTAGATCCTTGTCTTACAACTTGGCGAGGTGGTCTCTTGTGGTTAGTGAACGAATCGATCATTTGAGTAGACAGTTGCTCGCGAACTTCCTATGCAGATATAGAAAATGAATCACTATTCGACACAGAGATTTTGTTGTAACCAGTATACACAGTATGTACACTCAAATCAAAGTGATCGCAGAAAAGATGCAAGTAGAATTTGGTATTTTATTAGCGATCGTGTTCTTAGTACGACTGAGATAGAATAACAAAATCAAAAACATTTTAATTTTCTTTCCAATGATGGTGTTGTGACCTCTCTACGAGTATTGATTCAGAATCCAGTGTTGGATTTGAGAATTTCCCAGCGGTTTAGGAGTGTTCGTCAAAGGGTTAACACGTTAACATTTTCATATGATGATTTTTTATGATTTTCGACGTGAATTGACAAGAAAAGAATACATCGATCAACTTAGTTCGACTTTTAGTGATGAAGCTCCGCACCCAGTGACTGTAAAACGTTGATGTTCGAGCGTGGTAATTGTTCTCTCCAAGACGAATTTCGTGAAGGCAGCCCAAGAACGGCTGTTGTGGATACACACCCCCTTAAACAATGCACATCACAGTTTTTTAGTAGATGGACACTACCAAGTGGCTACTCCATTCTAAGTTTCATTGTTATGCGGCATTTAATTTCAAAGCAATTCGATAACATAAATTTGAAAGGTACACAGAAAATAAAAGAATTGATTTATTACCTAAACTAGTTTAGCTAATGTGAAAGTTTCTATTTCACCTAATCTTTTCAACAACTTTTCTACTTACACAGTTAATTTAACAATCATGCATTAGGTAATTCACCTAATTCAAATTAGTTAATTCAACTAAAATTTTGCAAAACGCAAAAGTAAAGAGCACAGCGCTCTCCTATAAAAAACATAAATAAAAACAAAGTGAGAAAATTTTACAAAAAGTAAAGCCTCATTGCGAGATTTGAACTCGGGCCGCTTGCGTTCAAGTCAAACGCTTTACCGCTGTGCTGTTACGCCGTTTGATAATTTCTGAACAAAATGTATATAAAAATATGAGGTCCACAACTCTTAAATTATGGGCATCTACAGCAATTTGATTAATTGGTATGTAGCGTAGATTCCTGTATTGGAAATTTAGCTCAATGGATAAGGCGTTGGTTGTTGAAATCTTGAGATCAGAGGTTCGAATCTCAGCGGTGGCAAAGAAATTTTTCAGTCATTTATACAAAGTATATATCTCTCTCATTCTATCTACTATAAAACAAATCTTTCTTCTCAATCATGTGACGAAATGAAGTAAAGTCAACTAAGGAGGGAAAGTTTCACTTCAAAATAGAAATTGCAAAACAAAAAACAAATTTTTTGCATATTTTTTGCACGGCATTCCCACTCTTAAGTGGGAATTCTATCTAAATAATTAGATGATTTTTCTACACTTAGTAGGTGGCTTGCCTAATCTGAAGTGGTCATAGTTTAAAAAAAATTAGCTAATTCTTCTAATAAATTATGTGTCTTATCTATTTTATGGTTGAAGGTACACCTAAATATTTAGGTTTTTTTAGCTACTCTCGCAGTTAAACTACCCAATATAATTGCATATAATTAACATTTAGAAATTGGTAGCGCACCTAATCAAATTCGTTGACTGAAAATCACCGGATTACTTTAGCTGAATTGACTACATTTTTAGGTAAAAGTTCTACTCTTTTTTTTCTGTGTATGGGCGATGCCACACCACCGTGCTCACTTAATTTTGCCAATCAAAGGGCACGACTAAATAGTACGTTCTTACAGAGTTTCATTAATGTGCCACTAACTAATAGTTCTAAAGTTATATATCGAATATAGAAAAAATTCAAACAGGCGAAAGCGGATCCATTATTTTCACAATATCTCAAGAACCTCTTATCCGATGTTGTGCAAATTTCATAGAAACCGTGTCATTGCAACTAAAAATACAAAAAATTTAAATTTAACTAAATCGATTGAGTCATTCAAGGGCGTAGCCAGGGGGTTGCCCCCCTAAATCTGAGATTTTTTATTTAATCGACGGCTGTGAAAGTAGTTTATATATGTAACTCCTTTTTAATATGTGATTTTTCCTTTTTCTTTAAAACTAGATATGGTAAAACGATATGGTAAAGATATGAAAGATATGGTAAAAATAAATTTATAAGGTCTTGACCCCCTAATTTTCATTCTGCCTACGTCCTTGGAGCCATTCTTAAGTGAATGCGGTAGCATACATTAATTTATGTTCGTTCTAATCTCTACATACAGTAAATTTGTCAAACAATTAATTTGTTTACATTAAAAACGTTAAATAAAAAAGCTCTTTTCAAATTCGGGTGCGTTACAAAGGCAAAAAAAAACTTTTCTGACTTTAGCAAGACACACCAGAAATCTGCATGAGACCATTCGTAATTTTTTGCCACTCTAATAACATTCGTCGTTAGCCACAAACGCACACAAAAATTAATGATTCATAGTACTCAAGTTCGTAAACAACGATTGATGCTAAGCACAGTTTGTCACGATTGCGAATAGATACAAAGACATCGATTTGCTCTAAACTCGAGTGTCTGCTGCTGGATGAATTTTTCAAAAAATCAGTTCGGAGGAGGAAGGTCCCCAAGGGAAAAATTTCATTTTGCAAAAATAATGGTGGTCGATCATACTACTTAACCCTCTCCGGCCCTCCCTTAAGACCCTTGTTTGTTCAGGTGCAAGGAATAAATATACAAAAATCATTAAATTTGTACGGGAGCCATCCTAAGGAGTGGTCAGAGAGGATAGGTCCTGAAAAGAAAAATGTTCCTTTTACAAAAGTAATGGGGGTCGGTCATACATATTAAACCTCTCCCCCGTAGTACGAAAACCTAGTTTGACCCGAAAAAACGAATATTCGGTTACAGCGACTTTGAAAATATTAAACGACTACTAATATTTTCCAACGGGCTTTTTTTTGACAATTGTGTAACAATTGTGTAATTTTTTGACAAGATTTTGACAAAATAATAGCTAAAGTCAGATTTCAATGTTTTGAGAAATCTTACTTCAATGTTTATAATCGCCATATAAATATAAATAAACTGCCCATTTCAGTCCTTGAAAGGACTTTGACTGAACTTCTTATTATCAAATTGTGCTGTGCGTGTTATTAAATGTTTGAACGCAATTGATCGAGAACTGGATCTACTAGTTTTTTGCCGACTCCGAACGACTAATGTGCATGTTCTCAAGATGTTTTATATAGCATAATTTACTCTCTGAGATTTGCCATTGTCTGCAGAGAGGTGCCGGCCGAACAAAAAAATTAATTCAATTGAAAAAACTTTCTGTGTCATATGGAATTGAACCAGGGTTCTCTGGTGTATGGGTCACGAACTCTACCCACTGCGCCACGGCCGCCACCATAATCGCCATATAGGTTCTTCAAAAATTTCATAGGTTTTAGTGTCATAACTTTGATTTGCTTCACTCTAGAAGCTACAGATTTTGTGTGTATGTCAATCAGAGTGCGTAGAGCAATCAAAATTCGCTCCCGCTCTTCTGAGTTATCTTTGGTATGAATTTATCATTTCCAAAAATTCAAGAGCGTATGCAAATAAAATATTTGCTTCCTTTTGAAATCCTCAATTTTTTTCTCGCTCGTTTGTTTGTATCAGTGATGTGATTTGGTGGGATTTCGGGTTCATTTTGGGATATTTGGCCTATTTGAGAACGTGTGGGATTTCGGATGCTTAGGTGGGATTTTTTACTGAATTATAATTTTTTAAAGTGTAAATTAGCAAAACTGGTTGGTATCACTTTTTTGTAATCTTTCAAAATTTTTCATTTAATTGCTGTTTCATTGATTCTAAATATGTAAGAAAGGGATATGTATATTCAAGAGACTTAAAATTAAAGAAAATAAGATCCTCATTTAAAAACAAAAATATAAGCTCAGTTTAATTTTGTTTTAACGAAAGAAATTACCGATTACTTCATACCCTTAAGAGAGTTTTTATAAAAAACGCGGTGTTTAACTTTTCGTATTTTTGTTTTTTTTTTTTTTGCTGTGGAAAATTCGTTATATTTATTGAAAAACTTTATTATGTACATTATTAAACTATAAAATTATTATAATGTTAAAAAAATGTAGGGGAGGATACCCGCCTACTAAACACGTTTTGCTTGGAGGCTATACCTTTGGTTTAAAACATAATTTTTCAGAGCTCTTGGTTTCATTTGGAAGCTAAGTTCAATAACTAACAAGAATTTTAATCAGAATTTAAAATTTCTAAAAATTATAATTTTGGCAGTCGATTTAGCAAAAGTTTCGAAATTGACCGCTGAAAAAATCGGCCCAGCTACTGAACACCTAAAACAAATCGTTGAAAAAAAATTAGAAAATGAAGTAAAAAGACTAGTTTTTTAGAGTTTATAAAAAGATTATTCTATCAATAGTTCACAATGACTCACTGAACTTTAAACAATAGAGATTTTAATTTCTTTGATGGCTGCAGTCATCGGATCAGAATTTATATTCGTTCTTCTTTTCACTTTTTTTTAGGAGACGCCATTCTAAAATTTTATCTGAACGTGGACGAGAATCACGAAAACTATTTTAACTAATTTCAAACACTATTTTCAATCATATAAATGACAATTTTTTACCTGCACGATTTCTGAAAATTATTTTGGAAGGTGGACCAACGTTTTGTTCAGTAGGTGGGCAGGTACGCCATCATAATATGACGTGAACTATTTTTTCCCATTTCTCAATATTGTTCCATTGCTCGTCGAATTGTGAAAAATAGACATTAAATATAGAATTCTACTCATATTCACATTTTTTTATCGATAAGAAACACTCTGAAATTCACTAAATAGAGATAAACTATTTTTGCTCAGTTTCGTTTTTTCGAATATTTTATTTCTCAACGGCCGTGGGGCTTAAGCAGCATGCGCATTCATCTCAATGATTTATCAAAAGTGAACATTCAATGAGATGTTACTGCGACACTTTACACATTGGCGTCATACAGACGTCAGAACTCACAGCGCTAGGTAGTAGGTGGGCCTGTTCGGCAGGTAGGCATCCTTATTTCTTTTCAAAAATTGCATAAAAAATCGTTATTGGTATAAATATTTGGGTGGGATTTTTTGTGGGTTTTTCGTGACATTTTGGTGGGATAAACACGTCTAAATCGGGATGTGATCGGGATTTTTTACTAAATCAGAATCACATCACTGGTTTGTATTCTGAGCAATTTTAAATGAGCGTTTGTCGTAATGATGCGATAGGGTGAGTTTTCATCGTTCGTGAGTTTTTAAATGATGTACTCATGATGCTCTCTGGCTTTCATATGATGCGAAATTTTAATTGATTATTCCGCACATAATAAGTGGAAGGATTTTAAAACAACAATTTAAAACATTTTTTAAGAATATATTTCATTAAAAATAAATAAAATATACATGATGAAAACATAGAAAAAAAAACAAAATAATAATAATAATAAAATTAAAGGAACATGAAAAGACGAATATTTCATAAGAAAGTTATATAATATTTAAATATGTATCTACATAATACACATAAATATATACAATATTTTTAAAAATGCTTTCATTTCATCTAATAAAAAGCGAATTATAATGGGTGTTTTTTTTAGGGGTTTGTTTTTCGAATAGAGATAAAACTGGCATTTTGTGGTCAAACCTGGCAACTCTAATGTCATTTATGTTCAGTTTGGTTTGCCATTTCATCATGAACAGGTTGACAAAAGAACAACGCTTGCAAATCGTGCAAATTTATTTCGAAAATAATGGTTCAGTTCGCGAAGTTTACCGCAAGCTCCGTCCATTTTATGGTCGACATAATCGTCCATCAGAGCAATTAATTCGGTTAACCATGGGTCGTTTTCGCACTACGTTTACTCTATGTGATAATACGCATCCGCAGAGACGTCAAACAGTGCGCACCGAAGAAACAATTGCCGCTGTGGAGCAAAATGTTGAAGAGGACCCGAATGAATCGATTCGCCACCGTGCACAGCAATTGGAGCTTTGTCCATCAACTTTATGGAAGATTTTGCGCAAAGATCTTGGCTTGCGACCTTACAAGATCCAGCTTGTGCCAGAATTAAAGCCGCGAGACCATGCAATGCGTCGTGATTTTTGTGTATGGGCCGAAAATGAGATTGATCTCGATGCTGATTTTCATCGCAAAATTTTGTTCAGTGATGAGGCTCATTTTTTGTTGAATGGCTACGTCAACAAGCAAAATTGACGCATTAGGAGTGAAGAGAATCCACATGAGATCCTTGAGACGCCATTTCATCCACAAAAACTGACTGTTTGGTGTGCTCTATGGGCTGGTGGAGTCATTGGGCCATACTTGTTCCGAAATAATGCTGGAGAGTCAGTTACCGTTAATGGAAACCGGTATAGAGCCATGATAACCGACTATTTTGTTCCCGAATTGGATAGCATGAATGTGGATGAGTTGTGGTTCCAACAAGACGGCGCTACATGCCACACAGCGCACGTCACAATCGATTTATTGAAGGAAACATTCGATGAGCGCATTATTTCGCGGAATGGACCTGTCTATTGGCCACCAAGATCGTGTGATTTGACACCATTGGATTATTTTCTTTGGGGATATGTGAAGTCGGTCGTCTACGCCAACAAACCAGAAACGTTAGGGGACTTGGAGGCCAACATTCGTGGCGTTATTGCCGACATACGGCCCCATATGCTCGAAAAAGTGGTTGAAAATTGGACCTGTAGAATTGGCTTTATTTGAGCCAGCCGCGGCGGCCACGTGCCCGAAATCATATTTAAACATTAATGGCATAAAATTATCCTTCCAATAAAGCCAAATTGATGGACATTAAAACGATTTTCTTGTGTTTTATTTCAATTTGAAGTTCTATACCTCTAAAAAAAACACCCTGTATAATTAAAAGCAACGTATTTATTTTAGTCCGTATTTGCAATTCTGCCCATTTTTTATTAGCAAAATCACTTCAGACTTTGCTTAATCACGTATGTACAACAATAAGCAAGCACTACTTTTTAACTCCTCTGAACTATAAGTTCAAAAATAGTCACAGTACAATGCAAATAAAGCCAATAAGAAGAAAAACAATCAAAAATAAATGAGCGAGTGCAAAAATTCTAATAAAATGAATTTTATCATTGAAAAAACTCCCGAGCGAGAAGTATAACAGGAGTAAACAGCAAAGAGCGCTTTTCAAAACAGAGTTTTTCAGGAGCGCAAATAACGAGCGATAACTATTAAAGAAAACTGAAAAAGTTTTTATCACTCTGAACATTTAACGAAAGAGCGCTAATTTTTTTTTCTTCACGAATGAGGAAAGCGAAATGAATAGTTCTTCAATAGAGTGATATTGATGAGGAAGAGTGTAATTTTACTCTTCACTTGCGAGTTTTTGCCAACCCTGATGTCAATATATATTTAAGGAATATAGCAATATAAATACCTCAGTTCTAACTTAAGTCGACTTAAGCGATTATTGCTTGTGGACACAGAATTGTTGAACAGTGTTTTTAACGTTCTTTCCTTGGTGTGAATGAACATAAAAGCATTAGTCTTTATTGCTTTTGGGAGTGTTGCTTATGTCTTGCTTCGTTTTGTATTCTTGATTCGTAGGCATTCATAATCGCAAGCGCTCGTACTCTATGGTATTTGTCGCACATTCGTAGCTCGTATATTGACGAGACATTCAAAACGCCATTTGAATGCACTCAAGTTGTTCTCTGGAAAACATACCAGTGAGTTAACGAGTTTCGAAACGTGTTAAATCATTTAACACGTTTAATTTCCAACAACAATTGTTCGCATTTAACTTCATTAGAACTTCATTTGAGAACTTGTTTTTCGATTTAACTTCATTAAATTGATTAAAGACATTTTAACATTTAAAAAGCTTTTTTAGCTATTGAACGTTTCAAAGCTACTATAAAAGATTTTTATGAATACAGCTGTAAGTAAGTTTTCACCATAACAACAAAAAATTATTACTTTAATAATTATTAATTGGATCCAATTATAACTGGAGTTGCTTGACCTTCGTGTAAATAGGTAAAGACATCAAACTAAGCGTGTTAGAAATATGGTAAAACCACTTTTCGAGCTATAAAAAGATTAACTAAAGATTGCTAAAAGCTAATTTTCCTAGAACTACTGCTCCTGAAGTAATTATGCTGTCTTTCAATAACAGAAATTATAGTAAATAAAGATAGCTGAGTCGAAACACATTCTATAGACACTTAGACACTTCAAGGTTGACATCATCTGAAAACATTACAGTTCAAATAACAAAATTCCTGCTTTGCGGTTTGTTTCCACTTTCCTAGAAATATGTTCACATTTTTATTGACTGATCCATTGAAAAGCTACAACAACAATTCCCAATAGTACTAATAATATCCAAGTACCGACACAAAAATTAAACTTTTACATCACTACATCACTAGCTTTTATCAGCTTCTGTTCAACATCAACGCCTCCATGTTTTGACAATGCTTTAAAAAATTAATAAAAAAAAACATTTCAACATAATGGCTTTAAATAAAACCAAAGTCCATCAAAAAAGCTTAAAACAAAAAATTGTCCAGAGATTGCATGAAATTTTGATGCAGTTAAAAATCCAATAAAAATTAGCTTAGTTTTAAGTGAAAACGTTTTATAAACTTTTACTACGTTCAGCAAAATGTACGCAAATCAAAAGCGACACGCCTCCGAAATGACTACTACTCCTCCCCTCACCCCCTCCATTACTATAAAGCACTTAGTGCAACTTTTGCACTTGTAGAGAAAAAATTTATATAAAATGTCACCGAACGGAATAGAAAAAAGCATTAAAACCAAACAATAATAACGTCAAGTCAAAACAATAGTTAAAATGTTAAATAACTGTCTAAACTAAGCCAGAGAAAGAAGCCGAAAACAACATAGCTTAAAATGGAAACTAAAATTGATCCACGTACTGGGACGAATAAAAGCTATTAGCAGCAAAAGCTGTAAAATAAAAACAGTCATGGTCAAAACAGTTGAAGAGTGACAAAAAAGTGGGCGTTAATGTGCCCACAACTGTTGATGACTCAGATTTTACCAAAAAAGTAAACATTTACAATTTGTCTGGAGTGCAACACATTTATTTGGCAGAGAAAAAGCCAACATTTGAAGCACTTAACAAAAATCTATATAAATGAAAATAAACACAACCACTCAAACATATCTGATATGATTGTCAAATATTATAATGACCTGAAGTATTTTGCACTCATAAAGTAGTCAGCTTGAAGTGTTAAACCTTGAATCTTAAATCTTAAATCTTAAATCTTAAATCTTAAATCTTAAATCTTAAATCTTCAATCTTAAATCTTAAATCTTAAATCTTAAATCTTAAATCTTAAATCTTAAATCTTAAATCTTCAATCTTCAATCTTAAATCTTAAATCTTAAATCTTAAATCTTAAATCTTAAATCTTAAATCTTAAATCTTAAATCTTAAATCTTAAATCTTAAATCTTAAATCTGAAATCTGAAATCTTAAATCTTAAATCTTAAATCTTAAATCTTAAATCTTAAATCTTAAATCTTAAATCTTAAATCTTAAATCTTAAATCTTAAATCTTAAATCTTAAATCTTAAATCTTAAATCTTAAATCTTAAATCTTAAATCTTAAATCTTAAATCTTAAATCTTAAATCTTAAATCTTAAATCTTAAATCTTAAATCTTAAATCTTAAATCTTAAATCTTCAATCTTAAATCTTAAATCTAAAATCTTAAATCTTAAATCTTAAATCTTAAATCTTAAATCTTAAATCTTAAATCTTAAATCTTAAATCTTAAATCTTAAATATTAAATCTTAAATCTTAAATCTTAAATCTTAAATCTGAAATCTGAAATCTTAAATCTTAAATCTTAAATCTAAAAACTTAAATTATAAATCTTAAATCTTAATACTAAGATCAAAAGTTTCAAAAGTTAAAAAGTGACAATCACAAAGGCATGATAAAGTACATACAACACCATTTGCGATAGTACCACCTTATCTCAAGTCGATTCCCTTTAAGCATATTTTTTTAAAAACAAACGGTTGTCAATTTTTGTCGCACATATTTATTTATTTATTTCAGTATTTATCTAATTTCTGAAGACATATATTTGGCTGACAAATGCTTTTAACGCTGAAACACGCACTCCCGTAACCACAAAGACACAAATACACACACGCACTTCCTTTGAAAGTTACTCGCTTACCTTGTATCCCCAACAGGGATTCCCCTACTTTTTGCACATAATAAATTCTGTGCATGGCAAATCTTAGCAAAGTGTTGTCAACATTATCCAAAAACATTTGAACACCCAAATATTTCTTTATTTGTCTTAAAATTTCTTCACTCAGCATGAACATAAAATATTATTAATACACTTGAATAGGGGAAACACCCAGCAGTTAGGGATGCAGAGATGTCAGAAAATCACGTATTGAATTTAATATGCATGTCGGCATGGCTTTATGTCTGTGTTGATGAATATATAGTCGTGATTCAGTTGGTGTTGGTTGCAGAGCTACCAAAATAAAAAAAAATAAAAAATCAGAAAATATTAAATGAAGAACGACATGTGGCTTCAAGATGGCGGACATAAAGAGGGAACCATTATTATAAAGAGTTAGTTAAACAAACAAACGAGGCACAAAGTTTGAAGTCAAATTACAGGGATAAGCTTGCAGGTTTAGAAATGAATATAAAAAAATATATTTTGTCTCACAAGTTATGGGACAGACATGATAATGGAGCAGCATATTTAAGTTATTCCACTGATTAAGAACGACAACTTGTAACATATGCTTTTACTCAAGAGAGTTTTAATTTCGTTTGAGGAATTATGCACTTATGTGAGCTCATAGGGTCAAGGTAAAGATATGGTGGGAATTTGAAATTTTTGATAAAATCTGATGAAGTATTTATTTAAAATGCATTACCGGTAATGTGGCGACATACAGTGGTATAACATGGTTTTATGGTTAGAGTATAGAACTATCAGTTGATGGGAGATGAGTACAATTTCCACGGCGGACAAGAAATTATTTGAATTTTAACATTTTCCTATTAAAAGGTGTCGGAAAAAAGCGTCCTTTTTGAGATTTTACTCTAGCAACTCACAAAACGAGGTGTAAAAAGCTCTGCCTCAAAAATTCTTCTTAAAATACATTTTTTCCCAAAGATTAAAATGCGTTAGAAAAAAAAACTATGTTTTATTTTTGGTGAATTTTGATAGACGTTTACTTAAGAAGTGGTAAAAATTAGGTTTTTTTTTCAAGATAATTACTTTGGTCCATTATCTAACAGGCTATGGAAAGGTTAATTCCGCTTCTTTCCGCCTTTTTGAAAAAATCAATTTTAAAAAACTTTTAAATCAAGAAATTGCTTGCCCCCTAGTACCATAGGGTCTAGCCGATTTCAATTATTTTTAGTAGGTACACAAAAAAAAAAAAATAAATAACTGGCCATTTCAGCTCTTGAAAGGACTTTGACCTAGCTTCTTATGATCAATTGTGTTGTGCGTGTTATTAAGTTTGTACACAATTGACCGAGAACCGGACCTACGTGTTTGACGCCGACTCCGAACGGCGATGAACGGAATTTTCTCGTTCTCAAGAAGCTTTACATGGCATTTTGATTACTCTCTGAGGTTTGCCATTGTCTGCAGAGAGGTGGCGGCCGTACAGAAAAATTATTTTAATTCAAATGATTTTCTGTCGCTGCTGGGGTTCGAACCTGGGTTTCCAAAGTTCGTTGACATAGCGGCCACGCACTTTAACCAACTACGCCACGGACGCCACATTTTTAGTACACATCCTTCATTATATTTGTCATTCCTGCTGACTAAGTTTCGTTAAGATCGGTGATATTTTGGATGTTCCTCCCATAAAAAATCATGTGAAAAATGTATACATATCCAAGGAAGGTACCCCCAGAGACTGACCAATTTCAACCATTTTCAATACACATCTCTTATTCTATTTTGTTTTTATCCTTTTTAGTTTTGGCAAGATCGGTGAAGTTTTGTGTGTACCTCCGATATTAGTTCTTGTGAAAAATTCGTTAAGATCGGTGAACTTTTGTATGAACCACCAATACAAAATAAAGTAAAAGATTAATATGGGTACAGTGGATGTACGTCTAGGGACTGACGGATTGCAACCATTTTGAGGCATTATTATTCTATTTTTCTAGCCTTCTGATCGAGTTTCGCTAAGACCGTTGAACTTTTGTATATATGTACCTTCCATACAAAATCATGTGAAAAAAGAATAAAGGTCCAAGTCCCAAAGGTCCCTAGGGACTGATCGATTTCAACTATTTTCAGTACACATCTACAACTCTATTGTTCTATTTTTCTGACTAAGTTCCGATAAGATCGGTGAACTATTGTGTGTATTTTTGTAAAAATTAATATAGGTACAATGGAGGTACTCCTAGGGACTCACTCGATTTCAACCATTCTTATTACACATCCAGGGGCGGTTCCAGGAATATATTTCGGGGGGGAGGGGGGGGTTTAAAAAATATTTATGTACGTTATATAAATAAAGGGTAGTTAAATTTTAAAGGCCGATGTTGATTTTGAATAAAACACAAATTATTAAGGAAACTATTGTCATTTCTTTTTATTATGATAATATTGGTATGGTTCAATTATGCATGGAACAAAATATCGGCTAAATGGCCGCCGCGACCTCGGCGGCACACCTCCATCCGATGGTCCAAATTTTCGATGACGCCGAGGCATAAGTGAGGTTCAATGCCGTTAATGTGCCGAATTATCTCATCCTTTAGCTTTTGAATTGTTGCTGGCTTATCGACGTACACCTTTTCTTTCAAATAACCCCAAAGAAAGAAGTCCAACGGTGTCAAATCACATGATTGGCGGCCAATTGACATCACCACCACGTGAGATAACACGGCCATTGAATTTGTCGCGCAAAAGAGCCATTGTTTCGTTAGCTGTGTGGCAAATGGCACCGTCCTGTTGAAACCACATATCGTCCACATCCATATCTTCCAATTCAGGCCATAAAAAGTTCGTTATCATCTCACGCTAGCGAACACCATTCACAGTTACTGTCTGACCAGCCTCATTTTGGAAAAAATACGGCCTAATGATGCCGCCAGCCCATAAACCGCACCAAACAGTCACTCTTTGTGGGTGCATTGGTTTTTCGACAATCACTCTTGGATTACCATTCGCCCAAATGCGGCAATTTTGCTTATTGACGAATCCACTGAGGTGAAAATCTGCCTCATCACTGAAGATGATTTTCTTCGATAATTGATCATACACTGTTGCCATTTCTTGCCACCATTCTGACCGTGTAAATGCAAGTCTTTATGCATAATGTTTATCAACGACGAGCGTGAGAGGTGCAATTGTTGGGCACGACGACGAGTTGATGTGGACGGCTCTTCAGCCACACTATCGCGAACAGCAGCAATATTTTCTGCAGTACGAGCTGCACGAGCATGCACTGATGTTTTCACATCTCGTACAGACCTGGTTTGTTCAAATTTTTGCACGATTTTTCCGATTGTACGCACATTTGGACGATTAAATTGACCGAAAAAATCACGAAGTGCTCGATATGCATTTTGATTTGAAAGCCCATTTTCATAATAAGCCTGAATAACTTTAACGGTTCAAATTGAGTTAGTCTGAAATTGAGAAATGTCAAATGAAATGCAGAAAAAAACTTGACATTTAGGTGTGGTTTATATTCAACATCGGCCCTTAAAATTTAACCACCCTTTTTATACATTAGAGCAGGTTAATTTTTTTTCAAAAAATCGTAGGCGTGGATTATGTTCTACGGAGCAAATTCAACTTTGCTCAAGAAACCGTTAGTCTAAAATCTATTTCGAGCCTCTGGTTTTTCAAAAGAAGGTTATAATTTGTGTTTTGCTGCAATATGTGAAAAAATTATTCCACTTATTGGAAAAAACTTTGCTACGAAAAAAATAGCTATCCCACATTTCACTCCATATTCACTCCATATGATTGTGTGGTGCTCAGGATTATTTTTTTGTGTTAAATACCACAAGTTGATGCTGGGGTGAAGATAATTATAATAATAAAAGTTATTTATCTGTTTATTTGACACGAATACAAATCTAAAAGGCCAACATAAAACCAACATCAAAATAAATAAAAACTACAAAAACCGGAATTTTTCTCCATTACTGTATAAAAAGAAATTTTACGTCTACACTTCCGATACTATCGAAACTGTGGGTTTTTAAATTAAAACTGTGTGGTGTTTGGATATATTTTATCCAAAAAAATGCGCAAAAACAAACAAAAACTGGAACAGAATTCAGTATTTTAGCAATACGTGTAGAAACAGCTACAAACGTTTACAGCATAGGGGTGTGAATATTTAAAGTAAATTATAAAAAATGTAAATGTACACATTTATTATTTTATTTGGAAAGTCCTCTAACTGAGTTTCGGTTCGCCACAAGACATCGGAGAAATTCGCATCTGCTCAAACAAAGACTTTTTTGACCGGCCAAAAAATCGAATTAATGGGTCATCCGCCTTATAGCCTTGATTTGGAACCCAATGAATTTTTGTATTTCCGGAAATAAAAAAAAAGAATACATGATCAAAGCTTTTCTACACCCGAAGAAGTTGTTGTTGCATTCAAAATGATTCTTTTGGAGTTATTTGTACCTCAATCGTAGTGGAAAAAGTTCTTGCAGAATCGATTCAAGCCCATGCAAATTGATGTTCAGGGACAATATCGCAATTTCAATCGCAAATGTTTGTTTCTTCATTATTAGGCCTGATATATACTAAATATCGAACCATCGTATTTTAACATCGGTTTAATTGAAAAATAGTCCGATAATTTTTTACTACTTTTGACGTAACAACGTTACATTTTACCGCACAGGTTTTCAAAAAAATTAATAAAGCCATTTTTGAAAAATGCATCGGTGTTGCATGAAATTATTACTTTGCTGAATGCTTAGAAAGAAATTATGACAAGACAGTAAATTAACGACAGTCTTTGTTCTTATAGCAAAAATGTAAAAAAAATAATGACTTCTTTGGGACGCGGAGGGAGCAGTTTAAGCAACGAAACTGATCATTTGTTACATAGAATTATTACTCGCTACATATACAGTAGCGACAAATTAAATAGCACGTCTTTGCTCTTTTTAAGTCTCTCTTTGAAACTAAATACATAAGCAAAAAGCTGAACTTTTTTCTCTTTTAAATTATCAGTAAAATGTCTCCATTCTAACGGTACATAATCAGTAGGTGCTACGGTGAATAATATAGTACACCAGTTAAAGCTGGCTTCTTCCCCTCGCGACAAAAATAGGCAAAAATTTATGACGCCGCGGACAGAGCCACAATCAAAAATGCAACTATCATGCAACGGCGTTGCATGGAATTATTACTCGTTTAGTATATACTAGAGCCCTGCATGCGTATGCTTTTTGCATACTCAAATACATTCGTTTACTGTCGGATAAAAAGCTTACACTGACCTTTTTTTCCAAAGCTCTCGTATGTTAACATACTCTCACTCTATTTTATGCGAGAGTAACAATACACTGCTGAACTTATAACAGCAAGACCAGCTTCTTGCAATAAAAAGTAACGCAAACATTAGGTACACTGAAAATGACTACACATACACTGAATATTTTGCGCATTATGTTGTTATGAGCAAGAATCTTTTGTTTTGCGAGTGACTTTCAAAGAGATGCAAACAATATATATGTAGACATGCTATTTTTCATTGTTTTCATTACGATTAAAGAAATAAAACTTTTTGAACAGTTTTTCAAGAATTATTTGTTTTTATTAGAATTTGTAATTTGTTTTCCAAAAATTATTATTATAAATTTACAGTAGGAAACTTAGGAAATATAATCAATAATATTAAATTATTGCTCAAGTCTAAATTTAATAAATAAAATTATACATAAAGTTTAACTTTAAAGCATTGAATTGAAATATGTTTGTTTGTTTTTATTTATTGTTGTTTTTTTATTCCCTACACCTAAACAGGGGAGCTTTAAGCAAGGGCCAAAGAGGGTTAATATGTATGATCCCATTACTTTTGCAAAAGAAATATTTTTGTCTTTGACACCTATTCTCTCCAACCACTCCTTAGGGGGGCTCCCATACAAATTTAATGATTTTTGTATATTTTTTCCATACACCTGAACAGATGACCTTTAAGGAAGGGCCGAAGAAGGTTAATATGTATGACCGACCCCAATTACTTTTGGAAAAGAAACATTTTTCCCTTTGACACCTATTCTCTCCGGCCACTTCTTACGAGGGCTCTAATACAAAAATGTATCAAATTTCCTTTTACGTGTGATTTTTTCATTTCATCGAGTTTCAAATCACAACGGTGCTAAAGAATTTTCACTTAAAAAAAAAACGAACAAGTCGCCTGTCCTACCTCCTTTGTTTAAGAAAACTGGTTTGGTTAAACGCTAAGCAATAATGAAGTACAGAACAGAAACAAAAATAACGCAAAGCTTTCAAAGTACAGATCAGTGCTTGCAGTGCATGAACCAACAAGACAAGATCAAGCAATCAGCAGTGCGAGAAAAAAGTATATTTTTCGTGCTACGTCATCGGTCACAAAAAAAGCTATATTGCATACGTTTTTCATGCAAAACTTAGATAAAAGCGGAAAATAAAAAAATTAACAAGTTTAATTTGCGAGAATACATTGTTTGTTTATATTTTAATGCATTAAAGAAATTTAAAGAACTTTTTTTTTTGGTGTTGAAATTATTGCACGTCGGTACAGCACACTTCATTTTTATAAAAAACACAAAAAATTACTGAATTATAAACACTAATATTTCTTTAAAACTTCAAGAAATAATTTTTCACATCCAATCGCTACACGTAAACAAAAGAATTTGTGACCGATGACGTCAGACCTATCAGCTTTGTTTTGTTTACAATATGGCGGCTCTTTTGTTTGCATGATCTTTATTTCTTGGTTCATGCCATGATACAATTATAAGGTAGGCCCAATTCGGAGATAAAAAAAACGAAAAAGCAAAGCAAAGCAAAGTAAATCAAAACAATTGCGTAGGTATAATGTCACTTTTGAAAATTGAAGTTTATTCGTTCAGCCATAAAGATGTATAATTTACTTTAAATAGTATAAATCTGGTTATTGGGTATTGAGTACCCAGATTTTATGTGAAATAATGCAAGAAAAGTAAGCAAAAACCCTAAAAATTTAACAATATGAGCCATTTTTCAAAATATAATACAGAATAAATTGTATGTTGGCTTTCAACGACGCAAATAAAAGTTAATATTTTATATAATTTTCATTCGACTACTTAGTTCGATAGTTCAGTAACCAATTTATTTGTATCGCTTTGTATTGTATTTTGACATTATACCTACGCCTTTGTTATTGTTTTGTTGTTGATTTGTAGTCATAGAGAGCGTGTTTTTGCTGAGCCTACCTTATAATTGTATCATGGTTCATGCTTGCAGTGTATGGGAGAGTATGTTATGCGAGAACACCGAATAGAAATAAAAATAACGCAAACCTCTGAAAGTTCAGATCAGTGCTAACAGTGTTTGTGAGAGAAGAGATAAGGTATAAGCAGTGAAGCTCGTGCGCAGATTTGCTCTTCACTACACGACCTGTTGTTTAAGTTTTATTCAGTTACAGTGTACTTATTAGCAGTGAAGCAGAGTGTATTCGCTTTGCAATTATACTCATGCAGGGCTCTAGTATATACGGTACGGTAAACGTAGTTACACAAAAGTGCAGGACTTGTTATGGGCCCAAAAATAAGAAGTAAATGCTTAAGTTGTCAGGTTGTAGAGATTTTTTTTTTTTTTCTTAACAAGGACTTGGTTAAGAATTTAAACATGGATTAAATAAAAAATTTGAACAAGGATTAGAAAAATAACGAAAACAGGGAGTATTTTAAGGATCAGGACAAGGATTCATTAGACAAGGGTTGGGACAAGGACGATTTGGATAAGGACTGAAACAAAAAGTGGGACCAGGATTGTGAAAGAATTGGAACATGGACTAGGTTAAGGATTTTAACATGGATTAAATTAAAAATGTGGACAAGAATTAGAAAAAGGGCAAGAACAGGGAGCATGTTAAGGATCAGGTCAAGGATTCATTAGACAAGGATTGGGACGACAGTAACGATTTGGACAAGGACTGCAACAAAAAGTGGGATTATGATTCGGACAAGGACTAGGGCCAGAAATTGGACACAGAATAAAGCAATATTTTGAAGAAAGATTGGAACAGGAAGTTACACAAGTACAATGTCAAGAACATACAAAAAAGATTACGATGGGGACAATTTGAAGGACAAAAAAAAAGAATACGCATAAGAATAAGAACGAGAATAAAAACTCTTTGTTTCCTCAAAACCTATGGGTGTGTATCCACAAGAGTTTCAGGTCAAATACTTGTTTCGAATTACATATATTTGTTCACGAAAGTTCGAACTTGATGTATTTCGTGTTTTAAAACACGAACTTGGAATACAAGTGAAGATTTTTTATTCACGAACTTCACATGCAGTCTTTTAAGTTCGTATTCACGTGATTTTGCATTCACGTGAATAGTATTTGCGTATTTAAGGCATAACCAATCGTAACTTTTTCTTTTGAGTTCCCAAGAACTTAAGATTCCTATGCTATTTATAAAGCTTTCAGGTGCATCATTGGACTTTTATAGGTTTCGTGAGTTCCTAGAGTAGTAATGAAAGTTTCTGTGAACAAAAGATTCCACTGGTAGTTGGCTGGCTCCTGGATGCGTCATTGGGACTTTTTGGGTTCTGTAGGTTCCTAGGAAAGGAATGAAAATGTTTATTTTCTAGGAACCCAAAGAAATCACAAAAGTCACAAAGATGCAGCTGGTCTTCCATATCCCATAGCATTTTTTTTTTTTTGTTCTCAGAAACTCTAAAGAAATATTTAAGATTTCTTTTGCCTAAAATACGTGAATACTATTCACGTGAATGTAAAATCACCTCAATACGAACTTAAACAACTTCACGTGTAGTTCGTGAATAAAATACACGTTTCGTTCAAGTTCGTATTTTAAAAAACGAACAACACGGAGTTCGAACTTTCGTTGAGACTTGTACTTCGAAACACGTATTTGAGCTCAAGTTCACATGAACAGTTATAACACGTGTGCACGTGAAAATTTAAGCTCTAGAATCCACAATACAACCAACGGCATTTTTTTTTTTAATATCGTAAGAAAAGCCACCTTTCCATTTTCAAAATGACAGCCGTCACATTCTCCAGTTAAAAGTAGTTTTTTAATTAAATTAAATGCTGCATATTATAAGGATTTTATACATTCCTGACCAAGCTTCTGTTATTCTAGCGGAAACTTTCACAATATATGCCATGGCTTTATGTTAATGAGATTTTGCACGCTTCAATTATTTCAAAACTATTATAAAATGAATACTTTTCCTAAAACTAATACAAGTTATGTCAAAAAATTAAATGTATGTGCTAAGATTTTTGTTTTTTTTTTTTTTGCATTTTAATTACATTTATCAAATAAAGCTTAAATACTTTCACAAGCATTTAAATTTCAATTACGGCGCTATTTAAGGCATAAATTAAATAATTCACGCTCGACTTAAAATCACAATATGTGCGCGCCCACCAGCATCACACACTCACGCACATTTAGAAACACTCCGCTACCAAAGCGCACATAGCTACATTTACATAAGTACAACAAGCAAATACAAAGACAACAATGTGCGGCACAAAAGTTTTCGAAGCGGTTTTCGAAGCAAAGTTGCGGGGTGGCACGGGTTCTTTAAGTGGGAGTTTATGCTAAAATTAAGCAAGTAAACAGCTTTGAGGTGAGTCCTCGAGCTTGAATAATAGCAATAATTTTCTTTTTTTTTTAACATAAATAAAACTTGAAGCTACGAAAGTGAAAGTTGATGCAAGTGGAAGTTGAATTTTGGTTGGTTAGACAAAAATCAAAATATTTTCACAGTAGCGGTTATGGGAATTAATAATAGAATAAAATATGTAGAAACGCAAGTAAATTCAAAGTTGACTTCATGCCAGTCAACAATTATGCCTAGAAATAGGCCACAAATAATGTATGCATTAGTTGTTAGATGTTGAGGAGGGGGGAAGGGGGGATAGGGGATACAAAAAATCGAAGTAAAGTTTTGCGTTTAATGTTTATTTATGTTCTATAGCCAATTGGCACTCCTACCTACATACTGGCATTGTCTGGTCGTATGCCAACAAGTATGCAATGATTATATTTCCACATTAATCGACCGCAAAAAGGTCTATGTAAAGAATAAGCATAAATGCGAGTACATAAAAAATACGAATAGACAGAATAACTAAATAAATAAGTCAATAAAATTCGAAATTGAAATCAATCACTTTGATAAGAACAACAACAAAAAAACAACAAAAATACTACAAATATACTTGTATGTATATGAGAACCTCAAAAATCAATTCATTTCAGCAGCTTGTGCCTTCCTTTAGGGCAAACGTAATATATTCAATAACGTTTTCATCACCACCATCACATTTTAATGTGAATGTCTAGATTGCCCGACAATATATACGAAGTTGTTTGCAAATATGTTCAAATAGATATTTACACAATCGAATACAAGCAATAAAATACTTTTTGTACTTTTAAGCAGCAATGATTTAAGCGCTGATAATTTTGAATATAATTTAAAATCATTGAATTAAATGGAAGCCTCAAAAATTGTGCGATAGGCCTTGATTTTCATTTGGTTCTTACATACATATATACATACATACAATACATACATTAGTGCTTGGAGTCAAATAATGGGTTATGTATCCCAGATTAAAATTATTGAACATGCTGAAGGTGGTCAATGAATCCCACAAAACAACAACAAAACTGTGTTGGATTAATTCACCTCATCAAAACTAATTTCAACACATTGGACAAAACAGTCACAACTCGAAATTTTCCAAAATCGTCTTTTTGTCATAGCCGGGTATGAGCACCACTACATTTAAGGCTTCTGTGTTGTTTACCCGAGTGGAAATTTGCCTAAGGATAGAGTCAGAAAATGATCAGGAAATCCTTATTTTCATAAGGATCGGATCAGGTCACCAGATCAGCTGCTGATTTTAAACGTGACGCACTTTTTGATAATCATCCTAATCAGGTAACCTTACTACGTAGCATTGTCAGGTTGCTATATTTAACCTGATCAGGTAACCTGAAAAGGTAGTCTAATCAGTTTGGTATAATTCACTTGAACAGGTAACCTTATCAGGAAGCCTTATCAGTTTTGAGCACTAACCATGAACAAGGTTTCCTGATCAGGAACCCTGATTCAGATTTGTATTAGAAAATTATTTTGATTTTACTTGAAGTGAATACAAAAAAGATAACCTGATCACAACCTGATCCGTATTTCATAAAAATGCCGTTAGTAAGGATCAAAAAAGGTCGTTATGATGTCAACCTGATGAGTATTTCATAATAGTGCCGTAAGTAAGGATCAGAAAAGGCAATCATGATGTAAACCTAATAAGAATAAAATAAGGTATATCTTATAAAAAAAGAAAAGGTTTCCTGGTATTAACCTGATCATCCATTCTTCAGGATTCCTTGAGTAATGATGAATTCAGGAAAATATGATACGCACCTGATCAGATATTAATAAGGCTTCCTTAAAAGGGCTATCCGTATCATATCCGGATTGAAATCGGATCAAAATAAGGTTTTCCTTAACTGATTTCCACTCGGGTATGTGTTTGTCTTTTATTTGTTGTTGCGTTTTTTGTTGCTAAATAAGTCTTTGCTCTTAATTTTTACTATCAAAGCACCCAGAGCGCTCTCTGCCAGATTGCCAGATTGAGGTAAATTTTCCTAATTGAGGTAATTTTTTACTCATTTTTTGAGCAGAGGTGAAAAAGGTAATTTTTGACCAAAAATGGTAAATTTTGCGAAAATTATTTTTTTTGACTTGTTAATTTTTTGAGTTATTGGCGGCACTGTTACCTCTCTTAACATACTCACAAGCAGTTTAAGAGCCCGAACAGAACCAAAGCGGCTGTCGGTTCGCGATCCTCTCTCAGAGAAATCCGCTGAGAACACGTCCAGAATAGGAGCAGTAGTTGGATCAGCATTGCTTTTTGGCGTGTGAATGGTACAAATGTTATTTGTTAATGTTGTTGTTGTTTATTTATTAATTATATGTATACTAACAAAAAATTATAACGGTTGTTAATTATTCAAGAATTAGTAATTTTTTTTTATTTTTGGAAAAGTTAGATTTTCTCCGAAAGTGGTAAATTGTTTCCCAAATAGTGGTAAATTTCAGTTCGTCTCTCTGGCAACACTGTTCATAACACATCTCTAACTACTGCAAAAATGTCGTTCTCATCACCATCTTCTTTAACTGGTAAAACACTGCTACAAGTGTTTTTATTTTTTATACCTCAACGTTTAAAAAACGTAAACGGGGCATATTAATTTTGTCACTCCGTTTGTAACGCCCCTAAGGAGGCGTGGCAGATATAGAAAAGTGTATATATTCTTGATCAACATCACCACCCGAGTCGATTTAGCCATGTCCGTCTGTCTGTCCGTCTGTCTGTCTGCCTGTGATCACGATTACGGGCGTAATTTTCAAGCTATCATCACGAAATTCGTCTGTATTATATTTAATACAGTATATTTAAATATACAGTGTATATTTAAGCTTTTGTCTAAAAAATAAGGGTCAAGTTCGAAAATGAGCCAAGTCGGATAAAAACCACGCCTACCTCCCATACAAAGTAACTTTATCAAAACGGTAAAATCTCTTAGAATTCCACGTAAATTAATATATGGACTTGTAATTTTCCATATAAACTATGATATATAACATGTTTATGAAATTCAACCAAATCGAGTGAAAACCACACCCACCTCCCATATAAAGTGACTTTATCAAAAAAAAAAAGCGAATATTTTCTGTTATTTCAAATAAACACTTTATTGACTGCTTAAGACTTTGTTTCGGCCGTGGGGGTATTTTAACTTCGGCCCAGTCGAAGATCATTTCAAATTTTTAAAAAAAATTTTTTTTGAGTTACTGCTGCAGGTGCAACTTAAGAGTATTATTCTTAGTTGCGTCAATGTCATGAATAACAACTGATAAACCACACCAAACATTCTTCTACTTGGAATTTCTTCAGAGTGGAACTCAATTTTTGAAAGATATTACAATACAGCACGGTTAATATTTGAAAACAGAAATGAAGGATTAATAGTTACCTTTACGATAAAAATGTAAAAATAAACTATTACGTCGCACAATGGGGTATTTTATGCCAAAAGTGACGATTAATTGCAAAAAAAAAAACCTTCAAGGTACATAGTGATGTTAGCTACCCGATGAAAGAAGATAAAATTCTGCATCACTAGGTGAAAGGATAGTTGAAAAATATTCTACCGTTTACCCGCAATGCAGTTTGAAAGTCATCATTTTTTTTTCTCTTTGAGTGTGCACAGTGACAAACGTGTTTATTCGAAATCTTTAGTTTTTTTTGTGTATTATTTTTTAAAAATTACAAAAAATTACGATGGAACCTTCTTGTTCAGGTATTTAAGCAATACAAAATTAAATTTTTTTATGAAATAGTGTTTATATATACATATATATTAATATATTTATTTTTATTTAACCTTAAAAACTTGGATTTTTCAATATGTTAATAGAGATATAGTTGTGTGTTGAGTGGAATTAAGGAAAACTGTTTTGATTATCGTAAGCTATGAATATTCAAGCTATATTCTATAAAAAAAAAGTTGCTTCAATCCTGTGCACTTTCGCGGTATTAAGATTTTTTTACTTTAACTTATATGTCACGAACTTACGATTTAATTTCGAAAAATTAAAACAAACGAAATAAAGTACAAAATAAATGTAAATACTAAACAGATTTTGCTGTTTTTGTTTTTTTTTTTGTTTTTTTTCTTATTTTTGTTTTTTGTAATCCGCTATTTTTTACCCTACATTATGGAAAGCGGCATATGCAGTGCACCTTTCCACAATTAAGGTAGATAGTTGATGTTTCTTTCAAACACCGGCTTTTTATATATTAAAAGAAGCAGATGAGTAATTTAATTAAATTATATTTGTACGATTTTAACACTTATATTCTGATTTTGATATTAGTAAGACATAAATTGTTTGCCCTGCAGTTTGCAGGGTACATGTGAAATCAACATCATTGTTTATGTTTATTAACTATTGTTATTGCAATCCTTTGTTTTTGTATAAAATGTCGTTCAAAGCTTGTTTTGTGCAATTTGTAGTAATAACGAAAATTATGTTCTTTATACTATGTAATTCGGTAAAAGGTACATAGCTAATGATTACATTTTGAAGCCGCCATTTAAAATTTTAAATTTTTGACTTCGGATTCATGATCAGCGACCCCACAAACCCCAGAATACAATTTTTTACCTCCATTAAACGTTTTTTGCAGAACATAGCTTGTTCAGGGCCGCCATTTTGAAGCCACCATTTTGAATTTCAAATTTTTGACTTCAGATTCGTGATCAGCGACCCCACAAACCCATGTATACAAAATTTTACTTCCATTAAGCGTTTTTTGTAGAAGTAAGCTTGTTCATGGCCGCCATTTTGAATTTCAGATTTTTGACTTCAGATTCGTGATCAGCGACCCCAAAAACTCCCAAAGTACATTTTTGTCTCGATAAGTGGCCCCTGTCAATTAATCGTCACTTTTGGCATAAAATACCCCACTGTGCGTCGCCAGGTTTCATATGTAGCAGCTTATGCAACAAAAATGCAATATTGTTGCATGGTATTATTACACGCTGGGTATAAGTGTTACGTTAAATTTTATTTACGTCAACAAAAAAAAAAAAAAAATTGTTTTTTACATTACAACGAAAATGAAAAAACTCAAATTTCTAATAATAACACCACGAAACAACCGTTTAATTCAGTAAAAAATAATAAAAAATAAATAACCTGCCATTTCAGCCCTTGAAAGGACTTTGACCTAGCTTCTTAGGATCAATTGTGTTGTGCGTGTTATTAAGTGTATACACAATTGACCGAGAAATGGTCCTACAGGCTTAACGCCGACTCCGAACGGCGATGAACGGAATGTTCTTGTTTACATGGCATTTTGCAAGAAGCTTTACATTGCATTTTGAATACTCTCTGAGGTTTGCCATTGTCTGCAGAGAGGTGGCGTCCGTACAGAAATATTATTTTAATTCAAATAATTTTCTGTCGCTGCTGGGGTTCGAACCTGGGTCTCCAGGTTCGTTGACATAGCGGCCACGCACTTTAACCAACTACGCCACGGATGCCACGCACTTTAATTCAGTAACAACAATCAAAAAACGTTGCATGAAATTATAACTCCGCAAATATAATAGTGAGGTTCCTGGTCGCATGATAAAAAAAAAAAAAAAAAAAACACTAAACTAATGGATTCATGAGGCATATCAGGGAACTTTTTAAAGTAGCCTAAAGCACCAAATATAATAGCGAAAACAAGATTGTAAAAAGAAGTGGAAAAAGGATTAGGAAAAGAATTTGAACAAGGGTAAGGTCAGGAATTTGGATATGGATTAAACCAAGAGTTGGGACGAGAAGAAGGATAATTACTAGGACAGTAAAAACGGAACAAGAATAAAATAACGTGGCTTGAAATTATAACTCCGTAATTATTGGCGCTATGGAAAATATTATGTAACGAGAGCAAAGCTGAAGTTTCCGATCAAAAACAAAATTCACATGTTTCTGCGGCTTTCCACCATGCTTAGAAAATCCTACACATGTTTCACTTGATTGCTGCTTCCCTCCCACTAATCTATCATCCCATGTTCGAACCGAAGCAGACCTGATTGAATAAGTATTACGTCTGAAAACCTTGGTTTGAAGCTAAAAAACATGCCGCATTATGACTTAATTGCTAAGATAATAATCATTATGACTATAAAAATAAGCAATATGAATATAGATTATGCAATAAAAATTGGTTTTTGTAATGCAGCGGTTTAGTTAATTTCCCTCGTTACACTCTTCCTCACATGCATTTGGCTTCAAATATCAGATATAAATTTCTCAAAAATAATTTTGTCGCTAAACTCTGACCAAGTGTTGGGCACGATTGACGCTTTGTAGCTGAAAATTATATATTTAATTTGAAGAACAATACCAATTACATACAAAAGATCATATCCCGATTGCAAGAAAATATAATTTAGACATTGAAAGGTAAAATCGTTTCCTTAAAAACCTGTATTTCATTTTTAAGTGTGAACAAAAATAATGAATTTTTCTTCTATTTTGTTTTGCAGAATTGCCCCGTAATATTTCCCATAGAAATAATGTTTACTACAGTGAATAAGCATCTAAAATTGAATCACACATCATTGTTTATGTGGTATACAATTTACTATATATCACAATTTCGGGGATGTATCACTTTTCAATTGAAATCACTAAACAACAGAGGGAATGGGACAATATTTGAAAAATTTCTTCAAGTATATTCTTTTATAATACTATTCTGGGTCTTGTTTTATTCTGGGCTTTTTATTCTGCTTCTTATTCGACATGATGTCGAAGAATTGATTTCTTTAAGCAAGGAATATTTTCTTGCCCATGAACTAAAGCTCGCTAAACTTTATCTTATTGTGATATTATCCTCAAATTTGATTATAGTGGAGACTCTGAGGAGAAATCAAGAACGCATTAAAATCATCATTATTCAATTCCGCAGGATTGAGGCATATATTAGACAATTGTGTTATTGCAGTTATTATATGGATAGAACACAAATTAGTATTATCTGCTTGCGTTGGCTATTCATTATTTTCACCTCAATGACTTCACTTCTGATAAAACTCTGTTTCACATATGAAACAATTTTACTGCTGAATTTTTATATGACAAGCTATGAACTTTGCTACCACGCCCACTTGTTATGTATTGTTGACATAACGCATTTTTATAGAGCTCTGAATACTTTTCTCAGTGATTATTTAAGATTGCTTGTAAGAGCACCTGGAAAACCACCAAAATTTCTACTCAAATTGATAAAAATTGAACGACTCATTCAAAAGCTTCACTTTAAAATATCCGAATGTGCTGCGCCATTTTTGATCTGTATTTACAGTCGTTTGCTTTTGAGTTGCGGTGGACTATACGAAGGTATGGGATGTTATATCTTCGCAACACATCTGAGTACAGCAACTCGCCGTAAAAGTGGTCTATTGGCAGTACCATTCATAATCTCACAGTTTTTGGAGGTTTGCATCATATCGTATGCGGCGAATATGTTTCATATGGAGCGACAACGTTTTCAAGCACAACTGCTGGAGATTGAATTGCATTTCGCAAAACATGCTTACAAAAGAAGACGCATTCAAAATACTCGACATATGCTTGTAATAGAATATGAGGTATGTATTGTTAGATGTGCTTTTCAAGCAGTTTATTTGAATAAAATTTATTTTCTAAGCTACAATGGACATCGTTATATTCTAAAATAAATTGTATTTCCGCCTCCACCTATAGAGCCTTATTTGCCAACCGTTCAACGATACTGACCTTATTCAATACTATATTAACATTTACAATACTTCTTGTACCATATTTGATGGATCATATTAAAAAAGATGGACTTTTGTTGGAATGCCGCTTTGGCTAGATTTGAGAAATCTTTAATTGAACTTTACACCCAAACTGTCTACACTAAGAGAAAGAATATTAAATTTATCCAAAAACTTTTTTAATTTATCCAAAAAGCGAGTAATTTTTGCTCTAATAACGCATTTGCTTAAATCGACTACGTAAATATATAAAATTTATTCAAATACTTTTTTAATTAAATAATATATTAAAATATTTAAACAGAATTAATAAAAAATATATTAAAATTAGGCACGAATTTTAATAAATATCTTTCAAATATTTACTATATGAAAAGAAAACTATCGCGTATAGAAAAAATTTATAAAAAAATATTGAAATAAAAAAACAATGTGAAGATATATATTTAAAATATTTCTCACGAGCTGCGTCCGACAAATACCATTTGATTATATATTTAATTTTCGTTTTACTTTTTTCGTTCTCTAATTTATACTATTTTTGACAGTTGGTGCAATATTTTGTTACCAAATGCCAGATGTCAAAAATAGTATGAATTAGAGAAAGAAAATGTAAAAAAGAAAATTAAAACAATATATGCAGGCAAATGACAATCGGTGCAAGACATTTGTGAAAAAATCTCCGGATGTCACTCTAACCTTACATAATGTTATGCGATCACCCATAGCACGCACAAAGAATATTGGCCAAACATCCACGCTATATTACCCTTGCAACAAAAACTAAACTAGAACTATAAGAAACCTGCAACAAACAGCCTGCAAGAAATGAACTGCAGGAACAGAGTGCGATGCTGTTGCTGCTTGTCGGCTATTTCAGCTGTTTGGAATATGTGTGTAGGTGTACGGTATAAATAAAATTTAAATACGGGAAAAAACGAGTTGTAAGGAAAATATTTGATTTATCTAAGAAAATATTTAAATAAAACTTATACTCAGGCATGGATAATGCTAATATGCGTTATTTCCCTTAGTGTACCTTTAAGGCTTCTGTGTTGTTTCTGTGTTTGTCTTTGATTTGTTGTTGCGTTTTTTGTTGCTAAATAAGTCTTTGCTCTCAATTCTTACTCTCAACGCACCCAGAGCGCTCTCTTCCAGTTATGGTTATGACCAGCTATGTGCAGAGAGCGCTCTGGGAGCGTTGAGAGCAAGAATTGAGAGCAAAGACTTATGTAGCAACACAAATTGCAACAACAAATTAAAGACAAACACAGAAGCTTTTAATGTAGTGGTGCCCATACCCGGTCATAACACATCTCTGACCATGGTATAATAATACAAGTAGCATTCATGGTATAATAATACACGGTAGCATTGACAGTTGCTTGGGAAATCATCTCCTGTCAAAAAATATACTCAAAAAAAGAGCGCTCACAATCTGCCATTGAAAACACAAACAATGTTGAAAACGTTGAAGTGAAAAAAAAACAACAACCACAGCAACTACAGATCCATTTACACAAAAAGCTGTTTTTGACAGGAGATGTTTTTTCTTGTAGAAGAGAAAACAAGAAGTTGTCAATGCTACCTTGTATTATTATACCATGGTAGCATTGACTGTTGCTTGGGAAACCATCTTCTGTCAAAACATATACTCAAAAAGAGAGCGCACACAATCGGCCATGAAAAACACAAACAATGTTGAAAACGTAGAAGTGAAAGAAACAACAACTTCAGCAGCTGCAGATTCAGCAGACTTCAAAAACAGTTGTTTTTAACAGGAGATGTTTTCTTGTAGAAGAGAAAATAAGCAGTTGTCAATGCTACCTTGTACTATTATACCATGATCTCTGACTACTACAACAATTTCTTTCTCAACACCATCTTCTTTAACTGGTAAAATACTGTTATAAGTGGTTTTTTTTTTTTGTTTTTTTGAGTTACTGCTGCAGGTGCAACTAAAGAGTATTATTCTTAGTTGCGCCAATGTTATCAATAACAACTGATAAACCACACCAAACATTCTTCAACTTGGAATTTCTTCAGAGTGGAACTCAATTTTTTAAAAATATTACAATAATTTTTACATGAAGAGTTTTTTGCCTCTCCTGAAAATTTGATTATTTTAAGTTGCGACTATTTTGTATTTAGTGTGCGATATTAGAATCTACTCGATCCATTTGGCAATTATAGTGGTGAAGTAATTGTTTCTTTTATTTTAAGCCAAGGCATATTTAACAAGATAGTATGGTATCGGAGTGGTGGGTACAGCAGCTGTCAAACTCAAGAAGAATATAAAAAAGAAAAAAAAACAGCGAATAGAAAACTGTTTGCTTTTATTCGTAAATAGCCGATTTTGACAGGTGCTGTACCCACCACAAGAGAGAATTTCAAGAACCTTGTTTAATATATCTTGCTTTAAGCACAGCAAAGTATGTATGTATATGTATTTGTTTGTTTATTTTGTTTTGTTGTGCTTGCTGAGAACAAAGAGAGAATAGAGTAGAGAGCAACATGGAGTTTATGGAAGCTCTCGCAGCACAAATTCATAAAAAGATAATGATCAAGGAATGCATGGCATTGTGGATGATTTTTTATAAAAATTTACATTTTAATTAACCTTAATCGGTTCCTTGTGTAAATTTAACACACACTTTTCAACTTCAAGTTGTTATTTTTTTAATATAATTTCAGCAAATCGACCGAGCTAGGATTTTGGGTGGTTTTTTAAAAATCTTTTTTTTTAAATAAATAAAATAATGAATAATAAATAATTTTTAACGACTAGATCGCATTAATTTCATTCATCGATAAAAATATGGCTCTTGAAAAAGTGTGTAAAATTTACACACAAGGAACTTATTCGTTTCTAGAAATTAGGGACCGATGAAGGTTAAAGATACTTATTGTTAAAATTTTTGTAAGATTATACCCCTATATCCTTTTGTAGCACAAATGTGATATTTTAAAACTTATTTCATAAAAATCGGACCAGTACTTTTGGAGTTTAGCGGCAACAAAAAATGTCCACTTTAATTTTATATTTAGTATAGATAGATAGATAAAGATAGATATATATAGATATAGAAGATATAGATATAGATAAAGATATAGATATAGATATAGATATAGATATAGATATAGATATATATATAGATATAGATATAGATATAGATATAGATATAGATATAGATATAGATATAGATATAGATATAGATATAGATATAGATATAGATATAGATATAGATATAGATATAGATATAGATATAGATATAGATATAGATATAGATATAGATATTAATATAGATATAGATATAGATATAGATATAGATATAGATATAGATATAGATATAGATATAGATATAGATATAGATATAGATATAGATATAGATATAGATATAGATATAGATATAGATATAGATATAGATATAGATATAGATATAGATATAGATATAGATATAGATATAGATATAGATAAAGATATAGATATAGATATAGATATAGATATAGATATAGATATAGATATAGATATAGATATAGATATAGATATAGATACAGATATAGATATAGATATAGATATAGATATAGATATAGAAGGATCCTTTCAGGATTTGAAGTTTAAAATGTAGAGCGTTTTCTTTTCACAGGAATTAGGACTTTGTCGAAAACAAAACAAAGCCATTTCTTCAGGAAGCTATGGAAATGCTTTTTCCTTCAGCGCGCTCACATAATAATTAAATTGAAAGTGAGTCATGATCTGAAGTAGAAGAGCCATTTTCTCATGACTTAATTCTGACTTTGAGTCGTCAGATTTTAATTTTTTTGTTGAATGCTACATTTTAAAACCTTTTCTAATTAACCCTTACATGCCCAGAGTGTCTTTTTGGATACAACTGAGAAAATAAGCTATTTATTTTAAAATATTGCAAAAATTAAAATGGTGGATATCGACTGGTCTCTGACTGAACCTCGTAAGTCAAAAAATCGAGGTTTTGAGGAGAAGTAAAAAGCTGTTTTTTCCAAAGGGAGAATTATAATTTGTAATCTGTAATTGTAATTTGTTATTTGTTTATTGTAATTTGTCTACTAATTATGTTTTTCCCTAAGGAAAAAATAATTTTTGTGCTTCTCTTGAAAACCTCGAATTTTTGACTTACGAGGTTCAGTCAGAGACCAGTCGATATGTAGTATCACTCAGAACACTGCAAGTATAAAACAAAAATTTAATTATTGGCTTAACTTTGTTGGTTTGGGAAATATTGATCGTCAAATTCAAAAAATAGTTTTTTTTTATTAATTTTTACGGAAAGTTCGCTTTTTGACATGGAATATCTTTTAAACTATTAACAATTTTAGAGTAAAAAAAATTACTAGTTAGTCTGGTTATCATAAAAAGAATCGTTACCCACGTTTTTGCCTTGAACTCCTACAACCAAGCTGATTGATGGTATACGTCGGAATGCCCACTGTATCTTTTTGGATACAACCCTGCTTTCTTTAATAACTCGTAAACAAAAATTTTTTCCAAAAAAATAAAAACGAGGTCGTTTTCAAGGGGTCATTTAGCACAATATATTTTTTTTTTAATGAAATCGGTGTTGTTGGGCATTTAAGGATTAATTTTTGTAATCCTAATGAGCTGTGAAATGCCTTTTCTCATTTGTAGCATTAATTATTTGACTACCAATGACATGGGATTGCGAATAACACAAAAAACCAGAAGTTAGACATGATAAGTGACTATTAACCTTTTGAGTCATACATTTTTCTATTGAATAATTTTGTCCGAATTTTCTTACCAGTGGGTTTTCGGGGTCACTGATTACGAATCTGAAGTCAAATATTGAAAAATCTGAAAACTTAAAATGATGGCGTACAGCTAGTGTCCATTTTCTATTAAATTTGTATTATAGAGGTTTTAATGTATATGTATGGCTTTTTGGGGTTGCTGATTGCAAATCTGAAGTTAGTTTTTGTAAAAAAATCCTCAAAAATGAATACTGAGCTAAAAATTTTGTATAAGCAAACTTTAGCCAGATAGTGGTCCGCGATACTGGATCCGCCATCTTAGATTTGTATAGTTTCAAATTTTGACTTCAGATTCGTAATAAGCGACCCCGAAAACCCCCGGATGTATAGTTTGATTAATATACATTCAAAAAGTTCATTTTAATTTTTAATGGAAAAAATTAAAAGGGTCATATATGACCCAAGTCTGACAGAGGGTTAAAAAAGTAAAAATTAAAAAACCAGACATGAGTCGTACAGGGTTGAGGATATAACAACTCAAAAAACATAGATGATTCAAAAGTATTTACTGAATAAAATATATTTGACCTCTTAAATGGATCAAATACCCCCTAATGAGTTGGTTGGTTACCTATGACGATACATGCATGACCTTCTATACATCTGAACGAATCTCCCAACAATGGGTTGTGCCAAAAGGAAGTACTCCGAAGCGGCAAAAGACTCATCCTAGTGTTGACAGTCGACCGGAAAGGTTTTTTACAGTGTTTTTTATAACTAATCGAGGGTCCCTACGAAGACTATCTCTTCTTTAAACGCGATCAAGAAAATCCTTTTTTTTAAACTGCGGCGATGAAAATGTCTTTATGAAATGCGGCGAAGAAAATCTCTTTTCAGAGTGTGACGTTAACAACGCTGTATTTTTTAAGGAGTGGGAACAATTTTTCTGAAAAAATTATTTTTTTCAAATAATTATTTCTATTTTAATTTCATCTTTATAATTCCTTACAGTACTCTATAAAATGATTTTTATCAACAAAAAATATAACATAATGATATATTTCATATGATTGCTTCGAAATCTTACATAAAAACTTTTTAAAAGAAGCAATGAAAATTTTCGAAATTTTCTAATACGTTGTCTAACATTAAAAAAGTAAGCATAATATAAAAAGATTTTTTTCTCCGCATTTTGATAAAAGTGATTTTTCCGCCGCATTTTGAAAAAAGAGATTTTCTTCGCCGCAATTTTCTGTCGGAAGATTTTTTTCGTAAGCACCGCCGGAATAAAGAAGTTTGGAAATTGGAAACCGGTACCTATTTTGAAGAATTAGACAAACCGTATCTTACAAAATGCATCGAAATGTTAAAACAGGACCAATTTTATTAAGAGAATGAGAGTATGTTGAATATTAAAAAAGTAGTTTTACAGGAAATTACTTTTTTCTTAATAAGACCAAGAACTAATTGAACGTCCGACTATTATACGCTCACTTTTGCGTCTCAGGGCATGGCCCACTATTTAATTTAACTTTTGCAAAATATTGAATACTTTTTATGCCACTTTTCATTATCCTACTGTTGATAGTTTCATACTTCTACCGATTGTGACGTCACAAAGTTACGTTTTACCCCGCAGGTTTCCAAATCAGTTGAAAAAAGCCATTTTTCCAAGAGGTATCGGCGTTAGAATAGGTGTTATGATGAAAGTTATGAAATGACAGTAAAGGTTAATTCTTTAAATTTATGACAAAAAATAAAAAAAAATTCAAAACCTCATCGCAACACAGAGGGAGCTAGCTAAGCAACTAAACTTCAAATTTGTTACATGGAATTATAAGACCCATTAAGACCTGGCTCCTAACCCTTATGACAATAATAGACAATAAATGCATGACGTCATGACTACGTAGAGAGAGCAGCTGAAAGATCGAAAATGTAACAATCGTGCCACGGCGTTGCAAGGAATTATTCCTTGGTGATTAAAAGCAGGTTAAGTTGAGAAACAGAAATGAAGGATTAATAGCTACCTTTACGACAAATATGCAAAAATAAATTATTACGTCGCCAGGTTCCATATGTTTATTTATATAAAACAAAAATGCAATATTGTTTTACGTCAACAAAAAAAAACAAATTGTTTTTTACATTACAACGAAAATGAAAAAAACTAAAATTTCTAATAATAACACCACGGAACAACCATTTAATTCAGTAAAATGCAACAGTAATTAAAAAAACGTTGCATGAAATTATAACTCCGCAAATATTCGCACTTCGGTAACTTAAATGGAAAAACAATAATAGCGAGGTTTCTGGTCACATGATAAAACAAAAACACTAAACTAATGGATTCATGAGGCATATCAGGGAACTTCTTAAAGTATCCTAAAGCATCAAATATAATAGCGAAAACAAGATTGGAAAAAGAAGTGGAAAAAGAATTAGGAAAAGAATTCGTACAAGGGTAAGGTCAATAATTTGGATATGGATTAAACCAAGAGAAGAAGGACAAATACTAGGACAGCAAAAACGCAACAACAATGAAATAACGTTGCTTGAAATTACACCTCCGTGACGCAATCGAAAATTTTATGGAAAGAGAGCAAAGCTGAAGTTTCCGGTCAAAAACAAAACTCACATATTTCTACGGCTTTCAGCCATGCTTAGAACATCCTACACATGTTTCACTTGATTGCTCCTTCCCTCCCACTAATCTATCATCCCATGTTCGAACCGAAGCAGACCTGACTGAATAAGTATTACGTCTGAAAACCTTGGTTTGAAGCTAAAAAAAATGCCGCATTATGACTTAATTGCTAACATAATAATCATTATGACTATAAAAATAAGCATTATCACTATAGAGTTTGCTATAAAAATTGGTTTTTGTAATGCAGCGATTAAGTTAATTTCCCTCGTTACACTCTTCCTCACAAGCATTTGGCTTCAAATATCAGATATAAATTTCTCAAAAATAATTTTGTCGCTAAACTCTGACCAAGTGTTGGGCACGATTGACGCTTTGTAGCTGAAAATTATATATTTAATTATAAGAACAATACCAATTACATACAAAAGATCATATCCCGATTGCAAGAAAATATAATTTAGACAGTGAAAGGTAAAATCGTTTCCTTAAATACCTGTATTTCATTTTTAAGTGTGAACAAAAATAATGAATTTTTCTTCTAGTTTGTTTTGCAGAATTGCCCCGTAATATTCCCCATAGAAAGAATGTTTACTACAGTGAATAAGCATCTAAAATTGCATCACACATCATTGTTTATGTGGTATACAATTTACTATATATCACAATTTCGGGGATGTATCACTTTTCAATTGAAATCACTAAACAACAGAGGAAATGGGACAAAATTTGAAAAATTTCTTAAAGTTTATTCTTTTATAATGCTACAAGTAATCTTCCTTTTCTGTGGGTGTTATATTCCTTTTCTTATTTATTTTAATGCTGAAAAATGGTTTGATGAAAGCAAGGAATATTTTCTTGCCCATGAACTAAAGATCGCTAAACTTTATCTTATTGTGGTATTCTCCTCAAATTTGGTTATAGTGGAGACACTGAGGAGCAATCAAGAACGCATTAAAATCATCATTATTGAATTCCGCAGGATTGAGGGATATATTAGACAATTGAGAAGTTATTGCAGTTATTATATGGATAGAACACAAATTAGCATTATCTGCTTGCGTTGGCTATTCATTATTTTCAACTCAATGACTTCACTTCTGATAAAAATGTGTTTCAAAACTAAAACATATTTATTATTGAATTTTTATATGACAAGCTATGAACTTTGCTACCACGCCCACTTGTTATGTATTGTTGACATAACGCATTTTTATAGAGCTCTGAATACTTTTCTCTGTGATTATTTAAAAGCGCCTGGAAAGCCACCAAAATGTCTACTCAAATTGATAAAAATTGAACGACTCATTCAAAAGCTTCACTTTAAAATATACGATTGTGCTGCTCCATTTTTGATCTGTATTTACAGTCGTTTGCTTTTGAGTTGCGGAGAACTATACGAAGGTATGGGATGTTATATCTTCGCAACACATCTGAGTACAGCAAATCGCCGTAAAAGTGGTCTATTGGCAGTACCATTCATAATTTCACAGTTTTTGGAGGTTTGCATCATATCGTATGCGGCGGATATGCTTCATATGGAGCGACAACGTTTTCAAGCACAACTGCTGGAGATTGAATTGCATTTCGCAAGACATGCTTACAAAAGAAGACGCATTCAAAATACTCGACATATGCTTGCATTAGAATATGAGGTATGTATTGTTAGGAGATGTGCTTTTCAAGTAGTTTATTTGAATAAAATTTATTTTCTAAGCTACAATGGACATCGTTACATTCTAAAATAAATTGTATTTCCGCCTCCACCTATAGAGCCTTACTTGCCAACAGCTCAACGATACTGACCTTATTCAATACTATATTAACATTTACAATACTTCTTGTACCATACTTGGTGGATCATTTTAAAAAAGATGGACTTTTGTTGGAATGCCGCTTTGGCTAGATTTGGGAAATCTTTAATTGAACTTTACACCCAAACTGTCTACACTAAGAGAAAAAATATTAAATTTATCCAAAAACTTTTTTCATTTATCCAAAAAGCGAGTTATTTTTGCACCAAAAACGCATTTGCTTAAATCGGCTACGTTAATATTTAAAATTTATTTAAGTTCTTTTTTAATTAAATAAAATATTAAAATATTTAAACTATTAATAAAAAATATATTAAAATTATGCACGAATTTTTTTAAATATCTTTCAAATATTTACTTTTTGAAAATAAAAATATCGCATTTAAAGAAAATTTATATAAAAATATTAAAATTACAAAAAAATATATTTTAACATTCTCACGAGCTGCGTACATCAGATACCATTTGTTTTCGTTCTTTTCGTTCTTTAATTTATACTATTTTTGACAGTTGGTGCAATATTATGGCGATTGTCACTCCAACCTTGCATAAGTTGATTATGCGATCACCCATCGCAATCATAAAGAATTTTGGCCAAACCTCCAGGCTATATTACCCTTGCAACAAAAACTAAACGAGAACTAAAAGAAACCTGCAACTGCAAGAAATAAAGTGCAGGAACAGAGTGCGATGCTGTTGCTGCTTGTCGGATATTTCAGCTGTATGGAATATGTGTGTCGTTGTGTGGCATACATAATATTTAAATACGGGAAAAACGAGTTCTAAGGAAAATATTTGATTTATCTACGTAAATATTTAAATAAAATTTATACTCAGTCGTGGATAATGTTATATGCGTTATTTCCCTTAGTGTACAATACAAATCTTAACGGCTCAACGGATTTAACTCAAATTCGGCTCACATATTACTTTAATCCTAACTAAGGTTATGGCATACTAAGTTTAGACCACGCCTCTTCCGCCCCTTTACAAGTAACGCAAATCTAACTACTACCGTATTTTTTCAAGCGAAAATGCTCGACTTATTGCTTTTAAGGAAATCCTGTTATTTTGACACCAAAAACATTCACATATCTTTAAAATTAAAAAAAAATTTCTGGTACAATGTCTTTTCTTAAAAACATCGTTTCCTGAGAATAACAAAAAACTATCAGAAATTCGTATATTTTACTGGCGATGCAAAGAACTCCGTTGTTTTTGAATATATTTCATTCAAATTTGTTTCGTTGATGAACTCAATTCAAGCACTTAATAAATACAATTTAAAGGGTACCGTTATCTTAGTGGATATATTTTTAATATTTCTTTCAAAAAAGGTCCATATAAAAAATTGATTTTTTACTCAAAAAATTACACAAAAGTAGTTTTTGTTGTTAAAATAATAAAAACTCAAAATTGCATTTTCGACTACCTTTTACATGACATGGCGTTTAATAGCAAAAATTCTTCCAAATTTACAAAAAAATTAATTAACTGTTTCTGTCATCAAAAAACATGACCCCAGGGATTTTTTAAAGAAATTATTTTTTTTCAAAAGTTATGTTTATTCTTTTTATAGAATAGTTAAGCTCAAAGAATAAGTTATGTGAAAATATTATAACAATATCTCTTTCCGATGAAGTTATTGCAATAAATATATTTTCTCAGAAACTCTTCATCTCTTTATTATTCATCAATACAAAAAACATGGTCTTTTAATATGAGCAACAGTGTTCGGACTTTACTGCAATTGCAGTAGATCTACTGCGCTTTTTAGCAAAATTGAATGTTTTACTGCCTCACTGCGGTTTTTTCAAATCTACTGCGATTTATTCTCAATAAAGATTTGTAGGGTTATTTTTGTATTTATCTTACAAACGACAGGAAACACAGGCAATTTATAATGTAACGTTGCATTACGTCAAGTATAACTAAACCTTTAATACCATAACATAAAAAACTAGAAAGATGGCAGCATAAGTGTTAAATTAATAGTCATATTAATTTTGAATCAGTAAATAAATATATTTCTGCAACATGCAAATATATAGTGTATAGTTATGTATATATTTGTATTTAGGTATTTTTTATTAGTACAAAATTTACGTACATGATTGTTAATAAAAAAACTACTGCGAAAAAATTCGTTTTACTGCGTTTTTTTCTTTAATTTACTGCGATTTAATACTTTTCAAGTCCGAACCGTGATGAGCAATCGTATCTTTTATGAATGGAAAGTTTAATTTTTGCGAAACTTTTAGTTTTAATGCGAACAACCATGCTCATTCGGTCAAAACGACACCCAACACAACACAACACAACATAACTCAACAAACTAAGTGACTCCATCATTGCGACGGCTAATGATGGAAGTCAAACAATACTCACACGCCGCCTTTTTATTTACGATAACGACAATCATATAAACTTTTTGATAGACAGTGGAGCAGAAGTTTCCGTACTTCCAGTAAATAAATTCAAAGCCCACAAGAAAAATTCAGACTTAATTCTAACAGCAGCTAACGGTAGCACAATCTCAACTTTCGGCAAGAAATTACTCAACGTAAATTTAAAACTAAGACGCGATTTCCCTTTTACATTTATACTAGCAGACATTACAAGACCCATCATAGGAGCAGATTTCCTTACGAAATATGGACTCTTGATAGACTTAAAACACAAGAAACTCATTGATCCACTTACACAACTATCAGTTAACGCAATCACAGCATTTACAGAAACATCACTACCCAAACTAATTACACTAGACAACAAATATACAAATATACTCAAAAATTACCCATGACTAACAGCAGAACCCGACTACAACAAACCAGTAAAACACAAAACAGAACACCACATAACTACAGAAGGACAGTTACCTTTTTCTAGACCAAGACGCCTTGACTCCAACAAATACAAAATTGCCAAACAGGAATTTGATTTCTTAATCAAAGCAGGTATCTGCCGTCCTTCATACTCCATGTCAGCTTCTCCACTACATCTGGTACCCAAAAAAGATGTGAACGACTGGATACCCTGTGGTGACTATAGAAGACTAAATGCTATTACAGTCCCAGACCGGTACCCTCTACCACACATACACGACCTATCTATTGATTTACACAACAAACACATATTTTCAAAATTAGATCTAGTTAGAGCATACCACCAAATCCCCATGGCCACACAAGACATACATAAAACCGCGATTACAACACCGTTCGGAATGTTTGAGTTTCTGAGAATGCCATTCGGTTTAAGAAATGCAGCTCAAACATTCCAACGATTTATCAACGAAGTATTACGAGAACTAGACTTCGTATTTGTATACCTCGACGACATTCTTGTGGCCAGCGAGACAGAAGAAGAACACATTAAACATCTAAATTTAGTTTTTGAACGACTAGACAATTACGGACTAAACATCAAACCAAACAATTGTATTTTCGGCGTAGACAGAATAAATTTTTTAAGTTATGGCATTTCAAACAAAGGCATACAACCATCTCCCGATAGAATTCAATGCATTGTTAACTATCCAAAACCAGAAACAGTTAAACAAATGCAGAAATTCATCGGGATGATTAATTACTACCACAGATGCATTCCAAAATTAGCATCAAAAACAAAGGACAAACACTTAATATGGACAGAAAACACAACAGAAGCATTCGCAACGATAAAAGAAAGTTTTACTAAGGAAGTGCTACTTAATCATTTTAATAGCAAAGCAAAACTTTCTATCGCTGTGGATGCATCTAACACTGCTATCGGTGCAGTTTTGCAACAAGAACACAATCAGGAAACAGAACCACTAGCTTTCTTTTCAAAGAAATTATCTCCATCAGAGACAAAATACAGTACGTTCGATCGCGAACTTTTAGCAATTTACCTTACAATTAAACACTTTGGACACTATTTAGAGGGACGAACATTTACTATATACACAGACCACAAACCACTTACTTCAGCATTACATTCAAAAACAGAGAGAAGCCCAAGACAAACACGACACCTAGAATTCATTGCACAATTTTCCAACGACATCAGACACATTAAAGGTACCGAAAACACCGTAGCGGACGCACTTTCAAGAGCTGAGATAGAGGCTTTCACAACCTCTGAGATTAACCTCAGAACTCTACACAAAGAACAGAATACAGATCCAGAACTACAAGATATACTAAATAAACACACTTACAAATTCGAACAAATACACATCCCAATACTTAACATTAAAATTTGGTGCGAACAAACAAGTTCAGGAACACGTCCATACATTCCACAAACATTACGCAAACAAATTTTTGAACAATTACATAATATTTCACACCCAGGTACACGAGCTTCTCGACGACTCATAACACAAAGATATTTTTGGCCCAAAATGAACACACAAATCAACAAATGGTCACAAGAATGCGTTAGATGCCAACGAGCCAAAATACACCGACACACGAAGACAATCCCACACAAGATAGACATTCCACACGGTCGTTTTGAGCATGTTCACATTGATTTAGTTGGCCCTTTACCAATATCTAAGGATTATAGATATCTACTTACATTAGTTGACAGAAACACACGTTGGCCCGAAGCGTATCCAATTAAAGATACCAACGCCAGTACTATCGTAGATACACTTCAAAAGGAATACATCTCACGTTTTGGAGTTCCTCTGGAAATTACTTCCGATCGAGGACCTCAATTCACGTCCACAACATTTCGAAACTTCGTTAAGACACTAGGAAGCAAACACATTACCACTTCTGCTTATCATCCACAAGCTAATGGGATTGTAGAACGATTTCACCGCCAACTTAAGACTTCTCTAATAGCGAGTAACAACCACACAAATTGGTACACAGAGTTGCCACTAGTTCTTCTAGGACTTAGGTCCACGGTCAAAGAAGATATTAAGGCTTCACCAGCTGAAATGGTTTTTGGTCAAACACTCAGACTACCACAACAACTAGTAATCCACAGCAGTCAGAACTTTAATTCGTCGGACACCTTGTCCAAACTTAAAGAGGTCGTAGAAGATCAAAAGTCAAACATTGCGCATCACAGCACTAACTTCCAACAATATATACCTCGAGCCCTTAGTACTTGTAACTTTGTCTTCGTCCGCAATGACACAATTCGTAAAACACTACAAGAGCCGTACGATGGTCCCTTCGAAGTTATTGAGAGAACACCGAAATACTTCACAATTCGTAAAAATAACACTAACATAACAGTCAACATTGATAGGATTAAGCCCGCCACCTTAGTCACCGAAACAGCACACGCACATTCAACCAAACATAAAAATACTAAAAAAGTACACTTTAACCTATTAGCCAACACGACCAAAATTTTTCAGAAGGGAGGGGGAATAATGTGGTGACTCAATACCACCACATATAAACACCGACACCACAACATACAAAACAACATACAAACTTTACAAATATTCACTTACACATTTATTTAAAAAATTATTATTTAAGATTTCAAAATTGTCAATTTTTATTTATCAAAAATTTTGTATATCATTTTAGTTATAAAATTGTATTCATTGAATGTGAACCAAAAAATAAAATTTAAATAAAAAAATAAAAAAATATAATTTTGTGAACATCCACAACGGGATCCACATTTCCATACGCTATGGCAAAAACTTAACTTATTCTGGCATTTGATAGTCAAAATTCGCTCAATTATAAACGAATAAAAATTTCTTAGTTCTCAATTTTTAAATCCGTATTGTTTGCAAACGGAAGAGATTTTTATCGTCAGCACTTTCTGGTAAAGCTGATTTTTTGCATGTTTGCTAGTGAAACTTCTTCTTAGTATACACTTTTTCTCTTCTAGAATAAGAACGATTTTAGTGTAAATGCTCGATTATGCAATCGTAAAGCTACGCAACGTAACGTGGCGAAGAGTTCTATCTGTAATAGAACCCATCGCTATGCTAGGTTACGTTACGATTTCACTAACCACTTACACGTATTTTTCATAAGATAGAACTCTACGTCACGTTACGTTGCGTTTATTTACAATTGCATAATCGAACCTTAAGGGCAAAGAGAGAGCTTTTTAAGCAAAAAAAGTACAATTAAAAGTTTTTATAAAAAAATATTCTGTTTATTTAATATTCATTGGTATGGATCTATGGCCGAAAAGCAATTAATTCGATAAACAATTTGAGTCGTATTTACATATAGATGTGCATAAACAAGTTGAGAAATATGCGTGTTTAAGAAGCAGTCAATGCAAATGTGCTTATTGGAAAGCAGTAGACTGTAAAAATTTAATTTTGAGACTTTCGATTCAAATATATCCGCTGCTTGTTTATAGGGGCCTCAGACACTACGACTTTTCATACTACCTAGTAGTATGACTCGGTCGTTCGTTCTCATCATACGTTACGACTTTTTCATACTACTTTTCATCATACTTCAGTAAACGTACAGTTTTTACCTCAAAAAAGTCCTTGTCTTTTGATTATTCTACTTGCATGCTTTACAAAATGCAAATGATGAGTGAAAACAAGCGTGAAGTCGTATGACTTGCCTTCACACACTCAGACTTTTACTTTCAATTGAGAAAAAATTAAATTTAGGCCTATGAAAAATTCTGTTATTCTTTTATGATTTTCCATACAAATTTTTAAGTTGTCAAAAAATCTGTTATGCGTTCTAAATTCATATTCTGCATGACAAAATCTGTTATGAAATCTGTTATAAATCATAACAGATTTTCTAACTGTCAAAAAATCTATTCCAAATTCTATAATTGGTATTCAGCGTGTCAAAATCTGTTATGCTAAAAACACATGTGCAGCGTTTCTGCGCGCAGAACTGTAAGTAATCTGCGCGCAGCGCTGCAAACAAAATAGATGTGCAGATTTTTTCTTGACAGTAGGCTACATACACAACTATTGGCGAAGCAGCATTGGTCGCATTCTGGCCGATACTTTCTACGCAACTGTTGCTCAACTTTCCGGCTGAATGGTATGTAGCATAAAGCGCTCACACAACATGTTGCCTGAGCGGTCGCCATTTTAGGTAGCGAAAATATTTTATGCTACCTCGATTGAGCGGTTTGCGCTCACTTGATGTTGACAGATGAAAAAAGTGTTTTGTTGTGAAGTTGTGCTGTAAAATTATAAGATTAGTTTTTTAATATAAAAATACTTAATTAAATATCTTTTCCATGATTTCCTTGCGAATTTAATTTTATTATATTGCTTTAAATTAATTTTTTTGAATCGAATCATGAACAGCTGTTTGCAGTTTGACGTTTCTCAAAAAAACCCATTCAGCAGAATGTATCACTTTATGCTACTTCGCTACCTGAGCGCTGTTTCTGCCAGAATGCAGCCATTGTTTCAAATTATGAATTGTTTTGTCTCACTTTCACTTACAGTCTCATTTTAAATAAATCAATAAATTTTGAGTTTGTATGTTGGTAGCAGTGAATATGCGCAGTATTTTTTATTTTGATGACTACTTGCAGCGCTGCGTTATTGTGCAGAATAAACATGTGTCTCTCGCCATATGAATAAAGATCTCATATGGATGAGATGAATAAAAATCTCTCGCCATATGAATAAAAGACTCAAAAAGATTTTTGAGTCTTTTATGATAACAAATTTATATTAAAGTGACATTAAATTTCTGAAATGGATATTTATTTTAGAATATCAATAAGAAATGCCAAAAAAAGGTGAAAAATGTAAGTAAACTAATTGTTAAGTTTAAATATATGCATATGTTTGTGTTAAATTTAATGTTTTTTAGAAGAAACCATCGAGCAACTCTGCTAGAGTTGCGGCTTAAAAGCAAACCATTCGAGCTTCCTGATGTGCGCTTCGTGGAGCTATTTCGACTGGACAAGGTGAATGCTCGACTGCCCATGAACAAATTGGAACCAATTGTGGAACATCCAAAGTCTGTGATCACTATTACAGCCGTAATCTTTAAATAACGAAATTCGATATTTAAGCTTTTATTTTTATTAATATGCACTCAATTTGCAATTTTGCATATGAACTTTGATATTTAACTTGTACTTTGAGTTTGAAATTCAACCATCGAATAAAAGCCACGCCTACCTGCCATTCAAAGTAGCTTTATGAAAAAACAAAAGCGAATATTTTCTATTAAAACTATGACGAAATGGATCAAAATCTGTTCATTTTTGCTCGGTGTACATGGCAGCGAGCACCGTGCAACAGTGTTGCTGTGTGGTGAAATTAAAGATTTGGGCGTTAAAGTAGCTAAAAAGTACATTTTGTAAAGAAAAGTGCTACTATTGTACTATAACAGTATGAAGAAAATAGTTGTAGGAAACCCTTGTTGGAATAAAGTGTAGGAGAAAAAGCAAGGAACTGAATGAAATGTCAAAACTAGCTCGGAGTGCATATTTCTGTCGTGTGACCTACCAACGTGCAAATTGAGAAAAGAGAATAAAAGTGTTCATTGCACGCAGAGCAAACGAGCACCGTGTAATATGGGCCCATGCAGAAAAGTCGGCATTTTGAAGCGGAGCTTTTAACGCCTCGTTCTGCGATTTGCTGGAGTGAAATCTGATAAAACGACAATTTTTTCCGACGCCGTTTTTCTTAGAATTGATATTGTTTTTTGTTTGCGTGTTTTACAACAAGAAAATGTTAAGCTCAAAATAATTTCTCGTCCGCTGCAGGAATTGAACCCAGTCTGCTTCACTGATATTTTAACGCTTTAACCATCGAACCAAAACCCTTCGTTTGTAAATATTGCTGATTCAATATTAAGAATTAACTAAAGCTATGATGTAGATCAAAATATGTAATTTATTTATAGGAATTGTATTGGCTGCATATCTTTCATCACCTACAATAACCATTAGCCAAGACACAATAACCACTATAGATTGTGTATTGGCTATACTTCTACTTACTACTAGATGTTGTTATGCTACAAACATATGTAATGATTTTTGTATATTTATTCCCTACAACTGAACAGTGGGGCTTTAGGGGAGGGCCGGAGAGGGTTAATATGTATGATCAACTCCCATTATTTTTGCAAAAGAACATTTTTCCCTTGAGGAACTATCCCCTCCGACTACTCTTTACGGGTGCTCCCATACAAAAACGTAAGACTTTGTTATTTTAAAGTTTTAAATTTAAAAATTATTTTAATCAAAACAAGCCATTAAATTATCAAATCTATGATATTGCGAAAACGCTTCGCTTCTCTCGTGTGTCCAGTGACGCATTTGCGTTTTTTTTTTTGACACTGTCGCATTTCTATCATCAGGAAATTGAGTCGAAATATTATTGACCCAAATGATGACATTTTGGACGACGATGATGGGCACTTTACAGCAATCTGTGCAGTGGCACGATTTTGATCCAAACGTGTCATAGCGGTGAAACAGACCAGAGCTGGCTGGATTACCGATGACCAACACCTGAACATCCTTGCGTGCCTGTTGATCCAGCGTCTGGCACTGCACTTTAAAAATGTTCACATTCACCGAGAGCAAATCCTTGCGTTCCATACTCTCCTTACGTGGCATTGAACAAACCATGAAGGCAGCGGCAACATCTTTGAGGCCCACAGCTAGATAAGTTGTTGGTACAACTTGACCCAGTAGATGTAGTGCACAATCGGCTAACTCCATAACGACACCCTCGAGTACACCAACCATAGGAGAGCAAATGCAAGATGAAAAGCAATTTGGCCGGCAGCGTCGGTACCAACATGAATAGCTCAAAAAGCTCAAACATTTTGTTAACTTGTCTTTTTTTTTGCTTGGTTTATGAACGTTGGAGTACCAGCAGCGAAATCAAATACGACTGAAATATACTGAAGATGTTAAATTATCATAAAAAATCCGTTTTTGCCTAAAACCACCCTTAACTTACTTTTTTCGCTCTGGATTTTGTTTACTATGAATAAATATACAACAATCAGCTGTTTTATAAGAGAATTTAACGGAATTGTAATAGATTTTTATTTTCAAAGATTGATAACAGGGTGCCATAAAATTTTGATATACTGAATACCAATTTTAACAGATCTTTTGTGATCGACATCTGTTTCGATTGATAACAGAAAATGTGTAACAGAATAACAGATTTCGCCGAATAGACCCAATTATTTTGATTTTCATACGACCTGGGTGTACGACTTGAGTTTCTTATACGACTTGCCCTCACACACTACGACTTTTTATACGACTTGTCAAAGTCGGAATTAACTGAGTGCAACTATCCACTCAAGAGACCACCGCGGTGAGTTGTAGAATCTCACCTCACTCTCTCTCAACAAAGATCTTAAGCTATTGTTTGCTGTTATTTTATGCTGCTTATACAATGGCAGCATGGATTAAAATGCATGAATTCTTTAATAATTAAATAAAAAGATTTACCAAAAACGTAGTACCCATTAGCAGGGTCGCTTATTATAGCATTTGAATAGTGCAAGTATTATTAAAATCGGTTCAGCGGTTACCCCGTGATTGAACTATAAAAGTCCGAGAGAATTCTTTTATATCATAGCATAGATAGATATATTTTTTTCAAAAATGGTCTGAAATATTGGGGTTTCCCTCAAAAAAGGCTCAAAAATTGTTTTTGTTGTAATAAAAAAATAATTTAAAGTCAAATTCGCAATTTTTTAACTCTATTTAAAAGCTATAACATTTATAGGCAAAAATTGTTTCAATCTTACGCCAAAATTAAAAACCATTTTTGTGATTCAAAAAGCCAAGGGTTTGATTGATTTTTTCGAAGAAAATTTTTTTTTCCAATATTGCGGTTTTATATTTTTGAAAAAATATGCAAGCTAAAAAATTAATTCAATAAAAAAATTATCTAAGTATCTCTTACCAATCAAAAGTTATAGCCAATAATCTTTAACCAAAATATATATAAATACAAAAAGCAAAACGCTGTCAATGTGATGGCTGGAAACTTCAAAATTACTGAGCCGATAGAACTGAAATTTTGGCAGTACATGTTTTTCAAGTCCGAGATGGCTTAAATTTCTGTCACACCCCCTTTTACCGCCCACAAATCAATAAAAATGCTATATTTCCTAGGGTTTTCGTCGATTTAGCTACATTTTGGCAATTTAGTCTGTATACTCACTGTCGGCAACTGTACTAAAACTGGGTAATGTCCATCTACTAGAAAACTGGGATGGACATTATATAAGGGGGTGTGGCTCCGCCCATATAATTAAAATTTGTATTATCGAATAGCTTTGAAAGTAAAAGTAGCAATACTTACATACTAACTCAAAATGGAGTTACTATTTGGTGATCTCCTACTACTCGAAAACTGTAACGGGCAGTGAAAAATGACAGTGGTGTCAAACTATGAGTCTAAGAAAAGTTTTGAATACACCTATTATGTTCCCATATAGTTGTAGGGTGCAGCAACGCGCGCTGGAAAAAGCTAGTACAATGTAAAAAGGAAAATTAAAAGTAAGCTTAGAGAAGGTAAAAAAAATGCAATAGTTACATAGTCGTATAATAAAAACAAAATAAAAACATTATTGGCAAACAGAGGGAACTAAGCTTTCGAACTAAGCAACGAAACGTAAAATTTGTTACATGGAATTATAACGCGCTATGTACAGGTGCTACGGCAAAAAAAAAATAGACGCCATTAAGACCTGGTTCTTAGTCCTTATGACAATAACTTAGCCCTTATGACGGTTAACGTTTGAAAACAGAAATGAAGGATTAATAGTTACCTTTACGACAAATATGTAAAAATTAATTATTACGTCGCCAGATTCCATATGTAGCAGCTTATGCAACAAAAATTCAATATTGTTGCATGGTATAAGTACACGCTGGGTATAAGTGCTACGTTAAATTTTATTTTACGTCAACAAAAAAAAAAAAAATTGTTTCTTACAATATAACGAATATGAAAAAACTAAAATTTCTAATAATTACACCACGGAACAACCGTTTAATTCAGTTAAATGCAACAGCAATCAAAAAACGTTGCATGAAATGATAACTCCGCAAATATTCGTACTTCAGTAACTTTAATATAAAAACAATAATAGTGAGGTTCCTGGTCGCATGACAAAACAAAAAAAAACACTAAACTAATGGATTCATGAGGCATATCAGGGAACTTCTTAAAGTATCCTAATGCACCAAATATAATAGCGAAAACAAGATTGGATAAAGAAGTGGAAAAAGGATTAGGAAAATAATTCGAACAAGGGTAAGGTCAGGAAATTGGATATGGATTAAACCAAGAGTTTGGACGAGAAGAAGGACAAATACTGGGACAGTAAAAAGCAACAACAATGAAAAAACGTTGCTTGAAATTCTAACTCCGTGATTATTGGCGCTATGGAAAATATTATGTAACGAGAGCAAAACTGAAGTTTCCGGTCAAAAAGAAAATTCACATGTTTCTGCGGCTTTCCACCATGCTTAGAACATCCTACACATGTTTCACTTGATTGCTCCTTCCCTCCCACTTATCTATCATCCCATGTTCGAACCGAAGCAGACCTGACCGAATAAGTATTACGTCTGAAAACCTTGGTTTGAAGCTAAAAAAACAATGCCGCATTATGACTTCATTGCTTAGGTAATAATCATTATGACTATAAAAATAAGCATTATGAATATAGTGTATACTCTAAAAATTGGTTCTTGTAATGCAGCGATTTAGTTAATTTACCTCATCATTACATTTTTCCTCACATGCATTTGGCTTCAAATATCAGATATAAATTTCTCAAAAATAATTTTTTCGCTAAACTCTGACCAAGTGTTGGGCACGATTGACGCTTTGTAGCTGAACATTATATATTTAATTTGAAGAACAATACCAATTACATCAATAGATCATATCCCGATTGCAAGAAAATATAATTTAGTTATTGAAAGGTAAAATCGTTTCCTTAAAAACTTGTATTTCATTTTTAAGTGTGAACAAAAATAATGAATTTTTCTTCTATTTTGTTTTGCAGAACTGCCCCGTAATATTTCCCATAGAAAGAATGTTTACTACAGTGAATAAGCATCTAAAATTGCATCACACATCGTTGTTTATATGGTATACAATTTACTATATATCACAATTTCGGGGATGTATCACTTTTCGATTGAAATCACTAAACAACAGAAGGAAAGGGAAAATAATTGAAAAATTTCTTAAAGTATATTCTTTTATAATACTACAATTCATCTACTATTCCTCTGGGTTATATATTTTTTTTTTTATTAATACTGATGCTGAAAAATTATTCTCTATATGCAAGCATTTTCTTGCCCATGAACTAAAGCTCACTAAACTTTATCTTATTGTGGCATTATTCTCAAATATGATTATAGTGAAGACTCTAAGGAAAAATCAGGAACGCATTAAAATCATCATTATTGAATTCCGCAGTATTGAGGGATATATAAGACAATTGTGTTATTGCAGTTATTACCTGGATAGAACACAAATGTTCTTTATCTGCTTGCGTTGGCTATTCATTATTTTCACCTCAATGTCTTCAATTCTGATAAAACTCTCGTTCCTACCTGCAATACTTATACAGTTGCAGTTTTATATCTTAAGCTATGAACTTTTCTACCACGCCCACTTGTTATGTATTGTTGCCATAGCGCATTTTTATAGAGCTCTGAATATTTGTCTCTGCGATTATTTAATATTGCTTGTAAGACCACCTGGAAAGCCACCAAAATTTCTACTCAAATTGATAAAAATTGAACGACTCATTCAAAACCTTCACTTTAAAATATCCGAATGTGCTGCGCCAGTTTTGATCTGTATTTACAGTCGTTTGTTTTTGAGTTTCGGTGAACTATACGAAGGTATGGGATGTTATATCTTCGCAACACATCTGAGTACAGCAAATCGCCGTAAAAGTGGTCTATTGGCAGTACCATTCATAATTTCACAGTTTTTGGAGGTTTGGATCATATCGTATGCGGCGGATATGCTTCATATGGAGCGACAACGTTTTCAAGCACAACTGGTGGACATTGAATTGCATTTGGCCAGACATGCTTACAAAAGAAGACGCATTCAAGATACTCGATGTATGCTTGTATTAGAACGTGAGGTATGTATTGTTAAGATATGTGCTTTTCAAGTAGTTTATTTGAATAAAATTTATTTTCTAAGCTACAATGGACATCGTTACATTCCAAAATAAATTGTAATTCCGTCTCCACCTATGGGGCCTTACTTCCCAACCACTCAACGATACTGACCTTCCTCAATACTATATTAACATGTACAATACCTCTTGTACCATATTTGGTGGATCATATTAAAAAAGATGGACTTTTGTTGGAATGCCGCGTTGGCTACATTTGGGAAATGTTTAATTGGACTTTAGACCCAAACTGTCCACAAATAAATAATTAACCCTCAATCAGCCAAAGCAGAAATAAAGAAGTTAGTGACTCAGAAATTTGTGGTTTTAGTTAATGCTGGTTCAAGAAACACAAATTTGATGCTTTTGTGGCAATATTTCACATACGAAAATCGCCAGGTGCAATTTAAAAAAGACGGCATCAAAGCCGACTTACTGGATTACCGAGAAGAAATCGTTGTTTTTTTTTTTTTTTTTGTATAAAATAAAGTTGGCTTTTATTCATTCCTAAGGTATTTTATCTATATTAATAAAAATCATTTTCTGTTCATTTGACTACACTAAGAGAAAACAATATTTAATTTATCCAAAAACTTTTTTCATTTATCCAAAAAGCGAGTTATTTTTGCACCAATAACGCATTTGCTTAAATCGGCTTCGTTAATATTTAAAATTTATTTAAGTACTTTTTTAATTAAATAAAATATTAAAATATTTAAACTAATAATAAAAAATATATTAAAATTATGCACGAATTTTTTCAAATATCTTTCAAATATTTACTATTTGAAAGTAAAAATATCGCATTTAAAGAAAATTTATATAAAAATATTAAAATTGCAAAACAATATATTTAAATATTTCTCACGAGCTGCGTACATCAGATACCATTTGTTTGCATATTCTATTTTCTTTTTACTTTTTTCATTCTTTAATTTATACTATTTTGGACAGTTGGTGCAATATTATGGCGATTGTCACTCCAACCTTGCATAAGTTGATTATGCGATCACCCATCGCAATCACAAAGAATTTTGGCCTAACCTCCAGGCTATATTACCCTTGCAACAAAAACTAAATGAGAACTATAAGAAACCTGCAACTGCAAGAAATAAACTGCAGGAACAGAGTGCGATGCTGTTGCTGCTTGTCGGCTATTTCAGCTGTTTGGAATATGTGTGTAGGTGTATGGTATAAATAAAATTTAAATACGGGAAAAAAACGAGTTGTGAGGAAAACATTTGATTTATCCCCGTAAATATTTAAATAAAATTTATACTCAGTCGTGGATAATGTTAACATGCGTTATTTCACTTAGTATACAATGCAGATCTTAACGGCTCAACGGATTTAACTCAAATTTGTCTCACATATTACTTGAATCCTAATTTATGGCGTTACTAAGTTTTGACCACGCCTCTTTCGCCCCTTTACAAGTAACGCAAATCTAACTACTGGGGTATTTTTTCAAGCGAAAATGGTCGACTTATTGCTTTTAAGGAAATCCTGTTATTTTGACACCAAAAACATTCACATATCTTTAAAATTAAAAAAAAATTTCTGGTACAATGTCTTTTCTTAAAAACATCGTTTCCTGAGAATAACAAAAAACTATCAGAAATTCGTATATTTTACTGGCGATGCAAAGAACTCCGTTGTTTTTGAATATATTTCATTCAAATTTGTTTCGTTGATGAACTCAATTCAAGCACTTAATAAATACAATTTAAAGGGTACCGTTATCTTAGTGGATATATTTTTAATATTTCTTTCAAAAAAGGTCCATATAAAAAATTGATTTTTTACTCAAAAAATTACACAAAAGTAGTTTTTGTTGTTAAAATAATAAAAACTCAAAATTGCATTTTCGACTACCTTTTACATGACATGGCGTTTAATAGCAAAAATTCTTCCAAATTTACAAAAAAATTAATTAACTGTTTCTGTCATCAAAAAACATGACCCCAGGGATTTTTTAAAGAAATTATTTTTTTTCAAAAGTTATGTTTATTCTTTTTATAGAATAGTTAAGCTCAAAGAATAAGTTATGTGAAAATATTATAACAATATCTCTTTCCGATGAAGTTATTGCAATAAATATATTTTCTCAGAAACTCTTCATCTCTTTATTATTCATCAATACAAAAAACATGGTCTTTTAATATGAGCAACAGTGTTCGGACTTTACTGCAATTGCAGTAGATCTACTGCGCTTTTTAGCAAAATTGAATGTTTTACTGCCTCACTGCGGTTTTTTCAAATCTACTGCGATTTATTCTCAATAAAGATTTGTAGGGTTATTTTTGTATTTATCTTACAAACGACAGGAAACACAGGCAATTTATAATGTAACGTTGCATTACGTCAAGTATAACTAAACCTTTAATACCATAACATAAAAAACTAGAAAGATGGCAGCATAAGTGTTAAATTAATAGTCATATTAATTTTGAATCAGTAAATAAATATATTTCTGCAACATGCAAATATATAGTGTATAGTTATGTATATATTTGTATTTAGGTATTTTTTATTAGTACAAAATTTACGTACATGATTGTTAATAAAAAAACTACTGCGAAAAAATTCGTTTTACTGCGTTTTTTTCTTTAATTTACTGCGATTTAATACTTTTCAAGTCCGAACCGTGATGAGCAATCGTATCTTTTATGAATGGAAAGTTTAATTTTTGCGAAACTTTTAGTTTTAATGCGAACAACCATGCTCATTCGGTCAAAACGACACCCAACACAACACAACACAACATAACTCAACAAACTAAGTGACTCCATCATTGCGACGGCTAATGATGGAAGTCAAACAATACTCACACGCCGCCTTTTTATTTACGATAACGACAATCATATAAACTTTTTGATAGACAGTGGAGCAGAAGTTTCCGTACTTCCAGTAAATAAATTCAAAGCCCACAAGAAAAATTCAGACTTAATTCTAACAGCAGCTAACGGTAGCACAATCTCAACTTTCGGCAAGAAATTACTCAACGTAAATTTAAAACTAAGACGCGATTTCCCTTTTACATTTATACTAGCAGACATTACAAGACCCATCATAGGAGCAGATTTCCTTACGAAATATGGACTCTTGATAGACTTAAAACACAAGAAACTCATTGATCCACTTACACAACTATCAGTTAACGCAATCACAGCATTTACAGAAACATCACTACCCAAACTAATTACACTAGACAACAAATATACAAATATACTCAAAAATTACCCATGACTAACAGCAGAACCCGACTACAACAAACCAGTAAAACACAAAACAGAACACCACATAACTACAGAAGGACAGTTACCTTTTTCTAGACCAAGACGCCTTGACTCCAACAAATACAAAATTGCCAAACAGGAATTTGATTTCTTAATCAAAGCAGGTATCTGCCGTCCTTCATACTCCATGTCAGCTTCTCCACTACATCTGGTACCCAAAAAAGATGTGAACGACTGGATACCCTGTGGTGACTATAGAAGACTAAATGCTATTACAGTCCCAGACCGGTACCCTCTACCACACATACACGACCTATCTATTGATTTACACAACAAACACATATTTTCAAAATTAGATCTAGTTAGAGCATACCACCAAATCCCCATGGCCACACAAGACATACATAAAACCGCGATTACAACACCGTTCGGAATGTTTGAGTTTCTGAGAATGCCATTCGGTTTAAGAAATGCAGCTCAAACATTCCAACGATTTATCAACGAAGTATTACGAGAACTAGACTTCGTATTTGTATACCTCGACGACATTCTTGTGGCCAGCGAGACAGAAGAAGAACACATTAAACATCTAAATTTAGTTTTTGAACGACTAGACAATTACGGACTAAACATCAAACCAAACAATTGTATTTTCGGCGTAGACAGAATAAATTTTTTAAGTTATGGCATTTCAAACAAAGGCATACAACCATCTCCCGATAGAATTCAATGCATTGTTAACTATCCAAAACCAGAAACAGTTAAACAAATGCAGAAATTCATCGGGATGATTAATTACTACCACAGATGCATTCCAAAATTAGCATCAAAAACAAAGGACAAACACTTAATATGGACAGAAAACACAACAGAAGCATTCGCAACGATAAAAGAAAGTTTTACTAAGGAAGTGCTACTTAATCATTTTAATAGCAAAGCAAAACTTTCTATCGCTGTGGATGCATCTAACACTGCTATCGGTGCAGTTTTGCAACAAGAACACAATCAGGAAACAGAACCACTAGCTTTCTTTTCAAAGAAATTATCTCCATCAGAGACAAAATACAGTACGTTCGATCGCGAACTTTTAGCAATTTACCTTACAATTAAACACTTTGGACACTATTTAGAGGGACGAACATTTACTATATACACAGACCACAAACCACTTACTTCAGCATTACATTCAAAAACAGAGAGAAGCCCAAGACAAACACGACACCTAGAATTCATTGCACAATTTTCCAACGACATCAGACACATTAAAGGTACCGAAAACACCGTAGCGGACGCACTTTCAAGAGCTGAGATAGAGGCTTTCACAACCTCTGAGATTAACCTCAGAACTCTACACAAAGAACAGAATACAGATCCAGAACTACAAGATATACTAAATAAACACACTTACAAATTCGAACAAATACACATCCCAATACTTAACATTAAAATTTGGTGCGAACAAACAAGTTCAGGAACACGTCCATACATTCCACAAACATTACGCAAACAAATTTTTGAACAATTACATAATATTTCACACCCAGGTACACGAGCTTCTCGACGACTCATAACACAAAGATATTTTTGGCCCAAAATGAACACACAAATCAACAAATGGTCACAAGAATGCGTTAGATGCCAACGAGCCAAAATACACCGACACACGAAGACAATCCCACACAAGATAGACATTCCACACGGTCGTTTTGAGCATGTTCACATTGATTTAGTTGGCCCTTTACCAATATCTAAGGATTATAGATATCTACTTACATTAGTTGACAGAAACACACGTTGGCCCGAAGCGTATCCAATTAAAGATACCAACGCCAGTACTATCGTAGATACACTTCAAAAGGAATACATCTCACGTTTTGGAGTTCCTCTGGAAATTACTTCCGATCGAGGACCTCAATTCACGTCCACAACATTTCGAAACTTCGTTAAGACACTAGGAAGCAAACACATTACCACTTCTGCTTATCATCCACAAGCTAATGGGATTGTAGAACGATTTCACCGCCAACTTAAGACTTCTCTAATAGCGAGTAACAACCACACAAATTGGTACACAGAGTTGCCACTAGTTCTTCTAGGACTTAGGTCCACGGTCAAAGAAGATATTAAGGCTTCACCAGCTGAAATGGTTTTTGGTCAAACACTCAGACTACCACAACAACTAGTAATCCACAGCAGTCAGAACTTTAATTCGTCGGACACCTTGTCCAAACTTAAAGAGGTCGTAGAAGATCAAAAGTCAAACATTGCGCATCACAGCACTAACTTCCAACAATATATACCTCGAGCCCTTAGTACTTGTAACTTTGTCTTCGTCCGCAATGACACAATTCGTAAAACACTACAAGAGCCGTACGATGGTCCCTTCGAAGTTATTGAGAGAACACCGAAATACTTCACAATTCGTAAAAATAACACTAACATAACAGTCAACATTGATAGGATTAAGCCCGCCACCTTAGTCACCGAAACAGCACACGCACATTCAACCAAACATAAAAATACTAAAAAAGTACACTTTAACCTATTAGCCAACACGACCAAAATTTTTCAGAAGGGAGGGGGAATAATGTGGTGACTCAATACCACCACATATAAACACCGACACCACAACATACAAAACAACATACAAACTTTACAAATATTCACTTACACATTTATTTAAAAAATTATTATTTAAGATTTCAAAATTGTCAATTTTTATTTATCAAAAATTTTGTATATCATTTTAGTTATAAAATTGTATTCATTGAATGTGAACCAAAAAATAAAATTTAAATAAAAAAATAAAAAAATATAATTTTGTGAACATCCACAACGGGATCCACATTTCCATACGCTATGGCAAAAACTTAACTTATTCTGGCATTTGATAGTCAAAATTCGCTCAATTATAAACGAATAAAAATTTCTTAGTTCTCAATTTTTAAATCCGTATTGTTTGCAAACGGAAGAGATTTTTATCGTCAGCACTTTCTGGTAAAGCTGATTTTTTGCATGTTTGCTAGTGAAACTTCTTCTTAGTATACACTTTTTCTCTTCTAGAATAAGAACGATTTTAGTGTAAATGCTCGATTATGCAATCGTAAAGCTACGCAACGTAACGTGGCGAAGAGTTCTATCTGTAATAGAACCCATCGCTATGCTAGGTTACGTTACGATTTCACTAACCACTTACACGTATTTTTCATAAGATAGAACTCTACGTCACGTTACGTTGCGTTTATTTACAATTGCATAATCGAACCTTAAGGGCAAAGAGAGAGCTTTTTAAGCAAAAAAAGTACAATTAAAAGTTTTTATAAAAAAATATTCTGTTTATTTAATATTCATTGGTATGGATCTATGGCCGAAAAGCAATTAATTCGATAAACAATTTGAGTCGTATTTACATATAGATGTGCATAAACAAGTTGAGAAATATGCGTGTTTAAGAAGCAGTCAATGCAAATGTGCTTATTGGAAAGCAGTAGACTGTAAAAATTTAATTTTGAGACTTTCGATTCAAATATATCCGCTGCTTGTTTATAGGGGCCTCAGACACTACGACTTTTCATACTACCTAGTAGTATGACTCGGTCGTTCGTTCTCATCATACGTTACGACTTTTTCATACTACTTTTCATCATACTTCAGTAAACGTACAGTTTTTACCTCAAAAAAGTCCTTGTCTTTTGATTATTCTACTTGCATGCTTTACAAAATGCAAATGATGAGTGAAAACAAGCGTGAAGTCGTATGACTTGCCTTCACACACTCAGACTTTTACTTTCAATTGAGAAAAAATTAAATTTAGGCCTATGAAAAATTCTGTTATTCTTTTATGATTTTCCATACAAATTTTTAAGTTGTCAAAAAATCTGTTATGCGTTCTAAATTCATATTCTGCATGACAAAATCTGTTATGAAATCTGTTATAAATCATAACAGATTTTCTAACTGTCAAAAAATCTATTCCAAATTCTATAATTGGTATTCAGCGTGTCAAAATCTGTTATGCTAAAAACACATGTGCAGCGTTTCTGCGCGCAGAACTGTAAGTAATCTGCGCGCAGCGCTGCAAACAAAATAGATGTGCAGATTTTTTCTTGACAGTAGGCTACATACACAACTATTGGCGAAGCAGCATTGGTCGCATTCTGGCCGATACTTTCTACGCAACTGTTGCTCAACTTTCCGGCTGAATGGTATGTAGCATAAGAGCCTGAACAGAATCAAAAATCGTTGCGACCAACGTTCCTCTCTGGTCGTCGAACGCAGAGAATGTGTCCAGAATGATGCGTTTGCGATTAACGATTCAAAATTGCTTTTATTTAGTATTTTTTTATTTATTTTTTCTATTTCATTTCAATGTATTGGTCTCTTCAATTGTGTGAATACAACACACACAAACAAGAAATGTCAGAAGATAACAAAAAACCAAGCAAATTTCATGAAACACAGCCAATTCTTAGCAAAAATATGGCAACACAAATGGCACTCAGAGAGAGAATCGTCGGTCGCAAGAGAAGAAATAGAATAGATTCTAATTGTGCGATTTATCGTTGCGGAAAAAGAGCTGCGTTTTTTTCTACATTTTGCATGTATTTTCCAACAACAAAGATCGGACGCCGCAACGATTTTTGATTCTGTTCAGGCTCTAAAGCGCTCACACAACATGTTGCCTGAGCGGTCGCCATTTTAGGTAGCGAAAATATTTTATGCTACCTCGATTGAGCGGTTTGCGCTCACTTGATGTTGACAGATGAAAAAAGTGTTTTGTTGTGAAGTTGTGCTGTAAAATTATAAGATTAGTTTTTTAATATAAAAATACTTAATTAAATATCTTTTCCATGATTTCCTTGCGAATTTAATTTTATTATATTGCTTTAAATTAATTTTTTTGAATCGAATCATGAACAGCTGTTTGCAGTTTGACGTTTCTCAAAAAAACCCATTCAGCAGAATGTATCACTTTATGCTACTTCGCTACCTGAGCGCTGTTTCTGCCAGAATGCAGCCATTGTTTCAAATTATGAATTGTTTTGTCTCACTTTCACTTACAGTCTCATTTTAAATAAATCAATAAATTTTGAGTTTGTATGTTGGTAGCAGTGAATATGCGCAGTATTTTTTATTTTGATGACTACTTGCAGCGCTGCGTTATTGTGCAGAATAAACATGTGTCTCTCGCCATATGAATAAAGATCTCATATGGATGAGATGAATAAAAATCTCTCGCCATATGAATAAAAGACTCAAAAAGATTTTTGAGTCTTTTATGATAACAAATTTATATTAAAGTGACATTAAATTTCTGAAATGGATATTTATTTTAGAATATCAATAAGAAATGCCAAAAAAAGGTGAAAAATGTAAGTAAACTAATTGTTAAGTTTAAATATATGCATATGTTTGTGTTAAATTTAATGTTTTTTAGAAGAAACCATCGAGCAACTCTGCTAGAGTTGCGGCTTAAAAGCAAACCATTCGAGCTTCCTGATGTGCGCTTCGTGGAGCTATTTCGACTGGACAAGGTGAATGCTCGACTGCCCATGAACAAATTGGAACCAATTGTGGAACATCCAAAGTCTGTGATCACTATTACAGCCGTAATCTTTAAATAACGAAATTCGATATTTAAGCTTTTATTTTTATTAATATGCACTCAATTTGCAATTTTGCATATGAACTTTGATATTTAACTTGTACTTTGAGTTTGAAATTCAACCATCGAATAAAAGCCACGCCTACCTGCCATTCAAAGTAGCTTTATGAAAAAACAAAAGCGAATATTTTCTATTAAAACTATGACGAAATGGATCAAAATCTGTTCATTTTTGCTCGGTGTACATGGCAGCGAGCACCGTGCAACAGTGTTGCTGTGTGGTGAAATTAAAGATTTGGGCGTTAAAGTAGCTAAAAAGTACATTTTGTAAAGAAAAGTGCTACTATTGTACTATAACAGTATGAAGAAAATAGTTGTAGGAAACCCTTGTTGGAATAAAGTGTAGGAGAAAAAGCAAGGAACTGAATGAAATGTCAAAACTAGCTCGGAGTGCATATTTCTGTCGTGTGACCTACCAACGTGCAAATTGAGAAAAGAGAATAAAAGTGTTCATTGCACGCAGAGCAAACGAGCACCGTGTAATATGGGCCCATGCAGAAAAGTCGGCATTTTGAAGCGGAGCTTTTAACGCCTCGTTCTGCGATTTGCTGGAGTGAAATCTGATAAAACGACAATTTTTTCCGACGCCGTTTTTCTTAGAATTGATATTGTTTTTTGTTTGCGTGTTTTACAACAAGAAAATGTTAAGCTCAAAATAATTTCTCGTCCGCTGCAGGAATTGAACCCAGTCTGCTTCACTGATATTTTAACGCTTTAACCATCGAACCAAAACCCTTCGTTTGTAAATATTGCTGATTCAATATTAAGAATTAACTAAAGCTATGATGTAGATCAAAATATGTAATTTATTTATAGGAATTGTATTGGCTGCATATCTTTCATCACCTACAATAACCATTAGCCAAGACACAATAACCACTATAGATTGTGTATTGGCTATACTTCTACTTACTACTAGATGTTGTTATGCTACAAACATATGTAATGATTTTTGTATATGTCGGTGTGTAAATGGATACGCACGCACGCATGACGATGGTTGTGTTCATGGTGTTAATTAATTACACCATGGTTGTGTCAACGCCTTTAGCAGTCGGTTTGACAGGTAGTAATGTTAAAGCGAGACAACAGTATTAATGTTGTCGGGTGTGGTTCGGTGTGTCAAAAACACGAGTATAGAGAAATTAGTAAGAAACTGAGACTCAAGAAAGACACATCGAAACTCGCTGCGCTAAACACTTACCAAATATGAATCGGCCTGTTAATGAGCTTACTCCGACATCAGAAGTGGGATCTGATTCCGCACCTACAATGATAGACGGTCAATTACGCGCTATCATGGACTTACAAAATAAAAACTTGATGGACCTTGTTAAGGCAATACAATCATCAACTAATAACGTGAATCAACGCGGTTCGGTTGTGTTGCCCAAATTCAATCCAGAAGTCGCTGGTGTTAGCGTTGCATCGTGGTGTACTACAGTGGACATGATTTTAGCTGAAAATACTTTAAAAGGGAGTGCACTCGTTATGGCTTTAAGTAAGTCGCTAGAGGGAAGTGCATCGCAATGGTTGACTCAGATATGCTATCCAGACATAACTTGGCTTGAGTTTAAAGAACTTTTTGTACAGCGTTTCGATTGTGTGGAAACACCGGCAGCAATGTTCCTTAGTATTTTGGCAAGCCGTCCGACTGATGGCGAATGCCTTGCAGTGTATGCAAGTCGAATGGTAACGACGCTTGTCACGAAATGGCGTGAAATGAATGCAGAGGAAATTGCTGTGTCAGTGGTACTTGCTCATCTGGCCAATTTTGATGGTAGACTGCAGCGTTCGACCTTTACATTAAATTTGAGGACCAGGGCTGAGCTGCAGGCAGAATTAAAGGCGTTCACTTTTAATAAAAGGAAAATAACCTTGACAGAATCGCAATCTACACCTGAATTTAAACGTCAAAAATTTTCAACAATTAAGTGTCATTTTTGCGGCAAATTGGGACACAAAATGGTTGAATGCAGAGAGAAGAAGCAGCATAGCCACTCAGCGCATGGAAGCATTCAAAATCATAAAAGTGAAAATCGACAACGAGATAAACAAAACATAATTTGCTACAAGTGTGGAGAGGCGGGACATATCTCAACAAGGTGCACAAAAACTGAAGCTGGTAATGGAAAAACAGTAAGCCGTGAGAGAAGAGTGGAACAGTGTTACGTTATGGAACCAAAAGGACACATGGTACACCGAGACGAGACTTTTGACATCACCTTTGACTCCGGAGCAGAATGTTCGCTGATAAAAGAAAAGATAAGTAAAAAATTAGCTGGCAAAAGAATAAATAACGCAGTCATGTTAAAAGGCATCGGTAATGGAGGCATATGCAGCACCATACAGGTGTTAAGTAGTGTAGTAATTAATAATAATCATATAGAAATATTGTTTCACGTATTGCCTGATGAACATTTAAAAAATGATATTGTAATAGGTCGTGAAATACTCTGTCAGGGCTATAATGTAATTGTTGCACAAGATAATTTTAAAATTGTGAGAACCAAATCTATAAACTTTTGTACTGGTAATGACAAACTAATTGATGTAAACACTGAACTTGTTGGAGAAGAAAAAAACAAATTAATGTCACTTTTGGAAAAATACTCAAAATCTTTCATTAAAGGGATTCCATGTACTAGAGTTAGTGTAGGTGAAATGAAGATCAGATTGATCGACCCGCGAAAAACAGTGCAACGGCGTCCATATAGGCTAAGCCCTAATGAAAGAGAGGTAGTCCGGGATAAAATTGACGAGTTAATAAAATGTAAAGTTATAAGACCCAGCTGTTCACCCTATGCAAGTCCTATGATTCTTGTAAAAAAGAAAAATGGTTCAGATCGCCTTTGTGTTGATTTTAGAGAGTTAAATTCAAATACAGTCTCTGATAGGTATCCTTTGCCGCTTATTTCAGACCAAATAGCCAGGCTCCGTGGAGCGAATTATTTTACATGTTTGGATATGGCCAGTGGTTATTACCAAATCCCTCTACATCCAGATTCAATTGAATGTACTGCTTTTGTAACGCCAGATGGCCAGTATGAGTTTTTATCTATGCCATTTGGACTTAAAAACGCCCCTTCAGTTTTTCAGCGCGTGGTAATAAAGGCTCTTGGTGATCTTGTTAACACTTATGTAGTTGTTTACATGGACGATATTATGATAGTCGCCGCAACCAAGAGTGAAGCGTTTGAAAGATTACAGATTGTTTTGAACATACTAACTGAGGTTGGGTTTTTATTTAATATTGCAAAGTGCGCTTTTCTTAAAACTTCTGTGCATTATCTGGGGTATGAAGTTTGTGCTGGCGAAATTCGACCAAATCCACAGAAAATCATAGCGTTAACGGCATTGCCACCTCCACAGTCTGTGACTGCGCTGAGACAATTTATTGGGTTAGCTTCCTACTTCAGGCAATTCATACAAGGGTTTTCTAATTTAATGAAACCTTTGTATCATCTCACCTCAGAAAAAAATAAATTCGTTTGGAAGCCGGAATATGAAGCGATTCGAGCAAAAGTTATATCAACCATTACGGAAAAACCAGTTTTAGTCATTTTCGACCCACAACACCCAATCGAGCTTCATACTGATGCTAGCTCTAGTGGATATGGTGCAATCCTATTGCACAAAATTAATAATAAACCTCATGTGGTGGAATATTTTAGCAAAACTACTTCACCCGCTGAGTCAAATTATCATTCTTATGAACTGGAGACTTTGGCAGTTGTTAAATCAATAAAGTATTTTCGACATTATTTGATAGGTAGGAACTTCGTCGTGTTTACTGATTGTAATTCTTTAAAATCATCAAAGACAAAACAAGAATTAACGCCAAGGGTACAACGTTGGTGGTCTTTTCTACAATCCTTCACTTTCGATATTCAGTACAGAGAAGGAAAGCGAATGGCTCACGTTGACTTTTTATCAAGAAATCCTCTAACCCCCAAGCATATTTTTGCATTTAATAAAGTAGCAGAAAAGCGAGTTAATATAGCTGAAATTTCTAGCAACTGGCTAATCGCTGAGCAACGTCGTGACCCAGACATTGTCGACATTGTTGATAAATTGAAGTCCAATGTGTTGAATGAAGATGTTGCAAAGACCTACGAAATAAGGAAGGAAATACTTTTTAGGAAAATTCAGCGTAATGGTAAAACTCGTTGTTTGTCAGTGGTGCCCCGAGCTTTTAGATGGTCGGTAATCAATCAAGTCCACGAATCAATTATGCATTTGGGCTGGGAAAAGACACTCGATAAGGTCTATGATTATTATTGGTTTGACAACATGTCAAAATATGTGAGAAAATTTGTTGAAAATTGCATAACATGTAAAATGTCAAAATCGTCGTCTGGCAAAATTCAAGTCAAGCTTCACCCGATCCCCAAGGTAGATATACCGTGGCATACCGTTCACATTGATATTACAGGGAAGTTAAGTGGCAAAAATGATAAAAAGGAATATATCATTGTTCAGGTTGATGCTTTTACCAAGTACGCCTATTTGAGTCACACACTTAGACTAGATGCTGTCAATTGTATGAATGCCGTAAAATCGGCTGTGTCGTTGTTTGGAGTACCAAACCGAATAATAGCCGACCAGGGGAGATGCTTTAGTAGTACAGCATTTAGTGAGTTCTGTGCAAAGCAGAATATAAATCTTCATTTAATAGCAACGGGCGCGAGTCGGGCTAATGGTCAGGTAGAACGCACTATGAGCACCTTAAAGAACTTGTTAACCGCTGTCGAGTCTAGCAGTCAATCATGGCAAGATTCTTTAGGTGAGGTTCAGTTGGCTCTAAATTGTACCAATAATCGAGTTACAAAGGCAAGTCCGTTGGAAATGTTAATTGGAAAGGTAGCGCGCCCCTTAGGGCTACTTCCACCTGATGATACAGAAAACGAAGTTGATTTGATAAATGTGAGAGTTCAAGCTACAAAAAATATGTTATCTGCATCTAAATATGAAAAGGCTCGATTTGATGCGGATAAAGCTAAAGTGATTGAGCACAAAGTGGGAGATTTTGTGTTGCTTAAAAACGAAGAGAGGCATCAGACTAAATTAGATCCGAAGTTTAAAGGTCCTTTTTTGGTAACTGAAGTTTTAGATGGCAACAGATATATGTTAAAGTCTTTGACTAGTAAGAGAATGTATAAGTATGCTCATGAGGATTTACGGAAGTTACCGTCTGGCCAGGTACCAACTGAGTTAAATGTGTGTGATGATTATAAAAATTTGGTTGAAAGTTGCGAAGAAACCGTTGAAAGAGACGGTAATGAAAACATTGTTGAGATTGTTGAGAACGAAGAAGCCGTTGAAAGAGACGGTAATGAAAATATTGTTTAGTTTGTAGAGAATGAAGAAGCCGTTGAAAGAGACGGTACTGTTGCATATAGATGAAAAGGTGCAACTGGATACATTTATCATAGTGCAAGCACAAGTGCAAAACGAAGGTTTTGATCATGGCGTGTGGGGCATTTGAGTGTAAGAATGAATTATTAAGAGTAATCGGAAATTTTAATGTTAAAATTGAATTTCGATTGGTAAATGTAAATAAAGAAATTTAATTTTTAATACGTTAAAAAAATGAAATGTAAAGGGAATAATCTGAAATGTAATTGATAAAATTTATTTACGAATAATTAAAAAAAAAAAAAAAAAAAAAAAAAAAAAAAAAAAAAAACGAATAATTTGTTAGAGAATAATCAGGAATGTAAATGATGAAATTGGATTTCTAATAACTAAAGATAATAAATTGTAATAGAATAATCCGAAAATTATTTATTTGTATGAAAATACGCTTGTATTAGTTACACGAGGACGTGTTATTGTCAGGATGGCCGTGTCGGTGTGTAAATGGATACGCACGCACGCATGACGATGGTTGTGTTCATGGTGTTAATTAATTACACCATGGTTGTGTCAACGCCTTTAGCAGTCGGTTTGACAGGTAGTAATGTTAAAGCGAGACAACAGTATTAATGTTGTCGGGTGTGGTTCGGTGTGTCAAAAACACGAGTATAGAGAAATTAGTAAGAAACTGAGACTCAAGAAAGACACATCGAAACTCGCTGCGCTAAACACTTACCAAATATGAATCGGCCTGTTAATGAGCTTACTCCGACATATATTTATTCCCTACAACTGAACAGTGGTTATTTCCCTTAGTATACAATACAAATCTTAACGGCTGAACGGATTGAACTCAAATTTGGCTCACATATTACTTGAATCCTAACTTAGGTTATGGCATACTAAGTTTTGACCACGTCTCTTCCGCCCCTTTACAAGTAACGCAAATGTAACTACTAGCGTATTTTTGTCAAGCGAAAATGCTCGACCTATTGCTTTTAAGGAAATCCTGTTATATTGACACCAAAAACATTCACATATCTTTAAAATAGCAAAAACTTCTGGTACAATGTCTTTTCTTAAAAACATCGTTTCCTGAGAATAACAAAAAACTATCAGAAATTCGTATATTTTACTGGCGATGCAAAGAACTCCGTTGTTTTTGAATATATTTCATTCAAATTTTTTTCGTTGATGAACTCAATTCAAGCACTTAATAAATACAATTTAAAGGGTACCGTTATCTTAGCGAATATATTTTTAATATTTCTTTCAAAAAAGGGCCAAAATATTGACTTCTTACTCAAAAAATGATACAAAAGTAGTTTTTGTTGTTAAAATAATAAAAACTCAAAATTGCATTTTCGACTACCTTTTACATGACATGGCGTTTAATAGCAAAAATGCTTCCAATTTTACAAAAACAATTTATTAACTGTTTCTGTCATCAAAAAACATGACCCCAGGGATTTTTTAAAGAATTTATTTTTTTTCAAAAGTTGTGTTTATTCTTTTTATAGAATAGTTAAGCTATAAGAAAAATTTATGTGAAAAAATTATACCAATATCTCGTTCCGATCAAGTTATTTCAATAAATATATTTTCTCGGCCCCTCTGCATCTCTTTATTATTAAGTATCTTGAACTTTTATTCACTCGAATTACCCTGTCAGTATCATATGTCAACATTACAATTTTATCGTATTTATTTATTTATTATATTAAAAAATCCTTATGCTACAAGATTATAAATAATCTTAATATTTAAAGCATAAGCTACAGACGATCAAAAATATAAAATTATTATGAAAAATACAAAACAAAATAAAAAAAAAAAAAAAAATGCAATGTGTTTTTATAACTAATGAACAAATTAGTCTTATAAGTGTTGTAATTGATGAACTTATAAATAAAAATAAACTATATGAGGTCTCAGAAAACCATAACAAAAGAATTTAATAAAATACCTCAAGAGTTAATTGAGCTTGATTTAGATAAAATTACGAAAAATGTATCATTCATTTCTTTTTAAAGATACATGCATTGTTAATTTTCCGTAAGTTGACAGGCAAAGAGTTCCAGAGACGAATGGCATGGATAAAGAATTGACGCTCAGATACTAGGGTGAAGTGTCTTATTGGCTTTATCATATTGTTCCTATTGGAGTGCGAAAATTCCAATTTATTAAACAAAAACTCAAGTTCTTTTGTAAAAAAAAAAATAAATAAATAACTGGCTATTTCAGCCCTTGAAAGGACTTTGACCTAGCTTCTTAGGATCAATTGTGTTGAGCGTGTTATTAAGTTTGTACACAATTGACCGAGAAATGGACCTACAGGCTTAACGCCGACTCCGAACGGCGATGAACGAAAAATTTTCATGGCATTTTGATTACTCTCTGAGGTTTGCCATTGTCTGCAGAGAGGTGGCGGCCGTACAGAAAAATTATTTAAATTCAAATAATTTTCTGTCGCTGCTGGGATTCGAACCCGGGTTTCCAGGTTCGTTGACATAGCGGCCACGCACTTTAACCAACTACGCCACGGACGCCACCAAGTTCTTTTGTACAAATGATTTTATGAAGCTAAATTAAGGTGTTATATTGTAGCAAATTGTCAAACGAAATAGTAAATATTTTTTTAGCATGTATTGAAATACGAGCAAAGCGTCTAAGGCCAAAGACATATCTTGCGATGTTTTTGTATATTGTGTTCAGTTTTTGCTTACTTATAGAGTCACAACTGCCAAAAATTTCGGAGCCAAACAGGAGAGTAGGAATGTTATAAGTTTTCGCAATAATCATTCTTATTTTATGCGGTGTAAAATACTGAGAAGACCAGAGCCCCCGAAGCATCCCATAGACCTTACCAATAGCGTTAGTTATATGCGTGTTCCAAGTAAGAGATTGATTAAAAAATATACCGAGATTTTTGGCATTTGACACAAATTCGATGTTAGTGCTATTTAAGATTATTTTTGGCAAACTAGCAGTATTTACAATTTTTCTGGAAATCACTTAACATTGAGACTTTTTTGGATTAAGCACCAAACCGTTTCTTTGTGCCCAAACATTAACTTTTTCTAGGCTTTCGTTAGTTTCATTTCTAATTTTGTTTAAGTCGCTCAAAGTGCAAGAAGAGTATAGTTGGACGTCATCTGCATACATGTGTATCTTACAGTTAGTTAGTACTGAAGGTAAGTCATTAATATAAATGGAGAAAAGCAGGGGTCCCAGAACTGACCCCTGAGGCACACCTCTGGTTAGACAAACGTATGACGACAACAAATCTCCACAGCTGACTGCCTGCAATCTTTCAGTTAAATATGATTGAATGAGTTTTGCTGCACAAGGCTCAAATCTATACATTTTCAAAAGTTTTGTGACAAGTATCTCATGGTTTACAGCATCAAAAGCTTTAGAGTGATCTAGCAGAGTTAGAATGGTTACCTTGTTGTCATCCAATTCGGACCGAATTTCTTCAATGACATCAATTAAAGCTGTCACACATCCACGCTTTGATCTAAACCCCGATTGCTTTTCCGAAATCAGACAATTTTTTGTGAGATAAGCATTTATTTGTTTGAACATTAATTGTTCTATGACTTTGGCTAGATAAGACAAAATTGCTATAGGTCTGTATTCTTTATCAGCTTTTGGTATTGGCAAGATTTTGGCCTGCTTCCAGTTTTGAGATAAAAAAACACATCTGGTTAATACATTATTATAAATAAAGGTAACATAAGACAGTAGTTTAGGAATTAACGCTTTCATGAAAACCGGATGAGTATTATCAACACCTGTAGCATTTGATTTTATTGATAAAAAACTTAGAAGAACTTCAGCCTCACTAACACGATTGAATTTAAAAGATGATTTGCTTCTAGTAACACTTGAAGAATTTTTATAGAAGTTTTCAGTAACTAACGGTACTGAGATATTAGCAAATTTTTTATTGAGCTCATCTACACTATTTACAGAAACAGACTTTTGATGAATTTTATTTTTACCGATTCCTATACCCCGAATTTCCTTCCAAATTTTTTTTCCATTCTTCATTGATGAGAAACGGCTTTCATAAAACTACAGTTTAGCTTTTTTTATAGCTTCGACAGATTTCTTTTTTAACAAATAGTATGTTTTATAGAGTTCGGGTGTTTTGTAGCGTTTCCATCGATTACACAGTGAAACAAATTGAATTTTTTTTTGTACACATTAAAATCTTCTAATAGGTCGCAAAGAACAGTCTAATTCTATAACAAAGTCATACTCACTTTTTTCGCCGCAGCCTTGTTTTTTTTTAAAAAATTCACAACAATTTTTACTTTTTAATTAAAATTAAATTTTGTGAAATCATATCTTTGTGCAATTTTTTATTCATGATCATTCAAAACTTAGTAGTTTAAACTTGATATTAGTCGTAGAGTTAGAATATTCATTGTCTAATGTGTGGTATCAATAACTAATGAAAATATGTAATTTAAATTAATTAGGAAAACACAAGCGTTTTGCTTGACGTTTGTGATCTTCTCTATTTGTGGCTCGACAAATCCACCAACAGTATTCGGCAAGCATGTGACGGGCGTCCTTTCCCATGTAGCGTTGCTCCATGTTGGCAATGTCTTGATGAAACCGCTCACAATGCTCGTCACTAAAATCACCCAAATTGTTTGTAAAAAAAATACAAATGGTTGCTTAAAAGGGAATTTTTAGTGACATGTTGACTCCCATTTCATGATGAGCATCAATCATTTCAGCCACAATTTCTTTATAATTTTATGCATTCTTGTTACTTAAAAAATTCTCAGTTATTACGCTAGCACCCTTCCACGCTCTTTTTTGAACTGGTGTCAATAGCTCCAAGAACACCATGTTCTTTAGCAGTTTTAAAATTTGTGTCCCCATAAAAACACCTACAAAACGATGAGAAATAATATCTGAGTCAAAAAAAAAAATTGAAAATAAAAAACATGCTCACCGTTATCAAATTTTGAAGCGCTCAATTAAGGAAAAGCTATTTGAAGGTACTTAAAAGTATCGCTATTTCGACCAAGCGCAGCAAGAAAATTTCCTATCAAACCCAGTTTAATATGTAGAGGTGGTAAAATAATTTTTGAGCTTGGAACTAATGGTATATGGTCGATACTACTGTTCGACCGAATGTGAAATTTTTGCCGAAGCCGAATGTTCGGCCAAGTGGAAGTATTCGGCCGAATACCGAAGGGTGAGCAGGGTGAGCTAGTTGTCAAAATCAGTAGTTAATTTTTAGTTTTTCTAATTGTTGTTGTTGCAAAATTGTTCATTTGAGCAGCCATCTTAAAATGAGCTTACCTTGTAATTGCATCATGGGTCGGACTCACTGCATTTATCATTTGAATAAAGTTTTCAACGAGCAAAAACCAACTTATGCAAAAACAGAAGAAAGGGAAAAACAAAACCAACAAGTGTTTCAAGTATGGAATTTCGAACAGAATTAATTGAATTACACTGAAATTTTCCCTAAAGAATTATAAAAATGTGTTTAGTTATTACAAAGCCGAAGCCGTAGCCGAAAGTTATAAAATCGGCCGAATATGGCGAATACCGAAGCCGAATATTCGGTCGGACACTAGTCGATACTATCATGACCCAATTGTAATGCTACTCGAGGTAGCCATTGGTGGTCCGTATAATGCAACTCTCGTTTACGACCTTCCCATAGCCATAAAAAACATTGTTGCTTCGAAATTCCTTTCTTTAGCCCAGTCAATATGAAAACTTCTTTCAAGTCAGAGCAAATTTTGCATCCATTAACATAATATTTTATTAGGTCAAGTATCAGGCTTCATTCTTTCATAGTTTTCTACTACATCTGTACCATAAACAACTGGAACGGATGGATACTCATTGCCAATGTGCAGTAACACACCTTTGTGGCTTTTGACGGAACCATCAATGAATAAGCGCCGCTCATTTGGAATATGGCTTTCACCCCTGGCTGCGAACATCTCATCAATATCATTTGCATAGGTAACGTTGCTTCCTTCAAGAGTTTCAAAACACGAGTCTAAAGTTTTAGCATGTTCACGTTTTCGAGCTGATGTAACTCTAAAATCTTCCGCCACCAAATTCCACTGTTGCAGGCGTGATCCCAAGATTTCTGCACTTCTTTGCGATATATTCGTGTCCCTCACAATATCCTGAAAATCGGCCTGTATTATAAAGTGCGGTACATTACAGCTTACAAGAAGAAGAAGAGTTAATTCTACGAGAAGTATTACGTTCAAAGAACCAAGTTTTGGGTGATCATGAATAAAACATTGCAAAAAGATACCGTTTTTTTCAAAATTTAATTTAAGTTAAAAAGTAAAAATTTCTACGAATTTTTAAAAAAAACCGAGGCTGCTGAAAAAAAAGTGAGTATGACGTTCTTCTAGACCTAGACTCTTCTTTTAGGGCTATTATAAGATTATCATGTGTACATTTTTGTGTTGCACTGTGTTATACAAGGTGGCGCAAAAGTTATCCTCCTATCAGAAAATGCTATAAATTTTGCGATTGGCCCCTAATGTCAGTTCTGTTTTGACATTTGTGTAGTAAACACATGCGAAATACACGTTAATAAACAATGTTACGCTGCACTGCTCCAGAACGCGGAATATTGCTGATTTTAAGATAAGATGATTTTTCATCAAAAATAATCATGAGTGATGAGGCCCATTTCCATCTTAGCGGGTACGTAAATAAGCAAAATTTACGCTTCTGGGGCACTGAAAATCCGCGTGTAACCCACGAAGAGCCATTATACCCGCTCAAAGTCACTGTATGGTGTGCTGTTTTCGCTGAAGGAGTCATCGGACCTTTGGTGAATGGTGAGCGCCACAGAGCAATGATCAACGAGTTCTTTCTGCCGCAACTTGATGAATTGGGATTGGAAAACATGTGGTTCCAACAGGACGGTGCAACGGCACACACTGCACGTGCCACAACCGATATGCTGAAGGATACACTTCCCGGGCGCCTAATCTCCCGATTTGGCGATTTGCACTGGCCAGCAAGATCGCCTGATTTGACCGCTCCAGACTTCTTTTTGTGGGGCTTTTTGAAGTCGCGGGTTTATGTTAACAAGCCTCAGACTCTTGCAGCTCTTAAAGACAATATCCGTCAAGAATGTGAGGACCTATTGCCGGAAGTTTTGGCCGAAGTGATGGAAAATGCCATAAAAAGGGCTCAAATGACAATCAACTGTGGCGGCGGCCATTTACATGACATCATATTCTCGACTTGATGTAAAAAAATTAAAAGACCAAATAAAAATAATCCACAAGAAGAATCAAAGTTTTTAATTTTTTTTTAAATTACAGCCAAAAAACATCGGAAGGTTCTTTTTGCGCCACCTGTATGATCTGTTACGATCAGTAATAATTTTTTTGCAGGATTTATTATTCGTTAAGTAATAACGTGAACATACTCATCAAAAAGAAAACTAATGTTATTTTGTAAGAATTCAACTTGGCAGTCAACAGACTCTTTTTTGTAAATACAGTTCCAATTAATAGAATCAAATTCTGCATTCAAACTGGCATAGTCGATGTGCTTAAAATCACGATAACTGAAGCTTTGAGGACAAATATCTGGCTTACAATCATATGTTAAAAAGATTAAATCGTGTTTTGAGAAAATTGGAACCGAAATCTGATTATAAAATAACGTTTTTTCCATATCATTTACAAAGAATAAGTCAAGAAGAGTGTTGCTAGTATTTGAAAAATGTGTTGGTGTATCATCACTGACTGGCAGTAGTCCAAGGCATTTCATGCTTAACGTTAAACTATTTTCATTAAGAACATTACTATTAAAATCTCCTGCAATCACGATGCTAGTGTAAGCTATCGAAATTTGCTCATTTACATCTGTTAAGGCAGTAAAGTCATCATTTTTATTTGGCCTATAAGCACAGCCAATTAGAGCTTTTTCTGACCCACATATAATTTCTATGAATATATATTCAATAACGCTGCCATTAAGAGACTTACACACTTGCTTGCATTTGATACCATCCTTTACAAATATGGCAACACCTCTCCCATGGCTTACTCTGTCCGTTCGAAAAATACTAAAACCTTGCAGTTTAAACAACTCATCATTCATATTTACATTAAACCATGTTTCAGTGACACATACGATGTCAACCGTGGTATTTTCAAAAATGTACCTAAATTCATCGATTTTTTTAACCAGACTTCGGGCATTTATATGGCATATATTTAAGATATTTTTTTGTTTGCAAAATATTTTAACCATATTGCGCGCATTGTTCCTAGAATCTCTGCCTCTATTATTGTTTAAATGCATGTAATGCAGTAAAAAATAACTTTTTTATAGTATTAGCAATGCATTGTATCAAATTGATTGAAAATATTACGTAATGTATTAGGACTTAAGAGAAAAGTAAAAGTAGAACTTGTTCACAAGCATTAAAATTATTGCTCAATAGTAAATCTGACTTAACATTAACATAAAGAGAGATCATAACATAAATATAATTTTAATGACACCTAAACCACCCTATGTTCCAACCTGGCTTATGTTTACAATTGTAAACAGCTTGGTTTTTGTTTGTACTTTATCCACAAAACCGATGGTAACTAATATCAGTGTTGACACTAACAAATTAACATAAATAATAGTGACATTACTTGTTGCTACTTTGTTCCTCCCCATGAGTATTTGGTTGATTGATCGTTATATTCAAAAACCCATTGATGGGGTCCGAGGAGACTTCAGTGGAGGATAGAAAATGATTTTGTTGTGATATTGCCTAAAAGTGTGGTATTTTTCTTATTCGTGTTGGTTGACACAAATACATAAACCAGGCGCGGATCCAGGGGGAAGTTTTGGAGGTTCAAACCCCCCCCCCGAAATTCTAAAAGAACCTGTATTTAAATGTACTGATGTTTATCAGAAAAAAAAAGAAAAAAAAAATTGGTTTTTTATAATTTACTTTAAATATTCACACCCCTACACAGAAAAAAAAGAGTAGAACTTTTACCTAAAAATGTAGTCAATTCAGCTAAAGTAATCCGGTGATTTTCAGTCAACGAATTTGATTAGGTGCGCTACCAATTTCTAAATGTTAATTATATGCAATTATATTGGGTAGTTTAACTGCAAGAGTAGCTAAAAAAACCTAAATATTTAGGTGTACCTTCAACCATAAAATAGATAAGACACATAATTTATTAGAAGAATAAGCTAATTTTTTTTAAACTATGACCACTTCAGATTAGGCAAGCCACCTACTAAGTGTAGAAAAATCATCTAATTATTTAGATAGAATTCCCACTTAAGAGTGGGAATGCCGTGCAAAAAATATGCAAAAAATATGTTTTTTGTTTTGCAATTTCTATTTTGAAGTGAAACTTTCCTTATGTGACTTTACTTCACATTTCGTCACATCATAGAGAAGAAAGATTTGTTTTATAGTAGATAGAATGAGAGAGATATATACATTGTATAAATGACTGAAAAATTTCTTTGCCAACGCTGAGATTCGAACCTGTGATCTCAAGATTTCAACAACCAACGCCTTATCTATTGAGCCAAATTTCCAATACAGAAATTTACGCTACATACCAATTAATCAAATTGCTGTAGATGCACAGTGGAAAAATAATTTCAGAGTTGTGGACCTCATATTTTTATATACATTTTTTTCACAAGTTATCGAACGGCGTAACAGCACAGAGGTAAAGCGTCTGACTATAACGCCAGCGGCCCGGGTTCAATTCGCGAAAATCAATTCAAAATTTTCTCGCTTTGTTTTTATTTATGTTTTTTATAGGAGAGCGCTGTCCTCTCCTTGGGCTAACACTTTATGATATGTTTCACTTCTTTTATGTTTTGCGTTGCACAGAAATAAAAAATTCAAATACGGGAAAAAAACAAGTTGTATGGAAAACATTTGATTTATCCACGTAAATATATATATAAAATTTATACTGAGGCGTGGATAATGCTAATATGCGTTATTTCCCTAGTGTACGAACAAATCGACAACTTGCATTAGGTAAAATAACTAGAAGAATTAGATGATTTAATAAGCAAAATTTTAGTTGAATTAACTAATTTGAATTAGGTGAATTACCTAATGCATGATTGTTAAATTAACTGTGTAAGTAGAAAAGTTGTTGAAAAGATTAGGTGAAATAGAAACTTTCACATTAGCTAAACTAGTTTAGGTAATAAATCAATTCTTTTATTTTCTGTGTATGCTGTAAACGTTTGTAGCTGTTTCTACACGTATTACTAAAATACTGAATTCTGTTCCAGTTTTTGATTGTTTTTGCGATATTGCGCCTGTAGCTGTAAACAGTCACACATACAATCTTAACCTGAAATCACAAAAACACCGCATTTTTTGGATAAAATATATCCAAACACCGCACAGTCTTAATATAAAAACCCACAGTTTCGATAGTATCGGAAGTGTAGACTTAAAATTCCTTTTTATACAGTAATGGAGAAAAATTCCGGTTTTTGTAGTTTTTATTTATTTTGATGTTGGTTTTATGTTGGCCTTTAAGATTTGTATTCGAGTCAAATAAACAGAGAAATAACTTTTATTATTATAATTATCTTCACCCCAGCGTCAGCTTGTGGTATTTAACACAAAAAAATAATCCTGAGCACCACACAATCATATGGAGTGAATATGGAGTGAAATGTGGATGGCTATTTTTTTCGTAGCAAAGTTTTTTCCAATAAGTGGAATAATTTTTTCACATATTGCAGCAAAACACAAATTATAACCTTCTTTTGAAAAACCAGAGGCTCGAAATAGATTTTAGACTAACGGTTTCTTCCCACGCCTACGATTTTTTGAAAAAAAATTATCCCGCTCTAATGTATATAAAGGGTGGTTAAATTTTAAGGGCCGATGTTGAATATAAACCACACCTAAATGTCAACTTTTTTTCTGCATTTCATTTGACATTTCTCAATTTCAGACTAACTCAATTTGAACCGTTAAAGTTATTCAGGCTTATTATGAAAATGAGCTTTCAAATCAAAATGCATATCGAGCACTTCGTGATTTTTTCGGTCAATTTAATCGTCCAAATGTGCGTACAATCGGAAAAATCGTGCAAAAATTTGAACAAACCAGGTCTGTAGGAGATGTGAAAACACCAGTGCATGCTCGTACTGCAGAAAATATTGCTGCTGTTCGCGATAGTGTGGCTGAAGAGCCGTTCACCTCAACTTGTCGTCGTGCCCAACAATTGCACCTCTCACGTTCGTCGTTGATGAACATTATGCATAAAGACTTGCATTTACACGGTCAGAATGGTGGCAAGAAATGGCAACAGTGGATGATCAATTTTCGAAGAAAATCATCTTCAGTGATGAGGCGCATTTTCACCTCAGTGGATTCGTCAATAAGCAGAATTGCCGCATTTAGGCGAATGATAATCCAAGAGTGACTGTCGAAAAACCAATGCACCCACAAAGAGTGACTGTTTGGTGCGGTTTATGGGCTGGCGGCATCATCGGGCCGTATTTTTTTCCAAAATGAGGCTGGTCAGGCAGTTACTGTGAATGTTGTTCGGTAGCGTGAGATGATAACGAACTTTTTATGGCCCGAATTGGAAGATATGGATGTGGACGATATGTGGTTTCAACAGAACGGTGCCACTTGCCACACAGCTAACGAAACAATGTCTCTTTTGCGCGACAAATTCAATGGCCGTGTTATCTCACGTGGTGGCGATGTCAATTGGCCACCAATCATGATTTGACACCGTTGGACTTCTTTCTTTGGGGTTATTTGAAAGAAAAGGTGTACGTCGATAAGCCAGCAACAATTCAAAAGCTAAAGGATGAGATAATTCGGCGGCGGGGTGCAATAAGGCCAACGGCAATTTTATTTATTCCATTTGAAAAAGAAATTAAGCCAATTTGGCCTTATTTCCCTTTAAAAGGAACCAATATTAAAACGCCATCAAATAAGTTTTATAGTTTTATTTAATGAAAATTAAAGATATAAAGTATTGGAATAATTGTACTTAAGGGCCCATGCTCCTTTTTTCTTTTTTTTCTAAATGTGCATTTGGAGCTCCTAATGCACATGCTGCAAAAAAAGGTCGGTCTCAAATGGTTTAGGAGATAAAAATCGTGAAAGTTTGAAAAATGTACATATTTTGGAATAATTGCACTCTAGGTACACGCTTCTTTTTTTTTTTTTTTTTTGTTTTTTAGATGTGTATGGAACTTCTAAATCTAATGCTGCAAAAAAAAAATAGGTAGGTCTCCAATGGTTTAGGAGATAATAATCGTGAAAGTCTGAAAAATTTACATATTTTTTTATTGAGAAGACTAGGATATCTTATTCTAATAATAGAAATATATATCCGTTTAAAGCGAAAAATATGATCGTTTAAATGCTAAAGAACATACATCTTTTTGTAAGTGGTCGAGAAAAAAATGTAAAATATAAACGTAAAAGTTATGAATGAAAATTTATAAAATATGCGCGATTTTTACTAAAATTTTCAATGAAGCTTTAATATTATAAAGAATGAGCGCCGCAGGTTTATAATAAATTGCCGCGATTTTTAATAAAAATTATTTTGCCTGCGGCACTCACTCATTCCTTATAATATTAAAACTTCTTCACCTTCACTATTGAAGAACTACTACTAATAAATTTTTCACGTTGATAGGAAAACAAGCACATTGAGGTTGACAATGGCAACTGTTCTCTTGCAAATTGAGTACCTACGCTGAGTCCAGTAACTTTTCAAACAACAGACTACAGGGTGCGTAATTTTTATTAAAAATAATTATAAAAAATAATCCTTAGTTTGCAAAAATCATTTTTCGGCCTTATTACCATTTTGCTAAATTTTTTTTTAGGCTTTATTTCCTTTTCAAATGGAAATAAAACCAAATTCACAATTTCGGCCTTATTTCTCTTTGAAAAGGAAATAAAGCCAATTCGGCCTTATTGTCGTTGGCCTTATTGCACCCCGCCAATTCGGCACATTAACGGCATAGAAGCTCACTTATGCCTCGGCGTCATCGAAAATTTGGACCATCGGATGGTGGTGTGCCGCCGAGGTCGGCGGCCATTTAGCCGATATTTTGTTCCATGCATAATTGAACCATACCAATATTATCATAATAAAAAGAAACGACAATAATTTCCTTAATAATTTGTGTTTTATTCAAAATCAACATCGGCCTTTAAAATTTAACTACCCTTTATATATATATAACGTACATAAATATTTTTGAAACCCCCCCGAAATATATTCCTGGAACCGCCCCTGACATAAACATTCACAAAGGGCCGTATTCAGTTGCATCGAAGAAGGCTCAATTTGTTTCTGATTCGAATAACATAAAACAGGTGTTTAGAGTTATACGGTATTAATAAAACGTTTGATAATTAAAGACCTAATAAATTAAAATAAAATTTTATTACAATACAAAAACATTTACTCAGGGCCATATTCGGTTAGATCGTTAAAGAAGGTCCAAACAGTTTCTAATTGGAATCACATGTACAAAAGATTCTGGGTTAAATTTACTGATTTTGGAGCTAATTTAATTATATTATATAAAAATAATTAAATTATTATAAAATAAGATAATATAGTTTTGTTTTTATTGTATTTCCACACCACCTTTGAGGCATACAATTTGGTGCGTTGCCGATATTTTATTGGGTAATAATAATATAATATAATGTTATATAATATAATATAATATATAATATAATTCGAGATCCACAATATGCGGAAATCTGAAAAAAATCAAAAATAACAATTATGTATTATAAACTTTGCTGAAGACAAAAGCGCCCCATAAGTGCATTAAAGAGTGAAAAAATAATGCGCCCCTGAAGCAGTGTTTGCGTTTTGACAACTGTGGTCGCATCAAATTGGCGCGAAAATGTTTTTTTTTTTTTACTGAGAAGGCTGTTTACAAGCGAATGCTCATAAATGACGAACGCTCATAAATGTCAAAAAACACACTCTGTCTCTCTAGCTCAATTTACGAATCGGCCACAGTTCACGTACACTGTATGTGTAGACAACACCACTTGCTTATATTTTAGTTCTTTGGTTGCAACAGATTCCACATAGATCGGAGAGCCATCACGTGTTTTCTTGGCATATACTAGTCCTCTTCTGGTGAAGACAGCCCAAAGTTGTTTTTGTTTTTTCATGCGGTGGGTTTCCTTAAAGATGTCGTGGTTTTCTTTAGTAAGGCATTCATTGATGTAAATTGGCATTTCGGACTGGAATCCTACGTGGTGCAAGCGAAGTAAATCTTTGGTGTTATTTTTGAAGTTAGCAATCGTTCTTAGAAGATTATTACGATCTCCTGGTGTTTCAAGTTTGATTGCAATTATCGGGTCTGTTTTGGTACGATAAGCGACATTGTTTTTAAGGCGATAAATGGATTTAAGAGCAGGGGTGGAAAAACTGAGCGTTTGGAATAGAGTGTTGAAAATATTCTTAAGATTTTCACCATCGAGCATAGGAATGCCGTGCAACCGAAGCTCAGATGCCACCGAAGCGTTGTCGTGCTTAGCCAGTTGCTCCTTTAGACTCGCAAGTTCAGCCTGAAGTTGCAGTGTCTCCGAAGCAACACGTTCCAATCGTTCCACTCTAAAGGTCACAGCAGCAAGATTTTCCTGTAAACTTTACAGGTGTAAAGTGTTTAGTTTTATATCCAGTGAGTTGAGCGTACTCACGACGGCAGCGAATTTTTGCGCCATCAGCTCATTCTACTCAGCAAAGCGTCGATCCAATATTTCCAACATTAGAGTTGAATTGGGCTCATTGCTCGAACTAGGCACTTTGGGGATTGGTGAGTTCTTTATGGCGTTGTTGTGCTTACGTTCACGGAGTCCAGGCATTATGTATTTAATTTTTTTTTTGAAGTGAAACTTCTTAGGCGGCGCTTCGAAATTTGAACGAGAATATTGAGGAGTGAAATTTCAAGGTCAATTTACTTCATTTCGTTACACGATAGAGAAGAAAGATATGTTTTACAGTAGAGAGAATGAGATGGATATACATTGTATAAAAAACTTAATAAAAAAGACATAAGAAATTTGGTTGTTACCGCTGAGGATCGAACCGGCGAACTCTAGATTACAAAGGCGGCGCTCTATCTAATGAGCTAAACTCTTCATATAAAAATTTGCTCTATATACCAATTAATCAAACTACTTCTGCTGTAGATGCCCAGCGGCAAAATAAAAAGCGTTCCTAGAAATAGCGCTTTTTATGTGTAGTTTTGATATGCTTTGAGGATGTGCTTTCCAGATTTTTATACACATTTTGTTCGTATCGAGTAGAGCGTGGTGTTAGCAGAGCGGTAAGGCATTTGATAGTAATCCCAGTGATCCGATTTCAATTCCCGCATCTTTTAAAGTTTTCTAGCTTTTTTTGTTTTTTATAAAGAGCTTTTTAACTATTTGTTTGTAAAGAAGCGCTTTCATCCAAGGATATCCAATATCTATTCTATATTATTATTACGCAAGCGCTTTTTTTGTGAAGACCATCAAATCCATACCGTAAATGCGATTTTTATAAAGAGGGTATCAATAGACAGGTCTTGCTCTGTAGATGTGCAATAAGGTCTTACTTTTTCTTAAAAATTTTGTATTTAAATAAGAAAACCATAACAATCTTCTACGAAGAAATCCAGCTTTCTATTTAATGCCTAAAACTATGTGATCAATTTTTTCTCAAATTTTCAATTTCATACTATTGTATTATTAAAGCAGTTGAGCGAAGCGAAAAACGTACAAATATATTTTATATTGATACACTAGCCACAAAATAGCAGGTTCATGCAAAATCGCTATTCCAGGAGCCTTTACTGGCATCGCCGCCAGCTCATTTGAAGGAGAGCATACTTTGCACAGCTAATTCAAACATCCTATACCTCTTCTTAAGACATCTTTATTGGATGATAAGCCCAATTCTACGCACGGAAGGTCAGGTCGTGAAGATAGCAGCTTATCGAACAGAAATTTAGTATCGTTGAATTATAACTCGCTCAGGAGACGTGCTACGGTAAATTTTAGTTAACGACAGAATAGATGTGCTATTAAGCCTCACAACGAAGATACCGCGAGCGCATTTTGGAGTTTTAACGTCATATGGGTTTACTAGTAATTTTTAATATGAATTTGGTTTACTTAAAAACCGCTTCAGATGTGTGAAGCGCTATGGCAGAAGCGCTTGTTTAGTGCTTTTGAAGCGCTTCGATTACCGCTGGGTGGCAAAAGCAGCAGATTGTGTGCTGATTGCGTTCTATGTGTGGTAGACAGGGGGGTTGCCATGACTCGAGTAGAAGAGAGAAAGATTCAGCCATGGTATAATAATACAAGGTAGCATTGACAGTTGCTTGCGAAAACATCTCCTGTCAAAAAATATACTCAAAAAGAGTGCGCACACAATCGGCCATTGAAAACACAAACTCGACCATTGAAAACACAAACAATGTTGAAAACGTAGAAGTGAAAAAAACAACAACTTCAGCAGCTGCAGATGCATTTGCACAAACAGTTGTTTTGACAGGAGATGTTTTCTTGTAGAAGAGAGAATAAGCAGTTGTCAATGCTACCTTGTATTATTATACCATGGATTCAGCGAAGCAGAAGTGAATAAGAGAGTTGCCCTGAGCGCATTATGATTTTCGCAAAGTAGACTCTCATACTAGGGCTGCCATGCCAATATTTTTTTAGAATACCAACGTTGGTATATCTCTAATTCAATATATTAATATAACCTCTGTGAATTTTGCTCATATTACACATATTATATTTTTATTCATAATATTGCGATATAAAATTATTTAAAAACCCAAATTCATGAAGCATATGCTGTCGCCCATGACGCTAACTTGACACTGTGCGCAAGAAAAGTTGGAATAAGTTCTTTTAATAGATAACTATTCTAAGCTACGCTCTGAGTTTTCTCCCTAGTGCAGCGATGGGTTCTATTCCAGATAGAACTCTACGCCACGTTACGTTGCGTAGCTTTACGATTGCATAATCGAGCCTTTACACTAAAATCGTTCTTATTCTAGAAAAGAAAGAGTGTATACAAAGAAGAAGTTTCACTTCTTTACTGTATACACGGTATACTGTATCTTTTTTTTTTTTTTTTATTTAATCAAAACAAAAAAGATGGTCCTTTAATATTAGCAATCGTAATAAATTCTGGGATTTCTCTTCATCACCTTTTATAGATGAAACGTTTAATTTTTGCATATTTCCATACACTATGGCAAAAACTTAATTTATTCTGGCATTTGATAGTCAAAATTCGCTCAATTATAAACGAATAAAAATTTCTTAGTTCTCAATTTTTAAAACCGTATTTTTTGCAAACGGAAGAGATTTCTATCTCCAGCACTTTTTGGTGAAGCTGATTTTTTGCATGTTTCCTAAAATAAAAAAAAAAAACAAAAATTTAAAAAAAAAGATACAGTATACCGGGTATACAGTAAAGAAGTGAAACTTCTTCTTTGTATTCACTGTTTCTCTTCTAGAATGAGAACGATTTTAGTGTAAAGATTTAAGTGTAATGGTGGCCTCGGTAGTCGAGTAGGTAGCGTGTTCGACTGCTACCCCAGAGGTCCCGGGCTCGATTCCCGGTCAAGCCATGGTCCTACGCTTTAAACCTTTCTGAATTTTCTATCCTCATTTCCAATCAACTGAAACTGAAAATTTATCAATATTTACGACTTGAAGTTGTAGTTGATGGTAGAGAAGTTTGTGGATGTGTTTGCCTTCTAACTTGAATTGACTGAGGTAAAGGCATAACACTTGTCTCTGATTCAAATTCACATGTTGCTGTGGCTTTCCACCATGCTTAGAACATCCTATACATGGTCCACTTGATTGCCCTTTCCTTCCCACGAATCTATCACCCCATTTCAAACCAAGGCAGACTTGACTGAATAGGTATTTCACCTGAAATCCTTGGTTCAATCTAAAAAAAAAAAAAAGGGTACGTTACGATTTCACTACCACTTACACGTAATTTTCATAAGATAGAACTCTACGCCACGTTACGTTGCGTTGCATTATGATTACATAATCGAAACTTAAGGGCAAAGAGAGAGCTTTTTAAGCAAAAAAAAAAAAAAAATACAATAAAAAGTTTTTATAAAAAATTATTCTGTTTATTTAATATTCATTGGTATGGATCTATGGCCGAAAAGCAAATAATTCGATAACCAATTTGAGTCGTATTTACATATAGATGTGAATAAACCAGTTGAGAAGTATACGTGTTTAAGAAGCAGTCAATGCAAATGTGCTTATTGGAAAGCAGTAGACAGGCTGGTCGCAGCAAAATACGTTGCAAGCGAAACAATTGTATGTTTGTGTGTGTAATTTTCTTGTCGTTTAATTTATTTCGTTTGCAACATTCTGTGGCAGTGTACGCTGCTTCTGCTTGATGAATTCAGGTGTGAATCCGAAAGGAGAACGGAAAAATGTGAGAAAACTCAAAGCGTAACTTTGTAGAAAAATCGAGAGCGAGAGTATGATCGTGAGAAAATCAAGTGTTGCATATTCTGCATATTAAGAGAAAAATTTATTTTTTTTTATTTTACATAACTACAATAAGCGATGTTTTGTTTTTGCCAATGGAGTTTCAGGTGCATTTATAAAATTGTTTTTCAAAAGAATTTTTTGGCATATTAATAAGGAGTTTCACAGAACAATGTCACAACATTAAATCTACCTCAGCGGTACACTGGATCTTAACTTTCATTTTTATTTCTGCCTAAAAAACTAAAAATCATAAATTACCGGCTATTTTGTACTCAAAAACTATGGGACTAATTTTAGTTTTTATTTTTACTTTAAAAAAATTAAGCCTATAAATACTTTTTTGTTGAAAACTTTAAATGTGAAAATATAACTAAAACTTTTTGCACACTTAAACCGGTCTATGCGTTAAATTCAAAGCATTGAAGATTAGTTATAAAATGCCCTTATATGAAATCACTGAGCAAGCAACATTGATTTGAGCGCAATGAAGATTTTCGCAATGATGCAGGCTCTCACTAAGGTTGCCATGTAACAATTTTTTTCAGAACACAACTTGATACATTTATACCTCCACGTTTAAAAAACGTAAATGGGGGTATATTAATTTTGTCACTCCGTTTGTAACGCTCATAAGGAGGCGTGGTAGGTATATAAAAGTATATATATACTTGCCTTTTCCCGGCGCGCGTTGCTGTACCATGCAACTATATGGGAACATAATAGGTGTATTTAAAACTTTTCTTAGACTCATAGTTTGACACCACTGTTATTTTCCACTGCCCGTTACAGTTTCCCAGTAACAGGAGATCACCAAATAGTAACTCCATTTTGAGTTTGTATGAAGGTATTGCTACTTTTACTTTCAAAGCTATTCGATAATACAAATTTTAACTGTATGGGCAGAGCCACACCTTCTTATATAATGCTCATCCCAGTTTTCTAGTAGATGGACATTACCCAGTTTTAGTACAGTTGCCGACAGTAAGCATACAGACTAAATTACCAAAATGTAGCCCAATCGACGAAAACCGTAGGAAATATAGCGTTTTTATTGATTTGTGGGTGGTAAAAGGGGGTGCGACAGAAATTTAAGCCATCTCGTACTTAAAAAAATGTACTGCCAAAATTTCAGCTCTATCGGCTAAGTAATTTTGAAGTTTCCAGCCATCACACAGAGCTGGAATTAATTTTATAATTTTTTCTAATAAATTAATTTTTTTGCTTGTATATTTTTTCAAAACTATAAAAACACAATATTGAAAAAAAAAATTTTGTTCGAAAAAATCAAGGGTAGGCCTTGTTTTTGTAATCACAAAAATGGTTTTTAATTTTTGCGTAAAATTGAAATAGCTTTTGCTTATAAATGTTATAATTTTTAAATTGAGTTGAAAATTTGCGAATTTGAATTTAAATTCTTTTTACATCAAAAACAAATTTTGAACCTTTTTTTGAGGGAAAACTCCAAAATTTCAGACCTTTTTTGAAAAATAAAAATTAAAATATATATACTCAACTAACGGTATTTTTGCAATAAGGTTTTCATAGTATTTTGATGAAGCTTTAAGACAAAAAAAAAATTTAACACCATATAAAAAAAGCAGCGGAGATATATGAATCGAAAGTCACAAAATTAAATTTCTGATTGTTTTTTTCTCATTTTTGAGCAACGATGTTGCATTAAATATATCGTTGTAGTAAAATTTTTCATAGTTTTCAAGATATGTTCATGTTTTTGATATCAAAATAACGGAAATTTTTTTAATTTTACTAAATTTAAGAAATATTTTATATTTTGTAAATATTTGCACATGTAACCTAAGAAAACAACTAAAAATATGCGATTTTGTAAAAAATTTGTACTACAGCACCATCTGGTGTCCAGGGTGGTTCAAAGCAGATAGTGCTTAAAAACTCATCGTACCTGAAAACTACTATATACCAATTTTTAATCTAATCGCATGAGCGGTTTGGGAGTTTAAGGTGGTTTTGCGAAAAATTTGAACTACAGCGCCCTCTAATGTTCAAGATAGGTCAAAAAAAGATAGCAGCAAAACACTCAGCGTGCATGAAACACACCGTATATCACTTCTAATTCTAATCGCATAAGCAGTTTGTGAGTTTTAGGCAGTTTTTTAAAAAATTTGTACTACAGCGCCCTCTGGTGTTCAAGGTGGATCAAAATTGATGGCCCACAAACATGCACCGTACCAAAAAACTTCTATACACAAATTTTCATGCTGATCGGATGAGTAGTTTAGGAGTCTATTGCGGCCTTACAAACATAAGCTCCTTTTTTATATATATAGATAGATAGATTGATCAGCATCACCACCCGAGTCAATTTAGCCATGTCCGTCTGTCTGTCCCTCTGTCGGCACGATTACAGCCGTAATTTTCAAGCTATCATCACGATATTCAATATTTAAGCTTTTATCTAAAAAATAAAGGTCAAGTTCGAAAATGAGCCAAATCGGATGAAAACCACGCCTACCTCCCATACAAAGTGCCTTTATCAAAACGGTAAAATCTCTTAGAATTCCACAAAAATTAATATATGGACTTGAAATTTTGCATATGAGCTCCGATATTTAAAGTGCACTCTAAGTATGAAATTTTACCAAATCGGATGAAAACCACGCCTACCTCCCATACAAAGTGACTTTGTCAAAAATGTAAAATCTCTTTAAATTCCACAAAAAATAATATATGGACTTAGTTAATAAATTAACTTTGATATATAACATGCACTTTGTGTATAAAATTCAACCAAATCGAGTGAAAACCACACCCACCTCCCATACAACGTGATTTTATAAAAAATGAAAGCGAATATTTTCTGTTAAAACTATGATGAAAAAGTTTTCTAAATTATAAAACATTTCATTGACGGTTTAAGACTTTGAATATACTTCGGTTCGGACGTGGGGGTATTTTTACTTCGGCCCAGTCGCAGATCATTTCTAGTTTACTAGTTTTAATTCAACATATGTACGTATTAATATTACTTAAAGTGTTGCGCAAAACAATAGCAACAAAATTAGCGCGCTGCAACAAAATTGTGTATATTTTTTAATATTGGGAACACACAAAAATTATTATAGGAACCAAAGCATATATTCTTACATCATATAAAAAAACAAATCATATTCAAATTTGGTTTTGTTTTTTTTATTAAATTTAAAATTAATGTGACTGCATTCAATTTGTTTGAGTGCAAAACAAAAGCAACAAAACTTAAAAAATGTTAAAAGAGAACAGAAGTTCCAAGAAATAACGGTAATAGTTATTTTATTGTAAATCACAATAAAATTTGATTGCTTGTGAGTCATAATCATTAAAGTTTTGTTTTGTTTTTGCGCTAATTGTGACATTGACTGTTCCATTTATAATGGCACGTGATAAATACTGTGATAAAATTACAAATTATTTCCGATTATAAAAAGGGAAAATCGCAAATATGTATCGCGAAACATTTTAATATTAATCGTTCAATAGTATGTAGATTAATAAAAAGTATAGCATCACAAAAGACGTAACAACGGTACATTCAGGAGGGCGGCCGTGGAAGACATCGCTGCGTGATGGCAGGAACATTTGTGGCGAGTTCTTTTGCCACCTCCAAAGAGGTTGTTCGGACACTTTATTTAGATATCCATCACACTGTTCGCAAAAGAGCCGTTGAGAACGATATAAGGAGTTACAGATCGGCAAAGAAACGTTTGCTTACAGCTTAACATAAACAAAAAAGGTGAGGTGTTATAGTCTAAACAACTCTGTATGAAATTGTGGCAAAGAGTTTAAATTTATTGCTATTAGACTCAGTTTTGCAAAAGGGCACCCAAATTGGACCGTTCAAAATTGAAAAACCGTTTTGTCTAGCAATGAATCAAAGTTCAACTTGATTAATTCAGATGGGATGTGCACTGTACGGCGCCGTCGAGGTACACGACTTGAAGCCCGAAACTTCCAAATAAATTTTAAGGACGGAGGCAGTGGTATTATGGTCTGGACTTGTTTTTCCTATGATGGAGTCGGACCATTTCATAAAATCGATAGTATTATGGATCGATTTGTATATAAAGACATTTAGGAAAGCAAGATTCTACCACATGCAGAGTGGAATATACCGCTTCAGTGTACGTTTCAGCACGACAACGACCCGGAGCACACATCAAAGCTCATCAAATATTACATTAAAGACAATGGGATTCAAGTCCTTGATTGGCCTGCATAATCACCAGACTTGAATCCCATCCAAAATTTTTTGGTATTTTGAAGAAAAAAGTTTCTGGTCAAAGGTTTCCTAATAAGACTGCACTGTATGAAGCCTTGAAACTTAATTGGGAACAAATACCTAATACCACTATATCAAATTTAATAGAGTCGATGCCGCGCAGATGTGCAGCGGTAATCAAGAATAATGGGTGTTACACCAAATATTAATTATGTTGCTTTTGTTTTACACACAGACAAATTGAATTGGATTTTATAAATAATAAAAAAAAATAAAACCAAATTTGAAAATTATTTGTTTTTTATATGATATATGAATATATGCTTTGGTTCCTATAATAATTTTTGTGTTTTCCCAATATTAAAACAGATAGAAGATTTGGTAGCAGCACACTGATTTTGTTGCTATTGTTTTGAGCAACACTGTATATCAAACATATTATACTTACTATTATTAAAAATATTTCGATATATAATTATATCCCTTTCAGACCGTGATGCATCGTTTGTGCGGGTGGGTTCTATCTTTAATATTTCCACTGTTATTTAACGAATGTTATAAAGAACGAAATGAATTGATTGTGCTTGTTATTGTTTACTTTTGTTTCTCACACTGTTCCGCGATTCGCTTGATAAACTTTTTAGTTTTGTCAAAATGAGTCGCAGAGGTTACACAAAGTACTTCAAGTACAAAAAATATAAACAGTGTTAAACTAGTGAAGTTAACGCATTTGAACTAATAAAATAATAAATTTTGATGTTTCAAATAAATTTGAATCATTTGTTGCTAAAAAAATGGGTTTCAGATAAAGTTTTAAACGAGTGCATCAAAATTGTGCGTGTCCTGAAAATCCTTGAAGGATCTGTCCGCTTTCAGTAATTTAACCTGTGGGGTGCCACAAGGCTCTGTTCTTGGCCCCCAAGAAAATAAATAAATAACTGGCCATTTCAGCCCTTGAAAGGACTTTGACCTAGCTTCTTATGATCAATTGTGTTGTGCGTGTTATTAAGTTTGTGCACAATTGACCAAGAACCGGACCTACATGCTTAACGCCGACTCCGAACGGCGATGAACGGAATGTCTCCAGGTTCTTTGACATAGCTGCCACGCACTTTAACCAACTACGCCACGGACGCCACACTTTCTAAATGATATTTTCACTAAATGTCGTCATGTCACCATGCAAACATATGCTGATGACCTTCAACTTAACCTTGCAAAACCTATTAGTCTCGTTAGTGACTTATGTATAATGTTGAATGAAGATTTCAGCAATATTTCAGATTGAGCTAAGGCTAATAAGCTTGAACTTAATCCTCTCAAGTCATATGTCTTGCCGATTAAGAAACAATGCTACCTCCTTCATAATATACCGACAATTATTCTTAATGGTGTTGGGTTAAATTTTGTCACGAAGGCTAAAAATCTCGGATTTTACATAAACACTTCTCTCTCTTGTGATGATCATATAAATTCCGTAGTTTGAAAGGTTTATTACATCCTTAGAAACTTGAGACGAACTGCATCTTTTGTACCTGGTGATACCAGAAAATAGTTAGCTATCCAGCTCATAATGCCAATAATTTTCTACTCCGAGGTGGTATACAGTAAGCCTGATTTCAGGTCAAGTCAAAAGCTACAACTTGCATTTAATAATGTAATAAGATACGTTAATGGTCTTAAAAAATTCGACCGGGTAAGCCATTTGAGCAATAAATTACTTGGATGCAATATTTTAAGTTACTTGAATGCCAGAAATTGTATTTTCTTACATAATTTGATTAATACACAAGCTCTAGAATACTTATTCAACAAACTTCAGTTCTGTAGATCAGCAAGAAACATGAACCTCATTATCCCTGGTCATAACTATTTAAATTCCAGCAGATAATTTTTTGTGAACGCGATCAGATAATGGAATTCGCTGCCTTTAGCTGTTAAATAAACGTGAATTTAAGCAAGAAATCTTCAAAATTTTCTCCTAATTCTATCTCTTTCGTGCCTTTTCTCTTTCATTCTTCTGATTATTTTTTTCATACATTTGATAAAAACTCTTTGGATATTAATTACTTTTTAATTTAAATTATTGGTTAAGCCCTAAGTTTCATTTTTTATATTTTGTTGTATGTTGTATATAACTTATTGTAATTAAATTTGTTATTCTTACTGCATTCAAAATACTATAAGTCATATATGTGAACATTGCCTTTAAATAAGTAAATAAATAAAATAAATATGTAAATTGCGAAACCTAAACATTGAGAATATTTTCCTACCATATAACGACCAAACATTCCAAAAATCATAAAATAATGTTCAGTAGATAAGCGTCGGTTCTGAAAGGGATATAACTATAATATGTGACCCGGTCTACGAAAAGGGACCTTCGGTGTGAAAATATCATTTTTCACTTTTTTGGCGATTCGGATAGACTAATGTGTGCTCTTTCTAATGGCGCAAAGCAGAAGTTTCCAACTCGTAAAGGAAAGGAAACTAACCTCTTCATCTACACTCATTTTTAATTTATTTCGGAATCAAAAGACGCATAAAAATGATTCAGTAAACGTAATCACCTCTTCACTGTTGGTCGTTAACTAAAAAAAAAGAACTCGTATTAATTGACTAAGAAATACAACTCTGTAAGAATAGAGGATAAGCTGAAATAAATGAAAAGACGCCATTCAGTGTGCGACAATTAAACGTTTACAAACAGCTGTTTTCTCGAAAACTTGTTTTTACACCGAAGGTCCCTTTTCGTAGACCGGGTCACATATGTATAAAATAGTTATCTATTGAAAGAACTTATTCCAACTTTTTTTGCGCACAGTATCAAGTTGGCGTCATGGGCGAGAGCATATGCTTCATGAATTTGGGTTTCTTTATAATTTTATATCGCAATTTTATGAATAATAATATAATATGTGTAATATGAGCAAATTTCATAGAGGTTATATTAATATATTGAATTAAAGATATACCAACGTTAGTATTCTAAAAAAATTATGGGAATGGCAGCCCTAGTATGAGAGTTTACTTTGCGAAAGTCAGGGTAACTCTCTTATTCACTTCTGCTTCGCTCAATCTTTTTTTTTCTACCCGAATAATGACAACCCCATTATCTTCCACACATAGAACGCAATCAGCACACAATCTGTGGCTTTTGCCACCCAGCGGTAATCGAAGCGCTTCAAAAGCACTAAACAAGCGCTTCTGCCATAGCGTTTCACACATCTGGAGCGCTTTTTAAGTGAACCAAATTCATATTAAAATTTACATTGGATGTGCTAGGATGGAAGGGCTTCTTGCACTTAAGAAGCCCTTCTAAAACATCGTTTAAAAAGCGCTTCAACAAATCGTTAAAAAAGCTATTTTTTGTGTTATACATAAAAACAAAGTGAGAAAATTGTATTTTTTGTCACATGCGAGGGTTGAAACTCGGACCGCTGGCATTATAGTCAAATGTCTTAACGTTCTGCTATTTCCCTGCTTGATTACTTGTGAACAAAATGTATATAAAAATATGAGCTCCACAACTCTGAACTCTGAAAAGCGCACCCTCAAAGCATACCAAAAATGCGCACAAAAAGCGCTATTTCTAGGAGCGCTTTTTATTTTCCCGCTGGGCATCTACAGCAAAAGTAGTTTGATTAATTGGTAAGTAGGGTATATTCATATATAAATAGTTAAGCTCGATGGATAGAACGTTGTCTATGTAATTTTGAGTTAGCAGGTTCGATCCTCAGAGGAGTCAGGGAAATTGTTCAGTCTTTTATACAATGTATATTTCTCTCATTCTCTCTATTATAAAACATATCTTTCTTCTCTATTGTGTAACGAAATGAAGTAAAGAGACCTTGAAATTTCACTCCTCAATATTCTCGTTCAAATTTCGAAGCGCCGCCTAAGGAGTTTCAATTCAAAAAAAAAAAAACACTAAACTGATGGATTCATGAGGCATATCAGGGAACTTCTTAAAGTATCCTAAAACATAAAATATAATAGCGAAAACAAGATTGAAAAAAGAAGTGGAAAAAGGCTTAGGAAAAGAATTTGAACAACGGTAAGGTCAGGAATTAGGATATGGATTAAGCCAATAGAAGAAGGACAAATACTAGGACAGTAAAAACGCAACAACAATGAAATAACGTTGCTTGAAATTATAACTCCGTGACGCTGTGGAAAATTTTATGGAACGAGAGCAAAGCTGAAGTTTCCGGTCAAAACCAAAATTCACATTTTTCTGCGGCTTTCCACCATGCTTAGAACATCCTACACATGTTTCACTTGATTGCTCCTTCCCTTCTACTAATCTATCACGCCATGTTCGAACCGAAGCAGACCTGACTGAATAAGTATTACGTCTGAAAACCTTCGTTTGAAGCTAAAAAAAAAAATGCCGCATTATGACTAAATTGCTTAGGTAATAATCATTATGACTATAAAAATAAGCATTATGAATATAGTGTATACTCTAAAAATTGGTTTTTGTAATACAGCGATTTACTTAATTTCCCTCATCATTACACTTTTCCTCACATGCATTTGGCTTCAAATATCAGATATAAATTTCTCAAAAATAATTTTGTCGCTAAACTTTGACCAAGTGTTGGGCACGATTGGGTGTTTGAAGCTGTGAACGTATTTGAAGAACAATATCAATTACGTACAATAGATCATATCCCGATTGCAAGTAAGTATAATTTAGACATTGAAAGGTAAACCGTTTCCTTAAATACCTGTATTTAAATTTTTAGTGTGAACAAAAGTAATACATTTTTCTTCTATTTTGTTTTGCAGAATTGCCCCGTAATATTTCACATAGAAATCATGTTTACTACAGTGAATAAACATCTAAAATTGCGTCGCACATCATTGTTTATATGGTATACAATTTACTACATAGCACAATTTCGGGGATGTATCACTTTTCGATTGAAATCACTAAACAACAGAAGGAATGGGACAATAATTGAAAAATTTCTTCAAGTATATTCTTTTATAATGCTACAATTCATCTACTTTCTCTCTGGGGGTTTTATTATATGTTTAATTATAAATGATGCTGAAAAACAGTTATCTTTAAGCAAGGAATATTTTCTTGCCCATGAACTAAAGCTCACTAGACTTTATCTTATTGTGGCATTATTCTCAAATATGATTATAGTGAAGACTCTGAGGAAAAACCAAGAACGCATTAAAATCATCATTATTGAATTCCGCAGGATTGAGGCATATACAAGACAATTGTGTTATTGCAGTTATTATCTGGATAGAACACAAATTAGCCTTATCTGCTTGCGTTGGCTATTCATTATTTTCACCTCAATGACTTCACTTCTGATAAAACTCTCTTTCATATATGAAACATTTATACTGTTGCATTTTTATATCATAAGCTATGAACTTTTCTACCACGCCCACTTGTTATGTATTGTTGCCATAACGCATTTTTATAGAGCTCTGAATACTTTTCTCAGTGATTATTTAAGATTGCTTGTAAGAGCACCTGGAAAGCCACCAAAATTTCTACTCAAATTGATAAAAATTGAACGACTCATTCAAAAGCTTCACTTTAAAATATCCGAATGTGCTGCGCCATTTTTGATCTGCATTTACAGTCGTTTGTTTTTGAGTTTCGGTGAACTATACGATGGTATGAAATGTTATTTCTTCGCAACACATCTGAGTACAGCAAATCGCCGTGGACGTGCTCTATTGGCAATACCTTTCATAATCTCTGAGTTTTTGGAGGTTTGCATCATATCGTATGCGGCGGATATGCTTCATATGGAGCGACAACGTTTTCAAGCACAATTGCTGGAATGTGAATTACATTTGGTCAGGCATGCTTACAAAAGGAGACGCATTCAAGATACTCGATATATACTTATATTAGAACGTGAGGTATGTATTGTTAAGAGATGTGCTTTTCAAGTAGTTTATTTGAATAAAATTTATTTTCTAAGCTACAATGGACATCATTACATTCCAAAATAAATTGTATTTCCGTCAACACTTATAGAGCCTTACTTGCCAACCGCTCAACGATACTGATCTTATTCAATACTATATTAACATTTACAATACTTCTGGTACCATATTGGGTGGATCAAATTAAAGAGGATGGACTTTTATTGGAATGCCGCGTTGGCTACATTTGGGAAATCTTTGACCTTCCTCAATTCTATAGTAACATTTGCAATACCTCTTGTACCATATTTGGTGAATCAAATTAAAAAAGATGGACTTTTGTTGGAATGCCGCGTTGGCTACATTTGGGAAATCTTTGACCTTCCTCAATACTATATTAATATTTACAATAACTCTTGTAACATATTTTGTGGATCAAATTAAAAAAGATGGACTTTTGTTGGAATGCCGCGTTGGCTGCATTTGGAAAATCTTTAATTGGAGTTTACACCCAAACTGTCTACAAACAAATAATTAACCCTTAATCCGCCAAATCATAAATAAAAAAGTTAGGGACTCAGAAATTTGTGTTCACATATGAAAATCGCCAGGTGCATTTTAAAAAAGACGGCATCAAAGCCGGCTTACCGGCTTACCGGATTACCGAGAAAAATAAAGATTGGTTGGTTTTTGTTTTTGTTTTTGTTTAAAATAAAGTTGGATTTTATTCATTCCTAAGGTATTTTATACTAAGTATATAAAAAAGAAAATTAAAATTAAAAGTAAGCTTAGAGAAGGTAAAAAAAAAATACAATAGTTACATGCACTCAGCGAAGCAGCTATATGTGCCTAACAATATATGAACTTTATCACTTGTACACTAGTGTAGATTAAGTTAATGGTAAAATCTGAGTATGCAGAAAAATTATTTGTTGTTCGTTGATTTGTTGTAATAACACTTGTTTCGATTTTGCTCTCTTATTGTACCGTAATCTTCAAATGTTGAACTTTGTCTTTTTCTCGCTATAAGAAATGGCTATATGTGCATCAGAGATGGGGGTAGTGCACTAAATTTTCAGCTTCAGCTGACATGTACTGATATTGTAAAATTATTCACTACTTGCAAGTGGTGTTGACTAATGAATTTAAAAATATAAGCCTCACTATACATTAGTGATAGTGATAGTGAAAAATTTTTCACCAAAATTGATTAAGTGCAACTTCTTTTTATTGCACTTAAATTAATAGTGGAAAAAAATATATGCTAATATATTTTAATGGTAGTGGCACACAGAAAGTTTATTCAAAATAATTGCACTTATATAAATTTAAAATTTCAAAATTGTTAGCCCATTTAGAAAATTTTATGTTATTATTATAGAATTTTCTTTTATTCGAGTCTGGCTTTAATAATTTTGAAAACCAGTAATATTTGAAATTTGAGTGGAAACATTTTTAATTGCAGCTTTCATTTAGTGACTGCTCAAATTTTGCACTATTTGAGGGTAGTGTAGATTTAATCAATACCACTAAATTTAGTTATATTACAACAAAATAACACTATCACTAAAATCTCTAATGATACTGAAAAGATGTTTCAATATCACTAAGCTGGCAAAAAAATAGTGAAAACTATAATTTATTTCAAAATATTTAGTGAAATGCTTAGTGCACTCACCATTTAGTGCAAGACCCCCAACTCTGATATGCATTAGTTGTTAACAACTATTTGAAGAATGCAGTTAGTTGTAAACAACAGTGCAAAAAAAAATCAAAAATATTTAATAAAAAATATAGAAGACCAGAGGTAAAATAAGAATAAAATTTTCATTAGCTCTTAATATTTTTATTAATTTTTATATATTCAAAGACAATAATGCCTCGAGGAAAGTCATTTTCAGAAATCGAACAAGTCCGTATTAACCCTTAGACGACCTCTCCTGAACTGCTGGAAAATTCGTTAATCCGACAACGGATTCGTGTTAAGCGACTCGAAATTACTAAACAAAAGGGTCGCAAAAAACAATTTTTTTTACCTGCAAAAGTGTGAAAAATCATGGGACCTATATGTCGCAATGGTCGAAAACGGTAAAAATGTATACCACTATTTACGCTCGTTGACAGTATGCGAAGGAAAAATTTGAGGTTGAATTTTGATTTACTTCACGAGAACTCGTTGTTTTTAATCTGTTTTGAAAGTTAACCAATGAAAGTTTAAAAAATAACCTTTGGAGTGATGGTACTTTGACCTCTATATAACTATTGGTTTAGGAGATATTCCCAAAATATTTAAAAAGATTGTTAAAAAACCCCAAAAATTCTATCATAATATCTGGCCTTCTATATTTGCTACGGCTTAATGTTTGACATCCAATGAAAGGTTGAAAAATAACCTTTCGAATCGTGGTACTTTGACCTCGTTACGACTATTCAAAATATCACAAAATGGGTTAAGTTTTCCAAAAAATCGGATCTACTCCGTAACAAAAAAATTGTTGAGATTTTTTAACGAATATTTGATCTCTTTTGGAAATATCTTCTGGACCAATAGTCGTATAGTGGGCAAAATACCACCATTAGAAAGAAAATTACACTTTTGATTTTGTGTTTTTATTTCAGTATTACTACGAACACCAAACAAATCAAAGACCAAATTCTACTTGCGTCTTTTCTGCGATCGCTTTGATTTGAATGTGCACAATCAGTGGCGGATTTAGGATTCACCAGAGGGGGGAAGGACTGAGCTAACAGTTTTATAGTCCAAGGGGGAGGCTGAAAAGGCTTTTAGCGCTTTTTCCAATTTTTTTTCCCACACAAAAAATGTTTCAATGGGGCTGGCGGCTAAAGTCTTTTCAACCCGTATGTTAATCCGCCGCTGTGCACTGATGTTACAACAAAATTTCTACTTCGAATAATGGTTCATTTTCTATATCTGCACTCAAATGATCAATACGGTCACCAACCGCGAAGTTGCAAGACAGGTACCTAAGAGATTTTTAGATCATAAGAAGCAAGGGCAAATTCCTTTCAAGGGCTGAAATAACCAGTAATAAAATAAATAAATAACTGGTTATTTCAGCCCTTGAAAGGACTTTGCCTTTGCTTCTTATGATCAAAAAATCTCTTAGGTAAGAGATTTAAATTTGCGGATATCACTTGCCTGTCCGATAATTCTGCAAAAGTGAAACGGAAAGTAAGGATGTATTTTCTGCTCTAAACAACACAAAGGCCATCGAAAAAATAATATTTGTGTCATTTGCTATAAACCATTTTGCTTCGCCAATGATCAAAATAACTTCAAATTTCATCATAAGAAAATGAAAATTCAATGCATTGATCAAAAATGCAAACAAATTTATTTTTATTTCAAATAAATCAACTTTTCAACAAAAGTAAATATGTCTTAGATTTTTACCGTTGACGACCAATGGGACATACAATGGTATAGGACCCATCAGATTTGGAGGTCGCGTGGATAGTCCAAGTGGACTATTTTTTTTGCTATGTTTTGTTAAAAAGTGGAAGGTTGCCCACAACTTCCCTAAAAATTTTTTACCTATAGCTCCTCCTACCCCAAAAATATTGCAGCAAGAAGAAGGGGGATAAAAAGTAAAGATTTATCGACTTTGGGGTGGTCTGGTAGGCAAAGGAAGGAATCCACCCTTGAAAATTATGTACTTTCTGGAAGCCACATTCATTCCCTGTTGAATGATAATTTGTAAAGAAACATCGTTTGCATAGTTTTTCCAGGAAAAATCGGTCGTCAAAGGGTTAAATCCTATAAAGAGGCGGGAATGGGAGTGATGGAGATAGCTGCTAAATTAAATATTGTACATAAAAAATACTCTATAAAAATATTTTTTTTTTTTTTTTGACAAATACGTTTCTGGCTTTTATATAGAGGGCGCTGAAAACGGCATTGAAAAAAAGACATCCAAAACGGTTCGATGGATATGGTCTTTCCCATGTATCGGAAACAAAAAAATCAAATGACATATTAAAGCATACACCATATATTATTGGGGGTTGGAATTAATTTTAAAGGTTTTTTTTCGGTTTTTGAGCATTTATTTAGAAACAACGGTACAATGTATATTATTCAAAGTATTGTCCATCGTTAGATACAACATTTTCCCATCTTTCTGGCAGCATATGGATTCCGCGCCGGAAGAACGACTCGTCTTTTGAGGCAATCCACGAATCGACCCATTTTTTGGTATCCTCGTAAGAAGTGAAGCGCTGCTCAGCCAAGCCATGCGTCATCGATCTGAATAGGTGGTAGTCGGAAGGGGCTATGTCTGGGCTATAAGGCGGGTGGGGTAGCACATCCCAATTCAGCGCCTCCAACGTTTCCTTGACGGTTCTTGCAACATGTGGCCGTGCGTTGTCATGTTGAAAAACCACTTTGTCGTGTCTTTTGCCATATTCCGGCCGTTTAACCTTTAATGCTCGGCTCAATTGCATCAATTGTTGTTGGTAGCGTTCCCCAGTGATGGTTTCGTTAGGTTTTAGCAGCTCATAGTACACTTCAAACTTTTTCGGCTGGCCCGGACGCTCTTTGTCTTCCGTATCAAAATCACCACTTTTAAACCGACGGAACCAGTACTCACAAGTAGAAATCGATGGAGCATAGTCCCGGTAAGCCTCAGTAAGCGTGCGTTGTGCTTCAACCGCTTTTTTCTTTAAATGGAAGCACACAAGTAAACCTTCCCGCAAATTGCGTTTTGTTGGAACGAAAGTCGACATGTTCACAGAGAAAAAAATATATGTTGTTTACACTTCAGTGGAATGACACATACTGAAAAATGAAGCTTAGACAATGTGCTTTGAAATGAATATAGTCATAGGTGTGCCCGATGCGATATATTGATAGTTACGCCATCTCTTAGAAGACCTTTAAAACTAATTCCAACACCCAATATGTATCCCCCCCTTGAAAGAACTTTGACCTAGCTTCTTAGGATCAATTGTTTGGTTTTAAATATCGATTTAAAAATGTGTATGTATATTCTTAAAACTATAAAGAACATATTAAACAAAATATAAACAATTTTTTTTCGAAAAATTTACACGTACATATATAGGGTGTTTTTTTTATGGGTTTGTTTTTCGAATAGAGATAAAACACAAGAAAATCGTTTTAATGTCCATCAATTTGGCTTTATTGGAATGATAATTTTATGCCATTAATGTTTAAATATGATTTCGGGCATGTGGCCGCCGCGGCTGGCTCGAATAAAGCCAATTCTACAGGTCCAATTTTCAACCACTTTTTCGAGCATATGGGGCCGTATGTCGGCAATAACGTCACGAATGTTGGCCTCCAAGTCCCCTAACGTTTCTGGTTTGTTGGCGTAGACGAGCGACTTCACATATCCCCAAAGAAAATAATCCAATGGTGTCAAATCACACGATCTTGGTGGCCAATTGACAGGTCCATTCCGCGAAATTATGCGCTCATCGAATGTTTCCTTCAATAAATCGATTGTGACGTGCGCTGTGTGGCATGTAGCGCCGTCTTGTTGGAACCACAACTCATCCACATTCATGCCATCCAATTCGGGAACAAAATAGTCGGTTATCATGGCTCTATACCGGTCTCCATTAACGGTAACTGACTCTCCAGCATTATTTCGGAAGAAGTATGGCCCAATGACTCCACCAGCCCATAGAGCACACCAAACAGTCAGTTTTTGTGGATGTAATGGCGTCTCAAGGATCTCATGTGGATTCTCTTCACTCCAAATGCGGCAATTTTGCTTGTTGACGTAGCCATTCAACCAAAAATGAGCCTCATCACTGAACAAAATTTTGCGATGAAAATCAGCATCGAGATCAATCTCATTTTCGGCCCATTTGCAAGCGTTGTTCTTTTGCCAACCTGTTCATGATTAAATGGCAAACTAAACTGAACATAAATGACATTAGAGTTGCCCGATTTGACCACAAAATGCCAGTTTTATCTCTATTCGAAAAACAAACCCCTAAAAAAAACACCCTTTACTATACCTTAAGAAGAAACTTTCAAGGTGGTTCGCTTATGACTTGGGCTTCATTTGGCTACAAAGGCAAGTCTAAAATATGTCTTGTTTCAAACAAAATGACTGCTGAGCGCTAAGTGGAGTTACTGGACAGTGAATTAATAGATTTTGCTGGTGATTTGTATGGTGAGAACTGGATATTTCAACAGGATAATGCACTGCGCAAAGCACACAAAAGACTTTCTATAATCGCGATCAATACCATTATTGGAGTGGCCTGCTCTCAGCCCGGACTTAAGTCCGATGGAAAATCTATGGGGTATTTTGTCAAAGACCGTTTACAAAAATTGGAAGACAATTTTTTAGTCTAAAAGAGCTGATAAACGCAATAAAAGAAGAGTGGCAAAAAATTGACAATATTACCTTAGAAAACCTAGTGAGGTCAATGCCTAATCGCATTTGTCAGGTAATCATGAATAATGGGGGTCATACAAATCACTGAAAAAATCTCAATATGTCAAACAATTTTTATCTGTTGTTTTTATTACACAAAAAAGTTGTGTGTGCACATATAGCTATTTCTTTCAGTGGTCATGAGACAACGTTTATTATTTGAAGAGAATGGCTCCATAAGAGAGCAAAATTTAAAAAAGCGTTAAAACAACAAATAATCAAACAACAAACAAATTTTCTGCATACTCAGATTTTACAGTTACCTAAATCTACCCTAGTGGAGTTCATTTGCTTGTTAGGCACATATAGCTGTTTCGGTGAGTGTAGTCGTATAATAAAAAAAAAAAAGCTAAGCAACGAAACGTAAAATTTGTTACATGGAATTATAACGCGCTATGTACAGGTGCTACGGTATAAAAAAATAGACGCCACTAAGACCGGGTCCTTAGCCCTTATGACAATAATAGACAACAAATGCATGACGTCATGACTCCGCAGAGCGAGCCGCTGCAAAATCGAAAATGTAACAATCGTGCAACGGCGTTGCAAGGAATTATTCCTTGGTGAGTAAAAGCAGTACGGTTAATGGTTGAAAACAGAAATGAAGGATTAATAGTTACCTTTACGACAAAAATGTAAAAATTAATTATTACGTCGCCAGGTTCCATATGTAGCAGCTTATGCAACAAAAATGCAATATTGTTGCATGGTATTATTACACGCTGGTTATAAGTGCAACGTTAAATTTTATTTTACGTCAACAAAAAAAAAATTGTTTTTTACATTACAACGAAAATGAAAAAACTAAAATTTCTAATAATAACACCACGGAATAACCGTTTAATTCAGTAAAATGCAACAGCAATCAAAAAACGTTGCATGGAATTATAACTCCGCAGATATTCGTAATTCAGTAACTTTAATTAAAAAACAATAATAGTGAGGTTCCTGGTCGCATGATAAAAAAAAAACACTAAACTAATGGATTCATGAGGCATATCAGGGAACTTCTTAAAGTATCCTAATGCACCAAATATAATAGCGAAAACAAGATTGGATAAAGAAGTGGAAAAAGGATTAGGAAAATAATTCGAACAAGGGTAAGGTCAGGAATTTGGATATGGATTAAACCAAGAGTTTGGACGAGAAGAAGGACAAATACTAGGACAGTAAAAAGCAACAACATGAAAAAACGTTGCTTGAAATTATAACTCCGTGATTATTGGCGCTATGGAAAATATTATGTAACGAGAGCAAAGCTGAAGTTTCCGATCAAAAACAAAATTCACATGTTTCTGCGGCTTTCCACTATGCTTAGAACATTCTACACATGTTTCACTTGATTGCTCCTTCCCTCCCACTAATCTATCATCCCATGTTCGAACCGAAGCAGACCTGACCGAATAAGTATTACGTCTGAAAACCTTGGTTTGAAGCTAAAAAAAAAATGCCGTATTATGACTGAATTGCTTAGGTAATAATCATTATGAATATAAAAATAAGCATTATGAATATAGTGTATACTCTAAAAATTGGTTTTTGTAATGCAGCTATTTAGTTAATTTCCCTCATTACACTTTTCCTCACATGCATTTGGCTTCAAATATCAGATATAAATTTCTCAAAAATAATTTTGTTTCTAAACTCTGACCAAGTGTTTTGCACGATTGACGGTTTGTGGCTGAACATTATATATTTAATTTGAAGAACAACAGCAATAACATACAATAGATCATATCCCGATTGCAAGAAAATATAATTTAGACATTGAAAGGTAAACCGTTTCCTTAAATACCTGTATTTAAATTTTAAGTGTGAACAGAACTAATGAATTTTTCTTCTATTTTGTTTTGCAGAACTGCCCCGTAATATTTCCCATAGAAAAAATGTTTACTACAGTGAATAAGCATCTAAAATTCCATCACACATCATTGTTTATATGGTATACAATTTACTATATATCACAATTTCGGGGATGTATCACTTTTCGATTGAAATCACTAAACAACAGAAGGAATGGGACAATAATTGAAAAATTTCTTAAAGTTTATTCATTTATAATGCTTCAATCTATCTTCTATTCCTCTGGCATGATTATTATTTTTTTAATTATGAATGATGCTGAAAAACTGTTATCTTTAAGCAAGGAATATTTTCTTGCCCATGAACTAAAGCTCACTAAACTTTATCTTATTGTGGCATTATTCTCAAATATGATTATAGTGAAGACTCTGAGGAAAAATCAAGAACGCATTAAAATCATCATTATTGAATTCCGCAGGATTGAGGGATATATTAAACAATTGTGTTATTGCAGTTATTATCTGGATAGAACACAAATTAGCGTTATCTGCTTGCGTTGGTTATTTATTATTTTCACCGCAATGACTTCACTTCTGATAAAACTCTGTTGCATATCTGAAACATTTATACTGTTGCAGTTTTATATCTTAAGCTATGAACTTTGCTACCACGCCCACTTGTTATGTATACTTGCCATAACACATTATTATAGAGCTCTGAATATTTTTCTCTATGATTATTTACGATTGCTTGTAATAGCACCTGGAAAGCCACCAAAATTTTCCCTCAAATTGATAGAAATTGAACGACTCATTCAAAAGCTTCACTTTAAAATTTCTGAATGTGCTGCGCCATTTTTGATCTGTATTTACAATCGTTTGTTTTTGAGTTGCGGTGAGCTATACGATGGTATGAAATGTTATTTCTTCGCAACACATCTCAGTACAGCAAATCGCCGTGGACGTGCTCTATTGGCAGTACCATTCATAATCTCTGAGTTTTTGGAGATTTACATCATATCGTATGCGGCGGATATGCTTCATATGGAGCGACAGCGTTTTCAAGCACAACTGCTGGAATGTGAATTGCATTTGGCCAGGCATGCTTACAAAAGGAGACGCATTCAAGATACTCGATATATGCTTGTATTAGAACGTGAGGTATGTATTGTTAAGAGATGTGCTTTTCTAGTAGTTTATTTTAATAAAATTTATTTTCTAAGCTACAATGGACATCGTTACATTCCCAAATAAATTGTATTTCCGTCTCCACCTATAGAGCATTACTTGCCAACCGCTCAACGATACTGACCTTCCTCAATACTATGTTAACATTTGCAATACCTCTTGTACCATATTTGGTGGATCAAATTAAAGAGGATGGACTTTTGTTGGAATGCCGCGTTGGCTACATTTGGGAAATCTTTGACCTTCATCAATACTAAAGTAACATTACCTCTTGTACCATATTTTGTGAATCAAATTAAAAAAGATGCACTTTTGTTGGAATGCCGCGTTGGCTACATTTGGGAAATCTTTGACCTTCATCAATACTTTACTTGCCAACCGCTCAACGATACTGACCTTTCTCAATACTATGTTAATATTTACAATAACTCTTGTACCATATTTTGTGGATCAAATTAAAAAATATGAACTTTTGTTGGAATGCCGCGTTGTCTGCATTTGGAAAATCTTTAATTGGACTTTAAACCCAAACTGTCTACAAACAAATAATTAACCCTCAATCAGCCAAAGCAGAAATAAAGAAGTTAGTTACTTAGAAATTTGTGTTTTTATTTAATTCTGGTTCGAGAAACACGAATTTGATGCTTTTATGGCAATATTTCACATACGAAAATCGCCAGGTGCATTATAGCAAAGCCGGCTTACCGGATTACTGAGAAGAAATAATTAATAGAATTTTGTTTTCATAAAATTGGTTTTTATTCATTCAGAAGGTATTTTATACTATAAAAAAAGAAAAATAAAAGTAAGCTTAGAGAATAGAAAAAGTAATTAGAATAAAAAAAAATGCAATCGTTATATAGCCGTATTTTTAACAAAACGAATTATTTTTTATTATGATACTCATAAAAACAATTTCTTAACGTGGATAAATATATGCTGCATTTTGTGCACTTACATTTTGTTTCGGTTTTTAAAGTTTGTTGCCTCTTTTCTGTTATCCATAAAGGAAAATAATGATCGTATTTATCGAATCGGACAGCATTCACTAGATATTTCGGACATCATCTACATTTCTTTCCGACAGCAAAATTGGTAGGTTCAGCATTTACAGCAGGTCATCCAACTGGTCGTTTTTCTTTGATGCTGCAAAGAGCTACAGGGAACATTGAAAAACGTGAACCAATTAAAACCGACGATGTTCATGTTTTTGAGATTGTTCATGTTTTAGAATGTAAAATTTTATGAATAAAATTGTATTTCTACCGTATTGCCTTACTACTGGTCTTGTAAAAAAAAAATTTGATCGTTTAAAAATGAAAGGTTTATTTTACAAAAAAATCTGTAATCTTATTCTGTTATATTTTTCCCAACATTTGAAAAATTGCATTTCCTCTTAGGCGTCTAAATACGTTTATATCGCTTTGGTCAACGCCTTCATTTGCACGCCATTCCAAAGCCATATTGATGATATCAACTGCTTTAGTTGCGCTAACTTTTTCAACTTTTTCTTCCTCAACATAATGCCTATCGTCTTCTTCCTGATCGTCTTCATTGTTCTGAGATGGATTTAGTAACAAATCGTCTTCATTCCATTCCTCGACAGTTGATAACGGATAGTCAATCTGCAGTTAAAATTGGAGCTGCTAATTCGATTACAGTTCGATCCAATCTATAACAAACCTGAGGATTCAAACTTTGAAGAAGAAGTGTTGTAGATGTTATCAATGGCTTCAGCTCTGAATCCCACTTTTCCTTCAAAACACTCACGCCTTTGTTGTCCTCATCATCTTCCTCATTTTTTAAGAAACTTAAAATATTGGCCCAGCATTTAGCTTAAGTCTCTGCGCTGATTCTATTCCGTGAGTCTTCTAAGAGAATAAGAGCTTCATTCAATGCCAAGCGTTTCATGCAGTCAATTAGATTAGAGTCATTTGCTGCAAACGATGCTAGCAGACTGCTTCTGTAGTATAGTTTCGTTATTTTTATGGCTTTCTGATCCATAGGTTGGATCAGCGGAGTTACATTAGGCGGCATGAAAATGCCTAACACATTACCATCTTCTGATTTTAGCTCATTTTCAGTAGGATGAGATAGTGCGTTATCTAATAACAGAAGAGCCTTAAGTGGCAAGTTTTTTTGAATCAGAAAAGCTTTAACCTAAAAATAAGTCCAAGTATTAAAAGCATTAGTGTTTCAATTGAATAATAGAATGTTTACCTGTGGTACAAAGGCCTCGTGGAACTACTCCATGAAAATTGTAGTAGTCATCCAAGACGATTTGGAGCTCTTGTAATCGGTTGGGCAAGTGAAGTATTTGAAGCTGCGTGGATTTTTTGCCTTTCCTATAACTACTAACTTAAACCTGTGCGTGCTTGAAGCATTTGCGCAACACAGGAAAGTTAATCGCTGCTTCTCTGTCTTTGCGCCTGGAGCCGATTTTGCTACTGCTGAAACGTATGTTTTATCTGGCAAAAGTTTCCAGAATAAGCCAGACTCATCTGCATTGTACAATTGATCTTTACAGAGTCCCATTTTTTAAATTCTTTCTTTTTGTTTTAATTTAAACGGATTCACTAAGTGAGGCTGCGATGAAAGCTTCTCTCCAGTTATTTTTAGAAAACGAATACCATATCGTTTTTTAAAACCACTTAACCATCCATCACTTGCCAAAAACCACTTTCATTTTCCTTTAGTTTTGAGTGTAACTCTTTAGCTTTTTCCTTCAGCATTAGTCCGCTTACAGGCCGATTTTTATTTCGCATTCGAATAAACCACCGGTAAAGACGTTTTTCCATTTTTGGCAGCTTTGATGATCTTAATGTCTATCTTTTCCCGGTCCAGAGTATGTATTACTCACACACTTCAGAATTAAATATTTTTTCTTGTTAGTGCTGCATCATGAACCAAGAAATAAAGATCATGCAAAGAAAAGAGCCGCCATATTGTAAACAAAACAAAGCTGGTAGGTCTGACGTCATCGGTCACAAATTGTTTTGTTTACGTGTAGCGATTATATGTGAAAAATTAATTCTTGAAGTTTTAAAGAATTATTAGTGCTTATAATTGAGTAATTTTTTGTGTTTTTTAAAAAAATGAAGTGTGCTGTACCGACGTGCAATAATTGCAACAGCAAAAAAAAATTACTTTAAATTTCGTTACTGCATGAAAATATAAACAAACAAAGTATTCAAACACTTTTTTCGAGAATTAAACTTGATTATTTTATAATTTTCCACTTTTGTTTAAGTTTTCGCATGTTTTGCATGAAAAACGTATGCAATATAGCTTTTTTTGTGACTGATGATGTGGCACGAAAAAAAAAAGCTCAAGCCTGTGTTAGATAACACGGGCGCATAGGTCAGACGTAGAATACGTTAGTCATTAACAGCCTTATTCAATAGATTTCCTTAAACAACCTTTAAACGCTTGTTTAGTTACGCACTGTTTAAGACTTTACGCAGCTTCTATGCAACCTTGCTAACATTGTTATTCATAAACATTTTTTCATTTTCTGCTTGAAAAAATGTTTGTCAAAGGTTTGTGTCTGAACTATAGAAAATCTCTACAAAAATTAAGAATTCCTATGAATTTACAATGGCCGCCGCATAAAGAAATGCTGCAAAGGGCGCATATGGAGCATGTCTTTGATATTAAAAGAAAAGACAAACAAAAATCATGGTTGTATTAAACGCCAATTTCGGCGTTTAAGTTACGCAGCTCTTAAACAACTACGAAAAATTTTTATGAATAACGTTTTCTTGTTTAAAGCCCGTTTAAAGTTACGCTGCCTCTAAAATGTGTTTATGAATAAGGCTGTAAGACATTGAGGATGTCTTAAAGACGTGGCCAACTGGGTAAGCACAATTTAGTTTCTCTGCTTCGCTTATCAATGTTGTGTATGTCAACATCGTTCGCTACTTGGTCATTATACTTCTTCTCTTTCTCACACTGGTTCTGTGATGAACACGCAGATAACACGGTGAGACCGCCAAAAAGTTTCAGCCTAAATTCTTAAAAATTCCGAGAGAGGGACATCTTGTGATTATATCGCGACTAGTCCGACCTCTCAGTTTCATCACAATTTTTTTTTAAAAATTCTCAAAGTTAAAAAGTAGGAATTCTAGTATTCCGACTTTTAACAATTTTTTACATATGCTTAGGTTGTGAGAATTTAAAAACAAAATGCACTTTTGTTCAATAGAATTAAACGTTAAATTTAACAGTGCCAAAAGATTTTTGAAAAAAATATATAAAGTGGGTTTATCGCAATGGAGAAGTCAATTTTTCAAAAATTTTGTACAAATGTTAGTTCTTCCTTATTTTTTTAAAAATGGTAACAAACAAAAATCCTTAGTTTTTTTACAGGAATTATTAAAACTACTAAGTACCTTTCAAAAAAATCTAAGATAACTGAAATCAGTTGGAAATTGGAAAAATGGCAGAGGTTTTAAAGTGTTTTTTAAATCGACAATCATCGATTTTTCTGATATAACATACGTTCACAGCGTTCAAACTGCTGCCATTTAACCAAATGATAACGGATTTTGCTTATATATGGATTGTTAGAATGCACAAGCTAAATGCCACATTTTGCGATTCTAGTTTTTGTAGAAAACAAAAACAGCGATATGTTATGACTGCGAATAATAAAAGTTTTATTAATTTTTTCGGGATAAAGGTTCAAATTTTGATTGAATGTATGTTTGTGCCTTTATTGTAAATTGTATTTATGTTGGTGCTCTTCGCAACACATCATCCAGTGCCAAAAACAAACACAAATTAGCAATAAAAGATTGCAAATTTTTATTTTTGTACCGGTCCACCATTGTTTTTGTCATTTGATGGAAGCGCTCGCCTTGTTCATCAGACTTGGTTGAAATTGGCTGTTCGAATACATCTATATGATGGTGCAGAAAGAGTACTTTAAGCGACATTCGAACATTGAGCTGGTTAAACACTTCCATAAAATCAGTGACAAGACTTGGTGCTGCATTTTCTTTTAGAACTGGATGTAGCACTAGCAATTCCTCAGAATGTTATTTGGGAAGAAATACGAACATAGTGTCTTGATACACGTATGACTTCTGCATTTTTCGATTGAATTTCAATACTTTTTTGTTGACACAACAGCAGCAAAACTTTTAGTATGACGATGAAGATATTTCCAATCCGAATGGCATTACTTTCTTGAAGCCTTTTATGAAAGCCAACATAATGTGTATTGCAAGGAACATAAAAAATTGGGTGCCCAAGAAAGATTTTTTTGCATATCAAGGACAAAATAACTTTTATAAGCGTTTTGAACTTCATCTAAAATCGCTTGACGATATGATTTTAGTGTATATCTAAACACACGTAACAAAGAGTGTTTATTTTATCGCACATCATCAATAAAAAAGTCTGAAAAGTACAGATGGTAAACCCATTGCATCAGTAAAAAGTCTGAACACACTTTTCACTTTTTTGATCTGCTCAAAGTACACAATATTTTACTTACCGCAGGCTATAACAACAGCAAGGAGCTCTAATAAAATTTCTGTCGGAAATAATTTGGAAAATATGCAATGCACTTTTCACTATTCAAATTACACAATTCCAAATGAAGTAGCAAAAATAAGAAGTTTTTCAATCGTAAAGACACTCAGATTATCTCACAACAATCTTGTGATGTCTTGTTTAATATCGCCTTTTTTTATTTTCTACAAAAACTAGAATCGCAAAATGTGGCATTTAGCTTGTGCATTCTAACAAGCCATATATGAGCCAAATCCGTTATCATTTGGTTAAATGGCAGCAGTTTGAACGCTGTGAACGTATATCAGAAAAATCGATGATTGTCGATTTGAAAAACACATTTACTGCCATTTTTCCAATTTTCAACTGATTTCAGTTATCTTAGACTTTTTTGAAAGGTACTTAGTAGTTTCAATAATTCCTGTAAAAGAACTAAGTATTTTTGTTTGTTACCATTTTAAAAAAAAAATAAAGAAGAACTAACATTTGTTCAAAATGTTTGAAAAATTGACTTCTCCTTTGCGATAAACCCACTTTATATATTTTTTCCAAAAATCTTTTGGCACTGTTAAATTTAACGTTTAATTCTATTGAACAAAAGTGCATTTTGTTTTTAAATTCTCACAACCTAAGCATATGTAAAAAATTGTTAAAAGTCGGAATACTAGAATTCCTACTTTTTAACTTTGAGAATTTTTAAAAAAAAATTGTGATGGAACTGAGAGGTCGGACTAGTCGCGATATATTCACAAGATGTTCCTCTCTCGGAATTTTTAAGAATTTAGGCTGAAACTTTTTTAAAGGTCGAATCGGTCACACAGTGTAATCGTACTGCTCTTACACATGATGTTATAATCAGAGAATGGAAAAAAAACCGTACCTTATACGTAGCGCTACAAAAGCGATAAAAAACTTTTTCTCTCTGCATTCCGTTTGTTGCTCTTCGGTTCAAACAAAACCACTAGCACCATAGTGCAGAAATGAGAGATCGGAACAGAATGGTAGCGGGTTGTTTTTCGAGCATAAACCATAATTTACTGTGTTGAGGTTTTTACTCGCCATCGCTAACTGAAACCGTACCAAATTCCGGTTCGGTTCTGCAGTTGTTCGTTTAAGAATGCTATTGATTTTGTTATTGCTACTGTTATTGGTGCCAGCGTCTTCCAAAGAAAAATTGCGGGTAGCTGATTTCGAATCCGATGTCAGAATTTTAAAATTTAAGATAGCTGATAGGGCTGCCACCTATTCTTTTTTTATTTTTACGAATTCGGTGCTGTGGCGAACACTAGGTAAAAATGGGTCGCTGAACCCGAATCCGTTGTCAGAATTTCAAAATTGTGAAATTTTTAACCCTATAGGGTTGCCACCTAAAAATATGCTTTTTTAAAAGTTTTAAATACGATCCTACAGTTTTAGGGGGTCGCTGATTTCGAATCTGATGTCAGAATTTTAAAATTCAAGATGGCTGGTAGGGTTACCACCTATTTTTTTTATTTTTACGAATTCGATGCTGGGGTGAACACTAGGTAAAAATGGGTCGCTGAACCCGAATCCGTTGTCAGAATTTCAAAATTGTGAAATTTTTAACCCTATAGGGTTGGCACCTAAAAATATGCTTTTTAAAAGTTTTAAACACGATCCTACAGTTTTAGGGGGTTGCTGATTTCGAATCTAATGTCAGAATTTTAAAATTCAAGATGGCTGATAGGCTGATGTTGAAAATTTCATAATTTTTAAATTCTGACAACGGATTCGGGTTCAGCGACCCATTTTTACCTAGTGTTCGCCCCAGCATCGAATTCGTAAAAATACAAAAATTAGGTGGCAACCCTATCCGCCATCTTCAATTTTAAAATAAAAAATCATCAATTTTTGTCCAAGTAGTCCACAGAATCCTAAAAAGTCCTAATACGATTAGCGTTTCCCACACAAGCTCTTTGAATTATTTGGATACTTTCAAAATGATTGCACAAAGAAACGCAGAAACGAACGAAACATTTGGTATGGTTTTGGTTCTTGTTTACGATGGCGAGCAAAAACCACAACAGAGCCAATAACGTTTTGTGCTTTTTCAACACAACTTTTCCATTCTGTTCCACTCTCTCTCTTCTGCGTGTTAAGAGTAGCGCTTGTGATTGAGTCGAAAAGCGATATACGAATGAGGAGGAATAAAGGAAGCGCTTGCTAAAAAATGCAGGACAGATAAAAAACGAACCGATCGTTAATTTTTTTTTTCATTCCCTGGTTATAATACATAAAATACAAAGCATATGAAAATTAATACAAAATTTGAAGGAGTTAAATTTTGATTTACTTATAGAATCAAAAAAATTATATGTAGCAATATGATTATTTAAATATAAATCAAAAGAAGACATATTAAATATGTTACGACCATACTTGAATTTTCTTCAATGCATGCATAAAGTATTAAAAACTTATAATGAAAGTGACAAACATTTTCTCAAAATTTTGTGCTCCAGATCAACACCCCCGTATAAAGTATTCTACGTTAAAATACTTTTTTCTCGCACTGCTGATTGCTTGATCTTGTCTTGTTGGTTCATGGTGCTGCATATTGTTAACTTAGCGACACCATATCTCTTTGATAAGCTTGTCACGCTTACTCTTTTTTTAAAGCTGTCCAAAATTTCTTCTTTTTCGTTTAATGTTTAAACCTTCACTTTCTTTGAACACATTTTGAAAATAAGACGTTGATCAACCCAAGTGAGTAAGAGAAAAACAGCAACTGAGTGAGGGATGGTAGCAATACATAAAAGCTCTTGTGGTACCAAATACAAAGCATTGTCAAGTATATGGGATTTCCCGATTTCTCAAAAATGAACTCTGTGTATTTTTATGCAGAAATATTGAAAAAAATTCTGTTCACGTTTTAGAGCTTTAAGCTTTGTTTACGTTTTAGAGTAGTTATTCATGTAAAAAAACGAGCGAGGCTTACAGTAGTCGCATATGATATGTAACATCTGACACCTCACCTGGGTAATAAAAAAAAAAACGCAATGGCCGTTTCAGCCCTTATGATTATGAAGACCGAGCTTCTTATGATTAATTGTGTTGTGCTTTTTGCGATGTTTGAACACAAATGATCGATATCTAGACCTACAAGCTTTATTCCGACTCCGAACGGCTTATGTTCTCAAGAAGTTTTTTCATGGCAGTTTTTACTCTCTGAGGTTTGCCATTATCTGCCTTGGTAATAACCCTGGTTAAAAAAACATTTATAGTGATTAAAAACATGTGAGAAGTTTTAAAAACATTCCGCAAGTCCCTGTTACACTCAGTTGAATTATTCTCAATTTTTTTTTTTGGCCTTTCAACCTTTTCAACTTTAAATTTTTCCTCACTTTCTTTCTGTCGGTAATCTCGCATAAACTCTGTTCTGGATTTACCCTTCTCTGCAAATCACAAAATTATTATAATCAATTTAGATCTATATATATTTAAAATATTAACCGTGTATGCCAAAAACAGCTGTTTGGTCTTTGTTTGGAGCCTCAAACATATAATCCACCGTCATAATATTAATCAATAATTTTAGTATGCTACCCACTGTAGTATTTAATTATGTACTCATCAGCTTACTTAAATGTACTCACTCTTCTTGCTTTGCTTCTCATTTGTTTCTTTTTTGAGTCAATGTAAACCTTAATCTAAACCAGTTTTGCTGATTCTGTATAAATCTAAAATATAAAGTCAGTAGCTTTTCTGCTCTCAAAGAATTTACAACAATTCGTTTTTAACTTAACTTTATTGAAAAGTATACCAATAAAAAAGCTTATTGGTTCAACATTTGGTGACCCCGACGTGATTTATTTTTAATCACTGTCAATATTAAATTGTTAATTAATTTCAGAAACGTTTTCGTGAAATATATTAATAATAAAAAACATTTAATTTCGGTACAATATTAACTCAAAGCAATAAAATATTAACTCAAAGCAATAAAATATTAACTCAAAACAATAAAATATTGCTAGCACATAAGCATAAACCGTTTACTTATTTGCTTTGAGTTATACCTATATACTTCGTATTATCGAATGTTAAAGTGTTGCGGTACTTCATCTTCGCTTAACTTAAAGTACAGTCTTGAATAACTTTATTGAACAATATGCCGCGAGATCAAGTTAAACTTGGAAAGGTTCAGCCTGAAAATCGTGTTGAGTTTCTTAAACGCAAAGCCGACGCACTTTTTTCCCAGTTAATAAAGCTGGAACATAATTCATCTGCTCAAAGGCTACAAGAATTTAATGAAATCGAGCTAAATCTACGCATAGAACAAATTGAACGCCTACTAAACTCATTTGATGCAGTTCATAGCAGTCTTGAAGAGCTCGATTTTGATGAAATTGACAGCGAGCTACGTGAAAATTTTGATTCACATTTTATGGCTGTTAAGGCTTCTATTCAACTTGAGCTCAAAAAACAACTTGCTGCTGCACCACCTTGTAGTTCTACGATGAAGCCAAGTCCACAGGAGGAGCCATCCATAGTAGTTATGTCTCGTCCAAGGTCGCGTTTACCGGATTTGCAGCTACCAACATTTTCTGGAACCTATACCGAGTGGACAGATTTTTTTTCTATGTTCACAACAATCGTCGACAAGGAGGCTGAGCTGACCAACATTGAAAAGTTTCAACATCTGCGGTCATGCTTAAAAAGTGCTGCACTGGATACAATTCGATCGCTAGAGATTAATGAACAAAATTATAATATTGCTTTAGAAATGTTGAAAAAAAGATTTGACAATAAGCGTCTTATTTTTCAGGCACACATCAGGAAATTGTTTGGGTTGTTGAAGGTGGATTCTAATTCGGCTAACAAATTGCGAGAATTGAGCGATGAGGTTAATTCGCACATGCGCGCATTGCAAACAATGGGTTCAAAGGAACAGATAGCTGACTCAATTATAATTCAAATTGTACTGCAAAAGCTCGACACTGCATCGCAAACAAGGTGGGAGGAAATTACTCCATTGCACTCAATACCATCGTGGGATTCACTCTCGTCATTTTTGGAAGCTCGCTGCCAAACTTTGGAAAATGTAGAGTATGCTCTGGTAAATAAAATACCAAGCACTCAGGTGAGCAAAAACAACAAAAATAGTAATTTTAGCAGAAAATCATTCGTGGCCTACAACTCTCATACATCCTTCTGTGTATTTTGCGATAGTAATAAACATCAGATTTACAGTTGTCCTCGGTTTGCACATCTTTCCCCAACGTTGCGTCTTAAGGAAGCTAAAAAGCTTAATATTTGTATAAATTGCTTAAAAAGGGGACATCTGTCACATGCTTGCAAATCGGGAGGCTGCAAAAATTGTAATGCTAAGCACCACACTTTACTGCATTTTACCAACACACCTTCCCTACCTTTTGAGTCACCGCCTGATCAGGGTTTATCAGTTGATCACACTGATGAAACAGCAAATCTATCGACTTCTGTACAACAGCACACCTTGGTTGCAATGTCAAATACCAATTTGATACCTTCAACAAATAATGCCCAATCTCTTCCAAATGAAGTGATTCTAGCAACGGCAGTAATATTCGTGAAAAATCGAGCTGGCTCTCTAGTACCTTGTCGCGCGCTTTTAGATTCTGGTTCACAGCTTCATTTTATAACATCTCGTTTTACCAATCAGCTTCAATTAAAAAAAATTAAATGTCCAACTGCTGTATCGGGAATAGGGGAAAGTGATTTTGCGACTGAGGATCATGTCGTCCATATTTATTTGCAATCCCAATTATCAGATTACTCTGTAAGCATTACTGCTGCAATTGCCTCCTCTATAACTAGCCATCAACCAAGCTCTACAATTGACATTGCGAACTGGAATATACCATCAAATATTAAACTTGCCGATCCACTGTTTTTCAAATCGCAAAGAATTGACTTGCTCATAGGTGCAAGCTTATTTTTTGATTTACTTTGCGTGGGTCAAATTCGACTCAATTCTGGTTTGCCTTTGCTCCAAAAATCTCGTTTTGGATGGATCGTATCCGGCGGTGGGCACAAAGCACAAAGGTCTTCGGCTTTAGTCGTCAAGAGCCAATTACAAGGTACAAATGAATCCCTTTGTCGCCTAGACAAATTAGTGCGGAAATTCTGGGAAGTTGAAAACTGTTTTGATCCTATTATTAAGTCAAGTAAAGAGGAGCTCAATTGTGAAGCCCATTTTAAGGAAAATGTTAGACGTTTGAGCACAGGCGAATACTCTGTTAGATTGCCGATGAAGCTAGGTCCTGATTTACTTGGTGATTCATACCAACAAGCTCTTCGTCGGTTTAAAAATTTGGAACGCAAGCTTATTCGTAATCAAGATCTCAAATCTCAATACACTGCGTTTATTAAAGAGTACGCCACCCTTAGTCATATGTCACCAGTATACCATGAAGCAACAAATGATTGTAAATATTTTTTGCCACACCACTGTGTTCTGAAGGAAGAAAGTTCAACAACAAAACTCAGAGTGGTGTTTGATGGATCTGCAGCTTCTTCATCTGGTTTTTCGCTGAATGATTTGCTTATGGCAGGACCTACGATTCAGCCTAAACTTTTTAACATATTGCTTCGTTTTCGATCGTTTCCTGTAGCTCTTACCGGTGACATATGCAAAATGTACCGCTGCGTGCGCATAACTCCTCCCGACAACTTTTTGCAGTGTATTTTGTGGCGGGATTCGCCTGATGAAGAAATTCAGATTTTTAAATTGGATACCGTTACTTATGGTACCAAGTCAGCATCCTTTTTAGCAATACGTGTCATGCATCAGTTGGCTTTAGATGAAGCTCTTTCATACCCTCTTGGTTCTAAGATCTTGTTGAGAGATTTTTATGTAGATGACATGATAACAGGTGCTGAGTCTGAGCGAGAGGCTTTAGAAATCATGAATCAAACAACAGAACTTCTTGGCAAGGCGCATTTTAAGTTGAGGAAATGGTGTTCGAACAACATGACTGTCCTTAGCAAAATTCCATCTGATGATAGAGAGAAATTTATAAAATTTGATGATGGTAGCGACATTACAAAGGCTCTTGGCCTTTCGTGGGATCCTGCAACTGATAATTTCTTATTTTCATTTGTTCCGCAGTATCATTCCAAAAATTGTTCTAAACGCTCAGTTTTGTCAACAATTGCTAAATTTTATGATCCGCTAGGACTAATTGGTCCAGTGATAGCAAAGGCTAAGATCTTTTTGCAGCACTTATGGAGAGAAAAACTGGATTGGGATGAAAGTTTGCCTTTTCCGCTACAATCAACCTGGACCGATTTGTGCAATGACTTCCACGCCGTGCAGCACTCTGTTTTTCCTCGCTTCGTTTTATTTTCGCATGAATTGTTGGAAATACATGCCTTTTGTGATGCTAGTCTTGACGCATATGGAGCTTGTGTTTATGTTCGTGCTTACAAGGATAACAAGGTGCAAGTCAACTTACTTTGCTCTAAGTCTCGTGTTTCGCCACTTAAGTCACTAACGGTACCAAAGCTTGAATTGTGCGCTGCTACGTTGTTAGCTCAGCTTGTCAGTTCGATTGTAGCAATCGATGTATTTAACTGTAGAGTTCATTGTTGGTCAGACTCATCAGTGGTGTTATCATGGATAAGAGAAGAACCGTCTAAATTCAACATTTTTGTAGCAAATCGTGTAAGCAACATTCAACAGCTGACAGCGCAAATGGATTGGCACTACGTTCCTACAGCTATGAATCCTGCAGATATTTTATCAAAAGGAGCTTTACCAAGTGAGCTACTTCAATCATCACTTTGGCTGCATGGCCCGACATTCCTACGGGGCGATCGATACAATTGGCCTAAATCATGTTTGCCGACAATTCCTATACCGGAGATTCGAAAAAGAGCACTCATCGCAAACATACAATACATTGATCCAACTATTCAATGCAAATATATTAATTCATTTCCAAAGATGCAACGTATTTTTAGTTACGTTTACAAATTTATATCAAGAAAAAGATCAGATACTATCACAATTACAGATTTACTACATGGAACTTATTTGCTAATTCGCGTCGTTCAAATTTCAAGTATGTCCACAGAGTACAAGGCGCTCAAATCAAACCAAAATATCTGCTCTTCCAGCATTTCTTCACTGTCGCCGTTTCTCGACAAATTTGGACTAATTAGAGTTGGTGGTCGATTAGGAAACTCGTCCTTAGATTTTGAATCACGTCACCCATTAATTCTTCCTAGACAACATCCATTAACTGACGCCATAATAACACATTTTCATCAAAAATATTTTCATGCAGGCCCACAGTCACTGTTAGCAAACATACGGCTCCAGTATTGGCCGCTCGGCGGCCGAAAAAGTGTTGCCCGTGTAATCAACAAATGCATCAGATGTTTCCGCGCCCGGCCAAAACTACTCGAGCATATTATGGGCGATTTACCGAAGCAGAGAGTTCAGGCCACTCGCACTTTCGCAGTCACTGGTATTGACTATTGTGGTCCATTTTATTATCAGCCTGAAGTTCGCAACAAACAGCCCGTAAAATGTTATGTCAGCTTATTTATTTGTTTTTCAACTAAGGCTGTACACTTGGAGCTAGTAAAGGATTTATCGACGAAGGCCTTTCTCGCAGCGTTAAAGCGCTTTATTTCAATACGTGGCAAGCCGAGCACCATTTGGTCTGATAATGCCACTAATTTTGTTGGCGCTCGGAACGAGCTGGCGGATTTGAAGCGTCTTTTTCTGAGTGATGATCATCAAAGGGCCGTTCAACAACAATGCCTCAATGATGGCATAAACTGGCAGTTCATACCGCCAAGATCACCACATTTTGGGGGACTCTGGGAGGCCGCTGTTAAAACAGCAAAATTTCATTTCTATCGTTCGATTGGTTGTTCCCTATTAAATTTCGATGAGCTGCGCACATTAATATATCAGATCTCGGCGATCATAAATTCAAGACCTCTATTTCCTCTTTCAGAAAATCCTGACGACCTTGACGTTTTGACTCCGGCTCATTTTCTAATTGGGGCTCCATTCACTGCTGTCATTGAACCAGATGTTCTACCACTAAACATTAATCGTCTTGATCGTTGGCAACGAGTCACTTACATTCAGCAACTCTTCTGGAAGAGATGGAAAGAAGAATATCTAACACTCCTACAGCAACGGTTCAAATGGCGTTCACCAGCAGAAAATTTAACAGTCGGTGCAATGGTCTTAATTAAGGATGAGAATCTTCCACCTCTCAAATGGCCATTGGCAAGAGTAACCGATGTAATACCCGGCAATGATGGTTATGTACGAGTTGCAGTTTTGCGGACAAGCAGTGGCACAACTAAGCGAGCTGTCAGCAAGCTTTGCTTGCTGCCTTTAAATGATCCTGTTGAAAGCTGTACTCTTCCAACGGGGGGAGAATGTTTGGAGCCTCAAACATATAATCCACCGTCATAATATTAATCAATAATTTTAGTATGCTACCCACTGTAGTATTTAATTATGTACTCATCAGCTTACTTAAATGTACTCACTCTTCTTGCTTTGCTTCTCATTTGTTTCTTTTTTGAGTCAATGTAAACCTTAATCTAAACCAGTTTTGCTGATTCTGTATAAATCTAAAATATAAAGTCAGTAGCTTTTCTGCTCTCAAAGAATTTACAACAATTCGTTTTTAACTTAACTTTATTGAAAAGTATACCAATAAAAAAGCTTATTGGTTCAACAGTCTTGTTGTCTTTTACTTTGGATGTTGCAAAAAATAAAGTTATTATATTTTTTTTTTACATGAAGGTAAAAGGTTTGTGTCTAAACTAAATAGTAGATGCGCTGTAGTTAAATAAAATTTAAGGGAAATTGTGGCTTCGTTCAGTTTACTGTGATTTAAAACAGATATCACTGTGGTTTGTGTTCAAAACACATGTTTGTAGTTTGTGTAGCAGCTATTAGAGCCTAAAAGGATGCAATTAATTGTGTGATAAATGAAATGGCGCTTGTTTTCCCGACTTCCTGTTACGGATATCCGTCGCATTTCACAACATAGCTCCCACATGGTGGAAACCGATCGGTAAGATATTACATATAAAAAAACCCGTGTTCACGTTTTGGAGTAGTTCACGTTTTGGGGCTCACGTTTTCCAATGTTCACTGTATTTCTTCACGAATTTCAGGCAAAGTTAGCAATTTTTTATGGGGCATTTCACTGTCATTTTGTTATAGTTCGAAATTAGCTCGTTTATACATGTTTATACATATAAATGTGCGCATTAACCACAGCCATATCAATAAGGTGATCAAATAAGCGAGTCATTGCATTTTGCGTTCTCAATCGAATATGATATCGACCAATCAAACCATCTAACAAATCTTCTCCATCCATGTGCGTATTGTATCCACGAATTATGTGTGGGCAATCCAATTCGAAATAATGCTTGTTTTTTCTATCATACCATGCTACTTTCGATGGTTGAGTAGCTGGATTATCTGTTAAGAATGATTTTACTCCAAGGTAAGTCGCACGGTTTTTGTATATTTCCACAAAATTGTGAAAATATCAACACCATATGATCTTCCAGTATACCCCATCATATTAGTTACTCTCTCTTTTTTTTTAAATTCTCTTTGTGATGGTATTTTGTGTTTGGTTAGAATTCTATTATGCTGAATAGTTACCACCCAGTGAATAGATACCACGAGCACGTAGATAAACTAGCAATGGTAAGGACATGTATAAATTATCAAAATATAATATATAGTGCCGAAAATTTGGAATGGTTTGGTATAATCGCACTACAATGTTGGCCAATGATCCCAGGTTTGGTGTACCTGGAACAACAACATTATCTCCAGCACCGCATTGAATTTAAAATTTATAAGAAAATCTAAAACTGTCGCAAAGCACAACGAATTCACACTCCAATTTAATTCAGGAAAAGTAGCAGGACAAGAATTTTTGATAAGGATTATTGCAAGGATTAGAAAAAGGAAAAGAGTTGGACAAAGACTATGACCAGAAATAAAATAAGGAGTAGGACGGAAATTTTGCTAAATATTAGAGCATGGAATTAAACAATGATAAGGCCAAGAATTCAGACAAAGAATGGGAGAAGGACTAAGGCAAACATTATGTAGGGCAAGATTGAGAAAATGATAGAGACAATATATGGGACAAAGAACAGAGCAAGGATTTTGACACACACTAAGGTCAAAATTTAGGACATAGATTAGGAAAAGCAGTGGGAATAACCCCAAACAGGATAAGGATAAGAAAGGGAGTCAAACAATGATAAGGTCAGGAATTAAGGCATGTATTAAATTAAGAGTTTGAAAAGCAAGTAGGGCAATTATTAGAATAATTATAAGTATAAGGATAAGGACTAGGATAAGCTTGGCAAAGAAACGCTGTCCCGTCAAAACCTACCCCCTTCAGAAGTAGGTGCAACGCCTTAAGGAATCTAAAAACGTCAATAACCTTTCCGATCGTGGCTCAACAGGGAACGTGATCAAGAAGGATGAAAAATTATAGTAAGTTTGTTTTCGCGGAGTCCTGTCTTAAGCTTGCGTTAAGTGAAAGCGAAATTGAGACAAAAAGGTCTAAATATATCGCACGTAACTAATCGTAACTATTTGCGTGCAAATAATTTGAAATGGCGAAGCACAAAGAAGAAACCACTATTGTCCGAAAAACACGTTACTAAAAGAAATGCTTGGGCAACAGAAAACATTGATCGCGAGTGGAGAAACATACTCTTCTCCGACGAATCTTCTGTTTGGGGTTGTTCGATCGTACTGCGGACTTGGTCTTCGTCGTCAAGTAATTTTGTTCACCGCACCGTTAAACATCCCATAAAAAATTTATCTTTGGGGATGCTTCTCACTCTTGGGAACACTTCTCTAGGCTTCTGAATGGTGACGACGACAACAATCCCGCCAATAGAGATGATATACCGGAAACTCCAATTGTGGACGAAAGCGTTGAAGTTCCACTGCCCGACCATAGTGAAGTCTTGGAAGCTATAGATCGGCTTAAAAACAACAAAACCGCAGGAGCCGATGGCTTACCTGATGAGCTCTTCAAGAATGGAAGCGAATCTCTATTTGAATGCATTCATAAGCTTCTATGCAGAATATGGTCGGAAGAATGCATTGCAAATGACTGGAACCTCAGTGTGCTCTGACCAATCTACAAGAAAGACGATCCCACCATTTGCGCCAACTACCGTGAGATAAAGCCTTCTTAATATCGCATATAAGGTCCTGTCGAGCGTATTATGTGAAAGACTGAAGCCCATCGTAAACCAGTTGATTGGACCTTATCAGTGTGGCTTCAGAACTGGCAAATCCACCATAGACCAGATATTTATGCTACGACAAATCTTGGAGAAGACCTTAGAGAAAAAAATCGACACACACCATCTTTTTGTCGAGTACAAAGCCGCTTTCGACAGTCCAATCGAAAACACCTATACTCCACCATGTTTTAAATTGGTATTCCTGCAAAGCTCATCCTTCTATGTAAAATGACACTAAGCAACACTAGTAGCACAATTAAAATCGGAAAAAATGGAACCCCTCCTCAAAATCAAACGAGGTTTTAGACAAGGTGATTCCCTAACGTGCGACTTTTTCAACCTAATGATGGAGAAGATCATCCGAGCTGTTGATCTGAGACACAGTAGCACGATATTCTACAAAAGTATTATGCTGCTGGCGTATGCTGATGATATCGATATTATTGGCCATAATACGCTCGAAATTAGTGCAGCATTCTCCAGATTAGCGAAAGAGTCGAGTCGAATGGGCCTTGCAGTGAACGCAGATAAAACGAAATACCTAGTGTCAACAAATCAAATAGTCCCAGTGTCCTGGAAACAACGTCACTGTTGACAACATCTCCTTCGAGGTTGTTAAGGACTTCGTCTAATTGGTATCCAGCATAAACTCTTTCAACGATGTCAGTATTGAGCTAAAACGAAGGATAACTCTTGCCAACCGGTATTACTTTGGGCTGAGTAGGTAATTGAGAAGCAGAGCCCTCTCTCGACGAACAAAACTCACGCTCTATAAGTCACTAATCATGTCCGTCCTATTATATGCAGCACAATCCTGGATGTTGAGCAGTTCTGATGAAAAGACGTTGAGAGCCTTCGAGAGAAAGATCCTTCGTAAAATATTTGGTCCAATCTGCGTCAAAGTACCAAATTCGATGAAACCACGAGCTGTTTGAACTGTACGCTGACATTGACATAGCCAAGCGTATTAAAATCGAGTGGCTCCGCTGGCTAGGTCATGTTGAGCGAATGGAAAACAACTCTCCAGCGAAAAAAATATTCGATTCGGTGCCCGGTGTTGGTCAACGCAGAAGATGACGCCCACATCTTCGTTGGAAAAATCAGATGTTGGATAACCTGACCACGCCTAGTGTTTCCAACTGGTGCCAGCAATTTCTTATACGAGGCCAAAACCGACCAACGGTTGTAAGCGCCAGATAAGTAAGTAAGTAAGATGCTTCTCAAAAAAGGGTTTCGGTACTTTGCACCTCTTTACCGAGAACCTTAATGCTGCCAGAATGGTCGTAATTTATGAGAAGACTTTATTACCAACTGCCAAATGCCAATTTACAATCAAAACCGAAAACTAGATTCTGCAGGAGGACAATGACCCCAAACACCGCAGCCGCCTCTGTACCGACTGGAAACGCGAAAAAGGCATCATCACATTAGATTGGCCTGCACAATCGCCTGATGCTAGTCCCATCGAAAACGTCTGGGGCTACATGAGGCAGAAGCTTCGAAGGAGACTCACCTATACTTTAAAACAGCTTTCCCGAAAAATTCGACACATTTAGTGGAAAAATTTAGTGGAAAGTATGTCGCGGAGATGTCAAGCGATTATTAACGCTGGTGGTGATTGAACATCTTATTAATATGATTGCGTCGTGCTTCGCAACATGCATAATGAATGTATGTAAAGAAAAATTTTTCTTAAATAAATTTTTAGATAAATTATGCCGTACACGCTCTTACTTAACAGAGCGTACTGAGGAATCTTAAGGATTTTCTTTTCAAAAACTACTTCGTAGGTTTGACATAATATATGTACGTCGATTCTAAAATGAAATCATTGTACACATACTTATGTGTGCTATGTGTGTGTTGGCATCTAGTTGGTGCACACGGTAAGTGAGTGATTTGATATGTGAATCAAACCCATCTTCTAAATAAAAAAAAAAAAAAAAAATTGAAAGAACAATAAAAAACGAAAACAATCAATCAGCAAAGCAATAAAATAAACAATCAAAACCACAAACAAACATAAATAAACATAAAATCGAGCCGTACAATTTATTCAACAAACTTCATTTCTCAATCACAGCCAGTTTGAAACCTATAACTTGGGCAAATAACTTCAATAGCTTCTATTTTGTACGCAACCCTTTGGATTGTTTTGTTTTTTTTTTTCAATTTCTTCTCCTTTTGTTTTGTTATCTGAGCCATTTTTATAGCATTTTGCAATTTTTCAATTTATTTCTTTATGTCTATCATTTTTACTTTTGAGCAAATTCAATGCTGGAATTATCTGGCAGCAACAACAAAGTACCTCCTAAAGGTATGCAGCAGTTTTTTTTTGCTCGTATTTTCGTCGTATGCTGATAAGATGAATGACGGTCATTGCGATTTTGATGTTTTTGTTTGTTTTTTTTTGTTTTTTCTTTTGTTTTTTCTGTGCTTATATTCTTCGGAATCTTCTTTTTCAGTAGCTGCCGCTTTGGTGTTGTTTTTGATTTAGCGTTTCTCTTGTTGTAGTCCTTTACTTTATTGTTGTTTTTTACTCTTTGGTACACATGCTGCTTGATTACAGCTTCTTCAAGCTTTTCCCTTTGTTATTGTTGTTGTGAAATTGATAGTCAATTTGTTGTTATTGTTGTTTTTGATGTAGCTGCTGTTTTTGTTGTCTAACAAAAGCAGCGCTTGCTTGGTTCGCTTTTGTATTTCTATTTGTTACAAGCACTAAAACTATCATCTGTCATTGCTTGAGTGTGAATGTGTGTTTTTGCTCATGTGCTTGTGTCCAGATTCTTGTCATTGTCATTTTGTGCGAACAATTGAGTGTGTGTGTTTGTTTTTGTACGTGTGTTTGTATGAGAGTTTTTATCGAACACCATGACATTCAATCAGTTTAAAAAATAAATGAGCACATTAAGTTTATTTGATGTACTTTGATTTCACATTTTGTTTCACTTATTTGTCAATGAATGAATTTCATGTAATATCAGAAGGCTTTAGTTGAAGAGATATTGAGGGCATGAGGTGAATGAATGAATTTTCTTTGTATTTTATTATTTAACAATTTCTTTTTCGATGATAATGTAGACATTGGGCAACAATTTAGGGGTTAATAAAAGTTAAATAAAAAGTTACTGCAAATATCTCAACAGTTTCCTTTAGTCATTGATGCAGTTGCTAATTTAAATAGATGATGATGGGGCTAACAAATATGCTTTCAATTGTTCAATACATATTTTTTTGAAGAATGAAAATTTCGTTAAAAAACTAGCAGTCGATACACAGAAGATCAAAATCAAAATCAAAATCAAAATTAAAATCAAAATCAAAATCAAAATCAAAATCAAAATCAAAATCAAAATCAAAATCAAAATCAAAATCAAAATCGAAATCGAAATCAAAATCAAAATAAAAATCAAAATCAAAATCAAAATCAAAATCAAAATCAAAATCAAAATCAAAATCAAAATCAAAATCAAAATCAAAATCAAAATCAAAATCAAAATCAAAATCAAAATCAAAATCAAAATCAAAATCAAAATCAAAATCAAAATCAAAATCAAAATCAAAATCAAAATCAAAATCAAAATCAAAATCAAAATCAAAATCAAAATCAAAATCAAAATCAAAATCAAAATCAAAATCAAAATCAAAATCAAAATCAAAATCAAAATCAAAATCAAAATCAAAACCAAAATCAAAATCTAAATCTAAATCTAAATCTAAATCAAAATCAAAATCAAACTCAAATTTAAAATCAAAATCAAAATCAAAATCAAAATCAATATCAAAATCAAAATCAAAATCAAAATCAAAATCAAAATCAAAATAAAATCAAAATCAAAATCAAAATCAAAATCAAAATAAAATCAAAATTAAAATTAAAATGAAAATCAAAATCAAAATCAAAATAAAATCAAAATCAAAATCAAAATCAAAATCAAAATCAAAATCAAACTCAAATTTAAAATCAAAATCGAAATCGAAATCAAAATCAAAATCAAAATCAAAATCAAAATCAAAATCAAAATCAAAATCAAAATCCAAATCGAAATCGAAATCGAAATCGAAATCGAAATCAAAATCAAAATCAAAATCAAAATCAAAATCGAAATCAAAATCAAAATCAAAATCAAAATCAAAATCAAAATCAAAATCAAAATCAAAATCAAAATCAAAATCAAAATCAAAATCAAAATCAAAATCAAAATCAAAATCAAAATCAAAATCAAAATCAAAATCAAAATCAAAATCAAAATCAAAATCAAAATCAAAATCAAAATCTAAATCTAAATCTAAATCTAAATCTAAATCTAAATCTAAATCTAAATCAAAATCAAAATCAAACTCAAATTTAAAATCAAAATCAAAATCAAATCAAAATCAAAATCAAAATCAAAATCTAAATCAAAATCAAAATCAAAATCAAAATCAAAATCAAAATCAAAATCAAAATCAAAATCAAAATCAAAATCAAAATCAAAATCAAAATCAAAATCAAAATCAAAATCAAAATCAAAATCAAAATCAAAATCAAAATCAAAATCAAAATCAAACTCAAAATCAAAATCAAAATCAAAATCAAAATCAAAATCAAAATCAAAATCAAAATCAAAATCAAAATCAAAACCAAAATCAAAATCAAAATCAAAATCAAAATCAAAATCAAAATAAAATCAAAATCAAAATCAAAATAAAAATCGAAATCAAAACCAAAATCAAAACCAAAAATTTAAGCAAAATATTGTAAAATCGAGAAGTTAAGATACCATTAACTGCCGTTAACAAACCATGCTGACGAGTCGTTAAAACTTCTCCACATAGACCCTTAACGCGATCGTAAATCATATGCTCAAAAAGTTTGGGAATCGATGAAAGCCTAACGATGGGCCCATTATTTTTATAACTTCATTCCTGCAACCTTTTTTTATAAATTGGACATATAAATGAATTTTTCCAAATAAGTGGAAAATAGCCTTCGTAAATAGATTTATTAAATAATAAAGATAGAGGTTGACACAAAACGGAAACGCATTGAGTTATCATTTCGGCAGGAACTCCATCAGGCCCAGCGCCAAAATCCAAAAAGGAAAAAGATAAAGGCCCCAAAGAAATCTTGGGTGTTGAGTTCACATATTCAAAATACACCTCATCAGGGATCAAAAGAATCCGAACAAATTTACTCTAAAAAGATTTGCAAATAAACCACAAATTATGACGGGTCCATCAGTAATTCCATCAGCAGTTTTGAATGATGAAGGGAATCCATCGGAATTCTTCTTTGTATTTATGAATCTCCAAAACTTCTTTGGATCAGAAAGTATTTTCAGCTTTATATTGTCTAAATATTCATTATAAAGAGTGATTTTTTAAGTGCCTGATAACTTTTTTTTTAAAAAAAACGCATAAAATTTGCAAAATCTCATCGGTTCTTTATTTGAAACGTTAGATTGGTCCATGACATTTACTTTTTGAAGATAATTTCATTTAAATGTTGACCGCGGCTGCGTCTTAGGTGGTCCATTCGGAAAGTCCAATTTTGGGCAACTTTTTCGAGCATTTCGGCCGGAATAGCCCGAATTTCTTCGGAAATGTTGTCTTCCAAAGCTGGAATAGTTGCTGGCTTATTTCTGTAGACTTTAGACTTGACGTAGCCCCACAAAAAATAGTCTAAAGGCGTCAAATCGCATGATCTTGGTGGCCAACTTACCGGTCCATTTCTTGAGATTAATTGTTCTCCGAAGTTTTCCCTCAAAATGGCCATAGAATCGCGAGATGTGTGGCATGTAGCGCCATCTTGTTGAAACCACATGTCAACCAAGTTCAGTTCTTCCATTTTTGGCAACAAAAAGTTTGTTAGCATCGAACGATAGCGATCACCATTCACCGTAACGTTGCGTCCAACAGCATCTTTGAAAAAATACGGTCCAATGATTCCACCAGCGTACAAACCACACCAAACAGTGCATTTTTCGGGATGCATGGCCAGTTCTTGAACGGCTTCTGGTTGCTCTTCACTCCAAATGCGGCAATTTTGCTTATTTACGTAGCCATTCAACCAGAAATGAGCCTCATCGCTGAACAAAATTTGTCGATAAAAAGCGCGAAACACATTTCGAACCGAACACTGATTTTGGTAATAAAATTCAATGATTTGCAAGCGTTGCTCGTTAGTAAGTCTATTCATGATGAAATGTCAAAGCATACTGAGCATCTTTCTCTTTGACACCATGTCTGAAATCCCACGTGATCTGTCAAATACTAATGCATGAAAATCATAACCTCAAAAAAATCACCCTTTATAATGCAGCTGAGCTATTTTCAAATTCCAGAAACAAACGCTTGTAGGATTCCATGTCATTTGAGTCTAAACTACAGGATTATTTCTTCCATGCCCTATTCCTGTTGTTGCGAAGATTTTTTAAATCCTTTGGTTCGCAGAGTTTCTCGCAAATTTGAGGCTAAATGGTACGGACTGAGAGAACACAGTAAAGAGCTGCATATAAAAAAAAATGTATGGAATCATCAAGTTTATTTCCATTTAATTAATCTTATATTACATTCAGTTTGTTATGAAGTAAACGATTTCATTTTGTGTTCTCATATTTTTTGCATCTCCACCAACGTGACATCAAGTCCACTTGAGGATAAAGCTACATTCAACTCTGCATGCACATGCGAGTTCTTCTTTGCGCCGTGCAAATCGGAATTTTTATCGGCCCATACTTCTCTCGAAGACCTCATCTTCGACACTTGCCCAAGTTCTTTTCTTCACTTTTTTTTTAAATTTTTACAAAAAAACAATTGCAAAATTTTAGAAACTACTATTTTTGTGCTCCGAACGTACATTGTCATCTAAAAAGTTGCATGTGAACGCACTTTTTCATTTGAACACTAGCATAGTTTTAGACATTTCTCAACTTGAGTTTTAATACACTCAGAAAATTAATCGAGTTGGCGGTGTGGGGGTATTTGTGAAAACTTTTTTTTTTTTTGCTAACACACAACAAATCATAGTTCTTTTTATCTAATTGTCAGACTCTACCAGAAAAAAATCCCAGGAATTTTCTCGATAAATTGATAGAATAAGTTTAACTAAAGGCCCAAACAAGTTATGCGTAAGCGAACAAAAGTATCAGAGAGAAGTAAACGAAAAGTTTGCTTAAGTTCAAATAAAACTCGAGAAACACTTCTTAATGTTGAATAAAAATCAATTCTAATAAATTGACATACAAGAAATATTTTATTTTTTGTTGATAAAGTTTAATAAGGGCAAAACATTATGTTGCGAATGAATATAAGTTTGTAAGCTTAAAAAAAGCTTAATTTTGAAGTGAAAACTTATGAAGTTTGCTTAGTTTGTCTTAACAATTCACTCATTACAATTCAAATCATGAAGTTTGCTAAGTTTGTCTTAACAATGATTTTTATTCATATTTTGATGAAAGATATAATGAAAAGAAAATTCAAATAATTCATAATGCAGGTTGCAACTCTATTCTGCTTAGCAAACTACAGAGTCGAGCGCTCTCTCTCTCTCTCTCTCTCTCTCAAGTTCAGCAAAGTAAACGAAAATTGAGAAATTGAACGAAAGGAATGCTTACGCAAAACTTGGGCGACTCCTATGTATTTGTTTGTTTGTTTTGTTGTTTTGTGCTTGCTGAGAACCAAAAGAGTATAGTAGAGAGCAACATGCAGTTTATTGAAGCTCTCGCAGCACAAACGCATGAAAAGCTAACGATCAAGCAATGCATGGCATTGTGGATGATTTTTTAAAAAACTTAACACTTTAATTAAAGATACTTATTTTTAAAATTTCGAAAAGAAAATAACCAATGAACCTTTTGTAGCACATATGTGATATTTTAAAACTAATTTCAAAAAAATCGGACCAGTACTTTTGGAGTTTTGCGGACACAAAAAATGTTCACTTTCATTTTATATAATAGTTTAGATGTAAACTTTTATTTGCTTCATTGAAAGCTAACATATAATTCATTCTGTATTATATCTTGAAGCATGGCTTATATTGTTAAATTTTTAGGGTTTTTGCTTACTTTTCTTTCATACTTTACTTTTCATTCTTTCCACATAAAATCTGGGTACTCAATACCCAATACCCAGATATATACGGTTAAAAGTAAATTACACATCTTTATGGCTGAACAAATAAACGTTAATTGTTAAAAGTGACATTATACCTACGCCAATGTTTTGGTTTGCTTTGCTTTACTTTGCTTTTTCGTTTTTTTTTATCTCCGAATTGGGCCTACCTTATAATTGTATCATGGGGCGACTCCATATAATGACGCACAAGTTCGTACTTTTCCTCTCTTGCTGTTGTTTGCTTACACATAACTTGGTTAAGCCTTAAAGTAGCTGATGAGTGTGGATCACAGCGAAAATCACTCAAGACTACTGATACAACAAAACAGCTGTTTAGTCTGCTGTGTGATTACTCTATACAGAGTTGTTGTTGTTAGTTGTTTACATCATGAACTGAAGTGACCTCGAGCTCAACAATTAGTCTTAATTATTATTAAAATAGTAGAATTAGGTACTTAAGTTAATAAAGAAATTATCTTTTAATGAATTTATTGCTTTTAAGTAAAAAAGCTATGAGCTTCTTTAAGGCGAGAGAAATATAAAAACATGTATTTATTTACTTTTGATGAAATAAGTATTTTTCAAGAAATAACTATATTATACATTAGGGAATAACGAATTGGAACTTTTTCTGCAGGATCAAAGTTGGTTAGTGATAAAAAGTTTCCATTGGAGAAAACAAATTTTGAATATATGTATATTTTTCTACCCCGGCCCGCCCCCACCACAATAAGTGAAGGCAAAAAACCTTCGGACAATTTGTAGATAATTTCATTACAAATATTTTGATATATTGTTCAATTGTCTGAGACGTCTGGTTCTCGAAATATCAATTAAAAAAAAAAAAAAACAGAAATTCTTAATTTTAAAATTTTTTTTCATTTTCGAATTTTTAGCGGAAAAACCATTTGAAACGTATTATTGAAATGTTCCACTCTATTTTTTTTTTCTATGTGTTACGCGTATTTTGATAGCTAATTTTTACCTCTCCGACTTAAAATAACCGAGTTATAAAATATTTAATAAACTGAATTAACAAAAAGCTCGATGTTAAATTTAGTTTCATCCTGTTCTATATTTTTGATTTTGCCTTCGAACTCAGGATCAGTGATTTAAACTTTGGCAGTTGCACAATAATTTCTATCGTCATCAAGAGATCGCGTAGTATTGAAGGTGTTTTTTGCTCGAATGAAATTTTATGCCAGCGAATCATGTCCACATAGTCGGTGCACGAATAGCTTAATAGCAGTATGTTATACTCGCGAACGGCGACAACTTAAGCTTCGACCAATGCACTCCATGCACTCAGATATATATCTACCAGAGATTTATTGTCGGTATTGAACACAGCAGTGTTAAGATCTTGCACTTGTGCTTCAAACACTTTTCTTTCAGACTGTACAATTAGCATTTCTATACATATTTTGAGTTTTCTGCCAATTAGACCAGTGAAGTTGTTTGTGTCCTTCGTTTCTGCTACAAATTTGCACATCAGAACCCTTAATTGTAATTCGTTTGCGTGCAATAAACATACTAGCCATTGTCTGTGAGACTGTGAGTACTATATGCGTATTCAGCAACTTCAGAAATGTTTGGTTCAAGGTTTGCACTTTGGTTACAACTTTGCGAAAAGTATTAATTAAAATGGTCGCTATGTTCCATATTTTAATTGTAGGTATCAGCTAATCACAGAACGTATAGATTTGGAAAGAAGGGTTGACAAACATTTTCGGATCAACCCACATGTTTATTGCAGCGTTTTTTTATAACTACAGTAGTCAACCAGAAATAACACCTAAAATGAGTGGAAATTACCCAAATAAGCCTTTTGAAGGTCCTAATGCTTAAAATAATAGACCTTTCCTGTAAGTCTTATTATCAGCTACATTTCCTATTTCATAGTAATAAATTCTTTTCCAAAGAAAAACTATGTATAAAAAAATTCTACATAAATTAATATGAAACCAAATTAAAATAAATACATAAAGATATAACTATCGTAGGTACTCTATTCCCCATATTTATTCGTTATTAAGATGTAAAATTTACTCATAAAAATCGTGTTTTTGGTAATTATTTATAACTCGGTCATTCTAAGTCGAAGAGGTAACGACTTCCTGTTTCCCAGGATCTATAGCTGGGATAGATCAGTAACTGTCCAGGGTCGTACAATTATTTATTGATTTGAGACACGGATTTGGTTTTATGTTTATGTTTATTTTCTCTTGGAAACGTTATAAATCGTAATAAATATATATTCAGTATAATATTATAGAAACTTAAGATATAATGTTACTCTTGGATCCTGGATTCTGGTTCGGAGTATTCGCCTTTGCCTCAGATCCCCTGCGTCTTCAATACCTTCACTATCCCTTCGTGACAAAGTGACGTGCGGATTTCTAGAACGACTGAAGGTAGACTTTGCCTAAAGGTTACAGCTAATGCGTAATGTGTCTGTGAAAGACTGAGGATTCTTCTTTATCGGCGCAGTGGAAACTCAAACACCGATAAACAAGCGAATAACAATATAGAAAAAAAATGTAAACTTAAAACTATCAATGACAATGGATACGTCTCTATGAGACCAAGGATTCCTATTTATCGGCGCTGTGGAAACTCGAACACCGATAAACAAGCGAATAACAAATAAAAAAAATATATAATTAAAACTATGAAGGAAATGTCTGTGTAAGACCAAGGATTCTTATTTATCGGTACAGTGGCAACTCGAACACTGATAAACAAGCGAACAACTAAATAATAAGGGGTATTCACACCGGACTCGTTAGTTTGTTAGTTGTTACTTGTTATTTTTTTACATGCACTTTGTTTTTGTAAAATTATCGAACTAGCGAACTACCGAGTAACAAAGTAACAACTTAGCAACCCTGATAATTTTTTCGTTAGTTGGCAAAATACGGACGGCTGTTCCATATTTTTAATTGCATGAAATTTAAATGTATTAAAAATAAAACCCAACGCAAATTAAATTTAAGTTTTTGTTGAAAAGTAAGCATTTCACAAATAAATTAATTTTCTTTTCTATTCTTTCCACTTTTTACTTATAAATTTTCAGCAATTGTAATTTACGAAAAGCAAAATCAGCTGTTACTCAACTATAATTACCAGGCTAACGAGATTTAACAAAAGGGTGTGTTCACAGTCAACAAATTTAACGAAGTAACAACTAACCAAATAACAAACTAACGAGTTCGGTGTGAATACCCCTTATAAAATTATAAACTTAAAAACTATCAAGGATATGTCTGTGCAAGACCAAGGATTCTTATTTATCGGCGCAGTGGAAACTCGAACACCGATAAACAAGCGAATAACTAAACAAAAAAATATATACTTAAAATTATCAAGGATCATAGATATGTCTTTGTAAGACCAAGGATCCTTATTTATCGGCGTACTGGAAACTCGAACACCTATAAACAAGCGAAAACTAACGAGGTTCTACAAGGACAATGCTATGTGCACTTACCTCAAGTCACTTCGTCTTTCTTGAAGAATAAAAGGCGGTTTTCTGCTCCGTGCTCTGCCGGCGTTTATGCTGACGTCTCTGTTGGCTGCGCTATCGACGTTTCTGCTACTATTCGACGTCTCTGCTGACGTGCCTTTTGGTAGCGCTGTCGACGTCTCTTCTTCTAGTCTGCCGACGTCCCTGTTGGTGTTTCTGCTTTGTTCCTATCGACGTCGCTGCTGATGTCCCTGTTAGCAGCACTGTCGATAATCCTGATCCTGCTGACTTTTCTGCTAAGCTTTCGATTCTTGGCAGCGCTGTCGATATTCTTAATCCTGCTGATGTTTGTACTACAATTCTCGTTCTCCGATATTCACAAACTATCAAAAAACTTTCGATGTTCTCCTTTTTATACCCTCGGTTCTTGCGCTTGTTCGTTCTCTTGATGCAAGAACAAGCAACGCGTGGCCTACGTGTTGTTGCTTGAGTTTCTTTTTCATTGGCTTCACTTTGAGCAAGCAACGAATGGCCTACGAGACTACTTGTATTTTGTTGTTGCTTATATTTTTTCTATTTGCTTTGCTTTGAGCAGGCAACACGTGGCATACGTGACTACTTGTAATTTGTTGTTGCTTGTATTTTTCTATTTGCTCGATCATCCGATTGTCCCGTTGCCAACATGCAACCTAACAGGGTGTGTGGTCCCTCACATGAAAAGTAGATTAAATTTAAGATTTAGTTAAAATTCAATTATTTTTATTGCTTAAAAAAAATGTCTCTTGATAAAAAATAATAATAAAAAAAGTATTCTCAAGAAAAATCAATATTTCATAAATTATAATAAGTAAAGTAAATGTGTAGTGGCGTCCGTGGCGTAGTTGGTTAAAGTGCGTGGCCGCTATGTCAACGAACCTGGAGAACCAGGTTCGAACCCCAGCAGCGACAGAAAATTATTTGAATTCAAATAATTTTTCTGTACGGCCGCCACCTCTCTGCAGACAATGGCAAACCTCAGAGAGTATTCAAAATGCCATGTAAAGCTTCTTGAGAACAAGAACCTTCCGTTCATCGCCGTTCGGAGTCGGCGTTAAACCTGTAGGTCCATTTCTCGGTCAATTGTGTACAAACTTAATAACACGCACAACACAATTGATCATAAGAAGCTAGGTCAAAGTCCTTTCAAGGGCTGAAATGGCCAGTTTACTTTTTTTTTATAGTAAATGTATGGTAAATTTATGACTGATAAAATTTGTCATCACAGTGTTGGCTATCAAAATACGTGAAATAAGTGAAAGAAAAATAGAGAACATATTAATAATGTGGTCCAAATGGGTTTTTCCCTAAAAATACGAAACTAAAAAAATTTTAAAATTAAGAATTTCTCTGACGGCCCGCCCCGTCTTAAACAAAGAAAATGTATTAAAATTGTGTTTTCTCCAATGGCAACTTTTTATCACTAATCAACTTCGATCTAGAACAAGCCTTCACCCCCATTGTACTGTGACGAGTAAAACTCAGCCTGACTTTTACGCACACAGATGAATACCTAAATTATCTAATACTGAAATTTTCTAATAATTAAATTGTTATTATTTACCTTTTCTTAATACTAAAATTGGATTATTACTTACTTTTTACATTTAAATTAAGATTGAACAATGTATAACCATTAAATTATTACTTACCCTGTTAACATTTCACTATTTATAAGCTACAGAGAATCGAATTATCATTTACTTCTTGATAATGTTAAATTTTATAATAGAGTTAAGAGTCGAATTGTAATAAGCAACGCCCTGTAGAGAAATTATGATGGGATAACAGTCAATGCGGCAAAAATTCAACAAAACAACAAACAACAACAGCTGAGGCATACTAGCAGCATAAGAGCCCGAACAGAACCAAAGCGGCTGTCGGTTGTCGGATGCGCTGTGCAACAAAATACATGAAAATATATGCAGCCGCCAAAAATTAAATGGCTGTAGAAATCCGCGACGGAAAAACGCCAGAATAGAATCAATTCTATTTTTTCTCCGACGGCTGGCGGATCACTCTTTGAGTGGCGTAAGTGTTGCCATATTTTAGCTAAGAAAAGGCTGTGTTCAGTGCTATAGTTTTTACCATGAGCTGACGTTTTGTTTTGTGTGTGTGTGTGTTGCATTCCAAGAGCTAACATTTCGTTTTGTGTATGTGTGTGTTGAATTTGTAGCATTACATAACGAAAAGCAACGCCGATCCGACAACCGACAACCGCTCCTATTCTGGACGTGTTCTCAGCGGTTTTCTCCGAGAGAGGTCCGCCAACCGACAGCCGCTTTGGTTCTGTTCGGGCTCTAAGCAAGCAGACACACAAGTTGAGAGCCCGAAACAGAATCGGTTGCGACCGCCGATCTTCTCTGATCGTCGATCACAGCGAACACGTCCAGAATGATGCGATTACGACTGACGACTCAAAGTTGCTTTTATTTTTTTATTTATTTTTTCTATTTCATTTCAATGTATTGGTCTCTTCAATTGTGTGAATACAACACACACAAACAAGAAATGTCAGAAGATAACAAAAAACCAAGCAAATTTCATGAAACACAGCCAATTCTTAGGAAAAATATGGCAACACTAATGGCACTCAGAGAGAGAATCGTCGGTCGCAAGAGAAGAAATAGAATAGATTCTAATTGTGCGATTTATCGTTGCGGAAAAAGAGCTGCGTTTTTTCCTACATTTTGCATGTATTTTCCAACAACAAAGATCGGAGGCCGCAACGATTTTTGATTCTGTTAAGGCTTTAACGCATTGAAAATAGCAATGCTCGGAGTGCGACAAGTAATGAGTAGCAACAGAGTTGAGAGAAACGAACAGACACACAAGCTAATGCATTAAAGCACTCAATGCAACAATAGAAGAAGAAGAGGAACATTGAGCCAGTCGAGCTAAGTGCTAGTCAGTGTTGCTAGATTAGGGGAATTCCCCCTAGATTTAGGGGTTTTTTAACTGGTTTGAGGAATTTTAGGGGTATTAAATCTTTAGGGGTTTTTTTAGGGTGACTTGAAATTTTCTAGGGATTTTTTAGAGGTATTTGGAAAATTTACCTTTCGAAATAAAGATTTATTACTTTTTACTTAAAACTCTGCAAAAAATTTAGGAAAAATACTTTTTCCTCCATATTGTGTAAAAAGCGATTCCAGCAACACTTTATAAAAACAGCTGAATTGGCAACATTTCAAATAAATTACCGTTCATTTCCCACTTCAATTCAAACTCACTTCGCACTTAACTTTCAACTCTGGGTAAATATTAAAAACAAAGCAAGTATGGGGAAAACTGACGAAAAGAAAAGGTATGCCCAAAAATATACAAACAAATGGGAGACGGAGCCTGCTTTTAAAGGTAAAACTAAATTTTAAGGCCAATTTCAGCTTGGACAATTGAAAGCTACAAAGCAACTTTCTGAGCTTGCTGAAGACGTCCAACAGCTCAGCCCTTTACATACATAGGAACACATTAGCAATTTGCATTGCAGTTGCGCTAATCTTCAGTAGCCCTTTGAAGCTGAAGTTTTAACTCAATAAATTTTAAATTATTTACAACTGTATTTTTGTATGTTTTTCGAAAAAAAATTTTAGGGGAATTTTAGGGATTATAGGAATTATAGGATTTGAAATCCAATCTAGGGGTAAATGGTGAGAGGCATCTGGCAACACTGGTGCTAGTCGACAATGATCAAAGAAGTTAGTTGCTGACGGACAATCAAACGAGAAGGAGGTGTTAAATAAGAGTTGCTGACGGACCACCAAGGGAGAAATAAGTGCTAGAAGCAAGTTGCTGACGCACCCCCAACCGAGAAGGAAGTGCTAAAAGCAAGTGGCTGCCGGACCATTAAATAAGGAGTACGAAATACGGAGTTGCTGAGAAGCAACCAAGGAGAACAGCCGTAACAAACGAAGAATTGCAGCCAAGAGATAAGAAACCGAAGGACCTGATGGAGGCTATCAACAGATAAGGTGTAGACCAAAGAACGGAAGGATGATCAGGACTTAGTTAGGGTGTAGTAATATTAGGTACACTCACGGAACTGGCGATGCTATCAAAACATCGCTTCTTCTAGCCGTAATATTACGGCTCTCAAGTCATATAATATATGAGGCTGTGATAACCTTACATGAAGCTGTTATAACATTCAATGGTGAGAGGAACTCAGTTTTGATAGCCGAATTGTGAAGGTTTAACAACCTCAAGCGAAGTTGTTGAAACTTTCAATTGAGAGAGGAATTCGGTTTTGATAGCCGAATTGTGAAGGCTTAACAACCTTAAGCAACGTTGTTGAAACTTTCAATCGAGAGAGGAATTCGGTTTTGATAGCCGAATAGTGGAGGCTATGACAACGCTTTTTGTGGCTGCCACAAAGCGTTATGTTGACTTCGTCAGAACTTCTTCTATTAAGGAAAAACCTCCGAATTTGAAATTATAACCAATTTTAGAATTTTAATTGCCCAGTAAAACTATTCATTTTTAATGGCTTTTTTATTTAAATTCAAATTAACATATAATTAACATATAATTAACATATAATTAACATATAATGAATTAACATAAAATCATAAAGTATCATCCGTGCAAAATTGAAAAATAAAATGGAATCATCAAAATTCTTTTTTGGCCAAAAGCGCCCGAGTTGACATGGAATCACCGATATGTACTTACATATTGCTAGCAATTAATGAAGCATTATAAAATTGTTATTGTAATAAAGTAATTTTTTAATTTGTTTCTACGTGAAAACAAAGCGACAAAGTGACTTTACGCGTGCGACCGACTGCTGAAATAAAACCAACTTGAAAAACTGACGAAAGCTACAACAAAGCGGCACGAGTGACAACGAACGAGAAAAAAAAACCCTTGAAAAGAAGCATGATTTGTTGTTGGTAAAATAAATAAAAACACTTGCATTTTTTCACTGGGAAACAAATTAAAAAATTACATTTTCATTGTCCAAATTAGAACAATCCAATAATGCTTTATTGATTACTTGAAATATGTAAGTACATATTTATCTTATTTGGGCAATGAAGTTATAATTTCCAATTTATTTTTGCACTCACTTTACGCGTACTGCTGAAACAAAACTGACTTAAAAAACTGACGAAAGCTACAACAAAGCGGCACGTGTGACAACGAAAGAGAAAAAAAACCCTTGAAAAGAAGCATGTTTGTTGTTGGTAAAATAAATACAAACACTTGCATTTTTTCACTGGGAAACAAATTAAAAAATTACATTTTCATTGCCGAAATAAGAACAATCAAATAATGCTCTTTATTGATTACTTGAAATATGTAAGTACATATTTATCTTATTTGGGCAATGAAGTTATAATTTCTATTTTATTTTCGCACTCACTTTACGCGCACCACCGACTGCTGAAACAAAACCGACTTAAAAAACTGACGAAATCTATAACAAAGCGGCACGAGTGACAAAACGAACGGGAAAAGAAGCATGCTTTGTATTCTCTCTTTGTGGTTTCAGTAAAAACAGCGAAAGCTGTACCTGTAACCGAGGGTGCAATAGCCGATTTGAAGTTGCTCTACACGCAACAACTGAAAAGAAGTTGTAGTAGCCACAATGCGAAATGTATTAGAACTGTAACCACAGCTCTTATTTTCGAAAGACTCAGAGAAGTTTTCAGGTTTTGTTTTGTTGTCATTACAGCTTCAATTACAGTTATTACAGCTCTCATAAGGTTCTCGTAATTAACTTTCGGGCAAGGCAGCTTCTTTTCGTATATAATAACTCTAGCATGGCTACTAAAGCCTCAACTTTTCCATGGCAGCCGTATGCGAAATTCAATAATTCCCTGAGTGTATCAGTGCTCTGGGACGTCAGTACGTCACTTAACAAGAACTAACGTCAGACTTAGGGATCATAAGATCCAAAACAAATAGGAGCTGTATCATTGTTCTGGGACGTCAGTTCCGTCACTTTAAGTAGGAGTGTATTAGTGCTTGCTCTGGGACGCCAGTTCCGTCACTTTAAGTAGGAGAAGTATTTTAAGCCATATTTAGTACTTTGCCTAGGAGCTGTATCGGTGCTTTGGGACGTCAGTTCCGTAACCTACGCAGGAGTGTATCAGTGCTCTGGGACGTCAGCTCCATCACTTTAAGTAGGAGTTATCTCAGTGCTCTGGGTCATCAGATCCGTCTCTGAAATAGGAGTACGGAGACCGACAATTACACCCACGGACACGAGCCTTACCTGCTGCTAGTCGAACCCAGTGTCGAGTTCCCGCACAACCATCGCCACAAGACCGCGCGTAATCCCATCATCCAGAGAATAAAACCCCAGCAACAAATAAAAACCCACTACTACTGCACGTTCATCTTTTATTTAAAAAAATAAAAAAAAAAATAAATAACTGGCCATTTCAGCCCTTGAAAGTACTTTGACCTAGCTTCTTATGATCAATTGTGTTGTGCGTGTTATTAAGTTTGTACACAATTGACCGAGAAATAGACCTACAGGCTTAACGCCGACTCCGAACGGCGATGAACAGAATAGTTCTTATTCTCAAGAAGCTTTTCATGGCATTTTGATTACTCTCTGAGGTTTGCCATTGTCTGCAGAGAGGTGGCGGCTGTACAGAAAAATTATTTTAATTCAAATAATTTTCTGTCGCTGCTGGGGTTCGAACCTGGGTCTCCAAGTTCGTTGACATAGCGGCCACGCACTTTAACCAACTGCGCCACGGACGCCACCATCATCTTTTATTTATAAATTTTTTATCGAGCCTTGGAATCTGGACGAGCTTACCTCAGCTATAGAACCGGAAGTCCGGGAGATTCGTTACAGTAAATGCCTTATTAATTCATGTTCAGTATATTGTTAGCTTTAAGTTTTCCCTAAAAAACTATGGCCTACTCTAAGCATTGCAAACATTTTCAAATTTCTCTTAATAGCTACTCTGTTTCTTAAAATAAATCTCTTAAGATTTGTGCCATTTTAATTCAATTTAAAATATACTAAAAATATTTTCAAATAAATACCAAATATTCGCACACACTTGCTACCTTAAAGCAATAAAAATATTTCTATAAATTTAAGCTGCTAACATAAATAAATAGAAACATTTAATTGCAATTATTTTGCCAACACTTCAAGCGTTAATATTTTAATAGGCTACTTCAGGCTACTTCACAGACTGCCCACTCGAAACTGCTTCCTGCTTCTGCCTATCCACTAACATCAGCCCAACCACACTTACATAAGCAACACTCTCTTCACCACCCCTAACGACGGTGTTGCTAGGCACCATCACTCTTAGACTTGCACAAAGTTTGTAGCACTGCAGAGTTTGAAGCTGCCTGAATCAACATGAATTGCAAATGAAACGAACGCAACGCAACGTTGTGCCGCATACAAAATGCCGCTGCAGCTTGTTTACATGGAGCCATCGTTTGTGTGTGTGGGCCAAGTAGTGTGTCAGTGTGTGTGTGTGGGTGGGTGTTTAAGTGGCTGTGAGCAAGTTTGTTAGTGTTTTTGTTGCAGTTTCAGTTACACACAATGTGTTGATTTGCATTCGCTTTACAGATTTTTTTTTTCCTTTTTGCGTTTTTGTTTGTTTTGTTTCTTTTTCTTAACTACTTTGAGTGTTTGTCTACTTAAGAAAAATGCTGTCCCTTTGGCAGGCCAGTCTGTGGAAATCCTTAGCACTTGAGCTTAACTTTTAAAGTTCAGACTGTAAATATTGATGAATATGCGAGAGAATTGAGTGTGTTAGAAGGAAAGTTTTAGTTTTTCATAAGCTGTTAAGATCAAAGCAGGAAAAACTTTGAGAGTCAGTAAAGTGAGCAATTGCTGCTTTCTGCACGCGATATGCTGACGTTTTTGAGGCGATTTGCAAGCGATTCTATGCATTTATTGAATGCAACGAAAGTTGATGATGTATTCTTAAGCATGCGTGTATTTTCCCTTACATCAGTGTTTCTTCAATTCTGCTAAGCCTTGTTTTTCTTCAAATGTGTGCTTTATTGTAAAAATATATATTTTTAAACACCCTTTCTTCTAATTCTTTACTTACTGTGATTTTATGCAATTTTTCTTTTTTTTTCACTTTCTCAATCCTTGCTCTTTCTTTCCTTTTATTTATTTGCCAGCCTAATATCACGGTCAGTGATTTGTTTCTTTTCAACTCAGTTGGTGTTTATTTTATGGTTAGCAGGTGTGCTTTCAAAATCTTATTCACATTTGAATATAACACAAATAAAAACAGAAATAAGAAAGAAAACAAAAAATAAAATAATAAAACAACTACTTCACACTCAACATAAATCAAACTGAGCACAGAAACAACACAGAAAAATGTCATTAATAAAAATGTGAAAAAACAGCAATGCTGGAGAGCATCATTAATTTTATGGAGCATACATTTAGGTGCTTAAGCTTGTGTTGAAGTAGATATGCTTATTTATAATTTGATTGTGTGTGTTTTAAAAGTGAATAAAGATGAACTTCATGGCTTTTATTTTTTTTATTCCAGTTTTTCATGAACAGTTTATAACGTTCACAGTAATAACTGGAGAGAGTAGAAGTAACTTTTACACTTTTGTTAACAGTAAAGTGAATAACTAAAGAGATCATGTTCGTAGTTTAAAAAAATTTTACGGGATGTATGCAGGTTGTATATAACCACAGTATAGCGTTGAGTTCCTGAACAGAACTTAAGTTGCCGAAAACAGATTTTGTTCGAGTGTTTTCAATTGTAATTTCTTATAAACTTAACAGTAAAGCATCTGAAAGGAAAAGTTATAAAATAGAAAATATCTAAACAAAAAAAAAAAAAAAACGGTAGAAGAAGTATCACGTATGAAACCGCTGTTTTTTTCCTTGAAATAAAGGCTTTTATTCGAAAAGTATCAAAACAGACATCATTTAAAGTATGTTCCATCGGAATTTATGCATTTATGCCATCTGGCAGTTTGTGGATCCTTTACCAGTAAAAGTTTGTATTTTTTGCAACGAACCAATCGTCGAACCATTTTCCGACATCTTCGTAGAATGCGTGACCCATCGATGCAAACAAGCGATAACACAGTGCAACACATATGTTCTAGAAATTTGTTTATTGAAATCTTAGGTAAATTTTTGTAGTTGATTGTTTCCTTGAATTTTGAACGGTTTGCTACCTATGGACCTGAACACGGGAAAAAAGGTACAAAAAAATCGAATTTTTTTAAATTTTTTGCGATTTTGATCTGGAAGGTGAAGTTTTTTTGATTTTATATGTTCGCAATTTTTGTTCTTTATGATAAGAGCTACAACTTTGCCTCAGAGAGTAAATCGAAATTCTGAACGGTTTGCAAGATATGAGCCCGAGAAAATGATCACTTTTTTGCGAAAATGATACCGAGGCTCCAAATCTTTGGCGGCCCATAAACAAAAAAGTGCATGACTTTGGGAAAAATTGGGAGACACGGGTCTTTTTTTTTTAGTCTTTTATCACGTAGTGGTGTCCGTATATGGTTATTTTGCCATGACTTAAAAAATTACACACAGTGTAATCGGATGGTGCCAAGTCTGGTGAGTAAGCCGCATGGGGCAAAACTTCCTACTTGAGTGCTTCTAATGTGTCCCGAACCTATTTTTTCCGTATACGACGGAGCATTGTCATACATGAAAATTACTTTGTGCTGCCTACTCTGATACTCGGGGCGTTTTTAGACCAATAAATGGTTAAAACTGATCAATTGTTACTGGCAGCGCGTAGTAGTAACCATTTCACCCAGTTTTAGGAGCTCATAATAGACCACACAGCCAAGCAGCCGCCAACCAGCAGCAGCATCGCACTCTGTTCCTGTGCGATGCTGCTGCAGTTTCTTCGCACCAGCAGTTGCAGGTTTCTTATAGTTCTCATTTAGTTAATGTTGCAAGGGTAATATAGCATGGATATTTGGCAAATATGATTTGTGAGTGCGGTGGTGAGTGCGATGCATGATGAATTCATGTAAGGTGGAGTGACAACTCGGTATTTTCTCAGGAATGTCACTCCACTCTACATGATTTTATCATGCATCGCACTCACCACCGGCCTCACAAATCATATATTCACAAAAAGAAAATAAAATATACCACTAAATGGCGTTTGATATGGACGCAGTTCGTGGGAAATATTCAAATAAATTGTTTTTCAATTTCAATATTTTTATAAAAATTTTCCTTAAAAGTGATAGTTTTATTTTCAAATAGTAAATATTTGAAGATATTTAAATATATTCGTGCATAATTTTAATATATTTTTTATTAATTCAGTTAAAATGTTTTAATATTTTATGTAATTAAAAAAGTATTTAAATAAATTTTAAATATTTACGTAGTCGATTTATATAAATGCGTTATTGGTGCAAAAATGACTCGCTTTTTGGATAAATTAAAAAAGTTTTTGGATAAATTTAATATTTTTTTCCCTTAGTGTAGCTTCTCTGCGAGTTGTTGTTGCGTTTGCACATTGTCCTCAGCGAGCAATTCTTTCAAATCGACATCTTCAAACTTTTTTTGGAGGACTTCCACGTTCTTCGTTTTGGACATCAAAATTGCCTTTTTTGTACTCATCATTCTCATCAAGTTGTTTCAGAGAGAGCACACACAAAGAAAAAAAACGTTTCTCGCCAGTTTGCCGCAAACGAACTTCGTTTGTTATGCTTGAAATCGTTATTTACAAACGCTTCAATAGTTGTCATAATAATAGTCAGTTGCGAGAAACGCGTCACTTGGTGAGTGAATTTAAAATTGCAGCAATTGAAAAATTTGTTTTTCCCAACTGAAAACTTCGTTTGTTCTTCCCTTTGTTGTAAAAACACAACGCTTATAGTTCAGAGTTACTTTTTGGACAAATTGTTACTACATAACCAAATTGCTAATTTGCGTAATACGCGAACGGAGATATCAACAGAGGTGCGATGAGTGCAATACATAAGAAGACGGACGGACATTGGGAGATAGATGATAAATAAATAATAATAAATAATAATGACCGAAGTAGCTTGCGGTATATATATATAAGATATATTTTTAAGTTGATGACAACTGAATATTCGTTTGTGGCAAATACACAGAACCAAAAACGTACTTAATAACAAAGAAAAAGTTCTTTGTCCCAATGTATCATACATTAAAATTGGTTTAAAGTACTAGTTCCTTGGTTCAATGAATCTTTGTTCTTACGTTATTTCTTTGATATGTTATGAAGAAAAATGATTAATTAATGACACATACAACTGTTACAATAAGTTAATCTGTCCTTAGAAATTTCAAAACAATATCAAGATATATTTTAAAAAATCAGTTTCTTATTGAGGTAAAACTCTCTAATGGTTTTTTAGATATTACAACACAAGAACTGGAACAAAATTTTAATGAACACGAACAATGAACTGTACCTTAAAATTAAGAACAACGATTCATTGAGCCAAAGAATTCGTTCTTTGGGGCAATGAATAGTTCTTAAAAATCAATGAATTTCGCTTTATGAACGAGATTCTTTGATTTTAAGAACAATATTTGGTTCAGTGTACAACTCGCAAACGAAGTGTAGTTGATGAATTTTTCAGTTGCGGTAAATGAAAAATTTCTTTTGAGTGCATGATTTCCGTATGCTTCCACCAGCAGTCGCTGAGACTCAACTGCAGTTTTTTTTTAAATGTCCGCAAATCAACGTTAACTGGCACAAAACTCGACATTTTCAACGATTTGAAAATGTATTTTATCAAATAACACTTTTGTTGCACGATTCTCAGTGTTGTCAGACGTCAAGACAATCAAAAACACAATTGAAGCTATAACCATTTATATGTAAACAGCGGTTTCATACTTGTACACCATAAAACCTACACCTGAAAAAGAAAATATTTTTATTACATTAATATTTAATAGAGTTACTTCATCCACCATACCACACCCATCATATCTAACCCTTAATATCATATCCATCATTATACATATGTATGTATATCATTAATGCCAAATCTATTATAACTTATCCATTACATTTAATAAATTACCTTACCATAGCACCATACCATCATACCAAATACATATTCATCACCAAATGACAACCACCATGACATTCGATCACATCCCTGAACTAAATTCGGGGAAAATTGCCCTTTTGTTACCACTGTTGCACCAGAGGCAAAGGAACTATAGAAAAGGGTTGTAGAAACGAACTGTAGATATTGGCTGCGTTCAGCAGGTACAACTTCAGCAGCTCAACACGTTGAGAAAATATATCAGGAAAATAAAACGATACCAAATATTTTTCACAACATCTTAAATTGATGAGAAATAGTATGCATATGCTTTCAGCAGGCACACCATCAGCAGTTGCACAACAGTTGTACCTGCTGAACGCAGCCATTGCCAACGAAGTGTATGCATTGCTGCTTGGTTGTGAGGCAGAGAAAAGACTCAGTGATGCTTGCTTGACGCTTTCTAAAAGCGTGCGTAATGTTGGCGTTCCGTCCGTAATTTCTCTGTTGCGCGTCGGTCCAATGGAATTTTTATTTGGCGAGTGTAAATTAAAATAAAAAAAGAATTATTAAAATATAAACAAGGTGGATAGTAAAAAAAAGAAGGTGTGTGCCTATGACTACACGATAGAAGTGATAACTTCTCATTTTCCAATTCTTAAAGTTATATCTATGTATGTACATAAATAATAACTTTTATGTTATATCAAATATTAGAGTACATACTCGATAATCTCAACGCAATTCCTTGATTCCTTGTATCCTGTATAGCGTGTATCCTTGATACACGAAATTCCTCGATTTTTGCAACAGTACAGAACATTTATAAGTGTAACTTATGTAAAAAAGTTATCTCAATAACAACAACTGACTTCGCTTTAAATTTTAATATGTTTGGTTTTTTCTTTCTTGATTTATTCGAGCATTCTTAGCACGATTATAGGTGCACAGGTCGACATTCACGAAAAAAATTAAGATGCAGTTCTATAAGATGCATGGGCCACTCAGGCCATGCCACAATCGATATTTTGGGCACCTAATTTCCAAACCGTGTTTTCAGTCGTCTTGGCAATGTTAATTGGACGCTTCAGAGCTGCGATTTTACGCCTTTGGACTTTTTTTTGTGGGGAACCGTGAAGGACCGATGTTATGCCAACAATCCGGAAACGACTCAAGCACTAAAAAAATTAACGTTTTTCCATGTATTACAGCATGGAAAAAATTCAATTTTGTTCATTTTACAAAAAAACTCATAAAAAATTTTATTTGGCCCACCCTATATGTACAGGGTTGCCCATATTCGACGGACCCATGTTTTTGTTAAAAAAACCAAAGAAAAAAGTAAAAATTTGGCGGTTGGCAATCTTAATCATTTAATTTGTTCCAAATAGATTTGTTTACATCAATTTTTGAATATGATATCTCTCAAATGGCCGCCTCTGGCGTTGATGGCGTATTGTGCCCTTTTTGCAGCATTTTCCATCGTTTTCGCCAACATTTCGGCCGGAATAGCGGCTATTTCTTCACGAATGTTGTCCTTGAGCTCTTCTACGGTCCTTGGCTTGTTAACGTAAACCTTTGACTTCAAATATCCCCACAAGAAGAAGTCAGGCGGCGTCAAATCGGGCGAACGCGGTAGCCAGTCCAAATCACCACTTTTCGACATCAAACGGCCCGGAAACAAATTCTTCAGAAAATCGATTGTTATGCGACTTGTGTGCGGTGGAGCGCCGTCTTGTTGAAACCAGAACTGCCTCATACGCTTTCGACGAATAATTGGCATCACAAAATTGGTCATCATGTCGCGATAACGCTCCTGGTTGATGGTAACAGCATGGCCATTTTCATTTTGGAAGAAAAACGGCCCAATGACCGTTTTCGCACTAACGCCGCACCAAACTGTGACTTTTTCGTCATGAAGAGGCACTTCTTGAATCTTCTGAGGATTTTCAGTGGCGTAAATACGGCAATTTTGCTTATTTACGGTCCCATTCAATGTGAAATGGGCTTCATCGGACATGATAATTTTGTTCCAAAATTGCTCGTCATCTTCGGCCATTTCGATGACTCTTTGGACCCATTCCAATCGACGAGGCTTGTCCGCAGGCAACAATCTTTGCGTCAATTGAATTTTGTACGGGAACAAATGCAAATCAACGCGAATAATCCGTTGTAAAGTGGACCGAGCCATGCCCAACTGCTGAGAACGGCGTTTTTGGGATGTTCTTGGGGACCTCTCAACACTGGCTCGTACGGCAGCGATACTCTCGGCCGATCGCCTTGGTCGACTTTTATTTGGCCTCTTCGGATTAGAAAGAGCCTCACCAGTCGAAAATTTTTCGTATGAACGCTTAATGGTGTTCTTAGAAGGCGCACTTCTCACATTTTTTAAGTTTTTAAAAGCACGTTGAGTTTTCACAATTGACTTCTTCTGTTGAATGTAAATTTCAACTATTTCAGAGCGCTCGCGTGGCGTGTATTGTTCCATAGTAAAAATCTGCTTGGACTGACGCTTCAAACGCGGTATGTCATTAAGCGATCTGACATCTCTGTCAAAAGTTATGGCGTTGCCAGATGGGTCCGTCGAATATGGGCAACCCTGTACAAACTATAAATAGCACAAACCTACATACGCATGATAAAAATTTTGACACAAACAACAACAACAAAATGCAACCGTAAGATTGTGTGTAGCAACGACTACGATGCGAGTGCGCATATGTTTGAACATACAAAAGCAGCGGCAGAATCTAACTGTATGCTGACGATTGAATCGAGAAAATCCCTGATCAGAAATTGCCAAACGCGCCTCAAGAAGTTATGACTTCAATAAAAATGAGTAGAAGATATTTCAAATATGAAATTATGAAACATACTAGTGCTTGTGATTAACTACAGCAAATGTACCCAATTGGCCCCGTTCGATATACTCACTCACTAGTTCAAAAGGCGACTAGTACTTTCTTGACCATACGTTCATACAAAAATGTCAATGGAAGAATGTACTAGGAGGGGCAGTGCCACAGACTGAAAAACTTTATATATTTTTATTTTCTATGTGTATATGTTACACCAATGAATACCTTTCTCGCCCCCTCCCCCCCGTGTAAAATTCCTGCTTACACCTATGATGAGGGGTATAATGTATCACTAGTAGTGGTGACAGAGGAATCATTGGAAGTCAGACTCTTGCACTGGTCGCATATCCTGGAGGGATGGTATTTGTATACATCAGCATATCAGACCATATCATGATACTAAACACATACCATCATACCAAACACATACCATCATGCCATCACATCCTACCATACCATCATATTACAACTATCTTACTTTAAACATAAGACCATATTTTCCTACCATACCCATAATTTCATACCATGTAATATACTCATACTCTCATATTCTACCCGATCATACGATAACTATTATACCAAACTCATCTTCCCACATCAACCACTCTGTACTCATTGTACCATATCTATCATATAAGCCCAATCATATCATTCAGAACTTACCTTACCATCATACCATAGCGTTCATAACAAACCCATTATGCCATAGTCATCATACCAAAGCCATCATGCCATGCCCACTCCGGAAGTACTGCAGGATGGTTCATTTAAAGCTTCGGGATGTATTTTGGTAATAATGAAAAACACAAAAACAAAAATTATGTACTGTGAAATGATTTTTCGTTTATTTTCAACCATGTATATTAGTTCTGACCACTTGTGGAATATGATTTCACGTAAAGGATCGCCGCCAGAGCGAATGGCACAATGTGCTAATTTTTCCACATTTTCCATTACATTTCGTAGGATTTTGAGATGAAAAGCGACCACTTCATGTCGGTTATCATCTTTCAAGGCTTTAAGGGTCCGTGGCTTGTAGACATAAGCTTTGGACTTCAAATAACTCTACAGGAAGTAGTCTGAAGGAGTCCAGTCGGGCAATCACGGAGGCCAGTCAACATCACCGAATTTTTGAAACCAAGTGACCAGGGAACAAGGGACCCAATAAAGCGATTATGGCTCGGGCTATGTGAGCTGTGGTGCCGTCTTTTGGGAACCAAAAGTTGTCCATGCCGCTATCAGTCAGAATTGGTAAAAAAAAACAAGTTGTTATCATGGTCCGATAACTCTCTCCACTAACGAGTCGTTTTCGAAGAAGAACGGTTCAATAATACTTTCTGCACAATATCCAGTCCAAACATTCACGCGTTGGTCGTGGAAAGGTTAGGTTAGGTTAGGTTAAGAGGGAAGGGCAACCCGATGTTGCCTACACGGGGGCCTATTGGTCCATTGTGGTTCCCTAAATGTGGCAAAACCAGAGTAAAAATCCTAGTCACTTGAGCAAGGTTGGTCGAACCAACCAGTGCTTCGTACAAATCTGAAAAGATCCATTAGTGGTACGTCCACGAGCTCTTGCAGTTCTCCGTACACTCTGCTTCCCATATGGCGAAGTCGGCGTTGTTGAAGATTGGGACACTCACAAAGTAGATGCTTGATGGTTTCTGTTTCCTCGACATCTCCACAGCTCTGCAGAAGTCTGGGTGCGGGATTCCTAGTCGCGAGGCCATTGTGCCTATACAATAATGCCCCGTGAGGACCCCTATTAAGATGCGAGTTTCATTTTTACTCATTGGAAGTAGGGATTGGGTCCTTTTTTCGCAGAGTTTAGGCCAAAGATGGCGAGAGATAACACAGTCGTCTCTATTTGACCAAGAGTTATTTGTGTTATTTCTGGCTTTATCATTTATTTTCTTCTTGAAATCTCCGATTGGAGCCATGATCGACCCAATCACAGAACTACTTTCCAGTTCAGAGCCCTCCCTAGCCAATCTGTCTGCTATTTCGTTTCCATCTATGTCTCGATGACGTGGAAAGGTTGCTCATTAATTAATTGAGGATTTTCATTGGCGTAGAATCCACAATTTTGTTTATCCATCACACGAATCAAAGAAAAATGAGCGTCATGATAACTTTTTGTCAAAAATCATCCTTGGTTTAATCCATGTTCACCACGAAATTCGCATAATCCAAGTTACTTGACATGTCAATCGATAAAAGTCGTTGCGTTAATTGAATTTTGTACGGGAATAACTTTAAATCAGCACAAATTATGCGACTGAGAGAGATACTCAACTGGTAAAAAGGGCGACGACTATATGTTGACGGTGATCTCTCAACGCTGGCCTGTACCTACAGCCTCAATGTTCTCATCAGATCGCCTCGGACGACGTTGGCCTTGATGACTGACACTACCAAGATTACCGGTGGCAATAAATTTTTGGAGTATGTGCCAAATGGTGTGATCTGAAGGCACTCTCCTCACTCGATATTTTACACGATACGAACGATGCGTTTTCACAATTGAGAACATGTTTTGAATGTAAAGTTGCACTATAACAGAGGGTTGTGATGGCGTGTACTGTTCTATGACACAAATTCACTTGGACTGACGCTTCGGACGTGGGGTCCGAAGATCATAAGCCGATCTGAAAACAAAAGAAAAATGTATGAGGTTGCCAGATGCCGAAGTTTGAAATGGCCTACCCTGTATTTCGTTTCATCACATCACGTCTTACTAGGCCGTCAGACATCGATCGGTAGCTCTTCATTCAATGCACTCAAGTAATACTCCATTTTAGCAGTTATACTATCCTCCTTTTTTAATACACCCAGACGAGACTTGCTAATGTTCCAATAGTATTGTGTTTGCGTTAGCTAAGCTGAAGACTATTCCTATGCTAACAAATTTATTTGGCACAATTGCTTGTAATTTGCAGCCATAAGGCTACCATTGTATGTTAACGATCCCATCCGTTTCCCAGATTGGGTGACAAACTCCAGAATCTGGGTAGTCCCCTAACATTCATTCAAGATGGAACGATGAAGCACATTTTTGCCTTAACGGGAACGTAACTAAGCGAAATTGCCGTATTTGCAGTGAGAACAATGTTGTAGAGACTCTCTAGGCTCCTTTACATCCAGAACAAGTGACTTGATTTGCATGCCGAAGCCATCAGTGGTCCATATTTTTTCACAAATGAAAATGGAGCCTTCGTTACTGTCAATGGTGAGCGCTACAGACAAATAATTCTCGACTTTTTGGTGTCCCATGTCAATATCAATCGTTTGAGTGCTAAATGGTGTCAGTAGGACAGAAATTCCTTATTATTGAAACGCGGACACCTGCCATATAGACTTAATTCCACGTTGGCCCCTGGCAATGGGGTCGAGGTTCATGAAATTGATGCTCAGCAGATAAATCTTCAGGACGTTTGTGCCATGCTAATAGATATACAACGCCCATCATACCTCTCCTGGTCGTCACTTCTATGACTCCAGACGCGACCAACGCCCTGTCATAGTAGTTTCAACACCAAAAGTCTCCCCGGGCAAACGGGGCTTACCTCGACATACACTAACACACACCGAAATACCTACATTCATCACTCATGCCTGTGATGGCAAAAGCCACCACTATTGGACGTGCTACAGAGTAGACCACATCACTTCTGACTGCGTGACACATAGTCACCATTATTTTGCACCTTTTCAAACTAGCACTCTGAGGCTACTTAGATATACTTTTCACCTCGAACTATCCAATTCTGACTGCTCTTATACAGCTTATTATGCATCTTATAAATAATCGTTTTACCAGTCTTTTTAAGACTGTCCAGAGACCACAATGCCAATGTGCCGGTGGAAATTATGATAGTACGTCTGTCGACTATCCCCGTGCTAACAAATTTTAAGGATCATTGCTATTCATTCGTAGGCAAACGCTATCGTTGATCGAGTCAAACGGTCCACCTACTCCCCAGATTGGGCGACCAACTCCAGGATCTGGATACTCCCTCTACATTTACACAGGATGCAAAAAGCCATACAGCCCTTGAAACCTATACTTAATTGGGACGAACTTTTGGTGATCGAATTATATCGACAATGATAGCATCCAGTCATTGATCTATGCTGATAAACCAGCTACGACTGACTAGTTGAAAACCAACATTCAGTAGTAGTGGCAAGAAAAGACCGGTATGCTGGAAAAAGTGATACAAAATTGAACTAGTAGTATGACCTACAATGTAGACTCTACATAAGTACATAAGACACAGTCACCATATGCGATGAAATTGTGAAATGTCATAAAGTTTGCGAACTAATAAAGCCAAGAAAAAGGCCCGTACATTTCAATAATTTTTCTGTGTTTCATTTGAAATAAAAGTTCTATAGATCTAAAAAAACTTCCGATATTAACTACATCCCGTCTTCAATGGACTTATGCCTTGAAATCAAGCATTTAATAAAATTCATCATCCGTTCGAACTGGTTTGTTGAGGAGGGGAAATCTCTGAGGTTCAATAGAGATTATGTGGTATCACAACGGGCCTGCACTGGCCTTACCTAATCTAACATAACCTAACCTAACCTTACCTAACCTTACCTAATCTAACCTAACATAACCTAACATAACCTAACCTTACCTAACCCAACCTAACCTAACCTAACCTAACCTAACCTAATCTTACCTAACCTAACGTAACCTAATCTAACCTAATCTAACCTAACTACATTTATTTCAGCTTTAATTCAATTATTGACAAAAAAAAAACAAAACACGAAAATCTTGCCTTTAACGGAATTGAAATACTTAAAGCAGGAAGTTATGACTTCACACTCTCTTCCGATAGCTGGTATCTGGCAACACATACGCCAAAATAATTATAATAATAATAATTATTTTGACACTTTTTCATTCAGCTGCAACGGAAATCCTGTTAACACTTGAGCAACATAAATTAAATCTTTTTAAGCGTAGCGGAAATTAATACATTTTCCGTTTCCGGTACCGTTTTGAGCGCGTTACATGAACACGCCCTTCACACTGCCACCGACAAACAATTCCTCATCATTATTCCGTTCTTACTCAGTGGTTGTTTGTTTTTCTGCTCTGCTTGTGGTGTGGCGCCTGCTAATTAATGACTTTTCTTTGGTGTGTTGATAAGAGAAAAAAAAAATCAAAAAAGAAAAACACAAAAACTTCCAACTGATTAGAATTAAGGAAACGTGCGTGAGACTATTTTATTAATTTATTTTTTTTTTTTTTTTTTTTGCGCGACTCCAACGTTTCTAGTTTAGTGCCTAACTAATGCACATAGTTTTTAAAAGGCAATAAAAAGTGACAGTTTAATGAAGGAATACCAGGAGAAAAGAAAAAGGCCCTAAATTAAACCAAAGTATTTTTTAATTCCTAGAGAACGCGTGAAAAAATATAAGCTCAGGCTTTGAAAGCTCGTATTTTATCCTAAAAGTATGCTTGGTTTTCTTATGCATCAAATTTGCGTTTAAATCTTTGAAATTGTGATTGATAAATATACGCTTAAATTTCCGTAGTAAGACAAAAAAAAATAGGAATATCAACGGCAAAATATATGTCACGCTTAGCAGTTGAAATAAATTCTTAAAAGATAGCAACATTTTTTAATAGATATTAATTTCTTTCCTGCATATTATATCATTTCTTATATATTTTCATCATTAAAAATTTATCCATGCCTAAAAGTATGCAACATTTATTGGCTTTTGTGGCTCAGCACTGGCAAGGAATTGAAAAATTAGCGGCAATGTTTGTAAATGTTTCTTATCATCCATTTCAACGTCGCGCAATTTGTTTCCATTAACATGTTTCTTGCTAGAACGCCTAAAAGCAGCCAACTACTATTTATCGCACCTTAATATGTGACCTATTCGTGCGTTTGTGTTTGGTTGTGTTTCTTTTTTTAGCTTTTGCTAAATTTCTTCAACGTTTTATTTCAATTAATAAAAATTAAGGCGCAACCCAAGCGCATTTATCTGACTTTGGAGCAAGACAACTGATGTGTCCGTCTGTCTATTTGTCTGTATGTCTGTTTGCCTGCCTGTCTACATGCCTGTGTGTGTGTGAATAAGATAGTGTCTATGTGATGAACTGGCTAAAGAATGAATGACTTCAAATAAATTTGCGCATATATTTGTCTTACTTGATGTACTGGCGTTATTCGCTCATGTTTGGAAAATTATTTCGATAATTTTTCGTTACCAGAAAGCATGGTTAGAAAAAAAAACCGCAAATAAAAAAGACACAAAGAAAGACATAAGAAGCAGCAAAGGAATAACAAGAATTAGTATTTTCGTTTTACTTTACCGTACACAGTTACGACACTTCACAAAAATCTTTCTTATTGCAGTTAAACATCGCTCAACACTCCTTTGAAGTTGTCACACGCTCGCGCTTTTTGTCAACATAGAGTTAATGCGACTTCACTATGTCAGATAGCCTTTTCATATCCAAGAATTTATACAAATTATTCAGTTCCTATTCGGTTGAGATATCCATTGTTTCTGCAGCTTCGTACGCTTTCACTCACTGATCGTACCAAGCAGATTACCAGAATGTTCGGCGTCGTAACCTGTAGTAAATTCGGAGCAAATTGCTTTTTTGCCACTTCTGTTGCACCAGAGACAACAGAACTATAGAAAACGGCTGTAGAAAACAACTGTAGACATTGTTGACGAAGCGTATATATTCGGATTTTTTAAGAATACGCTCTTCGTTATGAGACAGAGACGATTAACTGACGCTTGCTTGAGACATACTAAAAGCTTGCGTGATGTTGCATATACGACCCCTGTACGACCATTGAGTCATATATGACTGACCTCTATTTTTTTTTTAAACGAGCATTAAAATTGTTTTGTTGAAACAAATAGTATTAAATGATTTTTTTATATGTTGAATTTTTTTTTATTCTTAACCCTGTGCGATCAATGGGTCATATATGACCCAACTCCAGTTTTTCTTAAGTAGATCTTAAGCTAATTTTGTTTGATTAAAAGTATTAAGTGATGTCTGTTTTCTGAATTTTTACTTTTTTAACCCTCTATCAGTCTTGGGTCACATGTGACCCTCTTCATTTTGACGTCACGAAGTTTCATTTTACCGCGCGGGTTTCCAAAAAAGTTGAAAAAGGCATTTTTTTCGAAATGCATCGGCGATCCATTGAATTCTTACTCGATTAGTATAAGAGCAATGATTAAAAAATGGTACGACAGTAAAGGTTAATTCTTTGACTTCATTGAAAAAATAAAAACAAAAAATCAAAACGTCATCGGGACGCGGGGGAAGCTGCTAAGCAACGCAACTGCAAACTTGTTACATGGCATTATTACTCGCTGAGTATTATTGTTAGGATTAAAAATATGATACACCAATAAATGCCTGTTCTAAGTCCTTACAAAAAAATTAGACAAAAATTTCTGACGTCATGGGGACACAGAGAGAGCCGCTCAAAGATCGATAATACAACATTCATTCAACGGTGTTGCATTGAGTTATTACTCGGTGAGTATATGAGCTACGGCAAATATTTAAAAAGGAAAAAACCAACACCAACACCAACACCAACACCAACACCAACATTAACACTAACACCAACACCAACACCAACACCAACACCAACACCAACACCAACACCAACACCAACACCAACACCAACACCAACACCAACACCAACACCAACACCAACACCAACACCAACCTAGCCCAAGGTGCTGAGACCCGCAAAGTGAAACATCATATAACGTCGAAACGCTAGATGAAGGTATATTTACAGCAATGATGATATTAACCTCACTGGTACAGCACAGGATATGGCAAGGCAAACAACAGCGGTACTGAAAAGGGCTTGTGACGCGGCGATGTTGTTGCGAAGACCAAGCAAGCACCACAACGAACCTGTGTTCTGGTGATCTGCAGAAATCACCGAAGCACGTAGCCAATGCCATCAAGCTCGAAGAAAGTACTACCGCGCGAAAGGGACCAGTAGGTTTGATGAACTCCGGAGGTGTATAGAGAGTGCAGGAAGCTGCTGAAAAATATGATCTGTTCGAGGAAGCGCGAATGCTTTTTGCATGTATGCGATGAAGCAGACGTCACCCCATGGGGTACGACAAACCGACTGGTCATGAAAAAGATGAAATCATCCAGGCGACCACCATTATTAAGCGCTCTTTCCGCAACAACCACGGATGCAGTCTTTCACTGATGATGGTAACGAGCATCCCATTTCTATGGTTACCACTTAGGAGATCATGACAATCGACAATGCCGTCCATAACGACAAGGCCCCAGGTCAGGATAAAATTAAAAAATTCGCACTAAAAATTGCCATCACGTTACAAACACAAGCGTTCGTACAGAGCGCATATTCCCCGCACAATGGAAGACGCAAAAGCTCGTTCTTATACCAAATGGTAGCGGCTCTATGGATAATCTCTCGGCCTACCGACATACAATATATGTCTGCTCGACACGATATGCAAGATCTTCGAGCGAGTCCTGTCCAAGCCAGGACTCCAGAGGAGGACTTTCGGATCAACAGTTTGGGTGCCGAAAGTCACGTTCAACATCCAACGCCATAAATCTTGTAACAAATATGGCAGAGAAAGCTATTGAAGGTAAAAGATTGAAGAAGTGCGCAAAGCAGTATTGTCTCGTGACAACGCTGGATGTGTGCAACGCCTTTAACTCCGCAAATTGGGAGAATATAATGAAAGCGCTTGCAGAATTTAAAATCCCACGCTATCTCTCTAGGGTGATAGCAAACTACTTCGATAGAAGAGTACTACGCTACGCAACAGTCGAGGGCGTCAGGATGTATAATGTCTCCAGTGGTGTCCCTCAGGGATCGGTCCTTGGCCCCCTGCTATAAAACGTTATGTACGATGGCGTTCTTATACCAACAGGCGGCAAGATCGTCGGCTTTGCGCACAACCTAGGGGTTGTGGCATCTGAAAAACACCTGGAAGAAGTTCAAGCGCTCAATAGTGTTGCAATTGGCACCACCTTAGCTGTCTTTTATCAGTGGGGCTTTGCCTAGCCGAACATAAATCTGAGGCGGTGCTTATATGCAGCCGCAAAAAGATGGACGTTGCAAGAATCAATGCTAACGGAACGGTGATGTAATCAAAGACATTTATTAAATACCTTGGTGTAATGATTGACTCCCGATTAACATTTAAACAGCATCTTCAGTATGCCCACAAAAAAGCATCCGATGTATGTATGGCCCTATCGAGGATAATGCCTTATACGAGAGGCCTCAAACAAGCGCGCAGGAAACTACTCCTTAATATAGTACGATCCATCTTGATGTATGGGTCAACGGTATGGGCCTTAGCAATAAAGACAAAGTCCTACCGGCTATGTATTGAATCTTTTTACAGACTCGGCGCACTCAGGGTATGTTGTGCCTTCAGAACAGTTTCTGAAAATGCAGCATTAGTCCTAACAAGTTCGATACCCATCGACCTTTTCGTTCAGACGGCCAATAACAACGCGTCCATTTGCAAGAAAGTTGCTAGAGAAGGAAGCATGATGAAGTGGCATGATCGCTGGAATAGATCTCTGAAAGATCGCTGGACATATCAGCTCATCCCGAACATAGCCGATTGGTGCGAAAGAAGTCACGGCTCAGTGAACTTCTATCTGATACAGATTTTGAGCGACCATGGCTGTATTAGAGCATACTTGTTCAAATTTAAGCACGCGGTAAATCCATACTGCTCACACTGCTTCAAATACAATTGAAGATGCAAGCTATGCTTTATTTGAGCGCCCCAAGTTCGATAATGCCCGCATTGAGGCTTCGAACAGTGTTGGGGAAACTGTGACACAAAATAACTTGGTGTCTCTAATGCTGAAAAGAGAAGCGAACTGGTCAGTGGTCAGTACCCTCGCTAAAAGTATAACAGAAGAACTGCGAAGAGTTGAGCGTTCACAAAACACATTAGGCTGAGTAGAGTACGTCTATTACCCCTTAAACGACGGTTATTAGCCATCCAGTTTTCAGCTTAGTGCTGTTCTCATGCCCCGTGAAGTCATGCTTTGCGGCGGTGCCGCGGAGTTTTCAAAGGGAAGAAGTTTCAATGCGGAGGTTCAGGCTTAGTGCGAAAGAATCGCACACTCCCACCTGCATGGAGTTGCCTTTTGAAGGTTCCCCCTTCGCGAAGAAAATAAAAAAAAACAAATAGAAGAAAAAAAAAGAAAAAAATAAAAAACACCAACAACATCTACAACAATAAAAACAACAACAACAATCTAACTTACGATTGTCTGTCTAAGTTCCAACAAACTCAAAAAAAGTTATGAATTTAAAAGTTTTTTCATGGCAACCGATAATGGTCACAAACAACGAAATAAAACAATAAAACCGGAAATGCGCAAGAACTAAAGATTTGGATTAGGACAAAGATTTAGACACACCTTTCCAAACTAGGAAAGGGTTTCCAACAAGGATTAAGTCCAGAATTTGGTCATTTATCAAAAAAAGAGTTTGGACATGAAGTAGGAAAATTATTTAGACAAATAAAAAAATTACAGAGGAAGTTAAGGGCCATTTGAATTAACTGTAAAAATTCCTATGGGGTCTGATTGCCATTGTTCCATAGAACATATTGTCCAAGGGATTTTTCTGGGTTAGCTAAAATAACCGATTTTTTTTTAAGGTCACATTTTATACTATGGGACCGTAGTTAATTTCTTTTAACTCCTAAACTAAGAAAAATTTTGATTTAAGGATTTCGGTAAAATTCTTGCAAATTTAATGTTCTTTTAAACTAAGAAACATTGCTCCCATTTATCCCATAAATATTCACACAGGGGGATAAAAAACCCCTTAAATGAAAAAAAGTGTTTATAACTTTGTAAACATCCTGATAAAAAACCTGCGCTTCTTTCAAAACACAGAAATCAATTAACATCCGAACCATTACTTTAAACTCAGAAAGAATAAAAACTTTTTAACAAAAAAAAAAAAAACCGACCTCAAAATCACTACAAAGTAAAAAATAATTTTAAATAACTTTTCCCATTCATTTCTTGGTCATATTTTAAAAGCTATTTATATGTATTATAATATTGGAAATGTTATCATTTTAATTTTTTCTATTTTGTTTTATTATCATCAATATATTAATTGCTTTATGAACATAAAAGCTTTAAAGTCGGCGCTTATCTTAATATGTTGAAATCATTTTATTTTAATTTTTCTAATTTGTTTTATCATAAAAATATTATTAACTTTATGAATATAAAAGCTTCTTAGCGATTTTTTTCTTTCAGTTGACAATTTTTGAGTACGCTGAATGTAGCCAATGTGTTCCATGTATTATTTGTGCAGCTGTTACACACTATGTCATATTCAATATGAGCTTTACAAGCTCACCCAAACCAGTTTAGTGAGAAATTTACCGCCCTATTCTGCGTTTTCTTGATAAGTAATTTATAAATAAAATTTGTAAAGAATTTTATCAATCGAAAGCTTTTTTAGTATTCTACAGCAACCTTGATAAATAAAAAGTTTTCGTAATTCACCAGAGTAGGTAAATTCCTGTTAACAGCTAATTGTTCTCATTAATAGCATAACACAGAGAACAGATTTCTGCTTTCATTTTCCGTATGTTCCACAAAAGTGTATTAATTTGTAGAAAATAATTATTATTGTTAACATTATTATGTTAATATTAACCTTGATATTGCCTGCTACGAGCAACCACAACTCTCTTGATAAATTTATCAATAGCAAATGAGATATTGACAAATTTATCAATTAAAGAGCTTTTTTCTATCACAGAATACCAACTCTTGATAAATAGTCAATACTTGATAAATATTCAATAAGGTGAATTTATCAAGTACGCAGAATCGGGCTGTTAATGTGTAGAAAGCTTTTAAAATTACTACAGTGTCACCAAGGCACCAAATAGTGCACGGATGGTAAAAGATTATTATTGTGTATCAAAGATGAGCGCCGACTTCAAAGCTTTTATGTTCATAAAGCAATTAATATATTGATGATAATAAAACAAAATAGAAAAAATTAAAATGATAAGATTTCCAATATTATAATACATATAAATAGCTTTTAAAATATGACCAAGAAATGAATGGGAAAAGTTATTTAAAATTATTTTTTACTTTGTAGTGATTTTGAGGTCGGTTTTTTTTTTTTTTGTTAAAAAGTTTTTATTTCTTCCTTTTTAGAGAATATGAAATATTTTATGTAATAGTTATTCTTGGGGAAAATTTCAAACATGAAACTTTGTTCTTAAAAAATTTATTTTTTTAATTCCTGAAAAATTGTTGGGTATTTTTCATTTCTGCTTCTTTGAAATTTTTAGTGCCCACTGTATTTACCGTAGCTTATAATGATTCTACCTAGCCCTGTGTCAAATTTCAGTTTCCAAGTATCAATATTAACCGTAATATAGTACTTTCCTTAAAGTGCCACACCCTGTGTATAATCCCGCTCACTTTTTTAATGATTCTACCTACCCACCTACCTGCATACCAAATATTAGTACGCTAGTGTCAATATTAACTAAGATATAGTATATTTATAATTTTGACACGCCCCTTTGTTGAATAACGCCCACTTTTTTGGCCGTAATTTGTAATAACTGTACCTACCCATGTACTAAATTTCAGCACCCTAGTGTCAATATTATTCGATATATAGTGTGTTTCTTATATTGCCACACCCATTTGTCGAATAACGCCTACTTTCTTTACAGTCATTTTTAAAAATTGTGTCTACCCCTGTACTAAATTTCAGCACCCTAGTGTCAATACTATTCGAGATACAGTGTTTTTATAATATGACCACACCCCTTTGTCAAATAACGCGCACTTTGTTGACTGTAATTTGTAATAACTATGCCTACTCATGTACTTAATTTCAGCACACTAGTGTCAATATTATTCGATATATAGTGTGTTTCTAATATTGCCACACCCTTTTGTCGAATAACGCCCACTTTATTTACAGTAATTTTTAAAAATTTTGTCTACCCCTGTACTAAATTTCAGCACCCTAGTGTCAATATTATTTGAGATACAGTGTTTTTGTAATATGACCACACCCCTTTGTCATATAACGCCCACTTTAGTGACCGTAATTTGTAATAATTGTGCCTACCCCAGTACTTTTACTGTAAATTTCAGTACCCTAGTGTCAATATTAACTAAAATACAGTGTTTTTCTTATATTGACACGCCCCTTTGTCGAATATCGCCCACTTTTTTAAAAAAGGACCTCCGCGTTCATGGTATATATCTGTTGACAAAAAATTACGGAAATCGGGCAAGAACTGTAGGAGTTATCGATGTACATACATTTAAAAAAAAAAAAAAAAAAAAAAAAAAGCGGACAAACCAACGAACTTGAGAACCTCCTCCTTTTTGAAGTCGGTTAAAAATGATTATGTATCTATGATCAAAAATTAATTAAACATTAAAACTAGTTACAATTTAAAGTAACGTTCTCACATCGAGACGTTTACCTAACTTCGCAAACACACATAGTTTAAGAGTGTAATTGATATAGTTATGTTTCGCATTAGAATGAAATAATTGAATAATCTGAAATTAATTTGAAAATCCTAGGAATTTCCAAATCGTTGCGCTCAAAGTTTTGCCAACTGTGGTTTCCATTCGAACGTTTGCCTGCGTCAAGCGCAAATCTGCTGCATAACTGTAAATGAATTAACAGACAGATATTTATGCCTCAAATAAAGCACGCACACACACACACAAATACACACAAACACATAAAGATACAAAGCTGCAGATTTTGCTGCAGGTGTGTGTCACGCAATGCATGTGATTGAGCTGAGCTGAGCTGACGTAATAGATAAGCAAACGTCACGATATTCTGCCGGCATGGCAGTTGTTTGGCAACATTGTTGTTGGCAATGTTGTTGTCGACTAAGTTCAAAATTAATTGCCACAAACACCAATGCAATTTGCAACAACAATGGTGGGCCTCGTCTTAAACCATGACTGCAGCGCATAAATTATGCTAAAGATAAGGTGTGCAGTGGAATAACGGCAACAACAACAACAGCAACAACAACTTGCAATGAAGCTACCGCAGTACAGAGCTATTGAGATCGGCATGACTTTGGCTGTATAGGTAGAAGCCCTTATTTAGAAGCCCAATTAACAGCAACAGCGATTGATAGTATTCGGTTGGAATTAATTTATTAACAACACGAAGGTCTTGGGATAAAATCAAATTTTAATTTATTAATTATTGAATTCCTTGAAAAAATTTACATTTAAAAGAATGCTGAAAAAAATGTATCAATTAGATACTTTAAATTTTCATAAATATTTGAGTAAACTCTTCTTAAAACCTCAACTATTTGAAAAATTCCTGAATTCTTGATGCAACCACGCAACGCATGCAGCTATATGTACACACATACATATGTTTATTAATATTTACACATTTAACTTCTAATGAATTTTCGAAAAACACTTTCATCTAAATGTGGTTGAACGCAACAAACAAATTTCATACATAAACAACAATAAAATTAAGTTAAAAGCAGCCACTTGCTAAAAATAAAGCGTCAACACACACACACACACACACACACACAATGTTTGACAGCAACAACTTGTAAACGAGCCTAAAACCACAGAATTCACACACACATACACACAGAGAGAGCAAAAACACAAGATACACTAACACAAACACACAAAAACACAAATACTAAGCTACACTAAAAACCACATACCAACGCATATTGCTGCTGTTGTGGCAACACAATGTTTGCCTTATAAGCAGCAGCAGCAGCAGCATAAAAAAAAATGACAGCATACCTTCAGGCTCATGCATGTGAAAGAAGTGTTTATGAAGTGTTGTTTACAGCTTTACTTTTTAATAAACACTAAATACAAACAACATAGCTACAACAAAAACAACAACAACAACAACAGCAATAATAACAACAACAACAACAAAAATAACAACAACAACATTAAATATAAGCAAATCGGTTTGAAAGTAGAAGCGTAGGTAGGAATTTAGACCAGCTATGAATTTAAGAATGTTCTGTAAAACGTTTTAAGCAGTTCTGAATTGATTTCAGAACTAACAGTTAAGAATGAACTTTAAATATTCCAAAATTGTTTGAAAATAATCTTTAATATTTATTAAAAATGCCGTTTATGTGTTACATATTCTTATATACAATGTAGATTTTTCAATTCCGAAAGATAAAATTAATTTTTTTACTTGAATTAAATAGAATTTTTTAAGAAATTCATGAAAATAATTTATATGTTTAATATACATAATTTATATGTATAATATACATATAAATGTAAACGTAATAAATAAATATAAATGTAATACACATAAAAAAATTAATTTTATCTTTCGGAATTGAAAAATCTTCTTGGTGTTGCCATGACATTTTCGACTGGGTTTCTAGTTCTAAAAATTTATGTGTAGTTATGTGGGTGTGTATGTCTACGTCCTTGCTAGGATAAGAGTTGCTATGACACTTTGCTGAAAAGGTAAACTTTACTTCATTTTCCCCTTAATGAGCAACATGTGCGCTAAGAGCAAATATCTTTCCTTAATAAAGCGTAAAAAGCACTGAAAGAAAAACAAAGCATATTTTCACTGCTGTTAAGGTTTTCTTCTGTTAATTATATCGTAACGTATTTTTTACGCTCTGCAACTAGAGTGAACATTTTGAAAGATTATAATGCTTTGATTTTAATTATGAACTTATCCTCCAAAGGATCAGGTTTTAGAGACAATTCTTAGAAATGTTTTCAATCAAATTTTGTCTGTCAGATAGATTTTTATGATAGCTGCTTATTTAAAATTCAGATTTCCATAAAAAAATTTATTGTAAAATCTATATATATATAAAAAAATGTTGTCAAATCTGTTTGTGACGAGTGTTTGAGAGTTCGGCTGGGTAAAAAAAAAATCTGCCGATACCATTTTGTAGGGTACGTTCTCTAGATGGTTTTAAAAAAAAAATTGTTTGAAAATGACAAGGGGGCGTGGCACCTCCCATACAACCCAAATCTACGGTAACGAATAGCTCTGAAGTTATAGTTCGCATAACATCGGAATTCGGTGTTCTACCTTAATTTACAAGAGCCGTTCCACAGGTAAAATTTTATGGGCGTTGAATGTGGGGCGTGGCACTTTTTCAGCAGCCCAAATTTTCGGTATAACTTTCAAGCTATAAGTCACACATCAATGAAACTTGGTAGGAGCGTACTATTTAGTCGCGTCCTTCGACTAGCAAAATTTATCAAGTATAGGCCAAAGGGGTGTGGCACCGCCCATACAATTCAAATTTATGATATCGAATAGCTTTGGAACTAAATGCCGTATAATAATGAAATTCAGTATGGAGTTTCCACTGGTGATATATTTATACTATAAAACTGGGATGGGCTTTGGAAAAGGGGGTGTGGCTACGCCCATACACTTAAAATTTTTGATATCAGATAGCTTTGGAACTAAACGTCGTTTAACAACGAAATTCAGTATGGAATTACTATTGGGTGATATTCTTCTACTAGAAAACTGAGACGTCATTGAACAAGGGGGTGTGGCTCCGCCCATACAAGCTAAATTTGCGATATCGAATAACTTTGGAATTATAAGTAGCATAGCCTCGAAATTTGGTTATCAATTTACACGAGTCGTTCCACTTAGAGATAGAGATAGAGATAGAGATAGAGTTAGAGATAGAGATAGAGATAGAGATAGAGATAGAGATAGAGATAGAGATAGAGATAGAGATAGAGATAGAGATAGAGATAGAGATAGAGATAGAGATAGAGATAGAGATAGAGATAGAGATAGAGATAGAGATAGAGATAGAGATAGAGATAGAGATAGAGATAGAGATAGAGATAGAGATAGAGATAGAGATAGAGATAGAGATAGAGATAGAGATAGAGATAGAGATAGAGATAGAGATAGAGATAGAGATAGAGATAGAGATAGAGATAGAGATAGAGACAGAGATAGAGATAGAGATAGAGATAGAGATAGAGATAGAGATAGAGACAGAGATAGAGATAGAGATAGAGATAGAGATAGAGATAGAGATAGAGATAGAGATAGAGATAGAGATAGAGATAGAGATAGAGATAGAGATAGAGATAGAGATAGAGATAGAGATAGAGATAGAGATAGAGATAGAGATAGAGATAGAGATAGAGATAGAGATAGAGATAGAGATAGAGATAGAGATAGAGATAGAGATAGAGATAGAGATAGAGATAGAGATAGAGATAGAGATAGAGATAGAGATAGAGATAGAGATAGAGATAGAGATAGAGATAGAGATAGAGATAGAGATAGAGATAGAGATAGAGATAGAGATAGAGATAGAGATAGAGATAGAGATAGAGATAGAGATAGAGATAGAGATAGAGATAGAGATAGAGATAGAGATAGAGATAGAGATAGAGATAGAGATAGAGATAGAGATAGAGATAGAGATAGAGATAGAGATAGAGATAGAGATAGAGATAGAGATAGAGATAGAGATAGAGATAGAGATAGAGATAGAGATAGAGATAGAGATAGAGATAGAGATAGAGATAGAGATAGAGATAGAGATAGAGATAGAGATAGAGATAGAGATAGAGATAGAGATAGAGATAGAGATAGAGATAGAGATAGAGATAGAGATAGAGATAGAGATAGAGATAGAGATAGAGATAGAGATAGAGATAGAGATAGAGATAGAGATAGAGATAGAGATAGAGATAGAGATAGAGATAGAGATAGAGATAGAGATAGAGATAGAGATAGAGATAGAGATAGAGATAGAGATAGAGATAGAGATAGAGATAGAGATAGAGATAGAGATAGAGATAGAGATAGAGATAGAGATAGAGATAGGGATAGAGATAGAGATAGAGATAGAGATAGAGATAGAAATCATTTCCGCTACGACAGCAACGCGTCGGGTATCAGCTAGTTCTACTATAAGTCTTTGAATACACCAAAGCTGAAAATTTAACTTAAGTGCCAGAAATAACTTAAAATGTGTTAGAAGGTTAATCGATCTTATCAGCCAAAGTGCATCCGATTAAGTTCGTTGCTATTGCTAAGTTTGATGTGCAAATACGTAAAGCACTTTTTTCATAGAAAGTAACCCCCTAAAACCAAGCTTTGTGCGACATTTTATCATCAATTCCGAATAAGTACGAAATAAACCCTTTAACACATTTTAAGTTTTGACTTATTTCTGGCATTAAAGTTGAATTTTCAGCAATGGTGTATTCGAAGACTTATGGTAGAATCTTACGATAAATTTTTTTGTGGAACATTTTAACCCATTATATCCTTGTTTATGGGTCTTTTTGCCTTTTATCACAAAAGAGTCAATAAAGACCCATAAATTGAGAAGTTAGGGGATAAAATGTATCATAAAAATATTTCTCGTAGTATTTTACATACATCTTCTGAATACATCCTATACCCAAAATGTAAGGATAACATGATTTCCTATCCCGATTTACTTTAAGAATGTTCACAAAGGAGGAAAATTAAATCCCCCCTAAAATAAGACTTGTGGCGTCCGTGGCGTAGTTGGTTAAAGTGCGTGGCCGCTATGTCAACGAACCTGGAAACCCAGGTTCGAACCCCAGCAGCGACAGAAAATTATTTGAATTAAAATAGTTTTTCTGTACGGCCGCCACCTCTCTGCAGACAATGGCAAACCTCAGAGAGTAATCAAAATGCCATGTTAAGCTTCTTGAGAATAAGAACATTTCGTTCATCGCCGTTCGGAGTCGGCGTTAAGCCTGTAGGTCCATTTCTCGGTCAATTGTGTACAAACTTAATAACACGCACAACACAATTGATCATAAGAAGCTAGGTCAAAGTCCTTTCAAGGGCTGAAATGACCAGTTATTTATTTTTATTTTAAAATAAGACTCATACGTAAACTTTCAAAACGCCGATACACGTGTATTGTTTTTTTGTTATTCTACCAGAATCCATTGTCGGAACCTTGTTATTTTGAAAAAAAATTGGTCTTGTTGTTCACTGTTATTTGACCTTATGAAATAAAACAAAAATTATAACGTCATAGGGACGCGAACAGCGCTGCCTAAGAAACTAAATTGCAAATTTGTGAAATGGGATTTTTAATCGCTGTGTATAACTAAATGCATGGAATAAATATCATATGCCTGTATAGGCTGGTTTATATAGGAGAAAGCCGCTCCAAAATCGAAAGTGCAACAATCGAGCAACGATGTTCAATGAAATTATACCTACGTAACCATTGGCGCTATGGTAAATTTTGCTGACCAAGAATAAAATTGACGTTTTCTGGCACATGATAACAATAAAAAAAAACTTTGTTGTCATATGGATCCCCAGGAAACAGCTTACTTACTTACTTACTTATCTGGCGCTTACAACCGTAAGTCGGTTTTGGCCTCGTATAAGAAATTGCGCCAGCCATTTCTGTTCTGCGCTTGCTGGCGCCAGTTGGAAACACCAAGCGTGGTCAGGTTATCCAACACCTGATCCTTCCAACGAAGATGTGGGCGTCCTCTTCTGCGTTGACCACCACCGGGCACCGAATCGAATATTTTTTTCGCTGGAGCGTCGTTTTCCATTCGCTCAACATGACCTAGCCAGCGGAGCCGCTCGATTTTAATGCGCTTAACTATGTCGATGTCAGCGTACAGCTCATACAGCTCGTGGTTCCATCGAATTCGGTACTCGCCATTGACACAGATTGGACCGAAGATTTTACGAAGGATCTTTCTCTCGAAGGCTCCCAAAGTCTTTTCATCAAAACTGCTCAACGTCCAGGTTTGTGCTGCATATAATAGGACGGGCATGATTAGTGACTTATAGAGCGTGAGTTTTGTTCGTCGAGAGAGGGCTCTGCTTCTCAATTGTCTACTCAGCCCAAAGTAACACCTGTTGGCAAGAGTTATCCTTCGTTTTATCTCAATACTAACATCGTTGAAAGAGTTAATGCTGGATCCCAGGTAGACGAAGTCCTTAACAACCTCGAAGGAGATGTTGTCAACAGTGACGTGGTTTCCAAGACGCTGGGACTGTTTATTTGTTGACACTAGGTATTTCGTCTTATCTGCGTTCACTGCAAGACCCATTCGACTCGACTCTTTCGCTAATCTGGAGAATGCTGCACTGACTTCGCGCGTATTATGGCCAATGATATCGATATCATCAGCATACGCCAGCAGCATAATACTTTTGTAGAATATCGTGCCGCTGCGTCTCAAATCAGCAGCTCGGATGATCTTCTCCATCATCAGGTTGAAAAAGTCGCACGATAAGGAATCACCTTGTCTGAAACCTCGTTTGGTATCGAATGGAGGAGTGAGATCCTTCCCGATCTTAACTGTGCTGCTGGTGTTGCTCAGTGTCATTCTGCAAAGACGGATGAGCTTTGCAGGAATACCAAATTCAGACATGGCGGAGTATAGATAATTCCTTATAGGACTGTCGAAGGCGGCTTTATAATCGACAAAAAGATGGTGTGTGTCGATCTGTTTTTCTAGGGTCTTCTCCAAGATTTGTCGTAGCGTAAATATCTGGTCTATGGTGGATTTACCAGGTCTGAAGCCACACTGATAAGGTCCAATCAGCTGGTTTACGATGGGCTTTAGTCTTTCACATAGTACGCTCGACAGGACCTTATATGCGATATTCAGAAGGCTTATCCCACGGTAGTTGGCGCAAATTGTGGGATCGCCTTTCTTGTGGATTGGGCAGAGCACACTGAGGTTCCAATCGTTTGGAATGCATTCTTCCGACCATATTCTGCATAGAAGCTCATGAATGCATTTAAATAGAGCTTCGCCTCCATTCTTGAAGAGCTCAGCCGGTAAGCCATCGGCTCCTGCGGCTTTGTTGTTTTTAAGCCGAGCTATAGCTTTCAAGACTTCACTATGGTCGGGCAGCGGAACTTCAACGCTGTCGTCCAAAATTGGGGATTCCGGGATATCATCTCTATTGGCGGGATTGTTGTCGTCGCCGCTATTCAGAAGCCTAGAGAAGTGTTCCCTCCACATCATCAGTGTACTCTGGATATCTGTCACAATATTTCCATTTTCATCCCTGCAGGAAGAGGCCGTGGTCTTGAAACCATCGGCCAGGCGTCTTATTTTTTCGAAAAATTTTCGGACCTCATTCTTGTCACCATGCATCTCAATTTTCTCGCACTCACCCATTCCCGCTTCCCTTTTCTTTCGCCTGAAAATGCATCTCTCTTCCCTCCTCTTCTCTTTGTATCGCTCCTTAGCAACACGCGTTACAACCGACTGCAGGGTGGCTTTGTAGGCGGCGTCTTTTTCTGCAGTGGCGTCGCGACACTCTTGGTCGTGCCACTGGTTTCGGCGAGGGCGGTGATAGCCTATCACCTCTTCGGCAGCCGTACGCATAGAGTGGGAAATGTGATTCCACTGCGCGCATATATCGTCGATCGGAGGAGTGCTTTCTTGAAGCAGGAGTGAGAGTCGAGTAGCAAAGTCTTCGGCTGTTTGTTTTGATTGCAGCTTTTCGACGTCTAGCTTTCTCTGTGCTGGATTGCGCGCATTCTTCGTTGCGCACAGGCGTGTACGGATCTTGGCTGCGACAAGATAATGATCCGAGTCTATATTGGCACCACGGATCGTGCGTACATCTAAAACACTGGAAGAGTGCCTTCCGTCAATCAAAACGTGATCAATTTGGTTACGCGTCTTTTGATTAGGAGACAGCCAAGTTGCTTTATGAATATCGAGATGCTTGAATCTAGTGATACTAACGACCATATTTCGCGCTGCGGCAAAGTCAATCAGCCTCATTCCGTTATCGGAGGTATTGTCGTGGAGGCTGAACTTTCCGACTGTTGGACCAAAGATATTTTCTTTTCCCACCTTGGCGTTGAAGTCACCAAGCACGATTTTTATGTCGTGGCGGGGGCTGCGCTCATAGGCCTCTTCAAGGCGCTCGTAGAAGCTGTCTTTGGTCTCATCGTCCTTGTCTTCTGTCGGAGCGTGCGCACAAATCAGGCTTATATTGAAGAATCTTGCCTTGACACGGATTATGGCAAGTCGTTCGTTCACAGGTGTGAATCGCAGGACATGATGCCGTAGTCGCTTGCCAACCACGAATCCGCATCCAAATTCGTGCTTCTCCGCATGGCCGCTGTAGTAGATATCACAGGATGCTTGCCGTAAGCAACCCTGTCCCTTCCATCGCATTTCTTGGATTGCAGTGATATCAGCTTTGTATCTTTCTAAGATATCTATCAGTTGGATAGAGGCACCATCCCAATTAAGGGTTCGGACGTTCCAGGTGCATATCCGTAAATCATTGTCAGTTTTTCGTTTGCGGTAGTCGTCATCAGATTTGGGGATCATTTTTATCTTATTTCTTATGCGTTTCATTGAAATTTTGTTTTTACGTGGTGGGCTTCAAACCCAACGCACAACCCTTTAAAGGCAGGGGGAGCCCGCCGCTCACATTAGCCGTCAAACTAACGGTTGCCAGTTTGCCGTTTCTAGAGGACACCACGCAGAGGTTTGAGTCGACTTGAGACGAGTTCGACATGGATAATGCTGGCCTCACCAGGTTGAGGCAGTCAGACACGTTGCCATGTGAAGATCGCCCCCTTGACCCTCACGCGTTGCCTTGTGAGGATCGTCCTCCTTACAGGAAAGGAAACAGCTTATATAGCATAAAAACACCATCGTTGCATGAATATATTACATGACGCTAAAGGAAATACTAATGATCTTTACACAAGCAAAAGGAAAAGTTCAAGTAAAAGCACAAGAAAAGCAAAAGCAAAAGCAAGAGCAAAAGCAAAAGAAAAATCAAAAGTAAAAGCAAAACCAAAAGCAAAATCAAAAGAAAAGGCAAAAGCAAAAGCAAAAGCAAAAGCAAAATCAAAAGCAAAAGCAAAATCAAAAGCAAAACAAAAAGCAAGATCAATAGCAAAAGCAAGAGCAAGAGTAAGAGCAAGACCAAGAGCAAGAGCAAGAGCAAGAGGAAGAGCAAGAGCAAGAGCAAGAGCAAGAGCAAAAGAAAGAGCAAGAGCAAGAGCAAGAGCAAAAGCAAAATCAAAAACAAAAGCAAAATCAAAAGCAAAAGAAAAAGCAATAGCAAAAGCAAAAGCAAAAGCAAAAGCAAAGGCAAAGGCAAAGGCAAAGGCAAAGGCAAAGGCAACATCAACATCAACATCAACATCAACATCAACATCAACATCAACATCAACATCAACATCAACATCAACATCAACATCAACATCAACATCAACATCAACATCAACATCAACATCAACATCAACATCAACATCAACATCAACATCAACATCAACATCAACATCAACATCAACATCAACATCAACATCAACATCAACATCAACATCAACATCAACATCAACATCAACATCAACATCAACATCAACATCAACATCAACATCAACATCAACATCAACATCAACATCAACATCAACATCAACATCATCATCAACATCAACATCAACATCAACATCAACATCAACATCAACATCAACATCAACATCAACATCAACATCAACATCAACATCAACATCAACATCAACATCAACATCAACATCAACATCAACATCAACAACAACAACAACAACAACAACAACAACAACAACAACAACAACAACAACAACAACAACAACAAAATCAAGTTAGTTGTGATTTCAACACTTTTTTCGTGGCAACCAGAGTTTAAAAATGAAAAAGGAATTAAAGAAACACCGTCACGTAAAAACCTACGGGTGTGTCCACGACACAAAAAACTCGTTTATTTACAAAAAATTCCAACAATACGTATAGGAGAAAATAATAAATAGGAGAATTTTGATAGGAGAAAATAATAAAAAAGCATGCATACTCCATACTTTACTACTTCAATATACGCGGTTCTGTGAGGAATGCAAACTTGCGGCACAGCATATAGCTCTACTTAATAGACTATAATGGTAAAAGACAAATTGAATTTTTCAGATTCGCAACTACGACATATACCTTATATATAAGTACCTTTCGATTATACTATCGATTTTACTATCAACCCTTAACTTTTTTTATAAATGTAAAAGAAATTTAACATTTTGCAAACGGACACTGAACAAAACCCACATTGAGCTGAACTTCGGATCGAACATGCTTAAAATTAAAGACACTGGTACGCTGCATCCATACGATACTGAGTCATGCTCATTTCTGTGCACTAAGGAAATTTTTTGTCCACTTTCTAAGTAAAATTAAAATAAAACAGTTTTGTAGTCCGTGAAATTTAATAAAATTTAGAATTTTAATTAAGATCATATAGGGTAGGATTCGCTTAAGTAAAAATCATGAACAATAGATTCTGAAAACAGCGCCTCCTTGTGCTTTCCTGAGAAAATTTTTAGTGGGTATTTTATCTTTGAGCCAAAAACAAGGGGATAGCATGATTGCCTTCATTGGTTTTGTTCCTTTTTTTTTCTATAATAGTTTAAGCAAACATTAGTCTGAACTTTTTCTTAAGAAATTTGCATTTCTTGTGTACATTTTCTCAGTTAAGACATTTTTATTAATTTTTATTTATTTGCTCCAAAAATTGAATTTAATCTTGATAACTTGCAACAGCATGATGACATAAGCCTCTAGGAAGTCAAACTTTTTATTTAACCAGAACCTTTTATGTTGAACTAACTAACTGTATGTAGAATTGAAGAGATAAAAATCTATTTATACTCCTTTTCTGTCTATTCCATAGACAAATGAAAGACAAACTGTGCAGCAGAACAGAAATAAAATATGAAATAGTTTTTATCTCTAGTATTGAACAATTTGTTAGAAATTTTATTAAATATCAAATGATTTGTTGTCATGTCAAAAGAAAGATTTCAAAGAATTGTGGAGAATATTATTTAAAGAATTCGTAGGAATTAATAAAAGAAACATGAATAGAAAAATCACCGCAACTGATAAAAATTCAAAGATAACACATTGAATGAAATATTTTAGAATGCAAAATAGTCATAAAGAAATGTTAAGATGAGTTGATAATAATACTTAGAATAGAACTACATATTAGATGAAAAAAAAAAAACAAAAATCCTTGGGAATTGACAGATTTTTAGATTTTGGTAAAATTCCAATATTTGTGCATTAAGTAGATATGATAAGAAAACTAAATCCTCCAAATATGATGAGTTCAAAACCCACTCGATTTAATAGCTGCTGTAAAGAGCACTTTACAAACGCTTCCCACACTGTTTGGAGGGTTTTTTTTTGTTCAAACTTTAATCTAGTCCTTATATCTAGTGCTTAAGCCCAATATTTAGTTGAGGGTAGCTTGCATTAAATCAATAAAGTTTGAAGCCGCTCATAGAAAATTCTTTACAAATGGCAACATTTATTCATGATTGATATTTTTATTAAGAGCTGTAGGAAAAAAAGAAAGAAATAATAAATAAATCGAGCCCAACAAAAGCAAGTGCATCATAATAACATCAAAACCTACCGGCTGCATCTGAGCTGAGCTGACTTCCGCCTGCTGCTCACTTCATGCAAAAGGATGAATGCATAATCATTGAACGTTCAGCACAACGTCCAGGATATGCAGTGCAATGCATTGAATTAAGGCAATAAAAATGTGCATTGAGTTAAAAATCTATGTGTATGTGTGCATGTGTGTGTGTGTGTGTGTATGAGAGAGTGTGAGGTATAAGTGTGTGTTTATGGCATGTTGCTGTATAAGTTGGTTAAATATACCGCCATGCGCTGCATGAAGGATTTTTGCTTTTCAAAATTAATACTCTTCAACAGTTCAAGGTATGCATGGCTTATGTTTGGATATGTTTGCAATTTTTATTGGCTTTTTCAAGGAGTTCTGTTGTTGGCCATTTTTTTTTTGTTTTTTCCTCTGCCTCTTAATAAGCGAAGGTTTTATCCTTTAATTCATATATATTAATATACACAATTATATATGTGTATATATATACCCTCACACACTCAAACACACATATGTACATTTATTTGTTAAAATGAGTCCTTGCGGAAATATAATTTATATGTAAATTTTTTTGCGCCAAGTGTTGCAGACATAAAATAATGCATAATGTGTGCAGAGCATAAATTTTAATCATTTTCACATTTATGCTGCATGGCTACTATATTCAGTGTTTGTATGTGTGTGTGTGTGTGTGTGTGTGGGTTTGTGCGTTGGATTGTCTGTGAGTGTTGTCTGCTGCGCTATGTCCACATATGTAGGTGAGTTTATTGCATAAAAATTCTTAACAGGGTGCTTAAGTGCTGCGTAAGTTCCATTTTTATGCAGTTAATAATTGTTTATTTATCTGTTGATTGAGTTGAAATTTTATTAAAAAAAACTTACTTGATTATATTTTTTTTTCTTTTTTTTCAATATGATTGCAATTTTGAAATTACTGGTGTATAATAAAAAAATTACTTCAATTGTTGGTTAAGTGGCTTAAGTGTTGGTGTTCAATTTCAAGTAGTTGTATTTTTATAGATTTAATTAGTAATATTGGAATGGCGGAAAGCAGAACATTTGAGCTATTATAAACCAACAGTCCAACAGCATTTCTATAATAAAGTCAAACTTTGATAAAAAATAGTTTACTGAGTCGTAAACTCATAAGTCTTAGACCGTAGGTCTTGACGTGGCAGCATCTTTACCCTTTCGCTTATGCTTATCCTTATTCTTGCCTTTTTTCCAAGCTTGTCCTCTTTTTTATCCTTGCTCTTATATTTGTCCTTACAATTCTCCTACTTCTCATGCAAATTCTTCTTTTAATCTATGTCAAAAATCCTGATCTTATCCTTGTTCGAATCCTGTTTCTAATACTTTTATCAATCTTTGTCCTAAATCTTAATCTTAGCGTGTCTAAAATCTTGTTCTACAGGGTTTTCCAATAGGCACTTGACAACTTTGAATTAAATTTCTGAACGCATCCTTTCACTAATCATCAAACAGTCACTGGCAATCTTTTCAGTAAACTCAACATTTTCATCATGATAAAATATACGAAAGAACAACGTTTGCAAATTTTTAAAATTTACTGCCGATATTCGGAGTCGGCGATCGCAAAATTTAAGAGCGTTAACTGCAATTTTCGGTCGTAATTCTCGCCCTAGTAGACAGACAATAACAAGTTTAGTGAAAACATTTGAGTCTACATATAAGTTATGTGATGTTGCCGTGCCAATGAGACAACGGGTTGGTCGAAGTGTAGAAAATATCGCTGCATTTTTGTTGCAGAAAAACAGTCAATTCCACAGCGTTCCCAAGAATTGGGCATCGCCCAGACCACCTTATGGCGAATTTTGCGTAAGGATCTTGGTTACACCCGTACAAGATCAAGCTGACTCAAGAAGTGAAGTCGATGGACCATTTGAAGCGGCGTACATTCTCCGATTGGGCTCTGGAAAAGATGCGCCAAGATGATGCATTTCATCGCAAAATCTTCTTCAGTGACGAAGCTCATTTTTGGCTCATTTTGACGAACCCATGTCAATAAGCAAAATATGTGTTATTGGTCGGGTGAAAATCCACATATGCTTCATGAATCACCACTTCATCCACAAAAAATAACTGTTTAGTGCAGTTTGCATGCCGGCGCCGTCATTGGACCATATTTTTTTCGTCGACTATAACGATCGTAACGTTACTGTGAATTGCCATCGTTATCGCGCCATGATTACTCATTATTTTTGGCCCGAATTGGAAGATTTGGACTTGGACAACATGTGGTTCCAACAGGACGGTGCCTCAAGCCACAAAGCACACGTTACAATCGATTTATTGAAGAGTAAGTCTGATAAGCGTGTTATCTCAAGAAATGGGCCAGTCGATGGGCCACCTCGTTCGTGCGATTTAACGCCTCTAAGCTATTTTCTTTGAGGCTACGTCAAGTCGTTGGTCTATGCCAACAAGCCGACGACGTTGGAAGAGCTCAGAACCAACATTGAACGCCGCGAAATAGCGGCCGTTTCGACCGAAATGTGTAGAAAATTGGGTCGAAACTGGGTCCAACGAATCGACCACTGCATACGAGCTCGCGTAGGTTATATGAACGAAGTCGAGTTTTATTCATACATTTTTTGATTGTACTTCAACCCAATAGTAAAATTTTTGAAATATCTCAAATGGTTTGCGTTTTATTAAAAAAAAAAAGTTGTCAAGTCCTTAATGGAAAACTATTGATTTCATATCCCAATTCTTGCTCTAGTATTTCCCAATCCTTGTTTAAGCCTTGTTCTTATCCTTGCCTAAATTCATGCACTCATATAAGTCCAAATCTTTGTTCGACTCTTTAATTTATTACTCGTCCTAAACTTTGTCCAAATCCTTACCCTCGTCGTTTTTCTTAGCCCTTCTATAACATGTACCAATCCTTCTCTTAATACTTGTCCTAATTTTATTTTTATTTTGGATATTGCTTTTGCTTTTGATTATGATTTTGATTTTGGTTTTGATTTTACTTTTACTTTTTCGTTTGCTTTTGCTTTTGCTTTTGCTTTTGCATTTACTTTGCTTTGGCTTTTGATTTTCCTTTTGCTTTTGATTTTGATTTTGATTTTGATTTTGATTTTGATTTTGATTTTGATTTTGATTTTGATTTTGATTGTGATTTTGATTGTGATTTTGATTCTGATTTTGATTTTGATTTTGATTTTGATTTTGATTCTGATTTTGATTTTGATTTTGATTTTGATTTTGATTTTGATTTTGATTTTGATTTTGATTTTGACTTTGATTTTGATTTTGATTTTGATTTTGATTTTGATTTTGATTTTGATTTTGATTTTGATTTTGATTTGGATTTTGATTTTGATTTTGATTTTGATTTTGACTTTGATTTTGATTTTGATTTTGATTTTGATTTTGATTTTGATTTTGATTTTGATTTTGATTTTGATTTTGATTTTGATTTTGATTTTGATTTTGATTTTGATTTTGATTTTGATTTTGATTTTGATTTTGATTTTGATTTTGATTTTGATTTTGATTTTGATTTTGATTTTGATTTTGATTTTGATTTTGATTTTGATTTTGATTTTGATTTTGATTTTGATTTTGATTTTGATTTTGATTTTGATTTTGATTTTGATTTTGATTTTGATTTTGATTTTGATTGTGATTTTTTATTTGATTTTGCTTTTGCTCTTGCTTTTGTTTTTGCTTTTGCTTTTGCTTTTGCTTTTGCTTTTGCTTTTGCTTTTGCTTTTGCTTTTGCTTCTTTTTTTGCTTTAGTGTTTGCTTTTGATTTTGCTTTTGCTTTTGCTGTGAGGCTTAATAGCACATATATACGTCGTAAAATACAATGTACCGTAGCACGTTTCTTAAGTAAATGCAAAGCTATGATAGATATGCAAAGCTGGTATCTTCACAAACTGACAATGTCAGATTTTTTTTTTTTTTTTTTTGAGGGTCAAGCTCAAGTCCTATATTTTCGTTTTCAAGCATTTCCCTTAGCTCATATACTTACCGAGTAATAGTTGAATGCAACACCGTTGCATGAATGTTGCATTATCGATCTTTGAACAGCTCTCTCTGTGTCCCCGAGGCGTCAGAATGTTTTGTCTAGTTTTGTTCTGAGCGCTTATTATAATTATATAATTTTTACACTAGCACCAATACTCAAAATAAAAAAAAATAAATAACTGGCCATTTCAGCCCTTGAAAGGACTTTGACCTAGCTTCTTATGATCAATTGTGTTGTGCGTGTTATTAAGTTTGTACACAATTGACCGAGAACCGGACCTACATGCTTACCGCCGACTCCGAACGGCGATGAACGGAATGTTCTCGTTCTCAAGAAGCTTTACATGGCATTTTGATTACTCTCTGAGGTTTGCCATTGTCTGCAGAGAGGTGGCGGCCGTACAGAAAAATTATTTTAATTCAAATAATTTTCTGTCGCTGCTGGGGTTCGAACCTTGGTCTCCAAAGTTCGTTGACATAGCGGCCACGCACTTTAACCAACTACGCCACGGACGCAACGACCAGCACCAATACTCAGTGAGTAATAATTCCATGTAACAAATTTTCAGTTTCGTGGCTTAAGCAGCTCCCGATGACGTTTTCAATTTTTTTGCTTTATTATTACGAAGTCAAAGATTTGACCATTACATTCGTGCCATTATTTTATTCATAGCATTCAGAACACGTCTACGACAGCATCACTTGTGACGAACCATGGATCTACGCTTATGAGCCCGAAACAAAGCAAATATCAACTGTTCGGTTCTTTCTAAGTGAGCAAAACCCGATAAAAGTTGTCCGCGGACGGAGCACAGTAAAGCAAATAGTTGTCAGTTTTTTTCTTTCAAACCAAATTTTGATAAAATACAAAATGTGGTCAACGATTTTCCTTTTAACAGATCGATTCTGTGCGTTACCGGTAACAGCAATATTGTTACCAAAACTCGTTACCGGTCTTATAAATCGGTATTCTGTGCACTCGGTAACGCTGTCAAATGTCGTAAGCTCACCTTATAGAAATGAAGCTCGCTCTTTTGTGTGGTGAAATATAAACCCTGGAAAGTGAGAAGTGAATACATAGAATTAATTGCATTATGTTAACTTTTTATATAATATTTGTTTTTCTTGGCAGGAAATATGCACGCACTACGCCGGCACAGCTGCGATGTTATCTATATCTAATTTATATATTAATTTTATGTAAATTAATAAATATTACACAGTGAATTGCTATAAATTTGTATCATTGAAAAGTGCTGAAGAAGCAGCAACAGTGAATTTAACATCGTTTTTTATTTTAATTTGCTCCGATTTCAATTTGAAGATTTTAAAATTGGATTAATTACTCAAAATGAGAGCTATTTTTTGTAATGCAAGCTAAAAAATGTCTTCTGTTTTGCTTGTTACCACCTAAAGAGATGGTAACAATATTCACCGGTAACGCTTGGTCGCAGAATACCAACAGAGTGCAGAATACCAATTTCTACGGTAACAAGATTAATGTTACAGCGACAGAATTGATCTGTAAGTGAATGAAATTTTTATCTACAGCCAGCTATGGAGGGCGTAAAAAAGTGCTTTAAAGTTTAAGAAAGCCAAAAAAAAAAACAAAAAAAAAAAATATCAGAACAACATAGAACGGAAATTGTCGAATATGTCGTAATGGATGCTAGTAAATTAATTGAGAAAACTTTCACAAATACAAGAAAAACTTTAAGGAAAACTGCAGCTCATCATTGTCTACGAGCACCTTTTAACTTTTTTCATATATCACCGACAACCAAACGCAATCCTGACCGTAGCAAAACCAAATATAACGTATGTGACTTTTCTCATACTAATCACCTCCCTTCTCTCCCCACATCCCCACCACAGTCAACCAACCTTATTCTTCTTTTATTATTTTATTTGTTTGACCAAACAAGGATACCCTATTAAACAACAACAAAAGGACACGCTTCATTGAACAATCGAGGGGCTTCATGTAATAATAAGAAATCTCATAAATTTTAAGAATCTCTCTTCAATTTATCTTGCACAGCATGTGGTCGAAAGATTCATTGAATGTTGTCAGAATCGATTCAGGACATTCATGCGTTCAGTCATTGTAGCTAATTATTATTATGTTATGCTTAATGGTCGATGGCCATTGAGGAATGGAGGGTTGTTTGCTCCATCCAAACATTTTTGAGGTTACTTTAGTGAGGGTGATTTTGTGGCGAATAGAGTTGAAAGTTGAGTCGATGTTTGAGGTATGGGAAAAGTATTCAAGGATTTTGGAGATATTGGTAGATGCTGAGAGAAGCGCAATATTGAAACAGCTTCTGATTTACTTGTGCTCATATGACGATGCTTAATTAAGCAATCGGCTTAAAAATGATTTATTTGAGCACATTGGGGACTTCAACTTTATTTTGCTGTGCCATGTTATGAAAAAAACGGAGGACATTTTTGGCAAGTCAAAAACAGTCTATTAACTAAACATAAATAACTGACAAAAGTAAGATTTCTATCCAAAGAATATACATATATTATATAGAAAGTATGTTTTAGTTGAATAAAATCTCTATTTAAATTAGCAAAGTTTCATAACTTCATGTGGTTTAATTAAAAAAAAAAAAAAAACAAACCAAAAACAAACTCATAACTCGTACTTGCGCATATTTAAACTTATAACTCTAACATTTTTATTTCTGTAATTTTTTTTAGTACATTTTTTTCTGCAGCTCTTGTCTGTGTGAATAATTTGCACCTTGTTTGTTCCTGGTGGTTATGCTACTTTTTCATTCAAATTTTTTAATAAAAATGGAATTGAGGTGTGTGAGTTGCATGATATTAACTTCTTTTTACTGCAAGTCGTGAAACGTGATGCGCTTAAATTTGATTTTTTAGTCTTATATGGTTTTCATTGCATGTGCATTTCCAAGTGAGACAGCAAAAAAAGAGATCGAAAAATCAATACACTAGTGAAGGTGTATACTGCTAAATGCATCCTTTTTTGCATTGCCAAAAAACGCAAAAAAAATTTAAAATATTAATTTTACTTATTCAATTAAAGTTCTAAAAGTTAAGAGTTAAGAGTTAATAGTTAATAGTTAATAGTTAATAGTTAATAGTTAATAGTTAAGAGTTAAAAGTTAAGAGTTGAGAGTTAAGAGTTAAGAGTTAAGAGTTAAGAGTTAAGAGTTAAGAGTTAAGAGTGAAGAGTTGAGAGTTAAGAGTTAAGAGTTAAGAGTTAAGAGTTAAGAGTTAAGAGTTAAGAGTTAAGAGTTAAGAGTTAAGAGTTAAGAGTTAAGAGTTAAGAGTTAAGAGTTAAGAGTTAAGAGTTAAGAGTTAAGAGTTAAGAGTTAACAGTTAAGAGTTATGAGTTAACAGTTAAGAGTAAAGAGTTTAGAGTTAAGAGTTAAGAGTTAAGAGTTAAGAGTTAAGAGTTAAGAGTTAAGAGTTAAGAGTTAAGAGTTAAGAGTTAAGAGTTAAGAGTTAAGAGTTAAGAGTTAAGAGTTAAGAGTTAAGAGTTAAGAGTAAAGAGTTTAGAGTTAAGAGTTTAGAGTTAAGAGTTAAGAGTTAAGAGTTAAGAGTTAAGAGTTAAGAGTTAAGAGTTAAGAGTTAAGAGTTAAGAGTTGAGTTAAGAGTTAAGAGTTAAGAGTTAAGAGTTAAGAGTTAAGAGTTAAGAGTTAAGAGTTAAGAGTTAAGAGTTAAGATTTAAGATTTAAGAATACCGAGTTGAGAGTTAAGAGTTAAGAGTTAAGATTTAAGAGTAACGAGCTGAGAGTAAAGAGTTACGAGTCAAGAGTTAAGAGTTAAGAGTTAAGAGTTAAGAGTTAAGAGTTAAGAGTTAAGAGTTAAAAGTTAAGAGTTAAGAGTTAAGAGTTAAGAGTTAAGAGTTAAGAGTTAAGAGTTAAGAGTTAAGAGTTAAGAGTTAAGAGTTAAGAGTTAAGAGTTAAGAGTTAAGAGTTAAGAGTGAAGAGTTAAGAGTTAAGAGTTTAGAGTTAAGAGTTAAGAGTTAAGAGTTAAGAGTTAAGAGTTAAGAGTTAAGAGTTAAGAGTTAAGAGTTAAGAGTTAAGAGTTAAGAGTTAAGAGTTAAGAGTTAAGAGTTAAGAGTTAAGAGTTAAGAGTTAAGAGTTAAGAGTTAAGAGTTAAGAGTTAAGAGTGAAGAGTTAAGAGTTAAGAGTAAAGATTTAATAATACCGAGTTGAGAGTTAAGAGTTAAGATTTAAGAGTTAAGAGTTAAGAGTTAAGAGTTAAGAGTTAAGAGTTAAGAGTTAAGAGTTAAGAGTTAAGAGTTAAGAGTTAAGAGTTAAGAGTTAAGAGTTAAGAGTTAAGAGTTAAGAGTTAAGAGTTAAGAGTTAAGAGTTAAGAGTTAAGAGTTAAGAGTTAAGAGTTAAGAGTTAAGAGTTAAGAGTTAAGAGTTAAGAGTTAAGAGATAAGAGATAAGAGTTAAGAGTCAAGAGTTAAGAGTTAAGAGTTAAGAGTTAAGAGTTAAGAGTTAAGAGTTAAGAGTTAAGAGTTAAGAGTTTAGAGTTAAGAGTTAAGAGTTAAGAGTTAAGAGTTAAGAGTTAAGAGTTAAGAGTTAAGAGTAACGAGCTGAGAGTAAAGAGTTACGAGTCAAGAGTCAAGAGTTGAGGGTTAAAAGTTAGGATTAATGAGTGAAAAAAATTTTTAATTGATTTTTTATAGATATACATATTGTTACTTTTTTACATTTTGTCTGAATTTATTTCTCAATTATTCCTTTTATGATTCGCTGAATTGGAAGTTATAAGCATTTCATGACATTTTATGCTTGCCTTTGTAGGTCATTTATATTCCATGAAGAAAAATATTTGTTGCAATCAAAATGTTCAACCATGGAATATTGGCAAAAATAATATTTAGTGCCTCTATTTTCAAATATCTACATGAATAACGTCAGCATGAATAGAAAATCAAGCGTTAACAAAATTTTTCAAAGCTACAATGTTTACTTTTTCAAAAATTGCTACCTGCTCTGCCCGTATCTCATACAAATAACCGAACCGTAAAAATGTATTGATGCTGAAAACGAAATCAATATTTTTCATATCCATAGCCACAGAATAGGGCAATAAAATAACAAGAAATACAAAAACAATACAACTCTGTAAAAACTAGAAAATTTCTATGCCATGAACGTGTGCGGAAGGTAGCAACGTGTTGTGATTTCATGAATTAGGGTTATTTTAACATTTTTGCATAAAAAGAACGTGTCTAAAACTAAGCACAAATATTTATATTTTTTAATATTTTTGTTTTCTTATCTAAATATTTTGTAATGGCTGTTTTATTGTATTGCTGTTAAAGCTGTATTATTTACAGAATTAGCTTTTTTTAGACGCCTATTGAGCGAAATATGTTATGTTACATGTTGGTCGAATGGTCGCAGGCAAAGGATTTCGCCCTATCCTGTGTAAATATAGAAGCGGCTACCCAGATCCTGGAGTTGGTTGCCTACGAAGGAATAGCAATTATCACTAAAATTTGTTAGTACGGGGACAAGAATGATAGAAACAAGATTACGCGTTCCGCAAATGAGAGAGAGAGAGCATGACGTCACAAGCGATATTGTCAGAATTTGGAATAATATTCTTTGGGGCCTACGTTTAAATATTTTATTTCTTATTTTTATAATGTGTATATGAATCTATTAAGCCTATTGGTGCAACAAAATTATGTCGGTCTCGAATGGTTTAGGAGATAAAAATCTTGAAAGTTTAAAAATTGATATATTTCCTATACGAAAATATTCATAATTTTATATAGAAGAGTACATATTTTTACTTTACTTTTCCAAAAGAATTTATTTTCAATTTCGTCAATTTGCATAAGCGGTTGCACATTTGCATACGTTTCTGTCAAGCAGAAGTGCTGTGTGATGTCATGCACTCAGTTGAGAAAGAGAGCATTAGATAACGGGACTGCGGAACGCGTAATCTTGTTTCTGTCATTCTTGGTACGGGGATTAGTCTTTACCTCGGTAGACGATCACAATTCCACTGGCATATTTACAAACACATGTCTTATGGATAGTCTAGATAAGGCTGGGCAGTTTAACTGCAAATTGATGTTTTAATTGAGTGTTAAAAGAGATGTCATATTTGGTTACGCCGAGGTGAAAAGTGTATCGTACCAGAATTGAAATGGTGTAATAATGGTGGCCTAAGTATCACACACAGTTAGATGCAATGTGTGAAGGCATGTCCAATAGTGGTGACTTTTGTCACCAGAGTCAAGTATGATATGTGAGATGTATCGGTGTGTGTGAGGGCGTGTCGGCGTAAATCCCTTTTGCCCGGGAAACTATCGCAGTGCTGACCCTTCGGGGAGTATTTTTTGAAGTGAAACTTCTTAGGCGGCGCTTCGAAATTTGAATGAGAATATTGAGGAGTGAAATTTCAAGGTAAATTTTCTTCATTTCGTTACACGATAGAGAAGAAAGATATGTTTTACAGTAGAGAGAATGAGAGAGATATACATTGAATAAAAGACTGAAAAAAATTTCTTTGTTAGCGCTGAGTACCGAACCTGCATTCTCTGTATTATAAAGTCAACGTGCTATATGCAGGGCTAAGGTCTTCATATATAAATGTAGTCTACATACCAATTAATCAAACTACTTTTGCTGTAGATACCCAGCGGGAAAATAAACAGCGCTCCTAGCGGGAAAATATAACAGCCTTATTCATAACCACATTTTAGAGGCAGTGTAACTTTAAACAAGAAAACGCTATTCAAAAACATTTTCGCAACCATGTTTTTTGTTTGTCTTTTCGTTAAATATCAAAGACATGCTCCATATGCGCCCTTTGCAGCATTTTTTTTATGTGGCGGCCATTGCAAATCCATTGGAATTCTTAATTTTTGTAGAGATTTTCTTTAGTTCAGACACAAACCTTACAAACATGAGCAGCGAATGAAAAAATGTTTATGAATAAAGCCCAAGAATGATAGAAAAATAGATTGCGCAGATAGTAAAAATAATTTTCTACGATCTGCGCATCTACGTTACGATAGACTTACGATATGAGCTTACGATATGGCTTTCTGTCAAGTCTTGTTAAAAATGTGAACAAATATGAAACAATGGCAAAAGATTCAAGAAACAAACTTGGTCTAGCGTGACGTCATGATCGTAAAAAATACTTTGTTCGTAGCTAGAAATGTCAAAATGAAAAGTAAACAACATAACGGACCTGCGCAATGCGTAATCTATTTTTCTATCATTCTTGAATAAAGCGTAGTATGCTGTAGAAACGAAAATTTCTTAGCATTTAATTCTACACCCGAACTATTAGTGTAGAGTCAAAAATGTGTGTATGGAGAAAAAAGTAACTACAGTACGACCTTGCTCAATGCAACTAATAGAAATTCGGGCAATTGACATAGTTAACGTTGAAGAAACGCAATTAAACTTCTAAACATAAAGCTTTATGTCTCTGAATCTTAGATATTGTGGGTTAATGCACTTTGTATCCTTAAATATTGTTTGAATAGATTTTTCATTAAAAATGTATTTTACAAGCAAAGAAGAACTGAAAGAATATAAGATAAATGTTTATGCAAGTTTACGCAAATGCACGTTGCGATAATTGTGCAATTCTTTTTTTGCGTTTACTGACAATGAGTCAACGATATACAGCCTTATTCAATAGATTTCCTTAAACAACCGTTCGAAGCTTGTTTAGTTACGCATTGTTTGAGGCTTTACGCAGCCTCTACGCAATTTTGCTTAAGTTGTTATTCATAAACATTTTTTCATTCGCTGCTTAAAATATGCACATTCAATAGTATGTTTAGTTTTTTTTTTATTAATATTAAAAGTTTTATTAAAAATTAATATTAAGGTAGATACAGCACTTTTTTTAGAGCGCTCTGTGAAAAAGGTGAAATGCGGTGACCAAGATTGCTCCTCCTAAATTCATCTGAAACAAAAAAATTAATAATATTATTAAACTAGATACTTAAAACTCGTACTTGTCATAGCCGGACTTCCTAACGTAAAAAATCAAAACGATCGGTTCACTGAGTTTCGAGAAATCTTAGCCTAATAGCCTTATTATATAATATAAGATTATGTAAAATCTTAACTAATATTTTATTAGAATACTAACGTTGGTATGTATATCCTTAATTCAATATATGAATATAACCTCTATGAATTTTGCTCATATTACACATATTAAATTATTATTCATAATATTGCGATATAAAATTATATAGAAACCCAAATTCATGAAGTATATGCTGTCGCCCATGACGCCAACTTGACACTGTGCGCAAGAAAAGTTGGAATAAGTTCTTTCAATAGATAACTATTTTATACATATCTTAGTTATATAATTTTATATCGAACTATTTACTATTAATACTATTAATTGTGGCGTCCGTGGCGTAGTTAGTTTAAATGCGTGGCCGCTATGTCAAAGAACCTGGAGACCCAGGTTCGAACCCCAGCAGCGACAGAAAATTATTTGAATTAAAATAATTTTTCTGTACGGCCGCCACCTCTCTGCAGACAATGGCAAACCTCAGAGAGTAATAAAAATGCCATGTAAAGCTTCTTGAGAATAAGAACATTCCGTTCATCGCCGTTCGGAGTCGGCGTTAAGCCTGTAGGTCCATTTCTCGGTCAATTGTGTACAAACTTAATAACACGCACAACACAATGGCTGCGAGATGTTGGCACCCCATTGGTTTAATTTCGACTGACCAATTGCATCATTTAAAAGGTCAGCAAAAGGTCAGTAAAGGTCAGTAAGTTTCAGCAATAGGTCAGCGATAGAAAATTTTTTATTCGCGGTTTAAATTTTTCAAGGTCACATTGAGATGTTGGCACCCCATCATCAATGAAATAAAAAAAAAATACATGAAATCAATAGAATATTGTCTGCTGATAATAGTTCAGCATAAATGAATAATAGGTCAGTCGTATTTCTTAACCAAATTAATTAATTAAGTTGCATTTTCGATATCACCCATGGCGTATGAGTGATTTTTAATTAATATTATATCCCATTAATGTTGCGTATACGCTACGGTGACAAGATTTCATCAAACAAAATACGGTGTATGGAAAAATTATATTAGATAAATATTCAATAATATTTATAATTAATTAATTAATCTTGATTATAATTAATTTTGAATATGAACATTCTTTTATAAATCGCACACCTTATTCTACTTGACATTTTAGAATCGCCTGAGTATTATTTACAGTTAATATACATAAAAATAATTGATAGGTGCTTGTTTCAGGATTTCTCTAAAAAAAGGTAAGGCTAGCTTACGGGTTATTTTTAAGAAAACATTGGTACTATACAAATAAAAGGAAGTAACATCAATTTAATTTTTCACATTGTTTACATGACGTTAAACTAACTAAAATTATTTTTAATTAACACCATTTTGTTCGTTATTTTATTGTCTGCAAAAATCACTTAATGAAAAAACAGCTTCTCTAGATCGGAATATATTAAATATTTACGAGCAGATCTTTTTTTCACGCATGTACGCATTAAAGTATCTGAAGTATAAGTTAAAAACAAATAAGCTTACCGGGTGTCGCTCATACAAAGAATGCGTGCATGAAGCATCAATATGCATGCTTGAAGTTGGCAGTTTTCAACTTCTTTCAAGGACACACCTTCCTTTTATATTGTTGAAAAGGTAATGAAACTTAAAAACCAATGAAAATAAAAAAAAATTATAAAGCCTATTGCTGGCACAGTATTAAACGTTGAAATCAAGAACAAGATAATTGACAGCAATTTTCTCAAAACTTTTATATTTTTCCCTTAACCCTCACTTTGGCACCAATCTTTTACTACGTAATCTGGCACTATTAACATTTGTAAATATTTTTTTGGCATTATTAAAGATAAATAGAAACTCAAAATTAACATTATTTTTAGGTGGAATATGAGTATTAACACCTTCTTAGTCCAATTCCGGAAAAATTTCACGCCGCTCTAAAGTGGCTTAGGAGTTATAGGGTTCGCAAGTTGGGAAAATGGGCCTGGAAAAGTTGTGTTTTTTTTTAAAATTTCTAAAAAAATCTAGCATTATAGGTATCAAAAGAAAGTTTATTCTGTAACCTATTCAAAAAGTTATTAACCATTGAAATCCATGCATTACTTCTTACGATAAACCGTTTTACATATTACGCACACTTGACGGTCCAGCCCTTTGCGAAATAACCAAAATGTTAATATGAAGATCAAATTAACAAAAAATTATTAGTTCTAGTGAATAAACAAAACCAATTTCAATAAAAAATATACTTTTTTCATTAAATTAGCACTTCCAGCTACAATAACAAAACATGACATATTGTTATAAAAAGTCGAGCTGTTTCCACACAACTTCAATTATTCCTTTTCTTTCATAAATTCTGTAAGGGGATTTTTGCACTTTGCGTATTTTTTGCATTAAAGGAATCATTGGTTATAGCACAGGTCATTTTGTGGCTTACTGTAGAAGGACCAATAATCAATAGGAAATTCATAATGACATGTCACCCAAAGAAATGCGAATCACACATGACCCAACAATAACCCCAACTGCAGCAATTTTCGTAAGAGATGATGCTGCTTATTAGGGCACAGTTCATTTTTATTACATTATCAAAATATCTCACAAACTAAGAAGAAAAAAATAAAGATTTTGTGTTGAGTAAAAACATAAAAAAATAAAATCTATAATATCATAAAAAGTGTTCTCTCGGATTTTTTTCGTTCACTCACGGGGTGAACGGGGCTAAGATTCATTCAATTGCTGAACCAATTTTAATAATTCTTTCATCCTACTAATGGGTACTACGTTTTTGGTAAAACTTTTCATATATTTCATTTATATATAGTATATATCTATAAAATTATTTAAGAATTCATGCATTTAAATCCATGCTGGCCATTGTATAAGCAGCACAAAAAATTATTTATAAAAATTAATTTATCTAATATAATTTTTCCATACACCGTATTTTGTTTGATGAAATCTTGTCACCGTAGCGTATACGCAACATTGATGGGATATAATATTAATTAAAAATCACTCATACGCCATGGGCGATATCGAAAATGCAACTTAATTAATTAATTTGGTTAAGAAATACGACTGACCTATTATTCATTTATGCTGACCTATTATCAGCAGACAATATTCTATTGATTTCATGTATTTTTTTTTTATTTCATTGATGATGGGGTGCCAACATCTCAATGTGACCTTGAAAAATTTAAACCGTGAATAAAAAATTTTCTATTGCTGAACTATTACTGAAACTTACTGACCTTTACTGACCTTTTGATGACCTTTTAAATGATGCAATTGGTCAGTCGAAATTAAACCAATGGGGTGCCAACATCTCGCAGCCCAACACAATTGATCATAAGAAGCTAGGTCAAAGTCCTTTCAAGGGCTGAAATGGCCAGTTATTTATTTTTTTTTTTTTTTTTTTATTTACTATTAATAATAGTAAGTATAATGTGTGTGTGAAAGTTTTAGTTATCTTTTCACGTTTAAAGTTTTGAACAAAAAAGTATTTATAAGGCTTAATTTTTTTTAAAGCAAAAATAATAACTAAAATTTGTCCCATAGTTTTTGAGTACAAAATAACCGGTAATTTTTGATTTTTAGTTTTTAAGGCAGAAATAAAAATTAAAGTTAAGATCAAGTTTACAGTTGAGGTAGATTTATTGTTGTGACATTGTTCTGTGAAACTCCTTATTAATATGCCAAAAAAAATTTTTGAAAAACAAATTTATAAATGCACCTGAAGCTCCCATTGGCAAAAAAATCGCTCATTGTAGTTATGTAAAATAAAAAAATCCCTTTTTAAGAAATTATTCCCTTTATATGCGGAATATGCAACACTTGATTTTCTCACGATCATACTCTCGCTCTAAAACTTTCAATAAAGCTACGCTCTCAGTTTTCTCCCTAGTGCAGCGATGGGTTCTATTCACGATAGAACTCTACGCCACGTTACGTTGCGTAGCTTTACGATTGCATAATCGAGCCTTTACACTAAAATCGTTCTTATTCTAGAAAAGAAAGAGTGTATACAAAGAAGAAGTTTCAGTTCTTTACTGTATACACGGTATACTGTATCTTTTTTTTTTTTTTTTAACTTTTCTATGGATATTTATTGAATCTTTTTGATCTAGGAACTAACAATAAGTGTATAAATCTTAAAAACTAAAGCACTAAATCCTCATTTTATTTTTTTGAGATATTATGTCTCATTTTCAGTGGTGCCCATTTTCACAGGGCAGGTAGATCGTTTCTACGAAGACGCGATATTTGGGCTGTATATATCAAAAATAAAGCCAGAGTGTTTGGATGAATTTGTAGTTTTTCCTGATAGCATTGCTTTAGGCAGATAATTTCGTCTTTTATCAATGATATGTTCAGGTCTCTGTGTATGTTTTCGTTCCTCATGTACCAAGGTACACCTGTAATTGTTCTGAGTATTTTAGACTGAGCCCTCTGTATAACCTCCATATTACTTTAAGAAGCATTACCCCATAGTTGGGCACCATATGTCTGGCTTTAAAACGCTTTTATACAGGAGGACTTTGTTTTCAAGGCTCAGTACAGAACGGTGGTTAATAAGCCAATGTAGACTATTCGCTTTGAGCTTAAGATGAGTTTTCTTATACTATGTTCAGACTGAGTTTTAAATGCGCATTTAGAAGTTCGAAAATTCTTGCAAATGTCAAGTGTTCAAACTATGTAGAAACCCTTAATTCGCATTTAAATTGACAAATTTATTAAAATTATTTTTATGTTGTGAAAATTCTCCGACACTTTAACAAAAATATGATTGCAAGAACAAACCAGAAAGTTTTGGAAAAATTTTAAACAATTATTTTTTTTTATATATTAATAAACAACTTTATTAATATTAATAATTGAACAAATGCATCATTGACAGATTAAATAAAATTTAAAATGAACCTTAACAATTTTTTTTATATGATGCGCAATTAGCTTGAGTTTGCGAGCCTGCGCTGGTGTCAATACTTTTCCTTCTTCGCATACGGTGTAGTCACTATAGAATGTTATACAGTCGAACTCCCCTATATTGAATCTTGACGGGACCAGAAAATCACTTCATTATATAGAAACTTCATTATACAGAAATTATATTTTCCCCCCACTTTTTATTTAAAATAATTAGGCATATTAGTTTGGGTTACACTTTTCCATTTTTCTTCCACAACAAAACCTTCTAATACCAAATAACAAAACCATTATATAAAAATTATTTTTTTTCCATTTTTATTTAAGTAAAATAATCAGGTATTTTAGTTTGGATTACACTCTTCCATTTGTCTTCCTCAACAAAACCTTCTAATACATTAAGAGATTTTAATACATTAGTCGGCACGTTACTCTTCATCTCCACAAAAGTTCGAAGTACATCTATTGATGAAGAAACGTGCTCCAATGTACATACACTAAGCGAAATTATGCATATTAACATTATCCACGCCTGAGTATCAATTTTATTTAAATATTTACGTGGATAAATCAAATATTTTCCCTACAACTCGTTTTTTTCCCGTATTTGAATTTTATTTATACCACACACGTACACACATATTCCATACAAGCAAGCAGCAACAGCATCGCACACGTACACACATATTCCGACAAGCAGCAACAGCATCGCACTCTGTTCCTGCATTTTATTTCTTGCAGTGGCAACCTTAGTTCTTATAATTCTCATTTAGTTATTGTTGCAAGGAAAATATAGCCGCATGTTTGGCCAATTTTCTTTGTAAGTGCGATTGATGATCGCAAAGTAAATAGGGTTTGAGTGACAACCGGACATTTTCTCAAAAATGTCTTGCACCGGTTGTCATTTGCCTGCATATTTTTGGTATTTTATTTTTTTTTTTTTTTTTTTAGTTTACTGTCAAAATAGTATAAATTAGAGAACAAAAAAGGTAAAAAATAAAATATACTTACAAATGCCATTTGATGGACGCATCTCGTGGGAAACATTTTAATATATTTGTTTTTAATTTCAATATTTTTATATAAATTTTCCTTAAATGCGATAGTTTTATTTTCAAATAGTATATATTGGAAAGATATTTAAATATATTCGTGCATAATTTTAATATATTTTTTATTAATTTTATTTTAGATATTTTAATATTTTATTTTATTAAAAAAGTATTTAAATAAATTTTAAATATTTACGTGGTCGATTTAAATAAATGCGTTATTGGTGCAAAAATGACTCGCTTTTTGGATAAATTAAAAAAGTTTTTGGATAAATTTAATATTTTTTTCCCTTAGTGTAGGTATCGTCTTATTGACGTCAGCCAATTCTTCACCGGTCGGTTCTTCTTCATCGTTATCTGACTCTACTAATGTAAAATGAATGTACATCACACATTTATTTGGCATTAGGATTAAAATATGTATGTATGCACACAAAACTAATAAATAAATATGTACCTGCCATAGCCGGAACTCCACGAGTTTCCAGAACACTGATGAGAATATCCTCATCGAACGGGATGCCCATGGTCTGCACATCAATATCAACATTGACATAATCTTCAAATGATGCATCAACGTTCGTTACTTCCCTAAATGAAGCCTGTAGAGCAGCCAAATCAGCTAACGGAAGAAAGTCTTCCTCATCCCAATGAGTCCGCACGCCATCTTTCGAAAATCCTGCCTTTCTGAAACAATTCGCAATTGTTTCTGATTTTACAAATGCATTCCACACTGTGCTTAAATTTCGAATAGCTTGAAGCAAATCTATGGCCAAAACAGGTTCGTTCTCCTCCATTTGTGACAATATGTTCATCAAATTTCGTTTTCTGTAAAATTGTTTTATGTTGTAGATCAGAGTTGTAAATCCCATAGCTCAATTAGCTCTTTTAGCTCACTTACAACAACTTCAATATTTCAGTGTTTGTTGTAATTCGAAGAAATGACTGTCGGCGCATTGCGCTGTGACAGCAAGAAAAAAAGTGTGCATAGCATTGTTGTTGTTTGCTCGCGTCGAAAGATATCAAGGTTAGTGATGCTGTGTATATTTTGTTGGTATTTTCTAATAGCGCACACTCAAGTAGTGGCTAGTTTTTTTGTTGTAACATTTTCAATTTTACTTGTTTTTTATTTTTTAAGGACTATATTAGCTCAGTGTACAGATTTTGTTTTTGTTTTTTATTTTTTTCGTCGTCATCGAAGTTCTAATTTTTTTTTTTTTTTTTTTTTGAAAATTTTTAATCCAGCTCACTGCCACGACACCACTGTTGTAGATGATGCCTTGGTCCATTGGTTGAAGTAAGGACGTCATGTTCGGAGGAAAATACGCAAGCTCAATATTTTGCAGTTTATCTCTTGCCTCCTTAGGATGCGCAGTGCAATTATCAATAAAAAGTAAAACCTTCCTTTTCTGAGAACCAAATTTTTTGTCCAGCTCTAAAAGCCACTTCGTAAAAATGTCGCCTGTCATCCATGCCTTTTTGTTGGACTGATAATCCACATCTAGAGATCTTATTCCTTTAAAACATCTAGGATTTTTGGCCTTTCCTATAACAAGCAGTTTCAGTTTCTCCAAACCTGTCATATTGCTTGCTACTAGGACAGTTATTATCTCTTTGCTCTGTTTTCCACCAAAGCATTTCTCATTTTTAAATGTTAGTGTTTTGTTTGGCAAACATTTGAAAAACAAACCAGTCTCATCGGCATTAAAGATGTCATTTTGATCATATTTTTGTATCAATCTCGGTAAAATATTCACTATCCATTCATCACGATCTCTTACGTTGGCGTCAGCACTTTCCCCACATAAGGTTTTTGCTACAATACCATGCCGTTTTTTGAATTTGTCTAACCATCCTGTGCTAGCTTCAAAATCTTCGTGTCCCAATGCATCAGCGAACTCTTTGGCTTTTTGCTTCATTAATGGCCCAGATATAGGAAGATTCTTACCACGTGCGGCAGTTACCCATTTGAGCATTGCTTCATCAATATCCTCAAAAAGGCAGGTTCGAAGCCTTTTGCGTTTAGTGCTCAATTGCTCGTCTTCTACATTTTTTAGAATCACAGCCTTGTTTTTTAAAATATTTGATAATGTGCTGGGAAGAATTCCAAACTGCCTAGCCACATCTTTTTTTTTTACTCCTTCTTCAACTTTATTAATAATTAATAATTTTTTTTCAAGAGAAATGCTACTTCGCTGCGTCATTTTCGATCACTCAACACCGGCAACTGATGTCAAAATTGTTATTGATGTGGATTTCTTTTTTTTTTTTTGTTCCTATTTTCCTCTTTTGGGAACCCCCTCATTATATGTGGCATCTTTCTCGGTACACAGAGTTGTTAGTATGCATAGCAGAAAATTGTTTGAAAAATTCATTATATGGAGACAAAAACGCATTTGAGTCAAATATTACACCTGCGAAATTGCTTCATTGTATAGAAAACTTCATTGTATGGAAATTCATTATAAGGAGATCAAAATACAATGAAATTGGAACGAAAAAGTTGTGTGTTTGAAATCAATTCATAATAGGGAGAGCTTCATTGTATAGAAGTTCACTATAGAGAAGTTCGACTGTAATTTCCTTTGCAATTTAAAAGGCATGCCCAGTGAAAACAAATGTGGCTCCAGTAAGTGTGCAAAATCTTCGAGTGGACCTTCTTTTAATATCACTGTTTCTGTGGCTGCAAAACCACTGTGAGCATATTCTACCACTCAGTAATATTTAGTTCAGTCAAGAACGCTTGGGCGTTTCAGTGGCAGATCATCCTGTCGCGCAAGTCTGTTGGAAAGCTTGCGTAAATGTGTTTCAACTTCTTCAGCTTTTTTGCGTCCCAAAACTATTTGCATGATATGATTTTTACCAAAGAGAAATCTTGAGATTCCATTCCTGTCGAAGATCTTTCAGCAGATTATTGTGCATATTTTGCACATGATAGACAAAGATGTGAAGATATTTTCCCCACGCAGCGGCGCACGTCTTCGATAATTTGTTGCTTTCAGGCCAGTCCTGAAATTGCGATCGCTTTTAGTCAACGAAATCTTTTTATCTATTACTGAACAGGGCATTTTTTGTGTATTCAATTAAAAAAATAAAACGAAAAACAAAAAATTGTTCAAGTTTACCAATCGAATGGCGAACAGCTGATTGAATTTAATAACGAGTACTGTCAAAACAAACGAGTTAAATGTATTCGAACTTCGAAACAGGGTCGCAAACTGCTAAATGCTCATTTGAAGTAGAATTTATGTGAATTTACTTGACAGAATTTTATATGGGTAAATTCGCATTTAGAAAAGCATTAAGGAAATAAATGCGAATTAAGCTCTAAATGCGCATTTAGCTCCCAGTCTGAACATAGTATTAGCCTCAATGTGTTTTCGCCACGTTGAACGTTGGTTTGTCATTGGCAGTGGTATTATTGAGAAGAACTGTAGGTCATGTTCCTGAGCAAAGAGTAAATATAAAATGTTTGGATTTCTGCTCATTTACTTTAATACGCCATTTCGATAAACATGATTCTACAAGTTTTAAGTGCTCTTCTAATTCTCTTGAAGCTTTTATTGGGCATTTGTTGCAGCTTAGAATTGCAGTATCATCCGCAAATGTTGATGTTGTCAGATTATTGTTAAGGGGAATGTCCGAGCTATATATAACATAAAGTGTTGGTCCGAGCACACTTCCCTGGGGGACACCCGCTTCTATTAAATAGTCATTCGTCAAAAATTTCTTGTATTTAACTTTAAAGAAACGATTTGTTAGGTATGATTTTAAGGTTTTATGGGAATTAGGAGGAAGTAAACACTTTATTATGTATATAAGACCCTTGTGCCATACTTTGTCAAATGCCTGGGCAACGTCGAGAAACATAGCAGAGTAATAATTTCGGAACTCAAATGCCTTCCTAATTTCATTAGTCATACGGTTCACTTGTTCAATGGTTCTATGTTGCTTGCGAAATCCAAATTGATGGGAGGGTATACTGTTATTGGTTATTGTTGCTAAGATGATCCGAAAGTTTTAGAAGCAGTAGTTTCTCGAACAGCTTTGACAGACACGGAAGCAAGCTTATAGGTCTATATGAAGATGATAAGGTTTTGTCTTTTCCAGATTTTGGAATCATTCCTATGAGTGATTTCTTCCAAACCGATGGAAAGTGGCCAAATCTTAGGAATAATTGTGTGAGAAACACAACAGCTATACTAGGCAGTTATTTGATCATTTTAGGAGTAATAAGATCATGACCAGGACTCTTCTTTGGGTTAAGTTCCTTAGATATGATATTATTTACCTCACCCCTTCTAAAAATAATTGGTGGAATTTCTTCGTTGGGATTATTTATTATTTATTATATACTGGATCTCAAATCCAGTAGTACACTGAAAAAAAAAAGTTAGCTTAAAATTAAACACAATGTGTTCACAAAATGTGTTGTTAATTTGACTTTTTTTTCATATGTTTTTCAAAATTTTTAAATACATTTGCTCTTACTTTGACGAAATTTGTTGCAAGCTATTTTTTAAACACAAATATCGTCAAATTAATAACAATTGCCGTCAATTTTAAAACATTTTTTTTTCAGTGTAGCTGGATTTGGTTTGAAGGCAAGGCTCAAGTGACTAGCAAATATGTTCGCTTTTTCTTCTTCACTTTGCGCCCAACTGCCATCAGAGGCTCTGATTGGCATTTCACTTTCTATCGGAAGTGAAATATTTTTGTTGGCCTTCCACAAAGAGAATTTTGTTGTGCACGTTGGCGTGAGTTTTTCTACAAAGCACTTTTGTTCTCGTTCTTCAACTATCAATACTGTCTCCCTTAGTTTTATTGTAGCCTTTGCAAGCCTCTGTTTTGAGGAAGGGGATCTTAGTGTTTGCCACTCTCTTCTCCTTTTGCGTTTTTCAATCACGAGCATTTCTATGTGGCTGTTCTTAACAGCTTTTAAGTTCTTAGAACAAATAAAATCCGTTGGGGTGAAATGTGCTGCTGCCGAAGTCAACATTTCGTTAAAAATATTGGCATAATCTTCGATGTCCCCCTCACAATCAAATTATGGATTTGTGTGGATATGGCTGCTTATGTATTTAATATATTCAAGCCAGTCCGTTTTTGGATTGGTTAAGGAAATACTACGTTCATTCAGTTTGGGCTCTTTAAGCAATCAGAAGGTCACAGGGGAGTGATCAGAAGATAGATCAAGACGGCTGTTTCGTCTGTTATAAGTTGTCGGCTAATATGTCTTATGACAGCAAAATCTATTAGGTCAGGTATTTTACGGTTGTCTGTTGGCCAATATGTTGGTTGACCTGGAGATACAACGTCGAGTCTTTTTTGACGATTTAGTATTGTATTGTATAACTTCTTGCCTTTTGGATTAACAAGGCGAGATCACCAATACGTATGTTTAGCATTATAATCACCAGCAGCTAAAAAGTATTGTGTTGATTGTGCGGCGGGGGAGTATTGTGTTGATTGTGTATTAGCTAAATGTCGCGAGCAGACTTACATTGGAGTTGCGCAAATACCTGGCATGACCATTGGAGGCTGGCAATGCCTATAAATTATCGGAGATGTTAGATGGGTCTCGATTTCCACCAATAAATGTGGATGGTGACACAACTAATCATCCATAAATTGGTTCTGTTGCGTTTCAATATTAATAACTATCCATACAGTATATTATATGGAGACAGGGACATGAAACCCAGGAGATGATTGAATGGACGTTAGTGTTATTGTATTAGCATGGTATTAACGTCCGGAAGATCTATTTGTTGGGCATCAATCCCATGAAACTCAACTCCTTTGCCAAAGGGCAATGTAGAATTAAGCCTACTAGTATGGCCTTTGCTCGAAATTTGACCAGTTAAAAAAAACTTTTTTTTTTTATTTTTATTGAAAACATTGTTTTTCTTTCTTTCTTTTCTTTTCTTTTTCTTTTCCTTTTTCTTTTTCTTTTTCTTTTTCTTTTTTTCTTTTCTTTCTTTCACATAAGTGAGTGCAAACGTAACTGAACTCATACCGCACCATTCGCACCACCTTTTCTTTTTTTTTTTAGACTAAACCAACGCTCAGGGGATGCCCCCTATAAATGCGAAAGCATTGTGTTGATTCGGAAGAAGGGTGATAGTTAGTTGGAGGGTGGAAAGATGGAGTAGTGTCGGTGAAGATTTGTTTTAAATTGACACAGCGCAAAACTGCCGGGGAACACGTCCGCAGGGAGATTGTTCCACAATTTAACTGTACGACTGAAGAAAGAATTATCTCGGTAATGCGAGGTTCTATTGGACATCAAGGCAATGGTATAGGGATGGACTTGGTGAGCTGCCCGAGTGGACCTGGGAAACACACGAGCTGATGGCGTCAGGTCATGAATCTCCCTTGAACACTTCCCATGGTAGTACCTGTACAAAAGGCTTAGGCAACCAACATTGCGTCGATGCCCAAGAGAGTAGAGAGAAGATGAAATGTTTTCATCCCCTATCAAATATATCGCACGTCGTTGAATTCGGTCCAGAAGCTCCAAATAAGATCTTGAAGCTCCTGCCCAAATGTGCGAAACTCCCCACTCCATGATTACTAATCAAAAGAAGAAACCTAACTAAATTGCATTTGTTTTTCTTATATGAGCTTTTGGTAAAAAATAGTATAACGGGACTTTTTTGAGAAGTATTTTATAACAGTGAGTGCAAAAAGTTTTGTAAGAGAATTTATGGCAAGACTAAGTATGCTAGTCCCACTAAGGCCTTAGGATGACTCCATCACACGGTATGTCACATACCAGTCTGCTTGCAACAGTACAGCACAACAGATGAGCACGCTGGAACTCATTGAATCAGGATTTTACATTCGCTGGATGTGATGTTTAATCACCAAAAGTCCAACTAAGTTCAGCTTTTCTTTTCAATCCATGTCGAAAATCGTAAAAAATCATCACCCAAAAATGTTCACGCGTTAATTCCATTTTTTTGCTGAAATTTAATTTTACAATTTCATACAAAAACCACATTAGTGCTCAAACACCAAAATTTTGAGTACGTTTATGCCAGAAAATGTCAGATTTTCGAAAGTAACTGTCAAAATTCATCTGGCAATGCTTAGTGTTTCCGAAGCGCAGGACTTAAAAGGCAGCCCTCGTAATTAAGGAAGCATAAAATCGTTATTCCCTCTTATTGCTTTTCAAATAGACTTTTTCAAATAATATTATTAAATATACATCAATCTTATGTATTTAGCAAAAAATATAAGGAATCGCTACTTTTCACAAGTCCTTTTTCGAAATTTTATTTGTAATTCGAAATTTGGAAGAAATTATTCCTAAATTTTATTAAATTCTTATTTAATGCTCATTAAGTCTTACAACAAAATAATATTTAAATTATTACTGCAAATATTTTTCCTACCAGAACGAAGCTAGTTTTATCAGCTAGTTTTGAATAATTTGAAACATAAACAGAATTTTTCAGCTTCTTCTTAAAATTTAAAATAAAAAACTTACCAAACTTTTTCTTTCCCAACTGTTGTTTAATTATTCATAACGCAAAGTTCTACCCTTTCTTGCTTTCATACAAACAGATCAACTAACAGCAGCTCTGCGGGATGTGCGCGTCAGCGTGCCACATGCGGTGCGTCGCGGCGAGCGTGCCACTCTTAAGTGTTACTATGACATGGAAGGCGACAGTCTGTATTCGGTAAAGTGGTATAAGGGACGTCGCGAGTTCTATCGTTATACGCCGAAAGAAACACCAGCGATGAAAATTTTTCAGTTTGCCGGCGTAAGAGTGGAGGTAAGTTATAGCTTAAGCCTAAATGTATGCTAGAGAAACTTTTAACTTTTACTTTAAAGCACAATATATTGTTTGTGCACTCATGTCCTTGATGGCGTCGGTAATTTATGTCAACACAAAAGTTTTTCCAAAAAACTCACATAATAAATAAAAACTAAAAAAAAACGAAAAGTCGACTATATAATAAAAGGCACAGTAAAAGTTAAGCGGCGTGCAAAGAAGTGTCGAATATTTTGCGGCGGTGGCTTAAATTAAAATGCCGCAAGAAATGAGTGACTGAAAGAGTTACTGTGTGTGTGTGTGTGTGTGTGAGCGAGTGAAGCAGTTGACGTCTGTGTTGCTTGTGCTCTGCCTATTCCATAGGCGTTGGGTAAAGTTTTTCACTTAAATGTGAATGGTCGCTTGTCCTTTTGGCATATCCTTCTACCTCATTTGCTTGCAAGAATTGTAGTGGTTCAAAAATTTCATCAAATATTCATTCATCTTTATTGCTACAGGACGAATCATAGCAAAACAAACCCAAACAAAAAAAAAATTGAATTGAAACGCTAAGGGTTGAAATTTGTTCTTAACATCAAATATTATTTGTGGGCCGCTGCCCAGTCTACCAAGTCTATCGCTTTTGATATCTTCGCCCAACAATTAAGAAAGTTTCTCAAATAATATCGATAAATTTATGAAAATGACTCACAGTTATTTCCGGCTGATAAATTCGGTCTGTTAAGTGTTGTTGTATTCTTCATTAGTGGAATGTGGTTATTATTTTGGAATTTGGAATTTGAAAAACAATCACAGTCTAGAGAAAAAGTTGAAAGACTTTCTTTAACTGAAATGAAATCCAAAATATTAAATTAACGTTAACTTATTCATATAAATAATAATTACATAGGTATTTTATTTAATTTAATATTAAAATTTTGGCATGACTCTTAAAATTTGTTTTCTTAAAACCATTATATTTTTTAAAAAATATATTCATAGCAGATTTCGAAATCTGCAGCATAGCATATCACAACATAAGTAATATAACTTAACATAAACATAACAACACATAAAATTGCATAGCATAACATAATATTGCATAGCATAACATAATATTGCATAGCATAACAAACAGAACATAACATAGTAAACAGGGCAGGATATATCATAAACAAAACCTTACATTGCAAAACATAACATAATAACATAACATAACGTAACATAACATACCATAACATAACATAGCATAACAAAACATAACATAACATAACATTACATAACATAACATAACATAACATAACATAACATAACATAACATAACAATATAAAATAGTATAAAATAACAACAATATAAAATAATATAATATAACATTGCATAACATACAATAACATGACAACATAGCATAATATAACATAATATAACATAACATAACATAACATTACATAACACAACATTACATAACATAAGACAAAATAACATAATATAACATAACATGACATGACATAACATAAAATAAAATAACATAACATAACATAACAATATAAAATAATATAATATATAAAATAATATAATATAACATAACACAACATACAATAACATGACATAACATAACACAACATAACATAACATAACATAACATAACATAACACTACATAACATAACATAACATAACACAATATAACATTATATAACATAACATAACAAAACATAACATAAAATAAAATAACATAACATAACATAACAATATAAAATAATATAATATATAAAATAATACAACATAACACAACATACAATAATATGACATAACATAACACAACATGGAATAACATAACATAACATAATATAATATAACATAACATAATATAACATAAGATAACAAAATGTAACTTAACATAACATAATATAAACATAACAAAACAACAGATTTTAACATAACACAACATTACATAATATAACATAATAAAATAACAACATAACATATCATAACATAACATAATATAACATAATATAAACCTACATAATACAACATGACATCACTCAACATAACATGATATAACATAACATAACATAGAATAACATTATAAACATAACATAACAAAAACTCATATCATTTAACATCATTACATACATATAAATATATTAATAAACTGGCCATTTCAGCTCTTGAAAGCACTTTAACCGAACTCTTGGGATCAAATTGTGTTATGCGTGTTACTAAATGTTTGTACATAAATTATCGAAATCTGGACAAACTAGCTTTATGCTGATTCCGAAAGGCTTAACATGACCTCGGACCTCGGGGTCGAAAATTTGCACCGGACGCCACAAAATCATTGCATAAAATAACATCGCATAACATAACATAACATAACATTACATAGAACATTATTATATTATATAACATACCAAAATATAGCACAACATAATATGAGACAAGACATAACAACATAACCTAACATATCGCTCGTTTTCTGCAATAACGTTATAACTCAAAAAAATAGATTTTTCAGGAGAAGCATTTTAAGTTTTGAGCAGACACAGGAAATTAATTCACTATTTTCAAATATACAAGTACTACTTTAATGTACATGGTTTAATCCATATAAAGTGACATAAAAAACTGGATATTATCGATATATAATAAAGAGCTGCATGAATGTATTCGATACAATAAAGTGCATCGACCATTTAATTGTCTTGTTCTCTATTTACTTTATTCTTTAAAGTATAAGCAAACATAATACAGCATTCTCTTACAAAAAAGTGCTCACTCTACAGCATTTGTTAGCCTCTCACCAAGATATGTAGTTTCTCATTATTTTTAAATGCTTTATATATTGGATACGATCAAATCGAGACAATCAAATCAATGCAAAAAACAACGAGCACACCGAGTAAAACAACTATGTTATAGAGAAATAACAATATTCGATGTTTTTTTCTTTGATCTGATATGAAGCAGAAAAACCTTTTAAACACAAAACAATAACAACACACATTATTTGTGTGCAAGTTGTGGTTTTTTTTTCGTTAATTCTATATTCGTTTTATAAGTTAGACTTTTAATTTCATTGTCAAATAATTTTAAAAAATAAGCATAAAATACACCAGTACTCAGTGTTTAGCACCGAGCATATCAACACATTTCAACACATTTCAATTTTACTTTATATGCTCGCTTTGAAGAAGTTCTCGTTTGTCTTGTTTTCGATATGCTTTATATTCATATATTTATATTCATTTATATTCAATATAGAGATATTGTTAGTGTTTAAATGCTGTTAAAGATGAGAGCTGAATACAGTGAGCATGCAAAAACAAACGAATGTCTTGCAAACACACCCGTGCAGCTCTTTAAATAATATATCTATAAAAATGAATCTTGGTTTGTTCAGCCACTTAAAACTTGAAAACGACTGGACCAAATTGGATACTTTCTTCTGTGGGTTTGTTTGTAATTGTCACACGAAGGTTTTGGAAAAAATTCACGGAACATTGGACAAGGGGGCGTGAGACCTCCCATACAACCCAAATCTACGATAGCGAATAGCTTTGAAGTTATAGGTCGCATAGCATCGGAATTCGGTATTCTTCCTCAATTTACAAATGCCGTTCCACAGGTAAACTTTTATGGGCGTTGGACGTGGGGCGTGGCACTTTTTCAGCAGACCACATTTTCGGTATAACTTTCGAGCTATAGGTCACACATTAATGCAACTCGGTTAGAACGTTCTATTTAGTCGTGTCTTTCGACTGGAAAAATTGAGCAAGTATAGGCCAAAGGGGTGTGGCACCGCCCATACAATTGGAATTTATGATATCGAATAGCTTTGGAACTAAATGCCGTTTAATAATGAAATTCAGTATGGAGTTGCCACTTGGTGATATATTTCTACTATAAAACTGGGATGGGCATTGGAAAAGGGGTGTGACTCCACTTTAAATTTTTGATATCAGGTAGCTTTGGAACTAAATGTCGTTTTACAACGAAATTCAGTATGGAATTACTATTGGGTGATATTCTTCTACAAGAAAACTGAGACGTCATTGAACAAGGGGGTGTGGCTCCACCCATTCAAGCCAAATTTGCGATATCGAATAACTTTGGAATTATAAAAAGCATAGCCTCGAAATTTGGTTATCAATTTGCACGAGTCGTTCCACTTAGAGATAGAGATAGAGATAGAGATAGAGATAGAGATAGAGATAGAGATAGAGATAGAGATAGAGATAGAGATAGAGATAGAGATAGAGATAGAGATAGAGATAGAGATAGAGATAGAGATAGAGATAGAGATAGAGATAGAGATAGAGATAGAGATAGAGATAGAGATAGAGATAGAGATAGAGATAGAGATAGAGATAGAGATAGAGATAGAGATAGAGATAGAGATAGAGATAGAGATAGAGATAGAGATAGAGATAGAGATAGAGATAGAGATAGAGATAGAGATAGAGATAGAGATAGAGATAGAGATAGAGATAGAGATAGAGATAGAGATAGAGATAGAGATAGAGATAGAGATAGAGATAGAGATAGAGATAGAGATAGAGATAGAGATAGAGATAGAGATAGAGATAGAGATAGAGATAGAGATAGAGATAGAGATAGAGATAGAGATAGAGATAGAGATAGAGATAGAGATAGAGATAGAGATAGAGATAGAGATAGAGATAGAGATAGAGATAGAGATAGAGATAGAGATAGAGATAGAGATAGAGATAGAGATAGAGATAGAGATAGAGATAGAGATAGAGATAGAGATAGAGATAGAGATAGAGATAGAGATAGAGATAGAGATAGAGATAGAGATAGAGATAGAGATAGAGATAGAGATAGAGATAGAGATAGAGATAGAGATAGAGATAGAGATAGAGATAGAGATAGAGATAGAGATAGAGATAGAGATAGAGATAGAGATAGAGATTGAGATAGAGATAGAGATAGAGATAGAGATAGAGATAGAGATAGAGATAGAGATAGAGATAGAGATAGAGATAGAGATAGAGATAGAGATAGAGATAGAGATAGAGATAGAGATAGAGATAGAGATAGAGATAGAGATAGAGATAGAGATAGAGATAGAGATAGAGATAGAGATAGAGATAGAGATAGAGATAGAGATAGAGATAGAGATAGAGATAGAGATAGAGATAGAGATAGAGATAGAGATAGAGATAGAGATAGAGATAGAGATAGAGATAGAGATAGAGATAGAGATAGAGATAGAGATAGAGATAGAGATAGAGATAGAGATAGAGATAGAGATAGAGATAGAGATAGAGATAGAGATAGAGATAGAGATAGAGATAGAGATAGAAATGGAAATGGAAATGAAAATGGAAATGGAAATGGAAATGAAAATGGAAATGAAAATGGAAATGGAAATGGAAATGGAAATGGAAATGGAAATGGAAATGGAAATGGAAATGGAAATAGAAATAGAAATAGAAATAGAAATAGAAATAGAAATAGAAATAGAAATATAAATAGAAATAGAAATAGAAATAGAAATAGAAATAGAAATAGAAATAGAAATAGAAATAGACATAGAGATTGAGATTGAGATTGAAATTAAGATTGAGGTTGAGATTGAGATTAAGACTGAATTTGAGATTCAGATAGAGATAGAAATCATTTCCGCTACGACAGCAACGCGTCGGGTACCAGCTAGTATATAAAACGATCTAATCGGAAATATATTGAGGTGAATGAATCACAAATTCTACTCTCCTGCAAAAATTAAAGAAGATATCGTTACCAAAATTGTACACAGCATAGATCATGGTAACACGAATGTTGCTGTGTAATTAAATAACAGAACAGAACAGAACAGAACAGAACAGAACATAACATAACATATTATAACATATCATAACATAACATAACAAAGCATAACATAACATAACATAACATAACAACATAACACAACATAGCCTAACATAACATAACATAACATAACATAACACAATATTACACAACATAACATAATATTATAAAATTTAATAACTCTAAATCGATCGAAATATACATATGTTTTCAGATACTATCTAAAATAATATTTCAAATGAGAAATAAAAGTCGACAGTCTCGAAACTTGGGCAGAATATTATTGAAGATAATATATTCAGATGATCAAATGGAATTTAAATTGGATAAGATAGATCATAGATCATAGACTGTGATCAGAAAGGAGATAAAACATAAGATCCTCTATTTCAAGGCAAGATTGGAAATAACGTCGAAAATATGATCAAACTTAGATTGATAGAATCATCGCTCCTCTCAAATAGACTTATTTTAAAATCCAGAAATGTTCAAAGCAAATGAAGGATTGGATCGATGTTGATCAAAGATTGATATATTGAAATTTTATTTAAAAAAAAAACTTGGGGAATAATGATATAACAAATTTAGAATATTTTTAATTACAAGATCATTACTCATTTCACATCATAATCATATCTCTTCATTTATAGGGAAATAATATTGTTGGGTACACCAAGTGAAAGGTAAAAGGGATAGTTAGAGAGAAATTAAAAACTGACAATAAAATTATTCGCGAAGCTATATATATATAAGCTTATATATATATATTATTTTTGGGAAGCTATATCGATGACATTAATACTAATGAGTCCAAAAATGAAAAAAGTGACAAATCGAATACATGACAGAGATCATTTTAAGTAAAGGTTGTTAAAGGAACCGTGGAAAGTATAAGTCGATACATAAAATAAAAAAAAATACTGTGTTCGAGACTATCATCATAAATCATCGAATATATTGATTGAATTTAAGACAGCTATCAAGAGAGATTTAAAATTATTTATACATGGTTTAATTGCATACGAAATGCTCTTTTTTTGTCCCCGCTCTTTTAACTCTGTTTTTAGGTAAAAGCAAAAAGAAAAAAAAAATAAAACATGAGAAAGTGATCACTGAAGAATATTTATTGCCAAAATATATTTTTCAGAATCCTAAAAATGTTTGCATATTTGTTTTGAATAATGTTACATTGCTCTCTCGTACTCGCTTAATACAAAAACATATGTCCCCAGTTACACTTTTTGATGAAAACGTGAAAAAAAAGTTGAAAACAATGCAAAAATTTAACAAATAATAACTGTTTTGTAATGATGGCATTTTTAAGTGTCTAATTAAGACGATTAAACAATATTGAAGTAAATTTTTTTTTGTATTTTCTTAGTTCATCATAAGTGCGTGTAAAAATGCATTGAACGTCACGCGGAGTTTTATTAAAGCAAAAATAGTAAATCAAAAAAATCCAAGTTTAAAATCATTGGTTCATAGGTTTTGATTAATTTCTTTGTTTTCGTATATTTGTAAAATAAAATTCCTAAGAAAAAAAAACTAAAACTTGGCAAATATATTGAACGTCACTTTTAAGATATGTCACACAACCGGGTGAAGTATTCATTTTGTGTTTCGTTTTTGTATATTTAAGAGTAAAATAGCAAAGTTAAAGCCTGCTGAAAGAGCACGAAGATATCGGGAAAAAATAAAGCTAGAGAAGGAACGATAAGAAGAATATAAACGAAAGCAAAAAGATTGGTACCCATGTATGACTTTGACCTGATTTTTGCTTTTTGTTTTTACTAACTGGTGATATCATTTCACATTGAAGTGATCAGTTGCACTGACCATATCCGCTTTTTCTCAAATATTTTTCTTGCATTGGTTTATTGATTTGAAAACCAAATTCGAAGTTATAAATTTTTAGAATATTTTTTCGCGGCCAAAATAGGGCCTGTTTGGAGACAACATATCTCAAATCAACTTAAGACCGATTATCGGTAATAAAGAATCATTGGAAAAGTTATTTCATCTATTTTAAGTAAAAGAACAAAATTTTTGAAAATATTGCAATAACTTGACTAATTCTTAATTTGTTTAAGTTTAATACCATATCAGCAACACGTGCTATAATTCTTTTCTTTTTTATAATATTCATTTTTTTACGTTTTTACGTTAAGTTATACCTTTCCAATGATATAAAATGATGATGTGGTTTTAAGGAGTTGAGAAGTTTTATTGTAGAATAAAAAATCAATACAAATTGAACTAGCTATTGACTTTTTTAATTTTTTGTAAAAAAATAAAGAAAAAAAAATTGAATGAAAATTTTATGTAAAGCTGAATTATATACTATATTTACTTTTTTTTTTTTTTTATTTAAATTATTTGGTTAAGCGCAACAAAATGTATTGAACGTCACAAAATGTATTGAACGTCACTTTGTTCTTTTTTCTGAAAATGCTTATTATTTAACAGATTTTTTATTATTTATTGCTGCAAGTCTACTACTTTGAAAACAACCTCTATGTTGGTGTCTTTTTGGAGAAAAATTTTAATTTTTTCCCGTTAAAATTGTAAAATATGTAGGTATTTTTGGTAAAAAATGATTATTTCTGTAACTGAAGTGGCAATTTCTGCAAAAGCTGATTTAACTGATTAAATAACTTAACAAACATCACAGCTAGCTTTAATTTACAACATTTTTCAAATTTTTAGCGATTTTTACCGTATATCTACTGTGTGACGTTCAATACAAAAATCGTATAAAAACCAAAGAAAAAATTATATTTTGCAGGGCCTAAAAACAACTTCGAATTCTCCATTAATTTTCACATAATTTGACTACTCTAACGGGAAAATTTAAAAAACTTTAAAAACAAAACATACGTTTTTATTGCAATTGACCCACATAAGTTGTGTTGAAAATGACAATATGTGTCCTCTACTGCGCACATTTTCTTCGAATATGAACTAGTTGTTCGAATATGATCTAGTTGAAAGTTAAATCTAGCAAGTTCATTATCATCGTTTTAGCCAAAATACACTCACGTCAAAAGTACCTAAACCATTTTTCAAATTTAGTGTAAAAAATGGTAAAAAATAAAAATGTAATACTTGAAGGAAAAACTAGTCTATTAACACATTCTAATTGTGAGAAACTCAAGATACAAATGACATATCATCCACAACTCTTGAAAAATAAAAACGACACACTCATGCACGCTCGCACGTGAAGGTGAATCAAATAAAAGTGCAAAATAATTCACATCAAAACAAGCTTAAAAATGCAAAAAAAAAAAAAAAAAAAAATAAAAATGGCAAAGAAAAAAGCGAAAATAAAAACACCACGCGCGAACAAAGCGACAACAAGTGAAGAGCAACAAAAACTGAAATTGTACTAAAAAAACTACATAAAAGCAAGCCAGGTTCAGGCGCCTGAGCATATGCAATGAAACTCGCAAAGAATGACACAAAAATGAAATTGCAAAAAAGTGTAAAAATGAGACAAATACTATAAAGAGCAACAAACAGTTATTTTATAGGTGAAGCTATGTCTGTTTATTTGTCTGTTCTACTGCTTGTCTGTTTGCTTGTCTGACCTGCTGGTAGTCTGTCATACTAGCTGACTCTGCATGACTCACTAACTAACCAAATGACTGACTGACAGTCAGTGTATGTTTATTTATATATGAATATAGTTTATATGTATATATTGTATATGTTTTTTTGAGTGCAACTCTTATTTTATTATTTATGAAAAGGGAACTCATGCTTGCAACTTGCTGTTCAGTGCCGTGATATGCTCTCATACAGCTGAACTCGGCCAGCTCGGCACATGAAGCGTATAAATCACGAATTATGCTTTCATCGAAAGAGCATAAAAAATTGTTAAAAAAAAAAAAACATAAAAACGGAGGAAAGTGCATAAAAAATACATGTTCAGCAAAAGTGCAACAAACAAATCGGAGTAGATTTTCATAGAACCAACAAACTATTTGCACAAAGCGTGCAAGATAAAAGTTGTAGTAATGGAGGTTGAAGTACCTTAAGAGATTTTACTATATGCTTAAAAACTTGCATAAAACTATGTTTCAGAAAGGAAAAATATAGTATTGCATAAGTTAGAGAAATTCAATATACTCGCTGAAGGCGAATTTTATGAACATGAGAGGAATAATGTTGAAATATGTAACCATTTGTATTCAATGGGTATTTGCCTTATATTTCACAGAAGGTTTAAGACAAATATTTATACAATACCCCACTTTGCAATATACAATATATTTAAAGTATTTTAAATATTATTTGAAAGTATTAACCAGAGTACAGAATAACTCTTGCTTGATTTCCGATAAGATTCAAAAAGGCTCACAAGTAATCGTATGTGTTTGGGGATGCATATCTCATAAATATATTTAAATATACTGTCTCACTCTAATCCACAAATGCGTAGGTTTGTACAATTGGGTGAGTTTTGAAGTCAGACATCATTCTCATCTATGACAAATGAGTTCCGCTTAAATACCTACAGAACAACTTGCATTATTATAATTTGAGGTGGTCAACAAGAATTAATGATTTAATAGCCAATAAGTTCCATGATTATTTATGAAACAGTATGGGTCACCAAAAAAATTCTGTGGATTGCCTTAAACAAAAATGTCGATTCTGTGGACAATAGGTAACACCCAGATTTGTTATGAAATTATGTTTACTCCTGAGATTCTATTGCCAATCCGAAATGTATGATTCTATGGCCAATCAGTACTGCTGGCACTATCTCTGAAACTAGTTGAGTTGTAGAAAGTTTTTTGTCATAAGAGTGCAATGACGTTTGTGGACTTCTGGAACGAAAATATCTATCTATACGAAAATATCTATCTATATATATAAAAATAAATCTTGGTTTGTTCAGCCACTTAAAACTTGAAAACGACTGGACCAAATTGGATACTTTCTTCTGTGAGGTTGTTTGTAATTGTCACGCGAAGGTTTTGAAAAAAATTCACGGAACATTGGACAAGGGGGCGTGACACCTCCCATACAACCCAAATCTACGATAGCGAATAGCTTTGAAGCATCGAAATTCGGTATTCTTCCTCAATTTACAAATTCCGTTCCACAGGTAAAATTTTATGGGCGTTGAACGTGGGGCGTGGCACTTTTTCAGCAGACCAAATTTTCGGTATAACTTTCGAGCTATAATTCACACCGTAATGCAACTCGGTTAGAACGTTCTATTTAGTCGTGTCTTTCGACTGGAAAAATAAAGCAAGTATAGGCCAAAGGGGTGTGGCACCGCCCATACAATTCGAATTTATGATATCGAATAGCTTTGGAACTAAATGCCGTATAATAATGAAATTCAGTATGGAGTTGCCACTTGGTGATATATTTCTACTATAAAACTGGGATGGGCTTTGAAAAAGGGGTGTGGCTCCGCCCATACACTTTAAATTTTTGATATCAGATAGCTTTAAAACTAAATGTCGTTTACCAACGAAATTCAGTATGGAATTACTAGTGGGTGATATTCTTCTACAAGAAAACTGAGACGTCATTGAACAAGGGGGTGTGGCTCCGCCCATACAAGCCAAATTTGCAATATCGACTAACTTTGAAATTATAAATAGCATAGCCTCGAAATTTGGTTATCAATTTACACGAGTCGTTCCACTTAGAGATAGAGATAGAGATAGAGATAGAGATAGAGATAGAGATAGAGATAGAGATAGAGATAGAGATAGAGATAGAGATAGAGATAGAGATAGAGATAGAGATAGAGATAGAGATAGAGATAGAGATAGAGATAGAGATAGAGATAGAGATAGAGATAGAGATAGAGATAGAGATAGAGATAGAGATAGAGATAGAGATAGAGATAGAGATAGAGATAGAGATAGAGATAGAGATAGAGATAGAGATAGAGATAGAGATAGAGATAGAGATAGAGATAGAGATAGAGATAGAGATAGAGATAGAGATAGAGATAGAGATAGAGATAGAGATAGAGATAGAGATAGAGATAGAGATAGAGATAGAGATAGAGATAGAGATAGAGATAGAGATAGAGATAGAGATAGAGATAGAGATAGAGATAGAGATAGAGATAGAGATAGAGATAGAGATAGAGATAGAGATAGAGATAGAGATAGAGATAGAGATAGAGATAGAGATAGAGATAGAGATAGAGATAGAGATAGAGATAGAGATAGAGATAGAGATAGAGATAGAGATAGAGATAGAGATAGAGATAGAGATAGAGATAGAGATAGAGATAGAGATAGAGATAGAGATAGAGATAGAGATAGAGATAGAGATAGAGATAGAGATAGAGATAGAGATAGAGATAGAGATAGAGATAGAGATAGAGATAGAGATAGAGATAGAGATAGAGATAGAGATAGAGATAGAGATAGAGATAGAGATAGAGATAGAGATAGAGATAGAGATAGAGATAGAGATAGAGATAGAGATAGAGATAGAGATAGAGATAGAGATAGAGATAGAGATAGAGATAGAGATAGAGATAGAGATAGAGATAGAGATAGAGATAGAGATAGAGATAGAGATAGAGATAGAGATAGAGATAGAGATAGAGATAGAGATAGAGATAGAGATAGAGATAGAGATAGAGATAGAGATAGAGATAGAGATAGAGATAGAGATAGAGATAGAGACAGAAAAAGAGATAGAGATAGAGATAGATATAGAGACAGAGATAGAAATAGAAATAGAAATAGAAATAGAAATGGAAATGGAAATGGAAATGGAAATGAAAATGGGAATGGAAATGGAAATGGAAATAGACATAGAGATTGAGATTAAGATTGAGGTTGAGATTGAGATTAAGACTGAATTTGAGATTGAGATAGAGATAGAAATCCTTTCCGCTACGACAGCAACGCGTCGGGTACCAGCTAGTATACATATACATTAGACCGGTTATTTGCTGTACTGAAAATGTTTAAATGTTAAATAGCTATCGATCAATCGATTTGTCACCTTCATAAAAAGTTTCCATTTGGCTTAGAAGATTCTGTTATGAAATTTGGTGACGACAGGATTATGTTTGGTGGACCCAATGGAACGTAAAAAAATGGTAACACGTATTACATACCAAAATGTGTGGTTTTTTGTTTTTTTTTTTTAGGTTTGAACTTAGGATTTTAGGTGTAATACCTGTTCAGTCAAGTCTATCTTGGTTCTAAAATGGGGTGACAGATTAGTGGGAGGGAAGAAGCAATCAAGTGAAACATGTGTAGGGTGTTCTGTGAATCTGAATTTCAGGTGAATTTGAATCTGAGCCTTTACCTCAGTCAATTCAAGTCATAAGGCAATCTCATCCACAAACTTCTCTACCACCAATTTTCTACGACTTCAAGTCGTAGATAGATAGATAGATAGATATGCTTGGGGCGAGCTAATTCAGCTCTGGCACTGCGGCATCTTGTGATGCCTATTGTGCCATACCTTTTCTTTTCTTAAAGCAGTTCGTTTGCTTTAGTTTTTTTCAGAAAACATAATATATTTTCGAGGTTGAGGATCGCAAGGTGTCCTTGAGAGACTATTTCGCTATTTAGGATTCTCTTTCTTATATGGAGAAGAGCTGGACATTCTGTGAGAATATGTCTGGAGGTTTCTTCATCCTCAAGGCATAATCTACATAATGAATCAGTAGCGAGATTCATTCTTGTAGGTGTTTCTTTAGTTTGCAGTGTCCAGTTATGATTCCGGTCATCATCTTTAGGTCTTTCTTCCCTAGGTTAATAAGAAATTTCGATTTCTTGGGAGAAAGTTCTGGGAATATTTGCTTAGTGCATATCTGTCCTAAGCAGTTCTTCCAGATGTCTTGAGATTCGCGGAATGAGGTTTTTTGACGTGTTGCTTGAACAGATTCTTACCAACCCCACAGAACGGTTCCGGTCCTGTGAGTGGTGATGATGCTCCCTGTTTGGCCAGGGAGTCTGCTCTTTCATTCCCGTCAAAACCACAGTGGGCAGGAATCCACTGTAGAGTAACTTTATTGTTTTGCGCAGCCAGGTCGTTGAGGACGTCTACAGTCTCCAGCACTAGCTTGGATTTTATGATGGGTGATGTCAGAGCTTTAAGGGCAGCTTGACTATCAGAGAAGACGAAAATTGATTTGCCCCTAACATTGTTCATACAGTTAAGTCTGACGCATCTGTTAATGGCAAGGATTTCCGCTTGAAAGATTGTGGTAAATAGACCTGCACTGAAGAAGTGGCTCTCATTGGAGTGTTCTCCAAAGACCCCTGCTCCCGTGCCTTCCTCCATTTTGGAGCCATCTGTGTACCACACAAGGTCGTTTTCGGACGGGCTTAGTTTCTCGTGTTCCCAGTTGGATCTGGGGGGGATAACTACGATGAAGTTTTTGTTAAAGCGGCTTTTGGGAAGCATGTCATCTAATGGCATGCAGAACTCCTTTTCTCGCTTTAGGGTTGTGATTAAGGTTAGGTGTCCCTTTAAGGGATGGTTTGGGACAGTGTAACCCAGATGGAAAAGTCTCTGAAGGCTGAGCTTCGCCTCCATCTGGATGTGTATGTGGATTGGGGTGAGTCCTAAGATGACGTTGAGGGCTGCTGTTGGCGTAGATCTTATGCAGCCTGTCATACATATCCCTGCACATCTTTGAACTCGTCCTAACCGCTTGATGGTTGATCCTTCTAGCGTTTTCGACCACCATACTACAGACGCGTATGTTAGTGCTGGTCTGACGATCAGAGTATAGAGATTGTACATCATCTTAGGGCTTAACCCCCAGTTTTTGCCGCAAATTCTTCTGCAGGTCCACAATGAGGCTGTTGATCTGAAGTCGTCATTATTGATAAGTTTTCAATTTTAGTTGATTAGAAATAAGGAAAGAAAATTGCAAATGTAAAGGTTAAAGCGTAGGACCATGGCCTGGCCGGGATTCGAACTTGGGATCTCTGGGGTGAGAGTCGAGCACGCTATCTACTCGACTACCGACGCCGCTTGCGATATATACTTACTTACTTACTTATCTGGCGCTTACAACCGTTGGTCGGTTTTGGCCTCGTATAGGAAATAGCGGCAGCCATATCTGTTTTGCGCTTGCTGACGCCTGTTGGAAACACCAAGCGTGATCAGGTTATCTAACATCTGAACCTTCAAACGAAGATGTGGGCGTCCTCTTCTGCGTTGACCACCACCGGGCACCGAATCGAATATTTTTTTCGCTGGAGCGTCGTTTTCCATTCGCTCAACATGACCTAGCCAGCGGCGAGCAGCTCCGCTTTGAATTTGAATTCGCCTAACTATGTCGATGTCAGCGTACAACTCATAGAGCTCGTGGTTCCATCGAATTCAATACTCGCCATTGACGCAGATTGGACCGAAGATCTTACTAAAAATCTTTCTCTCGAAGGCTCCCAAAGTCTTTTCATCAAAACTGCTCAACGTCCAGGCTTATGCTGCATATAATAGGACGGGCATGATTAGTGACTTATAGAGCGTGAGTTTTGTATGTCGAGATAGTGCTCTGATTCTCAATTGCCTACTCAGCTCAAAGTAACACCTGTTGGCAAGAGTTATACTTCGCTTTATCTCAATACTGACATCGTTGAAAGATTTTACGTTGGATCACAGGTAGACGAAGTCCTTAACAACCTCGAAGGAGATGTTGTCAACAGTGACGTGGTTTCCAAGACGCTGGGACTGTTTATTTGTTGACACTAGGTATTTCATCTAATCTGTGTTCACTGCAAGACCCATTTGACTCGACTCTTTCGCTAATATGGCGAATGCTGCACTGACTTCGCACGATATCGATATCATCAACATACGCCAGCAGCATAATACTTTTGTAGAATATCGTGCCACTGCGTCTCAAATCAGCAGCTCGGATGATCTTCTCCATCATTAGATTGAAAAAGTCGCACGATAAGGAATCACCTTGTCTAAAACCTCGTTTGGTATAGAATGGAGGAGTGAGGTCCTTCCCGATTTTAACTATGCTGCTGGTGTTGCTCAGTGTCATTCTGCAAAGGCGGATGAGCTTTGCAGGAATACCAAATTCGAACATGGTGGAATATAGATGATTCCTTATTGGACTATCGAAGGCGGCTTTGTAATCGACAAAAAGATGGTGTGTGTCGATTTGTTTTTCTAGGGTCTTCTCCCAGATTTGTCGTAGCGTAAATATCTGGTCTATGGTGGATTTGCCAGGTCTGAAGCCACACTGATAAGGTGCAATCAGCTGGTTTACGATGGGCTTTAGTCTTTCACATAATACGCTCGACAGGACCTTATATGCGATATTAAGAATGCTTATCCCACGGTAGTTGGCGAAAATTGTGGGATCACCTTTCTTGTGGATTGGGCAGAGCACGCTGAGGTTCAAATCGTTTGGAATGCATTTTTCCGACCATATTCTGCATAGAAGCTCAAGAATGCATTTAAATAGAGCTTCCCCTCCATTCTTGAAGAGCTCAGCAGGTAAGCCATCGGCTCCTGCGGCTTTGTTGTTTTTAAGCCGAGCTATAGCTTTCAAGACTTCACTATGGTCGTGCAGCGGAACTTCAACGCTGCCGTCCACAATTGGGATTTCCGGGATATCATCTCTATTGGCGGAATTGTTGTCGTCGCCATTCAGAAGCCTAGAGAAGCGTTTCCTCCACATTATCAGTGTACTCTGGATATCTGTCACTAGATTCCCATTTTCATCCTTGCAGGAAGAGGCCCCGGTCTTGAAACCATTGGCCAGGCGTCTTATTTTTTCGAAAAATTTTCGGACCTCATTCCTGTCACCATGCATCTCTATTTTCTCGCACTCACGCATTCCAGCTTCTCTTTTCTTTTGCCTGAAAATGCGTCTCTCTTCCCTCCTCTTCTTTTTGTATTGCACCTTAGCAGCAAGAGTTACAACCGACTGCAGGGTGGCTTTGTAAGCGGCGTATTTTTCTGCAGTGGCGTCGCGACACTCCTGGTCGTGCCACTGGTTTCGGCGAGGGCGGTGAAAGCCTATCAACTCTTCGGCAGCCGTACGCATAGAGTGGGAAATATGATTCCACTGCGCGCATATATCGTCGATCGGAGGAGTGTTTTCTCTAAGCAGGAGTGAGAGTCGAGTAACGAAGTCTTCGGCTGTTCATTTTGATTGCAGATTTTCAACGTTTAGCTTTCTCTGTGCTGGATTGTGCGCATTCTTGGTTGCGCACAGACGTGTACGGATCTTGGCTGCGATAAGATAATGATCCGAGTCTATATTGGCAACACGTATCGTGGGTACATCTAAAACACTGGAAGAGTGCCTTTCGTCAATCATAACGTGATCAATTCGGTTGCACGCCTTTGATCAGGAGACAGCCAAGTTGCTTTAACGACCATCTTTCGCGCTGCGGAAAAGTCAATCAACCTCATTCCGTTATCGGAGGTATTGTTGTGGGGGCTGAACTTTCCGACTGTCGGACCAAAGATATTTTCTTTTCCCACCTTGGCGTTGCAGTCACCAAGCACGCTTTTTGTGTTGTGGCTGGGGATGCGCTTATAGGCCTCTTCAAGGTGCTCGTAGGAGCTTTCTTTGGTCTCATCGTCCTTAGCTTTTGTCGGAGCATGCGCACAAATCAGGCTTATGTTAAAGAATCTTGCCTTGACACGGATTATGGCAAGTCGTTCGTTCACAGGTGTGAATCACAGGACATGATGCCGTTGTCTCTTGCCAACCAAAAATCCGCATCTGTAGTAGATATCACAGGATGCTTGCCGTGAGCAACCCTGTCCCTTCCATCGCATCGCAACTAAACTTTTAACTAATTTCCTTATATTGAAAACAATTTTGAGCTTTAGGCCAAGTATGATGACAACAAGACAACATTGAGACAATGAAGGCAACAACAACAACAACGGCTCTGCATAGAGCAAATCACACAGCAGACTAGACAGACTGTATCGTTGGCCGCAACATCAACTCATCTGTATTCTTGCATGACTTTGCACTGTGATCACTCAAGCTACTAAGGTCAAGCTACTAAGGTGAAGCTACTTAAGGTTAATTTAGAAGTAATTGAAGAGAATTAAATGAAATTTTCATAACCATGAAAACAAAACTTGTTGAACGTTTTGGTAAAAACTATTTTTGAGCTAATATTAAATGAAACTTTGCGGCTTCAGTCATTCAAAGTTGGTCACAAAATTTACCCTGATGTTGACACCTACTAATAAACAGTAAACACTTCACAATTCTTCTCATATTCTTGTTTTCAACTTTTTGTGTGCTTTGATCTTGAACACCTTGTTTCAACAGCAGTTAAGTTGCAACACTTTGAACCCTTTGATTGTACAAACAATCGTATAATTACGATGGTTATAACCCAAAAACACATTGACCAACTTGACACTCTCACACTCTCACTAATTGACACAACTTAACCTACAACTCATAAATTCCCTTTTGTAACATTTCGCACACATCCTTGATAAACTTTACAAAACTCACAACTTAAATAAAAAGTTTTTCTCTTAATGAAAACTAAAACAAGAAGTAAACCCAGAGAAAGGATACACAAAAGTGACATAATTTTATTCATTTATATTTTAAGCAGATTTAGATTAAGATTCAGTTTATTTGCTTAAGCAATAGTTAGTCTACATTTCTTCATTTCCGGCCACATAAAAACTAAGCTCGAGGAAACTTTTTGCATCCTTGAGAAGTAGCTTAAACATCCTGCAGCAGCACAAAACATACTAAACCGGTTGAGTTTTTAATATTCGTTTTAGTGTCAGATAGAAGAGAGCTTTCTCTGCTGTGCTATTCTTCTATTGCTTATGCTTTTATTTCATTTCTTCTACATGGCATTTTGGTTCATGTGTCGAGTTGTTGTAGTTCTAGCCTTTTCATAAGCGTTATGCTGCTAATTTTCTGGGCATTTAAGCTATAAAATGTTGCAAGTAGTTTTTGTCACTCTTAACATATGTAAGCACCGGAAGTGCGACATGTACCAAATGTGCGCCATTAGTTATTGTTGTTGTTTTTGTTGCTGCTGTGTGTGTGAGTCTATTGCTTAATGTTCTACCATAAGGAAATCTTAGTTGTTGCTACTGCTGATAAAGTCCAAAGTTTGTTGTTTTACATGTGCTTGAAAGTTGTTAAAGTAGGATTGTGTGCGTGTGTGTGTATGTGCGTAAACTTAATTGACACAGCGGGGCGTATGAGTGATATTAATGCATTAAATTTACCTAAGTATGCGTGTTAATGGTGTGCAAAGTTAGGGCAGAGCGAATGTAATTTTATATCATAACAATTAAATAGAGAATGAAGGTAATATCTACGGCGTTTAAATACAATGAAAGTAAGAATACAATAAAAATAACTAAAGCAAGAGAATTGATTCTTTTTAAAGAAGAGAAAATTCTAAAAAGTTCCAAATTGATCCTTAACCTTCCCTGTGTCCACTGTGACGATATCGCCCTCCAACTTTTTGCGGTGTTGCAAAAAAAAAATGTCCGTTTTTGACTGTTCTAAAATAAATTGCGCATAACTGTACAAATATTTTTGAACAAAACCTGCTCTATTCTTTCATTTAAACCTAAAACTAAACTAAATTTATATGAAAAAAAAAAAAAATTATAGTTGGATGTCTCTAAAGGGGTGAAAAAATAGCTTTGACAAAATCATCATAGTAACGATTTTGGTCCAATTTCGAACTTTAATTTTTTATGTTTTGAACCCTTTAGACTTCATTTAAAAATACACTATCAAAAAATTCAAAATAGTTTGTCATGATTGCTTTTTTGTGGGCATTGTTTCCCAAATAAACTTTCTATACAAAGTTTAAATATTTTCTATACAAAACAAAATAAGAGGATTAGTAATAAAACAATAACTGGAAAATGTGGTCCTGCCTAATTATAAGGCTTTGATCGAAAAAGAAACTTTGTTTTTAATAAATAATCTCAAAAATATTAGAAGTAATATTTTTTTTTATAAAAATATGTTTTTAACTGTATCATAAATGCTCAATTTAAGTTAGCCATTCCATATGAAATTAGACATTTCTCGAAGAAATTTTAAAAACAATTGGTGTGTAATAATAAAATAATAAAAAAACAAATATAACAATATGCCTACATAAATATTTATAAAGATATTATTAATTTTTATATATTTTTTGTTTTCCAGTAAAACGCTTAAAAACTATAAAACAAAAAATCATAATTTGGGCATGTATTAAAACCATTGTATCATCGAAACCGTTAATTTTGAAATTTTATGAGACATTTTATAAGATCTTGCGTGTAGTGACGGGTTTTTCATACTCAAATGGAAAAAGTAGGTTTTTGGTCTCTTAAGATTTTCATGCACATTTTTATAGTCGGTTGCAATCTTTATAAAATAGTCCTATGTTTAAACATAATTTCTTTGCACATTCTGAAAACTTCAGGATTTACTATTTTTAAATATAAACAAAAAATAAAAAACAAAAAATTAACTAATTCATCCCTTTATTTAATAAAGAAGAAGTTCTTATATCCATATAAAAAAAAATAATTCGTCTTGATTTTTTTATTTTTCATTGTATTTTTATTAAGCTCCAATATATTTGGCTGTACCGCCACAAAAAAAAAAAACAAAAAAAAAAATCACCCGTAAATAGAAAATGACTCAAAACCAAAAAAACAAAATTTCACCCAACAAAGTCCAATTTTTAAAGCCCAAAAATTTTTGGAAAAATGGCTACAATTAAACGAAAATGTGCAAAAACAAAATGCAAAATTGCCCAATTTTTTCATTGTTGCCCCAGGACATAAACTTCCCTTGTACGAAATGATCAGAATTTTGAAGGTCTATTTTTATTTAATGAACTATAGAAATTGTAGAAATCTACCAAAATCTACTTGACAAAAAAAAAAAAAAAAAAAAAAAAAAACAACACATGAAAAACATTAAAACTATCAGAAGTTTTGTTCCAATGGATATAAAAAATAAATTGAAAATGTAATACTTCAAAAACATGTGTTTTAAGACTTATGCAAATAGAAATTGTTCATTATTAAACGAACGGCTTTTACTTTGAATACCGTTATATCTTAACTTAAGGCCAAGTATGTTGACAACAAGACAACATGAAGACAATGAAGGCAACAACCAACAACAACAACCAACAACAACAACAACGGCTCTGTATAGATCAAATCACACAGCAGACTAGACAGACTGTGTCGTTGGCCGCTACACCAACTTATCAGAAGTCTTGCATGACTTTTCACTGTCATCCACTCAAGTAGGTCAAGGGTCCTACTTATACTGCCAATATGCGCACAAAGTTACCCGGAAGTTTATTTCGACAGAGAGAACGCTTTTACATTAGTAACTAAGTTCTAAGATCGTGTCATACTTTTAGACATAACCTTAACTCATGTGCATCTTCGAAAATTCGATCACAGTGATTTACCGCTATCATAAAAAATTTTATATACACCGTTTAGGTGCACTATAAGTTATACGAGCTGAACCCTAAAACGGAAGTGTGGAAAAGGAAGGGAACAACAAAATAACACAACCTCAACATGCTCTAATAATATCAAAATATATCACCAAAAAAAGAAAAAAAAAAAATTCTAAATCGTTCAATTCTTCGATATGTTTTTTTAATTTTTTTGGTAATTTTTGTTTTGGGCGATATTTCGTGATACATTTATAATGAACAAAGTATTAACAACCCATCAACTTTCAAAAGCC